>CAJQUN010000113.1:664799-1329598 GCA_907163345.1 Haberlea rhodopensis | reverse complement strand
CATTTTGGTGAACGTTGGGGCGCGGCGATGGTGATCGCCCGAGGCGATGTCCGAGGCGATCTTGGAGTGATTCAAGCCTTGAGTGTAACAACGGTTCGTAGGAGCCTTGGGCTTCCTACACTATAAATATGGATGTTTTGGAGCATTTTGAAGACAAGAAACAAGTCTATAAACTTCAAGAAAGCTTTGCTTATTCAAATTATATCTAGCATTGCAAACTCCATAAATTGGTGTTGTATTGGAGTTTGTGATTCATTTATGGTGTGAGTGTCTTGTGTTCTTCGTGTTGTTACACCGTGAAGGTGTTGTTGATTTATTATAAGGTCCTCCAACACCGACGCAAGTTGGAAATTGTAAAAGTCATCAACAAGTAAAGTTGGTGCAAGTGTTGTGGCTATCCTTGGAGCCCTTAAGGCCAAGAAGACTCGTGAAGAGTGTGTGTAACTCGGGAAGAGTTTTGTGTGGCTATCCTTGGAGCCCGTAAGGCCAAGAAGACTCGTGAAGAGTGTGGTGCTCATGAAGAGCTGTTTTTACTCGGGAAGAGTTGTATTATGGCTAACTTGGAGCCCTTAAGGCCAAGATCATTTTCGTTCTAGTGGAACCTCGGTTAAACGTTTTCTAACAGGGAAGGGGAGACGTAGGCGATTCATCGCCGAACTTCTATAACAAATTTGTCTTTTATCGCTTTATTTAATTTACGTATTTATTTATT
The DNA here is from genome assembly GCA_907163345.1 of Haberlea rhodopensis. Taxonomy (NCBI): domain Eukaryota; kingdom Viridiplantae; phylum Streptophyta; class Magnoliopsida; order Lamiales; family Gesneriaceae; genus Haberlea; species Haberlea rhodopensis. The sequence goes on along the minus strand of CAJQUN010000113.1, from coordinate 1,328,886 downwards.
ACTTCATTTTATTTATTGTTCGATTGGCTTGAAGTCTCCTGCAGCGCAAACTCAACTTTTTTTGCAAATTCATTTTAAAACGCTAAAGTAGCCAATGAACCTCATTCACCCCCCCTCTTCGGTTCAAACAGAAACCACTATCGTCCCTTCAGTTCAGCACCTCGTACCCCATCACCACTCCTCCACATATCCCTGTTCGCTTAACATCATCCAACTATCCTTCTTGGCGTGCCCATATAGTGGCGCTATTCAATGGCTATGTCTCACTAGTTTTTTTGGATGTCACAAATCCTTGCCCTGATCGTGGCTCTAATGATACTCTTTCACCGGAATATCTCGATTGGTTCCAACCGGACCAATTCTTGTTGGCTGTAATTTTTGGATCGCTCTCATCGGATATCCTTCCATTGGTCTCCTCTGCCACCATGTCTGTTGCAGCATGGTCGACCCTTGTTCGTCTTTTTGCCAACATGTCTCGAGCTTGAGTAATGCAACTCAGAGATGATCTTGCTCGTGCATCTATTGGCAATCAATCTGTCAGTGCATTTCTACAAGTTATCAAATCAAAAAATGATGAAGGCTCTCATCAACAAACCTCTCTCAGATGAGGACGAACGCTTTATGTTTAACGGCCTCGGCCACACTACAGGGAAATTGCTGCTCCAATTCGGGCACGTGAAACATCTCTGCGATTTGAAGAACTTCACGATCTGCTAGTGGCCCATGAATTATATCTGAAGCGAGTTGAGTCTACTACAACACACTTAGTGGCTAAATCTCAAAATGTCTAGCAACACCATGGACCCGACTCACCACAACATCCGCGTCCTTCCTCTCGTGTGCATCACACTTGGCGTTTTGGCTCATAGTCCACCCTCCACCGCTAGGGCTCTCAGGGCAATGGTAATTCTCACTCTCATAATTTGTCTCAGCAACAATGGCAACCCATCATCTGCCATTTATATTGCTACCAGGGCCACATCGCCCCCTATTGTCGAAAAAATTTCAACAACCTACTGCTTATGTTGCTCGATCTCTCAACGCCACCACATCTCCTACCCGTGGCTCATGGACTCTAGGGCGTCACACAACATTATATTTGATCTTGGCAATTTAACGATATACTCAGAATATGATTGGCACAGATGAAGTACATATAGCAGATGGTACATGCATGCCTATTACTCATACTGGTTTCTATTCTTACATTCCCACAACGTGATTTCAACCTATCCAATGTGTTGTGCGTTCCATATGCCCGGAATAATCTGCTATCAGTTCATGACTTCACTAAAACTAATGATGTCTCTGTTGATTTTTTTCCATTGCATTTTATTGTGAAGGATCGATCCACGGGGGCGCAGGTAGCTCAAGGCACATGTGAAAGCGGCGTCTATCACATATGTCTGAAACCTTTTACCTTGAAGTCTCATGCTCATTTTGCATGTTTGGTTGATCGCACTTATCCTCACACATGGCATGCTCGGCTGGGTTACCCGTCCTTTAAGACCAGTCAATTTATTATTTCGCATTTTAATTTACATGTTTATCAAAAGATGATGATTGCATGGTTCTATGATTCTTGCCATTTAGTGAGACATCACTTATTAGTTCTCATTTGTTACATTATATCTATGTTGTTGTGTGAGGCCCTACACCTAACCCATCTATAAATAGTTTTCGTTATTATCTGCTTTTGGTAGATCATTTTAGCAGGTACTGCTGGATGTTTCCTCCGGCTGCCAAGTCACAAATGTGCTCTATTTTTAAACAGTTTAAGTCACTTGTTGAAAAACAGTTTTTACCTATGAACGACTTCGATTGTGTTATTGGTATGTATACTCTCACAAACTATCGAGCTACTGTTGATTGTTAGTAAGGGTGTGGTTCGATTTCGACCTTATCATGGCCCCAAATGGAATTTTCGCAAGCTAAAATACTGTTAGTATCAGCAATGGAACTCTTCAGATTGTTATCCTTAGGAAATGATGGAAGAGCACAATTGTCAGACATCACGGTTGTAAGGGAGTTTGCAGATGTATTTCCAGATGAAATTTCGGGTTTTCCACTGGGGAGGGAGATTGATTTCAGCATCGAGTTGATGTCTGGTACCTCACCAATTTCCAAAGCACCTTATAGAATGGCACCAGCCGAACTCAAAGAACTGAAAGAGCAATTGCAGGAACTTCTTGACAAAGGTTATATACGACCGAGTATGTCACCTTGGAGAGCACCTGTACTTTTTGTAAAGAAGAAATATGGTACCATGAGAATATGTATCGATTATAGACAGCTCAATCGTGTTACTGTCAAGAATAAATATCCATTACCCAGAATCGATGATTTGTTCGACCAGCTTCAAGGAACTTCGGTCTATTCCAAAATTGATTTACGATCAGGATATCATCAACTTTGAGTTCGGGAGGAGGATATTCCAAAGACGGCTTTTTGAACTAGGTATGGACATTTTGAATTCCTGGTAATGCCTTTCGGTCTGACGAACATACTAGCTATATTTATGGATATGATGAATAGAATATTCAGACAATTCTCGGATCGATTTGTGATTGTATTCATTGATGACATCTTGGTATACTCAAAGACCAAGAAAGACCACAAAGAACACTTACGGTTGGTGCTCCAGACTTTTCGTAAAGCTCAATTGTATGCAAAACTATCAAAATGTGAATTTTGGCTGGATCGAGTCATTTTTTTGGGGTATGTGATATCTGCCCAAGGAGTTTCTGTAGACCCAAGTAAAGTGGAAGCGGTATTAAATTGTCCAAGAACAACAACTGTGCCGGAGATTTGCAGTTTTATGGGTCTAGCAGGCTATTACAGGCGTTTTATTGAGGGATTCTCTCAAATAGCCAAGCCTATCACCCAGCTGACCAAGAAAAATCAGAGTTTGATCTGGTCAGATGATTGTGAAAGTAGTTTTCAAGAGTTGAAGCAGAAACTGACTACAGCCCCAGTATTGGCTTTGCCATTTGGATCAGGTGGATTTGTAGTTTGTGCAGAGGCATCAATTAAAGGATTGGGTTGTATACTCATGCAACAAGGTAAGGTGATCGCTTACGCGTCAAGACATTTGAAACTCATGAGACACGATATCCTGTTATGGCCTTGAGTTGGCCGCCATCATTTTTGCTTTGAAGATATTGCGTCATTACCTTAATGTGGAGCAATTCATTATCTACTCTGACCACATGAGTTTGAAGTATATATTCACTCAGTCAGAGTTAAACATGAGGCAGAGAAGATGGTTGGACCTTCTAAAAGATTTTGACTGTGAAGAATTTCAACATGGCATTTGATGATAGTGGAGTTCATAGAAAGTTACAATTGCAATAATTAGATGAGATAAGGAACGAGGCATATGAAAGTGCACGGATTTACAAGGAAAAGATGAAAGACTTCCATGACAAGATGATAGCAAGGAGGATCTTTGAAGTTGGTCAAAAAGTTATCCTCTACCATTCACGTCTTTGCCTATTTCCAGGTAAGCTTCGTTCTAGATGGAATGGACCTTTTGTTATTACTAATGTTTATCATCATGGTGCAGTTGAAATCCAAAGTTTGGACACCATCAAGACATTCAAGGCAAATGGTCACAGCCTGAAACCTTACTACGAGGGTGTCCAACACGAGGAAAAATGACAATTGAATATAAAGGTGGCTCTAGAAGACCCACCTAACTTTGAGTGATCTTTGACGTGGAGTCGGGCCACCGACGTTAAACAGAGGTGCTGCTTAGGAGGCAACCCAAGTGGAGTTACCTTTCCCATCTATTTTATTGGTTTCTTAGTTTTAATTTGTTTTCTTTTCTCATACTTTTACCTAACGTAAGATTTATGTAAGGGGGAGGGATTAATAGTGTGTTATTGCTTTCTTATTATAAAATTATAAAAAAATCAAAAAATTTGAAAATTTTGATCTCATAGTTAGTAATGAATGCATGCTTAGAATCACTAGCCCATGATGAAACCTAATTTTAAACATGCATGCTTTTGAACATAGGTAAATTGTTAACCTTGGAACACTTTGAACTCTAATACAATTTTGCTTTGACTAAGTACTTGAATATTTTGAGCATGAATCTGTCATGACTTGTGAAGTGTGCATAGTTTAGTGAAGATTGTGTGAACTTTGTGATAGTCTTAAGAAATCTATGATACATGCTATAACTTAACTACATATTCTTTTGAGGCGTATGTCTAGACTACTTGCGAGCATGAAAGTGATATAGGCGATCTTTGATGCGTTTGAGCCTTTCAAGCCTACCATGTAAACAAAATCATCTCTAGTATCCCCTTTGAGCTTTAATGCAAAAAGAATGGTAGTATGCTAATCATACTAAAGATTTTGATTAAACATTCCTTGACTAGCTTATCATCTTCCCTAATAATGAGCTTAATATGATTTTTAAATCCATACCTTTGAAGGGAGTATGACGTGTTTCATTCACATGCACATGTTGTCATTGATTCATATGTTTGAGAGCTTTATTGTCAAAAGAATGAAATGCTTGAAAGAAAAGGGATGCCTTGAGAAAATCGCTAAAAACATGACTCCAAGGGGAGCCAAGGCACAAAAAAGGAAAAGAATTGATACACCTTACCCTTTATTTCATAAGACAATACCTAGGCCAAGCTACAAGCTAATAAAGACCTACTTGATTTATGTTTGCAAGTCGCTAAGATAGTGGAGAAGAGTGTGCAAGTGAGCTTATACTTGTGTTGGTGTACAACTTGAACTATTGTGGGTTTATATTATTGGATCTCTAATTTGTACATGCTACTTGTTTATGACCACACACGCACGTTCACTGCTTTGTTGAGCACGAGACGTCTAGGGATTGAACTTGCTCCACTATTAACTTTTCACCGCCTTTCAGTATTATGCATGTTTAAAATTGCTGAGGCAATAAAGTGAGGATAATTTAGTTTGTTATGATTCTATGAGCCAACAAAAAAATTATACTTTTGTCTGATTTACTCGAGGTTGAGTAAAGATTAAGTATGTGGGAGTTTGATGTGACTAGAAATAGACACATCTATTGTGTTTAATTGCTTACGATTTGGTATATTTTGATGGATAAATTGATACATATGCTACCTAATTGTATATTTGTGTAAATGTATGTGGATCAAAGAAATCGGGCTAACAAGGGCAAATAAGGATCAAGAAATGCATTGGAGTTGACAAGGGATCAAAGTAGACCAAGAAAAATGCATAAAAGTTGACAAATTGCCGCGACTGATCGCCACAAATGTCCCGATCGATTGCCGAAGAGAGGAAAAGAGCCAACAAAAATAAAGACTCGGCGATCGATTGACAGATAGTCACGATCGATCGACGAGACATACTGGAAAAATAAAAAGAAGAAGTAAAGACGGGCGATTGATCGGCAAAATGCCACGATCGATCGCCAAAACATTCTGGCTGAAAAAAATTAAGCTAGCGATCGATCGCCAACTTATCGCGATCGATCGCCAGAGGAGTCCGAGAAAAAAAAAAAAAGAAAACTTGGTTTTTTACCATCTTTGGGAGATTTTTGACCTATCCTGGCACACCTCCTATACTATATCTCGAAAATCAACCTCAAAACATGATGATTCAGACTTTTAGTTTAATGTTTTCTAAACTTGTTTTTATTGTTTTTGATTTAGCTTTGAGTGGCTAAACCTTTTTAATTCTTGGTTGATGGATAATTGCCTTTGGATTTAAACACTTGTGAGAATTTTTGTTTGATTGCTTGATTTTAATTCAATTTCAATTTGTTTTTTCAGATTATGGTTGATATGATTGTTGTGTTTGATTGATAGATTGATCGCCTAGTAATCATATACACAATCTAAGGCTAAATAAGAAGCAACTAAGATTGATAATTACCTGCTGTTGGTGTTCTTAAATTCTTATGGAAAATGTTTGGATACTGATTTTAACGGCTGTAGTTTTTATTGATTAGATTCATCAAACTTACTAGTTTTTGAAGGTATCGTAGAATTAATCTTAACGGCTATAGTTTTGGTTAATAATTTGATAAAAGTTGAATTTGAATGATGTTTTCTGTTTGACTACGATTAAGGTGAGGGAGGAATTAAATTTCCAATTAATGCATAATTGAATAAAAATCGAATCTTTTGTTAATCGATGATCAAGTGAATCATTTCCAAAGGTAAAGATGACCGAAAACCAAGAATTACTTTTTAATCTTGATAAACTAGTAATTTGCTTACTTTAGTCTAATTAGTTATAGTTAAAAATTGCAAAAACCCCTAATTTTTATTGCTTTATTTTGTCTTCCGTTAACACAAGATATTACCCTTCCTCATGGGATTGATCCCTACTTACACTATTACATTAGTATTATATTGAGTGGGATTAATTTGGACGTACATGATAAACGTATACCAGAAACCTACCTCAAATTTAAGCTGGTAATGATTCCGAATATATAATTTGTTCGAAGTTCAATGGCATTTCGAAGTCCAAAAATTGACAAAATCAAGTTTTCTCTATTTCTCTCTTTCCTAACTCACCTTCTGTACGTTTCGTGTATGTGTATGAAATGTCAAGCTTAAACACACACACACAGATATATATATTCAAATTCATGTTTAGTCGGTTAATAATTTTTAAATAATTAATAATTTTTTTTATATTTCAAAGCACTCATGTAATATGTAAACTCTCATCACAATCGAATTTTCAAAATAGTTCTAAACGAAGTTGTAGATATATGTTTTATCTTTCATCTGGCTTTAGAATCACTCGATTTGGATATTGACGAGAAAGTTAGGCCCAATCTATCATGGCATGTACAAGCAGAAATTTCAGTACGCATGATACACTTCAACATTAATTTTCCCCTTCATTCGGTAGAATTCGCTAAAAACTCAAAACATAAAAGTTGCAGCCCTACAAGTCATATTTTAATAAAATTGGCATCATCATATTTCAGCTAATATTAATCCGTAATACTAGAATTCGCGACATATGAGCTCACCCAATAATATTCAACACACATGTCGAACATAAATTTAAGTATCATGCCATGCTTTCACTAAAATTCCATATTTCTCAAACGATGTGCTGTAACATAATTTCAAGTGTTATGAATTGTATGAGTTACTCAAATAAGATTATACTCTTTTATTACAAAACACGCCATTTTCCACTAGCAAAACTTTATAACTTAAACATCTTCCCTTTACAAGAAAGACAATAGAGAAAATTTATCAAAGTTAAAAGTTACTAGACAAGCTATTGACTGATGCAATTAAATAGAAGGCTCGGGCGTTCTTTCATAACTCAAGAACTGCCTATATTTTTCCTCTCAACCGATATGGGACAGAAGGCACAACATCCAAAAAACATTTCCACCGGGTGGAGCATGTATAAAACCCTTGTATAATAATAAAACCCTTGAATTATTATTATTATTATTATTACTATTATTATTATTATTATTATTATTATTATTATTATTATAAGATTGACGATGTTTACTTTTATTAATAAGCCATTTTATCTGCGCTTCATGTTAGTTTCTTTGGTTGCCTCCCCAAAAACTCCTCTTTCCCCTTTGTTTCATGCCCTGCTTTTCTCCTTTTCCCATGTTTCCCTTGACTCTGGTATCTGTAGCTTTGTGACAGAATCTCTAATGGATAAATGGGATTATCTTGGTATTACTACTGACGAAGAAGAGATTGTGTATATCATTCAAAATCTAGTGAAAAAGGGTCATCTATTAGCATCTATTGGGCTTGTATGGAAATTGTTGACTATCAAACTCTTTAGTAAGAAGATTATCCAAGATACTATGGCTAAGGTTTGGAGCACAAGGTAAGGAGTTTAAAGTGTTATCTGATAATACATTCTTATTTGTATTTGAAGACAACAAAGATGTGGAACACATTTTAAGTCTGGAACCCTGGACCTTCAATTGTTCTTTTCTGGTTCTGAAACTTTTCGATGGTTTCCACATGGGTGATATATGACCTTTTACTACTACACAATTCTGGATTATGGCCTTAATATTCCTCTTGAAGGCATGATATATGACGTTGTAATGATAATTGGAGATACTCTTGATGTAGCTGTTCATTCTGAATCTGATGCCAAATGCCGATGTTGAGGCCCTTTTATGCGTGTGCACTCGATAATTGACATATCCAAGCCTACGCAGAGTGATTCAACTCTCCTTGGGAGATCACTCCCATCTATTTCGGGTTCTTCTCTCATATTAGAGTCTCCCCGATGTTGAGGCCATTGTTATTGGACATGTGGCCAGAGATTGTATGGCCATTCCATTTTTGGAGGAGATTGATCCTTTGGATTGTCCTTATGGTCCATGGCTACGTGTTGAATCTGAGTTGCAGTTCTGTCGTCTTGCTCCAACACTCATCCTTGTTCCCATCACTCTTGTTCCTTCTTGGGATGATGCTCCACCAGATTTATTGGAAATCATATCGGATACCTTGTTTGGGGGTATAAAACGCAATTTGGACGTCCCACTTGTGGTCCATTTGGGTCATGCAGAGCCTGTCTGTAAACATCATGATTTTGGACAATATAGTAGGTCCATGCCTTTGCACGAAGGCCAACCTTCCATTTGATTCATCCACTTTATCGGTGGTGGTTGATGCCTGTGTTGGATTGCGCGGGATTGGAGAGCATCCCGTGCATTTATTTGCGTCCATCTGTTTCGACGCGCGAGCTCTCCACTTTTGGTGGTTTTATATTATTCTCTGCGCTATATGCATATCTTGTATGAGTTGATTGGTAGATATGTTTTTGTCAGCTTTTGTGTTAGGGTGTATGTGTGATGTCCCCGAAATGATTATGCACAATTGAGCATTAATTATGTTTATGTGAGGATTATGGTATTAATTTATTGGTCTTGAATTAATAATAATGGGAAATGCTTAGTCATGCGATGACCATGACCTAGAAATGCATTTCAGGGTGCATGTGTGCATGTTGGGAATTTGAGTTGTGGCATGGTTATTTGGGGTGAGTGTCAATTGTTTTTGGTAAACATGTTTAATTGGAGTTTTGATGTATTTTATTAAATAAATGTTATAAAATATCATGGGAGGATATTTTAATACGTAATGCTAAATACCGGGACCAAAAACATAACCTTATCATTAACCCCCACCACACAACCCATACCCTATCACCCATACCCCTTACACTCATTCAACACTCAACCTCCCACCACTCATTCCCTACCACTTTCTTCCCCATTTTCATCCAACTTCAGTTCAGCAAAGAGGAGAGGAAGGCTTGCTTCCATATTGCTTAAAACCTTGCAAAAGTTGGAGCAAAAAAGGGTAAGGAACCATGTCATGTAATGGTGAATGTTTTGGTTGAGTTTAGATAAATGGTTGAGTGGAAATGGCATGTGTTGTAGCTTTTTGTTGAGAATATTGTTTTGTGTAGTTCATGGTACTACAATGGAGTATTTTTGTGTGTTGAATTGTCGGGGTATGATGGTTTGTGCTATGTTTTATGGTAGCATTAGGATGATGCTCGAAAATTGTGGTTTTTCGCGATTTCAGACATCAGCGATCGATTGGCGCATTTTCCCCGATCGATCGCGAGCACCGGAGTGCGAGGCAGAGACATTCGCGATCGATCGCGAGTTTGCATGATCGATCGGCGAAGTCAGCGATCGATCGGCATGTTTTCAGCGATCGATCGCGGAATGGTGAATTTTGGGCATAGAGGCAGTAGCATCTCGCGGTTGATCGGGGCCCATTGGCGATCGATCGTGAGAAGCCAAATTATGTGTTTTGGATTATTATTGTGGGATTTTTGTATTTGGCTATTATTGGCTTCTAATATGGGTTTGTGTGATTGTGTAGAACCATCCCAGGTGGCAACACAACCAAGGAAGTAAAGTCCTACCACATCCTACTTTTGGAAAGGTACGTAGAGAGACGTACGGGCACCCAACGGTACATGTATTTTATATACTTATCGGAACATGCATTGAGGATGCAAGTATATATTAAATTGTGCATTGTGAATGCAAATACATGTTGAATTATGCATTATGATTGCATATGTGTATGTTGAACACTTGGTGCACATCCCATGAGTCATGGTTATATTGGAGTGATGATTTTAATGCTTTGCCGCTGTCACTTGGAGCGATGATAGAATACTTGCCGCTGTCATATTATAGCGAGGAATGAATATTTGCCACAAAATGTTGAAGCGAGGGTATTGCCGCATGTCGCATTTGAGCGAGGTTATTCAATGCCGCTAATATGTCGAAGCGAGGGGTATTGGTGCCGCTGTCATGACATGCAAGGTGCATTAAAATACACTGTTATAACAGACTAGGGATTGGTAATTGGTGATATGTCATGACATTTGTGAAACAATTGAATAATCCATTGATTATACTCATGAGTTATTATACAGGGACAACCAAAAAAGGGGTGTTTAAAATGCAATTGGGAAACAGGAAGTGTTTTGTATTTACGGTTTATGCATTTACGCTTTTTAATCATGCTACATTTATTATGGATTATTATATGCTCATGATTTGGGGGTTGTCCTTATAGGTACATCTTGGCATAAAGGGGCTAAGGTCGGGTTGACGCAGTGAGCTAGCGAGGAGGGCTTTTGATATAGAAGCTGTGATTCTTTTGTATAGTTTCTACTCTAGGAGTAGTGTAAATCTATATTAACATTCATTTTGTTAGGAATGTAATTAATCCATTTGGAAGTAATTATCTTGGCATGTAACCCTTAAAGCTCAAGGTCTCAACACGAAAGTTTTTATACTCTGATAATACAATTTAGCTCTACTTGTGCCTTACTTTCGCACTTAAGGAACTAGGGTCCTTATAGTATGCATCTAGATATCTACCTTGGCTAGACAGTCTGAATGTTTGGAATTTTGCGCCTTTGGTGGCCCGTCAGCTTTCTGCTTATGCTGACGTTATTTTGCTGGTTAATTGGTGGGTTATCGGCTTAGCTTCTCTGTTGTGGCATCGGTGGTTCCTGACTACTGGGCTCGTTCGTTTCGTGCGCCATCCAGTGGTAGTGTTTGATCGATGGATCTTTACTTGAGATTTGGATAAGAGAGCTTGCACATCTATTGGACTTTATCAGTTTGCGTCTCTCGATTATCCAACTTTGTTCCTTCTTGTTAAAGAAGGCAGCTCCCTCTTTAGGATTCTGGATCACTTGGTTTGAGGGGACCAAACTTTGCTCTTGCGGTCTTGGCATCCTTCCGGTCACCATTGCTGCAACAGCATTCATTGTTGTAGCACCAAACCATTGTTGTAGTATCAGTAGCCGATACAGCGGTGAACAAAACCACAAATCATTGCTGCAGTGCAAACATTGCTGCAGTACCAGTAGTCAACACAACGGTGAAAAAAAAAATCCAAATTATTGTTACAGCGCAAACATTGCTGCAGCACCAGTAGCCGACATGATGGTGGACAAAACAACAAACCTTTGTTGTAGCTCAACTATTGCTACAACACCAATCGCAAAAAGTGAACAAACTTGGCTTCAAGTCACGACAACGTTTTAGGGACGATGTTAGCAACAACAACATATTCAAATCCTGTGACACTCTGAAATAATTAATTGCAATTTGGGCATTAATGATGTTTATATGATTAATTATGGTGATAATTGATTTATGTGTTGAAATTAATTATCTTGTTGAAATGCTTAGTCACATGGTAGGCGTGACCTGGGGGTTGCATTTCAGGGTGCATGTTATGCATGTTAGAAAAATGGGGTGTTAACATGATTTATTTGTATTGGTTGTTAATTATGTGGAAGATAGGAATTTAGTGGAAGTTTGTTGCATTTTTGTAAAATGCTTTTAAAATACCATGTTGGAGTATTTTATACATCATGTTAATTTTGGGGTACAATTTTTATAACCCTTATAACCCCTTTACCCCACTATACCCACCTCACTTTACCCATCACTTTTAAATCCCCAATTTCACTCTCAAACCCTAACCCACCTCTCATTTTCGATTTTGAGCAAAAGAGGAATGAGAAATCTTCTCAAAAACCTTTGTTTGTGAGATCTTTGTTAGGATTTGGAGTCCTCAAGAGGTATGCAACCCTTCCTAAAGTTTTTATGAAGTTTGGTTTAATTTTGAAATGGTTTTGATTGTTTGAAATGGATTTATTTTGGGTTGGTATGATTTTTGGATGGGTGTAGGATTTGTTGGTTGTTTAATGGTGTAAAATGAAGGTTTGAAGTGTTTTTATGTTATTGGTTTGTTGGTGTAAGTGTTGGTGAAGATGGGGAAGAATTTATGGTGCAAAAATGGTGATTTTCGATGTACAGGGATCGGCGATCGATCGCCCGTTTCTGGCGATCGATCGTGTAGGTCCTTCTTGTTAGTAATCCAACAAGCATACAACGCAGCGGAATTTAAAATTTGTATTACTATAACCGCGGATCTATACATAGGTTATCATATCGGATAAAGGATTTACAAAAGTCTCACCCTTATAGCGTGTTTGAGTAGATTCCACGGAGCAGCACCACGTCCAACGCCTTCTTCAAGTCACAAGCAAAACTTATCAAGTTTTGCCTCAACGGTATCCACACGATCAAATCGGGAGAAGGGATAGTCTAAGAACAAGTTGCTAGACTCGTTCTTAAACCGGAACAAGAAGCACACTCGATTCTAAATCGAAAAGATGGCCGGAATCAACAAAGCTCACTTCGGCTATGATGAAGCCGAGAGAGCCAAGAGAGACGGCGGCCGATTTGTGCTTTTGTGTAGGTTGGAATGATATGAATTGTGTTTCCAACAATTAATCATAACCTTGTATTTATATTATAAGATTTAATTAAGGTTTAAGGCTTTCTTAAAGCCTCATGGGCCCAAACCCATGATTTAATTAAATTCTTATAATATTTTAATTAAGACTCTTCTTAATTAATTAATTCATCCAATGAATTTAATTTCCCTTATCGATTTAATCTTTTGTGCGACCCGATAGGATCTTGTAATGTTGGTAGTGACATAAAATCTCATTTTATGTCGCAAGTATTGAGCGGTATCTAGCAACACATTAATGCTACCCAAATTACAAGAATGTCAATGGCTCGACATAACCTTTAGAACTTGTGATAATATTAACCATGTAACTTAATCCATTTGTCCTTTGTGTTTAGATTGAACACGAGTCATGGAATAGTCATACTCGTATATTCAATCTTTATTTCTTGATCCCCAAGTAGAACTAGAATAAACGAATAAGCTCGATATCACATATCGACTCATTCGAGCATGGCCATGCATTTTAGTTCTCACTTGATCAAGGGCCAAACACTTCTCCTGTTATATAGGAGGGACAAATCCTATCTCGATCAGTCAACATCACTCTACATAATTCATAGTGTATCCAATAGTCGCCTTTATAGTTTACCCTGTTACGGGTAACGTTTGACAATATCAAGATACATAACTCCTTATGTTGGGATCTCTGATGATCACAAGTCGTAAGGATTACATACATTATTATCACTATGAGAATTGCTTATGACACTCATATAACTATCCATGTAGCATTCTCATGGTGGGTCTGTCCAGTACATCGTTCTCTAACATGTACCCATGTGTTGATTTGATATCTCATATCAATGAACAGTTCATCAATCAACACATACTAGTCTCTACGTATTATCATTATCCCTATTCATGATAATACTTGACTAGGGACATCTTTAAGAATAATACAATATTATTCTAAGGACATTAACATATATATTTATTCACATTGCACAGTTAATCGAATAATATATAATAATGAATTGCCATTTCATAAAATCATATTACATTGTATGTCATAAACAACCATCAAATGATATGTCTTAGGGCATATCCCAACAAATCTCCAACTTGCACTAAGACCACTCAGACATATACCTAATGCCTAGAGATCTAGTATGACGATCATGCTTCTGCTGTGACAGTGGCTTCGTCAATGGGTCAGATACATTATCATCTGTTGGTACTTTGCATATTTTAACATCTCCCCTTTCAACGATTTCTCGAATGAAATGAAAGCGCCGAAGTATGTGCTTGGATCTTTGGGAGATCTAGGTTCCTTAGCCAATGCGATCGCTTCATTGTTGTCACAATAGAGTTCTATCGGATCTTTAATGCTAGGGACCACTCCAAGTTCAGAAATGAACTTCCTGATCCAAACAGCTTCCTTTGTTGCATCCGAGGCAGCAATATACTCAGCTTCCGTTGTAGAATCGGCTACTGTCTCTTGCTTTGAACTCTTCCAGCTCACAGCACCTCCATTTAGGCAATACACATATCCAGATTGCGATCGAAAATCATCTTTGTCGGTTTGGAAGCTTACATCAGTGTAACCCATTACATTGAGCTCTTCCTCACCTCCATAAATCAAGAATGTATCCTTAGTCCTTCTCAAGTACTTCAGGATGTTCTTGACTGCAATCCAGTGACCTTCACCTGGATCAACTTGATATCTGCTCGTCATGCTCAAAGCATACGATACATCGGGACGAGTACATATCATGGCATACATGATAGATCCAATAGCTGACGCATATGGAATCTTACTCATGCATTGTCTCTCATATGGTGTTGAAGGACACTGTTCCTTCGAGAGATATATACCATGTGTCATAGGCACAAATCCTTTCTTTGATTCTTGCATGCTAAACCTTTTAAGCACTTTCTCTATGTATGTACTTTGACTTAGGCCAAGAAGCCTTCTCGATCTATCTCTATAGATCTTGATTCCTAATACATAGGTGGCTTCTCCCCAGTCTTTCATCGAAAAGCAATTCCCTAGCGAAATCTTTACAGATTGTAAGGCAGGGATATCATTCCCAATGAGAAGTATGTCATCTACATACAACACTAGGAAAATGATTACGCTCCCACTGACCTTCTTGTAGACACAAGGTTCATCTACGTTTTTGATAAAACCAAACTCTTTGATTGCATCATCAAAACGAAGATTCCAACTCCGAGAAGCTTGCTTCAATCCATAAATGGATCGTTGTAGCTTGCATATCTTTCCAGCATCCTTTGGATCGACAAAACCCTCGGGTTGTGTCATGTACACATCCTCGAGCAGATTTCCATTAAGGAAAGCTGTTTTGACATCCATCTGCCAGATTTCATAATCATGAAATGCAGCTATTGCAAGTAAGATCCTTATGGATTTAACCATGGCCACTGGTGAAAAGGTTTCATCATAGTCAATACCAAGAATTTGTTTGAATATTTTTGCAACCATCCGACCTTTATAGGTTTGTACATTACCATCCATATCGGTCTTTTTCTTGAAAATCCATTTGCACCCTATGGGTCGTACCCCTTCAGGTGGATCAACCAAAGTCCATACTTGGTTTGCATACATGGATTCCATCTCAGATTTCATGGCCTCTTGCCATTTCTCAGAATCAGTGCCCATTATAGCTTGTTGATAAGATGACGGCTCATCCTCATCAATAAGTAGTAAGTCACCTTGTTGAGTCACAAGAAATCCATATCTCTGTGGCTCCCGGTGTTCTCTTACAGACCTACGCTGGGCTTGTGTCTCTTGAGCAGGTACTTCTTCCACAACAGCTTGCGGTGCCTGCTCTGTTTCCATCTCAATCTCAGGTTCAGTGTTTTCTTGTGGTTGAACTTCACTAGGTTCTATTTTTCTCCCACTAGTTTTTCTAGAAATAAATTCTCTTTCAAGAAATACACCAGTCCGAGCAACAACTACTTTGTTCTCGGTGGGATAATAGAAATAGTATCCTTTCGTTTCCTTAGGATACCCCACAAATAAACACTTATCAGATTTGGGTCCAAGTTTGTTAGTGGCGTGACGTCTAACGACCTCACAACCCAAAATCTTCATAAAAGACATACTAGGACGCTTCCCAGTCCATATCTCATATGGTGTCTTTTCCACTGATTTAGATGGAACACGGTTCAGTAAGAAAATCGCTGTTTCTAGAGCATGTCCCCAAAACGATATCGGAAGATCTGCATGACTCATCATTGATCTAACCATGTCCAACAAGGTTCGATTTCTCCTCTCGGATACACCATTCCATTGTGGAGTATACGGAGGAGTGAGTTGTGGGACTATCCCACACTCCTTTAGATAGTCATGAAACTCTTGGCTCAAGTATTCACCTCCTCGATCTGATCAAAGGATTTTGATACTTTTGCCAAGTTGGTTTTGTACTTCATTCTTGAAATCTTTGAACTTTTCAAAGGTTTCATGCTTATTCTTCATTGGTACACATACCCATATCTACTGAGTTCATCAGTAAATGTAACGAAGTATTGAAAGCCACCTCTAGCTTGTGTGCTTATTGGTCCACATACATCACTATGTATTAGTCCCAACAAAACATTTGCCCTTTCAACATGTCCCTTGAAAGGGGCTTTAGTCATCTTGCCCATTAAACAAGATTCACATGTCATATGATTCAAAATCAAATGAATCTAATACTCCATCCTTATGAAGTTTAGATATGCGGTTCTCGTTTATGTGGCCCAAGCGACAATGCCAGACATAAGTCGGATTACAATCATATTTTTAATCCTTTTAGTATTTATGTTATAGATAGGCATATCAAGATTTAATAAATAAAGACCATTCACCATTTGTGCACTAGCATAAAACATATCATTTAAATGAATAGAACAGCAGTTGTCCTTTATCATAAATGAAAATCCACACTTGTCTAAACAAGAAATAGAAATAATGTTTTTGGTAATGGATGGCAAAAAATAACAGTCTTTTAAAATCAACGATAAACCAGAAGGCAAAGATAAATAATAATCTCCTATAGCTAATGCAGCAACTCTTGCTCCATTTCCAACTCGGAGATCTACTTCACCTTTCGCAAACAATCTACTCCTTTTGAGGTCCTGCACATTTACACAAATGTGAGATCCACATCCAGTATCTAATACCCATGATGACGAAGTAGATAAATTGACTTCTATAACAAAAATACCTGAAGTGGAAGTCACACTTCCTTTCTTTAGATCCTCCAGATATACTTTGCAGTTTCTTTTCCAATGGCCGGTCTCACCGCAATGGAAACAGTTCCCTTCCTTTGCTATCCCTCCCTTTGGCTTCAGTGCATAAGACTTTGGCTTAGATTTAACAAAGACCTTCTTTGCTTTCTTATTGCCTTTAGCTTTGGCCTTTCATTTGCCCTTATTCACAATAAGAACATTTGTGGCCTTAGTCTTCTTTGTATTTGCTTCATATGTTCTCAACATACCAAGCAATTGTGGTAGAGTCTTTTCCATGTCAGTCATATTGTAATTTACTACAAATTGACTGAAGCTCTCAGGCAACGATTGCAAGATCACATCGGTGGCCAACTCTTGGTCCAATGGAAAACCCAGCTTCTCCAGATTCTCAATGTACCCAATCATCTTGAGCACATGAGTTTCAACTAGGCTTCCCTCTACCATCTTGCACTGGAACAACGCTTTAGAGACGTCATACCTCTCTTGTCTAGCTTGCTGTTGGTACAATTGCTTTAAGTGTTCGATCATATCGAATGCCTCCATTTCCTCAAGTTGCTTCTGAAGCTCAGAGTTCATGGTGGCAAGCATAAGGCAGCCAACATCAAGTGTGTCATTCTGATGCTTCTTGTAAGCATCCTTATCGGCTCTCGTAGCCGTCAGGGGAGGTTCCTCAACAGGTAAGGGTTCCTCTAGGACATATTGTTTCTTTTCTTGCTTGAGGACTATCCTCAGATTCCTATACCAGTCTAGGAAGTTTGTCCCATTTAATTTGTCCTTCTCAAGGACCGATCGCAGTGATAATGTGCTAGTTGTATTGCTAGTTGCCATGGATATCTACAATATAAATATGCAAAATAAGTTTATGATTTAATCATTTAACATGGTCTTATATTAAATGATACTCCCACTATTTTGTTTAAAAAATATCAACCCTCGAAACCTTTAGTGGGCCAAGATCCATATTTCGCCTAATCTTGAGTTAGCTTTGGCTAATCGCCCAAGACTTGGTTATTTAGGTAGACAACACTTTGTCAATTACATCACATGTAATTTTTGGATAGTTGGACGAACAACACTTTGTTCAATTCATCAAATGAATTATTATCCAACCCATGCCTCTAGGTTCCCAATCCTATTGAGATAACCTAGTTAAGTCGTACCCAATTTAAAGTATAACGGATATCACTTTTATCCTTTCGCGCCTTACTAAGATTGTCACAGTGCTTTGCTTTGGCAAACCCACATATGTACAATCGAAGTTTTTGACGAGTACTTTTAATTTTGGAAGGCATCTAAAACTTAATATTTTAGAGGGATTTATTGATCTCATGATTAGTTTGATAATTTAAAATATGTCCACTACATATAGTTGTATACATATCTACATATATGTGTAATACAATTATCAATCTAAAACTTAAGATAAATCATGCATCAACATACATAATTAAACGTGACATGGTTATAGCCCCTACTAGTGATTTTCTCAAGCCAATGAGAAAATCCTAAGAGTCAACCTAAGGTAACTTCACAAGCACCTTCCTTTGGCTCCAATTTGTGAATGGCCCCCTCATCCCGGCTTGATGCTCCATCTTCATTGATCACCATCAACAAAATAAACTACACTATTTACAAGATATAGAATTCCTCGATTCACATTCGAGGGGAACATAGGGGAGGGATTACATTTAGAATAAAATAGAGAAGGCACGACTCGCAGGTCGTATTATAAATTACAAACTTCCACAAATCCTATCTAATAGGTCAAAAGGGCTATAACCATGCACCATGCTCATACAACACATAAAACATGCTTTAACATTTAAATAATTAAATTCTAAACATTTTAAAATTTAATTCTAATTAAAACTGTAAAATAGAATTTTGAAAAATTATCGTACGCTCGGGACATCACATGCCACGAACTTAAGCGACTAAGCCACGAACCACCATGGTTCGAACCAACCAAACACACGACTGGACCAATTATGGGCCTAGGGTTCGAATCCCTAGCCCATGGCCGAACCATGACCGAGCGGCGGCGGTGCTAGGGTTCCAAACCCTAGCCGCCGTGCACCACTTTGAGTTTTCATCGACCCAACTTGTTTGAAACGCCGGAATTCATGAGCCATGAAATCATGGTCAGGTCATGCACGGTGGTGGCTCAACCATCTCGAGCCAAGGGTTCGAAAACCCTAGCTCTCATGTGGTGAAGCCACTTATCCATCCATGCTTGAACCATTATCGAGCCAAAGAGTTCAAAACTCATCCATGTCTCGAAACCTCCATGCACGAACATGAGCCACAACGACTAGGCCATCTCGTGCCAAGGGTTCGAAAACCCTAGCCCTCATATGGCTAAGCCGTGGGTCAATTGTGCTAGGTGGTGGCCGAAACATTGGCCATTTAATTTGATTATTCGCCAATTATATCAAATACAATTTTACGATGATTTTCACAAACTCGATATTAACATATCATATATGTTTATAGAGTTTTAAAAGCATGCAATAATAATCCTAATATGATTAAAACAATTTAACCACATAAATCCGATATGAGCCTTGTACACGGCTCTGATACCACTGTTAGTAATCCAACAAGCATACAACGCAGCGGAATTTAAAATTTGGATTACTATAACCGCGGATCTATACATAGGTTATCATATCGGATAAAGGATTTACAAAAGTCTCACCCTTGTAGCGTGTTTGAGCAGATTCCACGGAGCAGCACCACGTCCAACGCCTTCTTCGAGTCACAAGCAAAACTTATCAAGTTTTGCCTCAACGGTATCCACACGATCAAATTGGGAGAAGGGATAGTCTAAGAACAAGTTGCTAGACTCGTTCTTAAACCGGAACAAGAAGCACACTCGATTCTAAATCGAAAAGATGGCCGGAATCAACAAAGCTCACTTCGGCTATGATGAAGCCGAGAGAGCCAAGAGAGACGGCAGCCGATTTGTGCTTTTGTGTAGGTTGGAATGATATGAATTGTGTTTCGAACAATTAATCATAACCTTGTATTTATATTATAAGATTTAATTAAGGTTTAAGGCTTTCTTAAAGCCTCATGGGCCCAAACCCATGATTTAATTAAATCCTTATAATATTTTAATTAAGACTCTTCTTAATTAATTAATTCATCCAATGAATTTAATTTCCCTTATCGATTTAATCTTTTGTGCGACCCGATAGGATCTTGTAATGTTGGTAGTGACATAAAATCTCATTTTATGTCGCAAGCATTGAGCGGTATCTAGCAACACATCAATGCTACCCAAATTACAAGAATGTCAATGACTCGACATAACCTTTAGAACTGGTGATAATATTAACCATGTAACTTAATGCCTTTGTCCTTTGTGTTTAGATTGAACACGAGTCATGGAATAGTCATACTCGTATATTCAATCTTTATTTCTTGATCCCCAAGTAGAACTAGAATAAACGAATAAGCTCGATATCACATATCGACTCATTCGAGCATGGCCATGCATTTTAGTTCTCACTTGATCAAGGGCCAAACACTTCTCCTGTTATATAGGAGGGACAAATCCTATCTCGATCAGTCAACATCCCTCTACATAATTCGTAGTGTATCCAATTAGTCGCCTTTATAGTTTACCCTGTTACGGGTAACGTTTGACAATATCAAGATACATAACTCCTTATGTTGGGATCTCTGATGATCACAAGTCGTAAGGATTACATACATTATTATCACTATGAGAATTGCTTATGACACTCATATAACTATCCATGTAGCATTCTCATGGTGGGTCTGTCCAGTACATCGTTCTCTAACATGTACCCATGTGTTGATTTGATATCTCATATCAATGAACAGTTCATCAATCAACACATACTAGTCTCTACGTATTATCATTATCTCTATTCATGATAATACTTGACTAGGGACATCTTTAAGAATAATACAATATTATTCTAAGGAGATTAACATATATATTTATTCACATTGCACAGTTAATCGAATAATATATAATAATGAATTGCCATTTCATAAAATCATATTACATTGTATGTCATAAAAATCAAGAATGATATGTCTTAGGGCATATCCCAACACTTCACACCCTAACAGTGTTATAGTGATGTAAGAAGGATTAATCATGCATTAAATAACATCTTAAGGTTCCGGTTGTTACATGAGCTAACAGGATTACAGGCCAAAATATAAAACTTCAAAAATAATTCATTACATTCCCAAAAGAATGTCAACATTTAGGTTTAGACTACTCCTAGAGTAGATACTAGTCATGACTTGAATCCTATACATTCCTGTGTTCCTCGTAGCTCACTGCCTCAACCCGACCCTTAGTCCTTTAGTCCAAAAGTGTACCTACAGGGACAACACATCATGAGCATATACAATCTTACTTAACATCATAAAAACATTACAGTAAATGCATGCAATCTTGGTTAAGTAAATATGCTGGTTATTTCATTAACTTCTTTTTGTTGTCTCTGATTCATATTCATGCATATGGGCATCTTACCCCGTGGCATCTTACCACATAATAACATCGTATGGCCTCTTACCATATGGGCATCTTACCCCGTGGCATCGTACCACATAATAACATCGTATGGTCTCTTACCATATGGGCATCTTACCCCGTGGGATCTTACCACATAATAACATCGTATGGCCTCTTACCATATGTGCATCTTACCCCGTGGCATCTTACGCATAATAACATCGTATGAATATACAAACATCTTATAACATCATCATTTCATCATAAATACTCATGCGATAAAAGCATAGTCGTAATGTAGAGATGTGTTTTATCGTCCGATGCCCGTACGCCTCTTACGTACCTTTTTAAAAGGAGGAGAAGTAGATAACTCTATCTCCTTGATTGCGTTGGTACCTGGGATGGTTCTACAAAACCACATAATACCATATTAGATGCCTCAATACAATCTCATACCATAAACTTAACAAAATAAATCATCATCATATTTTTCAACATTCTGCCTCTCTCGATCGATCGGCCCCAAGGTCTCGATCGATCGAGAAACTGTGCATAAACAGTGCCCAAACAATCTGCCTCGATCGATCGATCGGAATATTTTACTGATCGATCGAGGAGCTTCACCGATCGATCGGAAAATCCTTCGATCGATCGACGCCTGAATTTCAAACCATGCTTAAAAGCTTCTGCCTCGCTCGATCGATCGGTACAAGAATCTCGATCGATCGAGCACTCTGAAAATCGGGATTTCTTTCCAGATTTTCGAGGACCTCATTTCATATCATCAAATCTACTTCATAACACATCATACTTGCTCAAACAAACATGCTAGGAACTTCATAAAACTTCCATGTAGGTACTTAAATCAAAGGTTTAACAAAACCTAAGCTAACATGCATCATAACATCATCAAAATCTTCAACCTCATCCAACTTTTACAGAAAACAGAGCATGCATCTCTTTGCCCAGATTTTCGAACATCTACCTTCAAGCCAATAAATCTACCACATAACACATGTTTCATGCTCAAGTAAACATGCTAAGAACTTCATAAAGATACCATAAGTGAACTTGAATCGAAGGTTTAACAAAACCTAGACTAGCATGCCATTTTACACCAAGTAGGAACATGAATTTAACCCAACTAAAACCAAAATAGAACATGGTTTCTCACCCTCTTTTGCTCCGATTTTTGGCTAGTTTTCCTAGCAAGAAAACATCAAAATCCTCCTCCTAATTGCAGCTGGAGTGCTGGACGATTTTTGGGGGGAAAGGTTCGGGAAGAAGAGATGATGGAGATTGAGTGGTGAGGGATTAAAGTGATGGGTATGGGCAGCTGTACAGTTGACTTGGGGGCATGGGTTGAGGGGGGTGGTGTGGGTTGGGGTGCCATGTGGTGTTTAATTGTGCCCCGGTATTTAGCACGATGTATTAAAATATCCTAACTCGATATTTTTCATCTTTATTTAATTAATACATCCTCTAAAACACTCAACATGCTTCCCACATCATATCATCATAACATAATCATAGCCCCCAATTAAATGCACCACAACCCTCTTAAACATATCATATATCATCATCATAGCACATAATTACATGACATTTCGGGGGTATTACATTATTCCCCTACTTATAAGATTTCGTCCTCAAAATCCACATGCATCACCATATCAAAACTAAACATAAAAACATACCAGAGAATAGTTCCGGATAGTGTTGCACCATATGCCGTTCCGTCTCCCACGTAGCCTCCTCGACACCCCGACGATCCCACTGAACTTTGACCATCGGTATAACTTTGCTCCGTAGTCTGCGATCCTCTCGATCCAGAATCCTGATAGGTCGTTCTACATAGGACACATCTGAGTCTAACTGTACTTCAATAGGCTGCAAGACATGAGACGGGTCTGGCTCATACTTCCGTAACATAGAAACGTGGAAAACATCTTGTATGCCAGACAGGGATGGAGGTAGTGCCACCGATACGCTGCAAAACTTCATATGGTCCAACATACCTCGGAGATAACTTTCCCCGCATACCAAACCAAACCACACCCCTGAAGGGCGAGATCTTTAAGAAGACCCTGTCTCCTAACTGGAATTCAAGCGGTCGTTGCCGCTTATTGGCATAGGCTGCTTGCCTATCCTGGGCCGCTTTCATCTTTTGGCGTATCAACTTTATCTTGTCTTCCATATTCCTGATCATATCCGGTCCTCCGACTGCTTTGCTAGTCAAGTCCTCCCAATACAGCGGTGACCTACATCGTCGTCCATACAGAGCTTCGAAAGGAGCCATTTGAATGCTCGCCTGATAACTGTTATTATAGGAGAACTCCACCAGTGCCAGTGAATCCTGCCACGGAGTATCAAACTCCAAAATACATGCCCTCAACATGTCCTCGAGCGTCTGAATGGTACGCTCCGTCTGACCGTCTGTCTGAGGGTGATAGGCCGTACTCAGTCTCACCTATGTGCCCAAAACTGTCTGGAGACCCTCCCAGAAATGTGAAGTAAACCTCGGGTCTCTGTCAGACACTATCGAGACTGGAATACCATGCAACCTTACCACATCCCGTATATACATCTGGGCCATCTTCAAGTATGTGAAAGACATATTGTAAGGGATGAAATGAGCCGTCTTCGTCAGCCTATCTACGATCACCCAGATCGCATCAAATCCTGAGGCCGTCCTTGGCAAGTGGGTCACAAAGTCCATAGAGATATGCTCCCACTTCCATTCGGGTACCTCTAAGCTCTTCATCTCGCCACCAGGCCTCTACCTCTCTGCCTTTACCTGCTGGCAGATCAAACATCTTTTAACAAAAGTAGTCACATCACGCTTCATGCGTCTCCACCAGAATTGACTGCATAGGTCATTGTACATCTTCCTTCCTCCTGGGTGGATACTGAACCGACTACTATGAGCTCGCTCCAATATTCCTCTACGCAACTCTGGTGTATCTGGGACTACCCATCGGTCGCCTAGTCTCAAGGAATCATCCTCAGCCACTTTGAACTTGGATGGCTGACCTTGAAGTACCAATGATGTCCACCTCTGAACCTCATCATCCGACCTCTGGGCCTTCCTGATCGCCTCAAATATGTCTGGCTCTGCAAATAAGTTCGACACTCGCACAGGTGACGTGTCTACATCGAAATCATAGCCCAGATGGCAGTAAGAAGTCATCAAAGCTGACAAGCACATAGCATCCTCAGTAGTACTCTTCACCTTCCGACTTAAGGCGTCTGCTATCAAGTTTGCTTTACCAGGATGGTACTCAATCTCACAGTCATAGTCCTTGAGTAAATCCATCCACCTTCTTTGCCTCATATTCAACTCTACCTGAGTGAATAAGAACTTCAGGCTCTTATGGTCCGTTAAGATGGTAAATGAAGTACCATAAAGATAATGCCGCCAAATCTTCAAGGCGAAGATAATAGCCGCCAGCTCCAAGTCATGAACTGGGTATCTGGTCTCATGAGGCTTCAACTGCCTCGAAGCATAAGCCACCACGTGCTTATCTTGCATCAACACACAACCCAAACCTTGCAGTGATGCATCCGTATACAAGGCAAACCTCTTATTCTCAGACGGAATTACCAACATCGGCGCTGTAGTCAAGCAGCTTCAGTTCTTGGAACCTTTCCTCACATGTCTTAGACCAGAAGAAGGGGACTCCTTTCTGAGTCAGCTGTGTCAGGGGTTTGGCGATCTTTGAAAAACCCTCGACGAAACATCGGTAATACCCTGCCAAACCGAGAAAACTCCGTATTTCCGGTACAGAAGTGGGTGCAGCCCACTCCATCACAGCCTCAATCTTCCTGGGATTCACAGATATCCCACTGATAGATATAACATGGCGTAAGAATACCACACTGCTCAACCAGAACTCGCACTTGATGAGCTTTGCATATAGCTGATGATCCCTGAGGATCTGGAGTACTATCCTCAAGTGCTCCGCGTGTTCTTCTTCAGTCCGGGAGTAGATGAGTATATCGTCATGAAGACTATGACGAACTGATCCAAAAATGGTTGGAACACTCTGTTCATCAGACTCATAAAAATAGCTGGGGAATTCGTCACCCCAAAAGGCATGACTAGGAATTCATAGTGCCCATATCTAGTCCTGAAAGCTGTCTTCTGAACATCATCTTCCCTTACTCGAATCTGATGGTACCCCGACCTCAGATCAATCTTACTGTAGAGCCTCGTACCCTACAGTTGGTCAACAAATCATCAATCCTCGGGAGCGGATACTTGTTCTTTACTGTGGCTTTGTTCAGTTGCCTATAGTCGATGCATAGACGCATCGATCCATCTTTCTTCTTAACAAATAAGACAGGCGCACCCCAGGGCGATACGCTAGGGCGTATGTAGCCCTTGTCAAGGAGTTCTTGTAACTGAATCTTTAACTCTCTTAGCTCCGCTGGTGGCATCCTATACGGGGCACGAGAAATGGCAGACGTCCCCGGTAGTAACTCAATCCCAAACTCGACCTCTCTCGTCGGTGGGAATCCTGGAATCTCCTCTGGAAAAACATCAGAAAACTCTACCACTACGGACACATCCTCAACCTTTAACTCTTTCCTCTTTTATGTGATATCAACAACGTAGATAAGATATCCTGTATGGCCTCGTTCCAATAACTGTGCCATTTTGACAGCAGATATCAACGGAATCTTTGGACGAGAACCATCCCCATAGAATGTCCACTGGACTCCCAAATCAGATCTGAACCGAACAGTCCTCTGTCTACAGTCCACAGCTGTCTGATACTTGTTCAGCACATCGATGCCCACAATGCAATCGAAGTCTGACATTCCCAGCACAATCAAATCCGACCTTAACTCGTTATCCTCAAAATAAATGAGGCCATCAAAAACAATCTGATTTGTAGTCAAACTTCTTCCAGCGGGTGTCGAGACCATAAGAGGCATGGGGGATGGAGAAGTGCATATGTGGTGCCTTTCCCCAAAACTCGTCGACACAAAAGAGTGTGACGCACCTGTGTCTATCAATATAAAAGCAGGGTGCGTAAATAAAAGGCACGTACCCGCTATAACTTCCTCCGGAGCCGCTGTAGCCTGCTCCCTTGTCAAAGTGTAAACCTGCCCCTGAGGTGGCTCCGTGGGCTGACCTCCATACTGCCTCGGTGCAAAAGGTGGTCTGTGCTGTGCTGCTCTGTCCGTAGGCCTCCCCGCAGAGTTCTGCTGTCTTCCCCTGTTGGGACACTGCCGGGCAAAGTGGCCTCTGTCGCCACAAACATAGCATCCTACGCAGTCTTTTGCTAAATGGGGTTGCCCACAAAGAGTGCACTGAACCATTCCAGATCTGTCTCCCTGAGGCTGTCCTCTTCCCGTAGGGGCGTCATTCCTACGATTCCCCTTCCAACGATTCTCGGGCCTCTTGCCACTGAATCTCGATGCTGAAGTGTTCCCCCTAGGCTTAAACTGATCACCCCTGGGCTTCAAATTGTCAGAAGTAGATTTCTGAGGGGGGTACTGGAGGTGGCACGGCATCTGGATATGCACCAACTCCCAGTTCGGCTAGCTCAGCCTGTGAAAGCGCATCGTCAAAACAGGCAGGGCCATAAGTGACGACCCTGTCATACAGCTCAGGCCTCAAGCCTTTCATAAAATTCCTCATCTTAGCCTAGGTGTTCGCAGCAATGTGGGGCACATATCGGAGTAAAGAACAGTAATGTAGAGCATAGTCTGATACAGGCATGGTACCTTGCCTTAAGTTGGTAAACTCATCCTCTTTAGCCTATCTCGCAGCTGCTGAGAAATAGCGGGTTAGAGACCGAGTCCTGAACAGTTTCTGATGTGACTAGAAATAGACACATCTTTAGTGCTTAATTGTTTACGATTTGGTAGGTTTTGATAGATAATTTGATACGTATGCTACCTAATCGTATATTTGTGTAATTGTAGGTACAATCGAAGAAAACGAGCTAAAAATGATGTGTAAAGACCAAGAAGAGACATGGACATGACAAGGAATAAAAGTTGATCAAGAAAAGGGCAAAAATGTAATTTTGAAGAAGGAGATCGATTGCCACGAAGAAGAGATCGATCGCCTATGGACAGAAACTTAATCAACAAAATTCACGAACCAGCGATCGATCACGAAGAAGTGGCGATCGATCGCCAAAGTCTACTGGAGCCCAGCGATCGATCGCGATAAAGTGGCGATCGATCGCCTCAAGATATTCGCTGAAAAAAAATAAACTAGCGATGGATCGCCACACATCAGGCGATCGATCGCCGCAGAGTCCGGAAATTAGGAAATTGAGTCTTTTACCATGTTTAAAAGATTGTATCCCATTTTTATCACTCCCATACCCTAAAACTCGAGACTAAGCCTCATTAGCAGCAGTTTTTGATAGTTTTTTCTAATTCTTAGAATAATTTGAGATTTTAGATTAATTTTCTTTCAAGTTTTCTTCAAGAACAACGAAGAACGGGACCGGAATCGACAAGCCGGAATCGTGACTATTATTAGTAATTTCTTCTTCTTTATCATTTTAATGTTTTCGAATGATATTTTGCTAATTTTAGATTCAATTATGCTAGGCTAAAACCCTTTGATTCTTGGTTGAAGGAATACCTGCTTTTGGATTTGAATCTTTTATGAGAATTCGGTTTGATTGTTGAATTAGATTCCGATTTCAATTTGTTTCTCAAATTTCGAATTTCATGATTGTTGTGTTTGTGTATTAGACCGATCACCTAATATTCAAGTACATAATCGATAGTTTGTTAAGAAACAACTAAGATCAATAATTAACCGGCTGTAGGTGTTATTGAATTCTTAGGAGAAATGGTTGAGTAATCAATTTTAACGGCTGTAGTTTCATTGATTAGATTTATCGAACTCATTAGTTTTGAAAACTATCATTGATTTAATCATTAACGGCTGTAGTGGTGATTAGAGATTTGGTAAGGGTTGAATTGAATGTTGTTTTCTCTTTGACCATGCATAAGATGAGTAGGAATTGAATTTCCAATCGATAGATAATCGAAAGAATTCGAATGTTTTGATTTGATGACTAAAAGATAATTTTCCAAAAGTACGGTTACCTGAAAACCAAGAATCGCTTTAATCCCATAAGTTTTAATCGTTTTAGTTAGACTCGTTTATTAGTTTGATATTTGCTAAGTAGTAGTAATCCAGTCCAAAACCCCCATTGTTACTATTTGTTTGATAATTGACACAAAATAAATTTAACTTCCCTGTGAGATCGATCCCTACTTTCACTACTACATATTTTTGTTATTAACTGAAGAAGGGTTAATTTGGGCGTACACGATAAACGTTACCAAATTTTGGCGCCGTTGCCGGGGAAGGCAATATTTATTAGTGTCGATTTTTTTTATTTTTATTTTTATCCTGCAATATTCAAAACGCGACGAAACTTCGAATTGACGGAGGGGTTAGCTGCGCCTCGACGAGACGAATCCGGCGGCGGGTCGCACGCGCCGAACGGCGGCGGGACGGCGGCGTGCGCAGCGTTTTAGCGCGCGGAGGAGCTGTAGCAGACGGGATTCGCGTGCGGGAAGAGGGAGAAGAGATTTGGGGCTGAAATGATTTTGATTTTAAAATCTCGGGTTCATTTGGTATTTATAGCAAAAATACCCCGAAAAATTAATAGCCCCACAAATACATCATGATTCATTAAAAATCATCTGTTTTCAAAACTCTCTCTCTAACTCCAAAACCCCCTACCGGTGCTCACACAGCACCCGAGATCCCGAGACACATCAAAAACCCAACTCTTAGGTTTTTCACCCAAATGAGAATACAATCTCAACCTCTGGGTCCAACGATCCCAACTACCCAATTAAACGAGCCTAGAAGGCCCAACACCTCGATTAAATTCCAAATCGCCACGTAGAACCACTTTAGAGATTATTAACACTACGGGATTAACACCTATAATCCCTGGTCATCACAATATCCCCCACTAAAAGAATTTCGTCCTCGAAATTAGCACTGGTGTATCACGTAACACCCAGGCTACACAACAACATGAAGCCATAACCTCGATTCTTGACCATATCAGAATCGTATTAATAAACGAGAGGATACTTACCTCACATCAAACTCTGAAACAGAGCGACTTACCAAACCAACCTATCACCCAAGAGGCAAAACGTACCTCGATGCGGGTCATCCCAAAAGTCAGCCTCTCATGACTGCAAAACCACCTATACTTACGACTGTAGATCGGACAGTCATCCTTAGTTCTAATACAACTAGTAAGAACGCAACCTGAATGACACCTCAACCGTGAGAACGTTGACCTCGTGTCAAACTCTGGAGTGGAATAGATTTCCAAATCCATCATAACATCAAAGAGCGTCAGCACAGCTCAACGCTAATAATCCAAAAGCAGTTCGTCAACTGAAACTGTAAGGATTCGAATCGTTCCTGATTCTATCGTAGATATCATTCCATGACATCTCTATCATGACTCACGATGTCTAACATACATCGTTACGAGGGAAACATTAGTACACCACGGTGTACACATACCAAACCTGGTTTCCCGCTATACAGACCACCTCCATCCAAGGAGCAGTTGCACCCTCTGCAACTCGGATCGGGCAACTCACGGCCACCGATCCACACAAAAGACATCTCACAAGATGTCCACCTCCGGATGTCCCAAGAACCACATACTGGTCATAAATAAACAACCGAGACTCCACAGAGTTCCAAATTTGAAAGGACATGCAATAAACCTATTGCATCCTCGACGCTTGTGTCGACAGTGACACCCAACCAATCCGAATTCCTGCCATCCCTTGATAATCCTAGGATTTAACAATCCAAACTTGGGAAGGCTATCGCATAACTCGGAGGGAAACACCAATAATGAAATACCTTAACCCTCACAAGATAATCCCTCCTCAAGGAAAGTCAACTAACTTCACGATTATCCCTCATAATCATCGTGCCATGGAGATTCCCAATCTCAAGGTGTTCCATATCTCTCATCAGAGATTTAACCATCCTAAAATAGCATAACTCTATGCTTGACAGAAAGGAAATCAATAACTGGCATCCGTATACTCACCGGTATACCTGCCTAAGTATTGACATCGCATGCATACTCAATGCACTTGGCTCGGGTATCTGCAACATACCCCTAAGCCCCAAACACAACCGTCAATCCTGAGTCATTCCAATCCAAAGGAGAATGAAAATCGACGATCAATAACACGGCGTGATTCTCAAAATCAACACCACATGCACCAACTCACCGAATCTTTCAAAGATTCCCTAATAGGTATAATACTACCTCCTTCCTCACAAGGGAAGTGCCATCGAACTCGAGATCCACTAGTCTCGAACCACCGTTCGGAAAAACTGGATACAATAACACCCATTGTATCCCTAATACACGGGTTCCCTTAGATTGAGTCAATAACGACCTGATGACTCTCTTGTTGGTACCCCAACATCCTGAGCTATCCCAGACAAGTCTCACCAAGATTAAACATAAACGTATACACGTTTCAGTGAGGCATGCACAACCTCAACCTCAACCTCAAATGACATGGTGACTACTGGAGTCCACCACAATCCACATCGTATCACCTTACGATTTGCCAAACTTGGTTCCAACTAGCAGTAAAACGGCTCTAGCAAGCTCCTCATGGTGCTGCACACACACGGCAGACAAACTAGTCGCTGCCTTTCTAGGTTCACCTCAAACCTACCAATAAGACGGACGTTTCCACTTGGTATATCATATTGTGGGAAGAAAACTCAATAGAGTAGTGGGTCTTTATCCAACATTCCTCTAATGCCGATACACCCTGGACACTCCAATGTCCCTATGTACTTAACATAACCTGATCCTACTCCCTTAGGACCCATCCTACACTCTCAAGGGTGGTGTGACCATGTCTACCACATGTCACATCGACAGAAAGCGAGTACTTTCCTCCATGATTACTCCTGTCGTCAAATCACATGGCCAAAAGCCATTCCAACGAGCATACCACAAGGGTATCACCACTCGTAATATGATTACCCCAAACATAAGCTGCGGTACAATCACATGTACAGCGCATCCACCCATTCCTCGAGCAACCCGCTCGGTATAAGGGTCACGTCCATCGGTGCCGCACACACCACCTTGTGCTCGGTACTGGCACCCAAGGCATACCACTGAATACGTATACTCAACGCATCGATCATCGTAACGATGATGCATGTCTAATAAGACATCTCCTACACCATCGTCATCGTCATCCTGTGACGACACATGCCAACTCATGGCATCTAAGACATTGTCAACTAGTGACGATACATGTACATCAGCGTATGTCATCCACTATCATGCTAGTAAAATAGGCATAATAAAACATGTATATCAATGCATGCCAGCTACAATAAAGCTAATAAAATAGCAATATCTCATACCTCATCGCTAACAATATAGCGTCATACCTGTCTCCGTCGCTCAATAATAGTGCGTAATCAGCACCCATCGCTCGAAGGCGGCAAAATCCTGTGCTGAGTACATAGCGGCACAATCCCTCGCTATAGAATCGACGGTTTGACACCTCGTCATTTAATAAGTGGCATGAAACCTCGCTATACACCTGAGCATGAATCATCGTACATAGTAGCGGAAAGAGGCATCGCTATAAATATACCTGGCGGAATGAACCATCGCCTATCAATATAGCAGAAAGAACCATCGCTATAAATATACCTGGCGGAATGAACCATCGCCTATCAATATAGCGGAAAGAACCATCGCTATCATCCGTGTCCTCATAGAGAAATAAATATAAATCGACACATGAAATTATGGTTCCTCCTTCCTTTTCCACGTAAGCAGAATTCTTGCTCCTTATGGAAATCCACGTAAGCGGAATTTTTCCTCGCTTCCTATGGAATCCATGTCAGCAGAATTCTTGCTTCTTATGGAATTGAGTCACTTATCAGTAGTGCATTTCAATGCTTCTTACTACTCCACATAAGCGGAATTTTTCCTCGCTTCATATGGACCTTAGCGTAAGCATTGAAATCCTCACTAGGATAACCTGGACTCGTGAAATATCAATAGTGCATTTCAATGCTTCTTACTACTCCATATAAGCGGAATCCTTCCTCGCTCATATGGACCTTAGTGTAAGCATTGAAATCCTCACTTTATATTTCACAATATACATATGCAAAACGATGCGTATCAACATGTATCATATCATAATGTACTATCTTATGCATACCTTGATTTACCTTGTGTTAAATGACTAAACACATAATACATGTTGCCCTTGGGATGCCCATACATATGTATAATCATCATTCCTTTTCGTACTCCTTATTTCCTGTAACCTGCAACCATCAGGGTTAACAACAATAGCCATATACGCTATGCATCAACATTCAATACATAATAAAAACACATTTTAAGAATGTATGGTTTCACAAATAAATGTCATGACATCCTTCCTCCTTAAATCCTTATTTCAATCCTGAGCCCTTATCATTAGTACATTTTAATGCTTCTTGCTACTCCATGTAAGCGGAATCCTTCCTCGCTTCCAATGGACCTTAGCGTAAGCAATTAAAATCCTTACTAAGATAACCTTGACTCCTGAGCCCTTATCATTAGTACATTTTAATGCTTCTTGCTACTCCATGTAAGCGGAATTCTTCCTCGCTTCCAATGGACCTTAGTGTAAGCCATTAAAATCCTTACTAAGATAACCTTGACTCGTGAAATACACCTCATATATTTCACAACATACATATGCAAAAACAATGCATAATAACATGTATCATAACCTTAATGCACCACATTGCATTCATCATGTGTCAACAAGACAACATAAAGTACATGTTACCTCGGAAATATCCCTTTACCTGATTTTCTTAAAAACCAGCTTCCTTGGCACATAACACACGGAGTGCCAGACATCCCTATGAATGCCATCCTATCGTGTTCCACACGATTCCTGCAACCACAATGGTTAGCAATACCACTTTTCATATCATAACAGCACATAAACAATTTGTTATGTCATACAACATTAATGCCATCATGCATAAATATGTGCTATCAATAACTTCCTAGGCCCTTAACAGCCCCAATGAGCAACCTGGCTCTGATACCACTAATGTAAGGACCCCTTAGCCCTTAACCCCTGATTAGTGTATTAACCACTATGTGTGGCACATGCTTTCAATAAAAAGTCAATCGGGAAGCTCAGATGATACTTTACCATTGAATGTCAATTACAAAATTTTCCTTTAATACTCAATGTTATAATATCATCATCCTAACAATAAAAGACTCATATGTTTGCCCTTTACCAACCCCTTGGTACCACTTTTCACATTGTGAACTTTTATAAAAATTTGGGCAGAGTCTCCCCATAAATAGAGCTATCCCAAAGAAAAAGCACAACACATAACATAATTCCCGGCCATGGAACACATAATACTCATCATAATGCAGTAATACCAGTAAATTCCCAGCCAGGGAAGACACCACACATATGACGACAACAGTGGGTTTCAACACCCACATAATACACCAATGACTCTCATATCATTTAGCAATTTAACCTCTAATTGCATGCAACCTCAAATGAAAGAGAGAAAGGCTCATGCCTTTATATACAATCCATATACAAGTAAAATCGTGCTCACATGCGAGCATCATGAATATGTATAAAATCCTCAGGTGTATATATAGGTACTCTATACGATACCGTGCTCCATCAAGCCCTGGTACCACGATCCTGGGAGTACCTCAAATCAACAGCTCGAGCTCAGCTCCACAGCCATCGATGTACCTGTTCACCTGTCCCAACAGAGACAGCCCCCACCGGGTTGAGCATACCAATACACAAAATCCCATAATCACAATAATGAAATTCATAATTTACAACAAAGGTAAATACAATGAATTTAAATGATACTCCCTGGATGGCAACCTCATCCGGGATTCCGTGTACTGTCCCTGTCCTCAAAATCATCAAACTCATCAAATCTCAAAAATCAGTAAATCAACACATTGATTAACTCATCGCATGCCTAATCCTCGAATATCAACAGATAGTGATTGAAAATTCATTAAACATGCAATTATAGATATCTCAATATCTAATACTGATTTCACAACCTCGCTATCAATCACAGATAGCTCAAATGCCTAGCATTTGTTTTACCAATCCTTCATTATACCTAGACATCTCAAATGTCTTATAATGAATACATGATTCTACGAACCTAGACATCTCAAATGTCTCATAATGAATACATGATTCTACGAACCTAGACATCTCAAATGTCTTATAATAGATACATGATTCTACAACCCTAGACATCTCAAATGTCTTATAATAGATACATGATTCTACAACCCTAGACATCTCAAATGTCTTATAATAGATACATGATTCTACAACCCTAGACATCTCAAATGTCTTATAATAGATACATATGAACCCAGTACCCCTTATATCTTGTAAGAGTTATCCTACTCTAGTGTCACGCACGCTACAAGCGGCGATATCAAGATTTGGTCGTTCCTTGGCTATATCAACATATATGTATAACCATACGCACAATATTCAATGAAATCAAAAATACCTTATGCATTTCACATATATAGTAATGCTCGTACGTCGCACGTACCTTAAATCTCCGAAGTCCGAGCCAAACCTTGCTCGAGTTCCATGCCCCGAGGAATGATGTGCTAACACGATAAATAATTCACAATTATTTACGAATATGTAACCTATGCTCAAGCACACCCAAATCCCTCAAAAAAATTGTCAACACACGACAATTAACCTTTAAAAAGACCCGGGGCAGGGTACATGCAGGGAGGGGAACGAATGAGACAATATCGAAATTTGTTCAAGAATACCCTACAAAAATCGAACCCTAATCTCACAATTTCGAACCCAAATAAATACCATAATTCATCTAAA
Source organism: Haberlea rhodopensis (assembly GCA_907163345.1). Taxonomy (NCBI): domain Eukaryota; kingdom Viridiplantae; phylum Streptophyta; class Magnoliopsida; order Lamiales; family Gesneriaceae; genus Haberlea; species Haberlea rhodopensis. The sequence continues at coordinate 1,293,360 of CAJQUN010000113.1, read as the reverse complement.
ATGAGAATTAAGCTATCAATAGCAAGAATCATCACCCTTGCCAAAAACCCCCAATTTTCGAATTCAATCCCTTAAATTCGAACCCAAACAAGCCCTTAAATTCGAACCCTTAAAATTCATCAAATTCGAACACAATAATGGCAGGGAAGTACATGAAAATGACGAAAAAGGGGTAAGGGAGGTTACCCAATCGAAAATCGGAAGAAATCGGACGAAATCCGATGAACCCTAGAAATTGGGGATCGACGCCTTCCTGCCAAATCCGACTTCAAAACGCGACGAAACTTCGAATTGACGGAGGGGTTAGCTGCGCCTCGACGAGACGAATCCGGCGGCGGGTCGCACGCGCCGAACGGCGGCGGGACGGCGGCGGGCGCAGCGTTTTAGCGCGCGGAGGAGCTGTAGCAGACGGGATTCGCGTGCGGGAAGAGGGAGAAGAGATTTGGGGCTGAAATGATTTTGATTTTAAAATCTCGGGTTCATTTGGTATTTATAGCAAAAATACCCCGAAAAATTAATAGCCCCACAAATACATCATGATTCATTAAAAATCATCTGTTTTCAAAAACTCTCTCTCTAACTCCAAAACCCCCTACCGGTGCTCACACAGCACCCGAGATCCCGAGACACATCAAAAACCCAACTCTTAGGTTTTTCACCAAATGAGAATACAATCTCAACCTCTGGGTCCAACGATCCCAACTACCCAGTTAAACGAGCCTAGAAAGCCCAACACCTCGATTAAATTCCAAATCGCCACGTAGAACCACTTTAGGGATTATTAACACTACGGGATTAACACCTATAATCCCTGGTCATCACAATTATGGCTTTGCATATTTTGGATCTATAATTTGTACACAACACTTGTTTATGACCACACACACACGTTCACTGCTTTGTTGGGTACGAAATGTTTAGGGATTGAATTTGTTCCACTGTTAATTTTTCACCGTCGTTCATTATTATGCATGTTAAAATTGTTGAGGCATTGATGTGAGGACAAGTTGCTTTGTTATGAACCTATGAGCCAACCAAAAATATTGTAGTTTTATTTGTTTACTCGAGGTCGAGTAAAGAGTAAGAATGGGGGAGTTTGATTTGACTAGAAATAGACACATCTTTAGTGCTTAATTGTTTACGATTTGGTAGGTTTTGATAGATAATTTGATACGTATGCTACCTAATCGTATATTTGTGTAATTGTAGGTACAATCGAAGAAAACGAGCTAAAAATGATGTGTAAAGACCAAGAAGAGACATGGACATGACAAGGAATAAAAGTTGATCAAGAAAAGGGCAAAAATGTAATTTTGAAGAAGGAGATCGATTGCCACGAAGAGGAGATCGATCGCCTATGGACAGAAACTTAATCAACAAAATTCACGAACCAGCGATCGACCGTGAAGAAGTGGCGATCGATCGCAAAAGTCTACTGGAGCCCAGCGATCGATCGCGATAAAGTGGCGATCGATCGCCTCAAGATATTCGCTGAAAAAAAATAAACTAGCGATCGATCGCCACACATCAGGCGATCGATCGCCGCAGAGTCCGGAAATTAGAAAATTGAGTCTTTTACCATGTTTAAAAGATTGTATTTCATTTTTATCACTCCCATACCCTAAAACTCGAGACTAAGCCTCATTAGCAGCAGTTTTTGATAGTTTTTTCTAATTCTTAGAATAATTTGAGATTTTAGATTAATTTTCTTTCAAGTTTTCTTCAAGAACAATGAAGAACGAGACCGGAATCGACAAGCCGGAATCGTGACTATTATTAGTAATTTCTTTGACTTTATTATTTTAATGTTTTCGAATGATATTTTGCTGATTTTAGATTCAATTATGCTAGGCTAAAACCCTTTGATTCTTGGTTGAAGGGATACCTGCTTTTGGATTTGAATCTTTTATGAGAATTCGGTTTGATTGTTGAATTATATTTTGATTTCAATTTGTTTCTCAAATTTCGAATTTCATGATTGTTGTGTTTGTGTATTAGACCGATCACCTAATATTCAAGTACATAATCGATAGTTTGTTAAGAAACAACTAAGATCAATAATTAACCGGCTGTAGGTGTTATTGAATTCTTAGGAGAAACGGTTGAGTAATCAATTTTAACGGCTGTAGTTTCATTGATTAGATTTATCGAACTCATTAGTTTTGAAAACTATCATTGATTTAATCATTAACGGCTGTAGTGGTGATTAGAGATTTGGTAATGGTTGAATTGAATGCTGTTTTCTCTTTGACCATGAATAAGATGAGTAGGAATTGAATTTCCAATCGATAGATAATCGAAAGAATTCGAATGTTTTGATTTGATGACTAAAAGATAATTTTCCAAAAGTACGATTACCTGAAAACCAAGAATCGCTTTAATCCCATAAGTTTTAATCGTTTTAGTTAGACTCGTTTATTAGTTTGATATTTGCTATGTAGTAGTAATCCAGTCCAAAACCCCCATTGTTACTATTTGTTTGATAACTGACACAAAATAAATTTACCTTCCCTGTGAGATCGATCCCTACTTCCACTACTACATATTTTTGTTATTAACTGAAGAAGGGTTAATTTGGGCGTACACGATAAACGCTACCAGTTTCCAATTGATCTCCTGACCCTGAGCCTCTTGCTCAATCACTGTGGTCTTCCACCACATCAGTGCCTTCTTAGCCAGCTGAAATTCTGCTAATCTGATCCATGCCGTCTTTGCGCAAGGCGCTGCCACAAATATCTGCTCTATCCTCTCTAGCCACTCCCCGGCCACTTCCCTTGTTTCCGTTCCTTCGAACATCGGAGGTCGGTACGTCAAAAACTGAGACAAGCTCAACTCCCCGGGTAATAATTGCTGTTCAGAGGGCTCTTCCCCCAAGGCTGGCGGTGGTAGTGGATTCGTACGCCCAGCACTTGCATTGACACTTATCGCATCACTTACTTCGGCGTTTGCTGCCATGCTGCAACACAAGGGTTAACAACAATACCAAAAGCAGTTCATAAAGTACATCGTTAGATAATTAAAAATGTTAGTATAACATCTTCTACTTCATAGGCAACATACATATAATACATGTTTAAAAGTAAGCACCTAGCCAACTTATTGCTAAGGCTACCCTTCACTCATTGCCGGGTTATCTAACCACTGCTCTGATACCACTAATGTAGGGCCTTCCCACCCTAACAGTGTTATAGTGACGTAAGAAGGACTAATCATGCATTAAATAACATCTTAAGGTTCCGGTTGTTACATGAGCTAACAGGATTACAGGCCAAAATACAAAACTTCAAAAATAATTCATTACATTCCCAAAAGAATGTCAACATTTAGGTTTACACTACTCCTAGAGTAGATACTAGTCATGACTTGAATCCTATACATTCATGTGTTCCTCGTAGCTCACTGCCTCAACCCGACCCTTAGTCCTTTAGTCCAAAAGTGTATCTACAGGGACAACACATCATGAGCATATACAATCTTACTTAACATCATAAAAACATTACAGTAAATGCATGCAATCTTGGTTAAGTAAATATGCTGGTTATTTCATTAACTTCTTTTTGTTGTCCCTGATTCATATTCATGCATATGGGCATCTTACCCCGTGGCATCTTACCACATAATAACATCGTATGACCTCTTACCATATGGGCATCTTACCCCGTGGCATCTTACCACATAATAACATCGTATGGCCTCTTACCATATGGGCATCTTACCCCGTGGCATCTTACCACATAATAACATCTAACATCGTATGGCCTCTTACCATATGGGCATCTTACCCCGTGGCATCTTACCACATAATAACATCGTATGAATATACAAACATCTTATAACATCATCATTTCATCATAACTACTCATGTGATAAAAGCATAGTCGTAATGTAGAGATGTGTTTTACCGTCCGATGCCCGTACGCCTCTTACGTACCTTTTTAAAAGGAGGAGAAGTAGATATGTGAGGGCCCGGTCCTAATCATACGTTTAATTAACACACGATTGTTATATTAACGTAAACAGCGGAAGATTATTTAAGTTATCAAAACGTGACCCATTTTTTTTTTTTTTTTTTTTTTATACATATAATAAGTAAATACTTAAAATAAGTATTTCTAATTTGCATCCCACACACGACCATCAATAAAGTTTAGAAATACGAAGATACGTTAGCATACAAAATACTCGGGGCATCCCCCGGAGAATAGTATAGTTTTTTTTTTTTTTTTAAAGTTTGTCAAAACCATACTGGGAAAATGACTCAACAAAAAGGACAAGAACTCGTGCTCACGGAGCCCTAGCACTCCTGGATGCTTCCTCCTGAGCATCCGGCATCAGTCCACCTGCAATACCTGTCATGTCCATCCAACAAAGACATGACAGCCCCCCGCGAAGGGGGTCAGAACCCCAGTACGAGAAACAGATAAAATCACAGTGTATGTCAAATAACATGCGATGTATGCCGTGCATGAATGCAAATGCACATGAAGGGTATCAAATCTCGAATATCCCTGTCTCAAGGGTCCAAAGGAAAAATCATCAATCACTCATCAGTGCTCGAGCAGGATGTGACACGCTCCGCGCTCCGATCTATCTCTCAGTCGAGCCATCGGCGGTCCATCATCCTCGTGTCTGGGCGACGTCGGCACGCTCGTCGCTCCGGCATCCCTCAGCTCACTCTCACTCCTGCCGAGCCAACGGCTGCCCATCATCCCCAGACACGCATCACTCATACCAAGAAAAGATATAGGTACCAAGAACGAATCAATAGGCTCAACATGACATGCTCAATGTCCATGCGTGTCAATGCATCATGCAATATCATAATCTCATGTGATGCACCTCAAATCTCATGTCATCATATATCATGCAGTCAATGTACCATGTAATTCACATACTGCAAATCAACTTATCACATAGTCACATAAGGAGCAAGTAATGACAAGTAAATCATACCCGGGAACATCACATGTCTTTGCCAGACATTGTGATAAAACCCGTTTTCTACGTACCTCGGACCAGTAATAATTTACCGAGTGCTCCAAAATAGTCCCGAAATTATTTAACCTGGTCATAAATACTACAAAATTATCACTAAGTGTTTAAATGACACAAAAGCTAAAATAAGTTTTTAAAGGTGTTTTCCTACTGATTTTTCCTTCAAAATCAGACTGACCAGTTTTAGTAGAAAATTCATAATAAAATCATATGACTTCCAAATGACCCGATTCCAGTGCTCAAAGTTCCAAAACTCAAAGGACTTCATTTTCTTGTCTAATAGTGTCGGGCTAATTCTTCCAGTAAAAGTAGTTAAAACACTAAATACCCAGCTTTTGAAATTCTGTTTTCAATCTCGAGCAGTGTTTGTAAAATCGCCATAACTTTTTCATTTTAAAACCAAAATGGGTAATTCCAGTGGCAAACGACAGAAAACCCAAACTACTAAAATAGTTATTTCTGGAGAGTTTTCGAAATTCCTAGCCGAAAATGCTCAGGAACTCGGACAACACTCTGCATAACATTTTCGCCCACATGCAGAACATGATTTGCACACATAAAGTATAAAATTCATATTTAATTGAAAATAAGTCCAAAATAAGTCATTCTTTTTTTTAAATTCAAGAGAATGAAATTATCTACAAGGTCATGTAAAAATCGACAACAGAATCGAAATTAAACTTTGTCAAAAGTTCGGAATTCTACACTGCATGTGCATTTCCAGCACATGCAGAGTTGAATCTGGCATAGTTTAGTAAAATGGGCGTAACTCACTCAAATCAATTCCAAATGATCCCAAATTTCAGCCACAGAACAACAACTCAAATATCTACAACTTTTGTTTGAGGCTCACAGTAAGATTCCGAAGTTAGGGTAGTCGAAAATACAGAGCCATATACTGCATGCAACCATAGTTTCTGCTGAAACTCATGGCAGTATGAGTTTCACCTCTTTATTCATAAACATAACTCTAAAATCGACCCAACCAGCATAAAATCGAAGATTACAGTATAAAAGGGAATGATATACCTCCCAAGCTTTCAAAAATACCCAAAGCCTTGAAGCTCTTCTAAAATCCTATCCAATTCCTAACTTGCATGCAAGATTTGAGCATGTTTTAATGGAGGAAAAGGAGGTGGAGCTTTTCGAATTTAATGGAGGAAGGAGGAGAGGAATGCTTGCTTGTGGGAGTGATAGAGATGATGGAATGTCTGAATGAAGAGCACAAGCAAATCTCAACCATAAATAAAGGAAAATAGGCGTGGGGTACTAGGCAACATTTTGGAATTTTTTAATCAATTTTTATCCCACTATGTCCAAGTGTCCCAAGATGGTGTTTTGATGGTGGTTTGGGCATGGCATGGCCGAAAACCACATGCCAAAATAATAATTTTGATGTATTTTATCTTTATTATAAATAGGTGTTGTGATCCGGAACACCTCAACTCGAAAACCCAACTTAAAAATCACACGGGTTTGCTTAATCGTTAAATAACCGATTTAATTTCAACGGGGTCTTACAAGATAACTCTATCTCCTTGATTGCGTTGGTACCTGGGATGGTTCTACAAAACCACATAATACCATATTAGATGCCTCAATACAATCTCATACCATAAACTTAACAAAATAAATCATCATCATATTTTTCAACATTCTGCCTCTCTCGATCGATCGGCCCAAGGTCTCGATCGATCGAGAAACTGTGCATAAACAGTGCCCAAACACTCTGCCTCGATCGGAATATTTTACCGATCGATCGAGGAGCTTCACCGATCGATCGGAAAATCCTTCGATCGATCGACGCCTGAATTTCAAACCATGCTTAAAAGCTTCTGCCTCGCTCGATCGATCGGTACAAGAATCTCGATCGATCGAGCACTCTGAATATCGGGATTTTTTTTCCAGATTTTCGAGGACCTCATTTCATATCATCAAATCTACTTCATAGCACATCATACTTGCTCAAACAAACATGCTAGGAACTTCATAAAACTTCCATATAGGTACTTAAATCAAAGGTTTAACAAAAGTTAAGCTAACATGCATCATAACATCATCAAAATCTTCAACCTCATCCAACTTTTACAGAAAACAGAGCATGCATCTCTTTGCCCAGATTTTCAAACATCTACCTTCAAGCCAATAAATCTACCACATAACACATGTTTCATGCTCAAGTAAACATGCTAAGAACTTCATAAAGATACCATAAATGAACTTGAATCGAAGGTTTAACAAAACCTAGACTAGCATGCCATTTTACACCAAGTAGGAACATGAACTTAACCCAACTTAAACCAAAATAGAACATGGTTTCTCACCCTCTTTTGCTCCGATTTTTGGCTAGTTTTCCTAGCAAGAAAACATCAAAATCCTCCTCCTACTTGCAGCTGGAGTGCTGGATGATTTTTGGGGGGAAAGGTTGGGGAAGAAGAGATGATGGAGATTGAGTGGTGAGGGATTAAAGTGATGGGTATGGGCAGCTGTACAGTTGACTTGGGGGCATGGGTTGAGGGGGTTGGTGTGGGTTGGGGTGCCATGTGGTGTTTAATTGTGCCCCGGTATTTAGCACGATGTATTAAAATATCCTAACTCGATATTTTTTATCTTTATTTAATTAATACATCCTCTAAAACACTCAACATGCTTCCCAATCATATCATCATAACATAATCATAGCCCCCAATTAAATGCACCACAACCCTCTTAAACATATCGTATATCATCATCATAGCACATAATTACATGACATTTCGGGGGTATTACAGATCGCGAGCCAGCAGTAGGCTCCAGAACCATTTGGCGATCGGTCGCCACTTTTGGGCGATCGATCGGTGAGGCTGGCGATCGATCACGCCAAATGTGGCGATTGATCGCCGAAGACAAAAAAATTTGGCAACGGGCAGTGTGATCTCGCGATCGATCGGGACATCTCGGCGATCGATCGCGAGACACAGAAATGTGTGTTTTTGATTATTTTGTGGGATTTTTGGATTTTGGACTATAATTGGCTTCTAATATCGATTTGTATGGTTGTGTAGAACCATACCAGGTACCCACAACTTCAAGGAGATAAAGTTCTCCAACTTCTCCACTTTTGGAATTAAGGTACGTAAGAGACGTACGGGCATCAGATGGTAAAACACACTCCTATACTATGACTACGCAATGATTGCATAAGTATTTATGATGTTTATGATGATGATTATGATAAGTAAAGATACGATGATGTCTATGATGAGTAAAGATGATATGATGTTTACGATGATGTTTATGATAAGTGAAGATGATGTTTATGATGAGTAAAGATGCTTGATGTTTATGATGTATGTTAAACTATGTTATTAAAAATGTTAGAATGTTCCGGTAGTTGTTATGGGCAAGCGAGGAAGGTACTTACCGCTGACATAGCTAGCGAGGAGATATATCGGCTATCAAGGTGTAGCGAGGGATATCACAGTACCGCTATATGTCGTAGCGAGGGGGCCAATTGTGCCGCTGTCATAGCAGGACCAGAACAGTCACATTTCTAATTAACATTGTTGATTATGAGCATATAAGTGAAGTATGATTTTAATCATTTATGTCAAGAACTAATGATTACATGCATGACTATGAAACATGGACAACAAAAGTGGGTTAATGTGATTAACCAGGAAGTATATGTTAACTATTATTTTCATGCATTTATTTATATGCCATTGTCTTATGATGTTAAGTAATGATGTGCATGCTCATGATGGGTTGTTCCTGTAGGTACACTTTTGGACTGAAGGGCTAAGGGTCGGGTTGAGGCAGTGAGCTACAAGGAGCACATAAAGGAATATGATTCAGGATGATAGTATCTACTCTAAGAGTAGTATAAACCTATAATGTTAGCATTCGTTTTTGGGAATGTAATTATTAAGTTTTGAAATTTTATTTTTGGCCTATAATCCCGTTAGCTCATGTGACAACCGGTACCCTAAGATGTTATTAATGCATGTTTAGTCCATAATACGTTATTATGATGATGTTAAGGTAGGAAGACCATACATTAGTGGTATCAGAGCAGTGGTTAGAGAACCCGGGAATGAGTGAAGGGTAGCCTTAGCAATAAGTTGGCTAGGTGCTTCTTTTTAAACATGTTTTGCGCATATGTTGCATATGAAGCATATGACTATTGTACTAACATGTTATGGTTTCTAACGATGTATTATATGAACTGCTTTTGGATATTGTTGTTAATCCTTGTCTTGCAGCATGGCAGCAAATATCGATATAGGAGACGCAGTGAGTGTTAATGCAAGTGCTGGGCGTACAAATCCCCTACCACCGCCAGCCTTGGGCGAAGAACCCTCTGAGCAACAGTTACCACCTGGGGAGCTAAGTTTGGCTCAGTTTCTGACATACCGACCCCCGATGTTTGAAGGAACTGAGATAGGGGAACTGGCCGAGGAGTGGTTAGAGAGGATAGAACAGATATTTATGGCAGCTCCTTGTGCAAAGTCAGCATGGATAAGGCTAACGGAGTTCCAACTGGCCAAGAAGGCATTGATGTGGTGGAAGACCACAGTAATAGAGCAAGAGCCTCAGGGACAGGAAATAAATTGGAAACTGTTCAGAACACGGTTTCTGACCCACTACTTTTCAGCTGCTGCACGACAGGCTAAGGAAGATGAGTTTACTAACCTCAAGCAAGGTAACATGCTTGTGTCGGATTATGCTCTTCATTACTGTTCTTTGCTCAGATATGTACCTCATATCGCCGCAAGTACTCAAGCAAAGATGAGGAATTTCATGAAAGGCTTGAGGCCTGAACTGTATGACAGGGTGGTCACTTATGGCCCTGCTTGCTTTGATGACGCCCTTTCACGGGATGAGCTAGCCGAACTGGGAGTTGGTGCGTATCCTAATGCCGTGCCACCTCCAGCACCCCATCAGAAATCTACATCTGATAATTTGAAGCCGAGGGGTGATCAGTTCAAGCCAAGGGGGAACACATCAGTTTCGAGGTTCAGTGGTAAGAGGCCCGAGAATCGTTGGAAAGGAAACCGTAGGAATGACGCTCCGTCAGGAAGAGGACAGTCTCAGGGAGGCAGATTTGTGAAGGTCCAGTGCTCTCTTTGTGGGCAACGACATTCGTCGAAATACTGCGTAGGTTGTTACGTATGTGGCAATAAGGGCCACTTTGCTCGGCAATGTCCCAATCGGGAGGGACAACAGAACTCTGCGGGGAGGCCTGCGGACAGAGCAGTGTAGCACATGCCACCGTTTGTACCGAGGCAGTATGGAGGTCAGCCTATCGGGCCACCTCAGGGGCAAGTTTATGAATTGACAAGGGAGCAGGCTACAGCGGCTCCAGAGGAAGTGATAGCGGGTACGTGTCTTTTATTTACGCACCCTGCTTTTATATTGATAGACACAGGTGCGTCACACTCTTTTGTGTCGACAAGTTTTGTGGAAAGGCACCACATATGCACTTCTCCGTCGCCCACGCCTCTTGTAGTCTCGACACCCGCTGGAAGAAGTTTGATTACTGATCGGATTGTCTATGACGGCCTCATTTATTTTGAGGGTAACGAGCTAAGGTCAGATTTGATTGTTCTGGGAATGTTAGACTTTGACTGCATTGTGGGCATTGATGTTCTGAACAGGTATCAGGTAGTTGTGAACTGCAGGCAGAGGACTGTCCGATTCAGGTCTGATATGGGAGTCCAGTGGACATTCTATGGGGATGGTTCCCGTTCAAAGATCCCGTTTATATCTGCTGTCAAGATGGCACAGTTTTTGGAACGGGGCCATACAGGATATCTCATCTATGCTGTTGATATTACTGAAAGGAGGGAAGAATTAAAGGTCGAGGATGTGCCCGTAGTGGCGGAGTTTCCTGATGTCTTTCCGGAAGAGATTCCCGGATTTCCACCGACGAGAGAGGTTGAATTTGGAATTGAGTTACTACCGGGGAAGTCTGCCATTTCTCGTGCCCCGTATAGGATGGCACCAGCAGAGTTAAGGGAGTTGAAGGTTCAGTTGCAAGAGCTCCTTGATAAGGGTTACATACACCCTAGCGTATCGCCCTGGGGTGCACCCGTCCTATTTGTTAAAAAGAAAGTTGGTTCGATGCGTCTGTGCATCGATTACATTCGACTGAACAAAGCTACAGTGAAGAATAAGTATCCACTTCCGAGGATCGATAATTTGTTTGACCAGTTGCAGGGTACGAGGCTCTACAGTAAGATCGATCGTGGTATCATCAGATTCGGGTAAGGGAAGATGATGTTCAGAAGACAGCTTCAGAAGACAGCTTTCAGGACTAGGTATGGGCACTATGAATTCTTAGTCATGCCTTTTGGGGTGACAAATGCCCCAGCTGTCTTTATGAGTCTGATGAACAGAGTATTCAACCATATTTGGATCAGTTTGTCATTGTTTTCATTGACGATATACTCATTTCTTCGCGGACCGAAGAGGAACACGTGAAGCACTTGAGGACAGTACTCCAGATCCTTAGGGATCATCAGTTATATGCAAAGCTCAGCAAGTACGAGTTCTGGTTGAACAGTGTGGTGTTCTTGGGTCATGTTATATCTAGCAGTGGGATATCTGTAGATCCCAGGAACGTTGAAGCTGTGATGGAGTGGGCTGCACCCACTTTTGTACCCGAGATAGGGAGCTTCCTTGGCTTAGCGGGTTATTACCGACGTTTCGTCGAGGGATTCTCTAAGATCGCTAAGCCATTGACACAGCTGACTCAGAAATGAGTATGCTTCAAGGCAATTGAAACCTCATGAGTCTCGATCTCCGGTTCATGATCTTCGCTTGAAGATATGATGACATTATCCTTATGTGAGCTGCTCATTATGTACTCCAACCATAAGAGCATAAAGTGCATATTTACTCAGTCGGACTTGAATATGAGACAAAGACAATGGATGTAATAGTTGAAGTATTTTGATTGTGAGATTCATACCAACCAGGAAAGGTGAATCTTATAGCAGATGCTTTTAGTAGAAAAGTACAGGACGCCATAGTAGCATCAATCCATGTCTGGCAGAATTATGATGAATTGTGCACTTCTGGGTGGGCTTACCAGCCACAAGGAGAATGTTTCCCCGTTTCTGCTTTGCAGTTTGAGCCACATATCATCTCGTTTATTAAGAAGGCTCAAGAGACAGATCCATACATTCATAAGTTAAAAGAAACAATTTTCTCTGACCACCCGCCTAGATTCAATGTATCACCTGATGGTTTGTTGCCACTGAATAACATGTTATTGGTACCCGAATTTTACAAACCTGAAGGAAGCTTTGCTTCAAGAGGCACACTACAATCGCCACAGTGTCTATCCCGGAAGCCTTAAGATTTACCATAAACTGAAACCTCACTTTTTTGGGAAGGTATGAAGAAAGAGATTTTCGAGTTTATGGCAAGATTAACAGATTAAAGTGGAGAGAATGAGACCTGGCTGTATGCTCCAGAGTTTAAAAATGCCACAGCGGAACGGGGAACACATTGCCATGGACTTTGTGACTCATTTTCCAAGGTCGAGCTGATGTTGTGATGCAGTCTTGGTTGTAGTTGACAGATTATCCAAGTCAGCACATTTTACGTATGATCTTACCTACTCGTACAAGAAGATGACGCAAATGTACGTGAACAATGTGGTTCGGATACATGGAGTATCAGTTCCCATTGTTTCCAACAGAGATCCAAGATTTGCATCAAAATTTTGGAGCAGTTTTCAGAATGCCATGGGTACCAATTTAGCAATGAGTACCGCCTACCACTTGCAGACAGATGTCCAAACTTAGAGAACCATCCAAACACTAGAAGATATTCTACAGTCAGTAGTGATGGATTTTGGTGGAAATTGGCAGGAATCACTATCATTGATCGAATTCCCCTACAAAGATAGTTTTAAGACTACTATCAGGATGGCACCATCTGAGGCCTTATATGAAAAGAAGTGTTGATCCCGGTATATTGGAATGAAATTGGCGAGATACAGTTGGCTCAACCTGAGTTTGTAGAGGAAATGCAGGAAAAAATCGAATTAATCAGAAAATGACTGAAAGCAGCTCAGGACAGGAAAGCCAGCTATGCCAACAAAAGGAGAAGACCGCTGGAAATCCAAGTTGGGGACAGAGTATTTTTGAAAGAGTCACCTTTTACTGGGACAATGCGCTTTGCATGCCGAGGTAGTTGTCACCTCGATATATTTGTCCTTACAAACGTTTTGAGAAAATTGGTCCAGTGGCATATCGAGTGGCTTTGCCACAACAGCTGTCATGGATACATGATGTTTTTAATGTATACATGCTAAGAAAATATGAACCAGATCCATCTCATGTGTTGCAACCTGATGAGATTGAAGTAGACATTTCATTATACTATGTGGAACAACCAATCAAGATCTTGACTGAAAAGAAAAGACATTGAGGAATAAGACCATTCCATTGGTGCTAGTACAATGGAGTCGACATGGTACTGCATGGGAGTTAGAGGCCAAAATGCGACAAGAATGGCCACACATATTTGAAGATACTCCTTTGTATTCCATGTCCAATAATTATGATTATTCGATGTACTGTAAGAACAAATCAATGAAATCTATGTTTTGGATTTATATCTTTTGTGCTTTTGAGGACGAAATCTTGTAAGGGGGAGATAATTATAAGGCCGCATTACTAATTAATTCGGATCAACGATAATTATTCAAAACCCGGATGATTAATTGGTTAAGAATTTTGGAGAATAATTAAAGTGGCAATCGGTTGAGATAAAATGCATCAAAATATATAAAAATTATATCTATACAAGTACATGACACTTGGATGGTACATTACACCAAAATCATCCACCTTGCACCTAGGTATCATCAACCACTCCACCTTCACATCACCTCATTCTTCACTCTTCCTCATTTCATGATTATCTTCCTCCTCTCTAAGATTTCAAAAATTCCACTCCCAAACCTCCAAAAATCTTGATAAAAAAACCCACATTCAAGCTAGATTTTGGAGAGTACCAAGCTAGGGTAGTAAGATGCTTCAAGAATTTTGGAATTTGAAGCAAGTTGTTCTTGAATATTTTGGTTGATGATTTGTGCTCAAATCTTCAAGAGGGGTGAAGTTATATCATTATTCTTAAGGTTTACCAACTTGATATTATGTTCGTTGGTCAAAATTTAGTTCCTCTACTTGAGAATTGTTTGGACATGGTTGTTGTCAAAAAGGATTCATCATGTATGTGTCTATTATCTCGAAATTTCAGTAAATCTAAGTTCGGATTTGTTGATGTTGTTCGAATGAAAGTTGTAGATCTTTCAATTACCTTCGATGTGATAGTAAATCATCGAATTTGGAGTTAAGATGAGAAATTTATGGTGATTACTAAATTACGCACAAATTGAGTCGGCATGTTCATGCATGTCACACGCAATGCATTCTTCGAGTTTTTGGGAAAAACATGCTTCGAATTTGATGTTGGTTTCTTTATGAAAGTTGTAGATCTTTGAATTATCTTCGATTTGATAATAAATTCACCTAATTTGGGGTTACTGTGCATGAGATATGATAATTTTACTACATAGTACACAATATAGAAATTGCATGTACGCGAGTTGCACATGTATTGTGTTTGTTGTAAATCTGGGCAAAATATGTTATGAATTAGGGGTTTTTGGCCTGAATGAAAGTTGTAGTATATTGATAGCTTTAATTTTCCACAAAATAAATCAATTTGGAATCATATGAAAGGATATGCTAGGTTTGCTAAAAGTGCTCATGTGATGTTCACGGGGTATGATTTATATGTTAATATTTGTTTCTTATGTGATTATATGACATATTGAGTTGCATGGTATGTGATTACATGATACATTGAGCTGCATATGTGATACATTGAGATGCATTGACAGTGGACATATTATGTTGATCATCACGATTTTTTGATACCTCTATCATTTTCCTGATATCTATGGTACGTGGTCGTGGGGATGATGGGGACATCGATAGCTCAGTTTAGATAGAAATTGTAGCGGCAAGTGTGCCGGAGTCACCCAGACACAAGGGATGATGGACCATCGATGGCTCGATGGAGGGAGATAATGTAGCGACGAGTGTGTCGACGTCCTAGATCGAGCTTGATATTGTTGATGATGACTCCTTTGATTCCGGATAAATAGATACTTTGAGCTTGTTACACCATACACGCATTGCATTCATGCACGGCATGCATCACATGGTATTTTTGTCATACAATCGTGATTTTATTTGGTTTCTCGTACATGGATTATGACCCTCGTTATGGGGGCTATCATGTCTTTGTTGTATGTGCATGACAGGTAATATAGGTGAACAGATGTCAGATACTCGTGAGAAAGCATCTAGGAGTACCAGAGCTAAGTGAGATCGAGCTCAGGTTTGGTTCGGTTGAGTCATAGTCCCAATATTTTAACATAGAGTTTTAAACTATGCTTTATTTTACCGGGATATACCTTGGGTATTTGTATTTTGAATATTACATTATTGGGAGACTTTATGTTGATGCTTATGTGATGATCAATGTGTTTATTTGTGAAATTGGAATTATATATTTTTAGTATTATTATATATGTATCATCGAAAAAAAATTGGGTCAAGCTTTTGTAAAATTTAAAACTAATCTTTTAATGTTTACGTAAAAATAATTATTGTATGATAATTAAATGCATGATTAGACTGGCCCCTCACATCTCGCCAGTTGCAAGGATCTGAGGTTGTTGTTGGCTCTGAAATGGCGGTCTATAGGGTGGAGGTTGGTGCATCGGTGGATTTCATAACTGAGATTTGGATAATCCCTCCAACCTTGATTGTAATTGCTCGATGATGGGTCATAACTCCTTTGTGGTTGCCCCGGAAACCACCTCCTGCATTTACTTGCTCAGCAGGTGTCTCGTGAAGTGAAAAACATGCATCAGTAGGATGACTCATGGCTACAGATCCACATGATTTTGCCTTTAGTACATTACCACCTGCAAATTGACTCACAAGAGAGGTTAAACTAATCAGTTGTTATTGAAGGTTACAAATGATTACCTCATTTTGGTTCCTTGGCGTCTGATCATGTCGAGCAGTTCCAAATTGTTAGGAGTTGGCAGCCATGTTTGCTATTAAATTCCTTGCCTCCTCCAGTGTCCTATCAATAAAAGCTCCTTCACTTGCAGCATCTACTAGGTTCCTGTCAGTATAAAACAGATCCTCATAAAAGTATTGAATAAGGACATGTTCATTTATCTGGTGTTGTGGGCAGCTTGCACACAACTTATTAAAGCACTCCCAATATTTGTGGAGTGACACCCCTTGGTATTGTTTTATGCCATATATCTCTTTCCTTTTGTTTGTTGCTCTTGAAGCTAGAAAGTATTTTTCTAGATAGACCTTCTTCAAGTCAGTCCATGTGGTGATGGATCTGGGGGGTAGATAAAACAGCCAATCCTTAGCAGCATCCTTCAAGGAGAAATGAAAGGTTCGTAGCTTGATTTGTTCCTCGTTACGCCAGTAGATGTCATAGTAATGCAAAACATATCGAAATCCATTAAGTGCTTATCATCTTTGCCTATAATACCATGAAAGGAAGGTAAAAGATATATCAGTCCAGATTTTAATTAAAATTAATGTTTGCAGCTAGAGTAGGGAAAGTGATGCAAAGGGGTTGTTGATCCAAGGTTGGGTTTGCCAGTTGTCTCTTTGATTTGTTGCCATCATCACTTTCTCTTCTTCCTAAAAGAGAGAGTCGGTCGCGGAGTTAGATCCCTCTGTTGTGCCTCA
The DNA here is from genome assembly GCA_907163345.1 of Haberlea rhodopensis. Classification (NCBI taxonomy): domain Eukaryota; kingdom Viridiplantae; phylum Streptophyta; class Magnoliopsida; order Lamiales; family Gesneriaceae; genus Haberlea; species Haberlea rhodopensis. The sequence goes on along the minus strand of CAJQUN010000113.1, from coordinate 1,276,570 downwards.
ATTTCTCTCATCATTTTGTGCAAGGTTCTCTCGATCTCAGGATCGTATTTGGAATTCTTATTGATTAGATGATTGACCTGCATGCATGAAAAAGCCAGAATAATAGTGTAGAAAATAAAAATAAAAACACAAAATAAACAACACTTCCCCGGCAACGTGGAATTTGGTAGCATTTATCGCGTACGCCCAAATTAATCCTCTCAGTTAATAACGGTAATAAAAAATGTAGTGGCATGTGTAGGGATCGATCCCACGAGGAATGGTATATTCTTGTGTTACTTATGCAAAACAAAGTAAAAATGAGATTGTGAATGTTGAATTATACTAATTAAACTAAAAGCAAGATTACTAGATTATCAAGATTGAAAAGAAATTCTTGGTTTTCGATCAACTCCACCTTCGGATATAGTTTACTCGATCATCGATTCTAAAAAAGATTCAGTTTTTTATGTTTAATCAGTCATCATTGAATAATTTAAATCATACCTTACCATACAGAAACCAATGTTCAGATCCGACTCTATCAAAATATTAACCAAAACAACAGCAGTTAAGATTAGTCCAATGATAGCATTCAAAATTAGTGAGAATGATGAATCTAAACAATAAAAACTCCAGTGGTTTATGCCATATTAGCAAATCATTTTTCATAAGAATTTAATAATACCAACAACATGCAATTATCAATCTTAGTTGCTTCTTAATTAGCATTAGATTGCATCTAAGATTACTAAGTGATCATCCAACAATCATAAATAACAATCATGTCATCAAAATCTGGAAAACAAATTGAATAAAAATCAACAATCAAACCATATTCACACAAATAAACAAAATCCAAAGGTATTGTATCCCTCAACCAAGAATTGAAAGTGTTTAGCCACTCATGGCTCGATCGATCGGTGGAGGCAGTGCTTGGATGCCTATTTTTCTCCACTTAGCGATCGATCGGGGCTTAGGGATCGATCGATCGCAAGGCATAAAATGTGGGTTTTGGGATTTTGTTCTAAATGATGATGTTTTTGGTAATGGTTCATCTATTGGCTTCTAATATGGATTCATGTGATTGTGTAGAACCATCCTAGGTAGCCACACATCAAAGGAGATAAAGTCCCACGACATCTCCACTTTTGGAACTAAGGTACGTAGTGAGACGTACGAGCATCGGACGGTAAAACGTATTTATTACGCTTTGATTGGTTATGCATTATGGTTGCATACATGGTCTTAATTATGCATTATGGTTGCATACATGATTGGATATGCATTATGGTTGCATATATGGTTGGTTATGCATTATGGTTGTGTGATGACCAGGGATTATAGATGTTAATCTCGTAGTGTTAATAATCCCTAAAGTGGTTTTACGTGGCGATTTGGAGTTTAATCGTAGTGTTGGGCCTTTCGGGCTCGTTTATTTGGGTAGTTGGGATCGTTGGATCCAGAGGTTGAGATTGTATTCTCATTTGGGTGAAAACCTAAGAGTTGGGTGTTTGATGTGTCTCGGGATCTCGGGTGCTTGTGTGAGCACCGGTAGGGGGTTTTGGAGTTAGAGAGAGAATTTTTGAAAACAGATGATTTTTAATGAATCATGATGTATTTGTGGGGCTATTAGTATTTCGGGGTATTTTTGCTATAAATACCAGTTGAACCCGGGATTTTAATAAAAATTTCATTTCAGCACCTTACCTTCTCTCTCCCTCCCGCGTACGCGCCATTTTCGATCTGCTTCACCCCCGCGCACAAAAGCGGTGCGCCCGCCGCCGTCCGGCCGCCGTTCGGCGCGTGCGACCCGCCACCGGCTTCGTCTCATCGAGGCGCAGCTATCCCCTCCGGCAATTGAGAGTTTCGTCGCGTTTTGAAGTCGGATTTTGCGGGAAAGCGTCGATCCCCAATTTCTAGGGTTTATCGGATTTCGACCGATTTACTTTCGATTTTCGATTGGGTAACTTTCCTTACCCCTTTTTCATGCTTCTCATGTATTTCCCTGCTAATTTGGGTGGTTTTGGTTCGAAATTAGTTTCGAATTTTGTAGGGTTTGGTTCGAAAATTTGGGGGTTTTTGGCAAGGGTGATGATTCTTGCTATTGATGGTTTAATTCACATTTTAGATGATTTATGGTGTTTAATTGGGTTCGATTTGTGAGATAAGGGTTCGAAAATTTGTAGGGTGTTCTTGAACAATTTTCGTTATTGTCTCATTCGTTCCCCTCCCTGCATGTACCTTGCCCCGGGTCTTTTAAAAGGTTAATTGTCGTGTGTTGACATTATTTTGAGGGATATGGGTGTGCTTGAGCATGGGTTGCATGTTCGTAAATAATTGTGAATTATTTATCGTGTTAGCACATCATTCCTCGGGGCATGGAACTCGAGCAAGGTTTGGCTCGGACTTCGGAGATTTAAGGTACGTGCGACGTACGAGCATTTCTTTATATGAGAGCATTTGTGAAATGCATAATGTATTTTTGATTGCATTGAATAATTGTGTGTATGGTTATATATATATGTTGATATAACTAAGGAACGACCAAATCTTGATATCGCCGCTTGTAGCGTGCGTGACACTAGAGTAGGATAACTCTTACAAGATATAAGGGGTACTGGGTTTATATGACTATTGTAGGGCATTTGAGATGCCTGAGAATGATCGTAGAATCATGTATTCATTATAAGATATTTGAGATGTCTAGGTATAATGAAGAATTGGTAAAATAAATGCTAGGCATTTGAACTATCTGTGATTGATAGCGAGGTTGTGAAATCAGTATTAGATATTGAGATATCTATATTTGCATGTTTAATGAGTGTGCAATCACTATCTGTTGATATTCGAGGTTAGGCATGCGATGAGTTAATCAATGTGTTGATTTACTGATTTTTGAGATTTGATGATTGTGAGAACATGGACAGTACACGGAATCCCGGATGAGGACGTTACCATCCAGGGAGTATCATTTAAATTCATTAGTATTTACTTTTGTTGTAAATTATGAATTTCATTATTGTGATTATGGGATTTTGTGTATTGGTATGCTCACCCCGTTGGGGGCTGTCTCTGTTGGGACAGGTGAACAGGTACATCGATGGCTGTGGAGCTGAGCTCGAGCTGTTGATTGGAGGTACTCCTAGGATCGTGGTACCAGGGCTTGATGGAGCACGGTATCGTATAGAGTACTTATATACACCTGAGGATTATATACATATTCATGATGCATGTGAGCACGATTATACTTGTATATGGGTTGTATATAAAGGCATGAGCCTTTCTCTCTTTCATTTGATGTTGCATGCAATTAGAGGTAGAATTGCTAAATGATATGAGAGTCGTTGGTGTATTATGTGGGTGTTGAAACCCACTTTGTTGTCCTCTTGTGTGGTGCCTTCCCTGGCTGGGAATTTACTTAGAATTTCTGTATTCTATTGAGTATTGTGCTTCCCTGGCCGGGAATTATGTTATGTGTTGTGCTTTTATTTCGGGATAGCTCTATTTATGGGGAGACTCTGCCCAAATTTTTATAAAAGTCCACAATGTGAAAAGTGGCACAAAGGGGATGGAAATGGGCGAACTTTAAGAGTCTATTTGTTGTTAGGATGATGATCTTATAACATTGAGTATTAAAGAGAATTTTGTAATTGCCATTCAATGGTAAAGTATCATCTGAGCTTCCCCTTTGATTTTTATTGAAAGCATGTGCCACACATAGTGGTTAATACACTGATCAAGGGTTAAGGGCTAGGGGTCCTTACAGGTTGCATACATGGTTGGATAAGCATTACGGTTGTATATATATTGTGAGTCGAGATTATATTGCAGTGATGATAGAATACTTGCCGCCGTCATGTCGAAGCGATGATAGAATACTTGCCGCTGTCATATTTAGCGATGAAGAATATTTGCCGCAAATATGTCGAAGCGAAGGATAATGCCGCTGTCATATTGATGCGAGGGATATTATGCCGCTAATATGTCGAAGCGAGGGGTATTAATGTCGCTGTCATATAAACGCGAGGGGTATTATGCCACTGATATAATAAGACTGGAAATTGGCCATTGATATACACGGAATGGATACATGTCATGACATGCATATTGGCATTATAATCCTTTGATTATTATTGTGGTACAGGGACAACCAAGGGAGCTTTTAAATGTGTTAAATACAGGAAGTGAATTGCATTTACGGTTTATGCATTGAATTATGATCATATTATTGTGGATATGATTTATATACATGCTCATGGTTTTGGGGTTGTTCCTGTAGGTACTTTTGGGCGGAAGGGGCTAAGGCGGGTTGATGCGGTGAGCTAGTGAGGAGTGCTCTTGGTAGCAGGCTTGATTCTTTTGTATAGTATCTACTCTAGGAGTAGTGTAAAGCTATAGGATTAGCATTCATTGGTTGGGAATGTAACTAATCCCTTTTGAACTTTATTTTGGCACTGTAATTTAATAGCTCAGGGCATCAACACAACCGTTATACTCTGTTTATGCATGGAAATTTTTATTTACGCCTTTAATCCGCACTTAAGGAACTAGGGTCCTTACATTGTTCCTGTAGGTACTTTTGGGCGGAAGAGGCTAAGGCGGGTTGATGCGGTGAGCTAGTGAGGAGTGCTCTTGGTAGCAGGCTTGATTCTTTTGTATAGTATCTACTCTAGGAGTAGTGTAAAGCTATATGATTAGCATTCATTGGTTGGGAATATAACTAATCCCTTTTGAACTTTATTTTGGCACTGTAATTTAATAGCTCAGGGCATCAACACAACCGTTATACTCTGTTTATGCATGGAAATTTTTTTTTACGCCTTTAATCCGCACTTAAGGAACTAGGGTCCTTACAATCAAAGACTATAAAAACTTGTCTAGAAAGCATAAAACAAAAGCTAAATAAAATTACTAGAAGATAGCACGATTCCAAAGCGTCACTTCTGTCTTCGTGCCTTGCAATCTTTGAATTGTTCTTTAATAATTGAGAGAACACTATAAACTAGGTCTAAAGTCTGATAAAAAAAATTGAGTTATGAGGCCTATTTTTGAGTATATAGGTAGGGAGGCTGATAAAATAAGTTAAATATATTAAAGACGATAAAAAATCATGTTTCCATGTTTTCTCAGAGTCTTCGGCGATCGATGGCCATGACCTTGCGATCAATCACGATATATTTTTATTTTTTTCAAGTCATGTCTCGAGCCGACCGATCTGATTAGGACTGCCGATCGATCGTGAGTTCCTCAAAATTTCAGGTTTGCTACGCACTTTGGCGATCGATCGGGCGTTGGCTGTCGATCGATTGCTGGACTTCTTTTTTTATTATTTTTCTTCGATTATTCTTGTCCGTCGATCTTTAGCCCATTAATTGGTCTTAATTCATCGTTATTAGCTTCTTTTCTTCATTCCTACCTATATTCATACACAAATTCGATTAGATAACAAATGCATCAAATAAACCATTAAAACATACCTAATCATCGACAATTAAATTCACTAAATGTGTCTATTTCTAGCCACATCAACATCTCATAAATGTCATAACCTTTTAGATCCAAATCATATTCATAATTTATGTTCTACTGAACCCTTAACACATATGTAAGAATTTTTTAAAACAAAACTATATTCGTAGCAAAAACCCAATTACTGTAGTTAGATATTCGAAGCGTCATATGGATTCTGGGTTGCGAAAGTAGTGCGAATTCCATCCTCTCTTGCTTGAAGTTTTCAAAATGTTTGGGTGTGAAAGTATGTGCTCTTTGAAATTTGGCAATGAATTATGAAAGATTTTGAGTGTTTATTGTAGTAGAATTCCTTGACAAATTCAAAAAAATTTGTCCATATAATGTAACGATTTGAGCAAGTAATGGATGTCGTCATCAATTGGTAATATAGGATAATTAATTGACAATTACAAAACTTTGACCATCTAATAGCATGATTTGAGCAAGCCACTAAATGTCATTAAATTGGATTGAATGGGGTTTAATATGATTGAATGGTGGCGAGAATTTGGGTCATCACACATAAGTCTCTTGTCTTCATCTTCCTTGCTCGAGCCATTAGATAAATTAAAAATATTTAGTAGTGGCGGTTAAAAGAAGGTCAGGCTTCAGCTTCCTTGGGGTCCACTTTATCGTATACTTCTTTGTAGACTTTAGCTCAGCATCCCCAACCGCCGTCTTTGCTTCTTTTTTCGCAAGCTTATACATTCGAAGGTTGCCACATTATTGCTCTTCTTGAGCTCTCTATAAGCATCCGGCTTGATTATAACAACTTTCTTTACATCTTCATTCCACCATGATGTGTCCTTACCTAGCGGAACACATCCTCTTCACTCACCAAGCAACTCTTTAGCGGTCATTTTAATGCGACAAGCCTTGTTCCACGTAGTATCCAGATCATCTTTTGACATCCAGTTCGCTTCTTCGACTATCCTCTCTATAAAAGCTCCAGTGTAGCCTTCTTTTAACCGCCACTACTAAATTATGGTTCAAATGTATGTTTAGTTTTAACAGCCCTTTTCTTAACCCTAATTTCTAGAACTAAAAGCCAGTGTTTGGTAAATACACTGTTAGGATCGGGGTAGTGTTTAGAAGGGGGGGGGGGGGGGGGGTTGAATAAACACTAGATACAATTTCGATTTCTTTTCTGGTTAACTGTAAACTGTTAAGTATTACAGTTGCTTCTCAATATCAGGCAAGTCAGTAGACACTTATTATAGTGTGGAAGACGTCTACAAAACTTGTGAGGAATAAAACTGAAGTAATAAAGCAATAAACAAATAACAAGAGAGTTGTTTTTGGAAGTTCGAAGCACAACGCTTCTACGTCTCCCCTTCTTCCTTTGCAGGAAGGATTCACTAGAAGACTTGGTTTACACTTTACAGTATACAACCTTCTTAGGCACTAACACACTTGGCCTAAACTCCTAGCAATCACACTCTTCTTAACTTTTGGTTACAATGGATTCTATAACACTCTTTACAAAATAAACTTTCTGGCTTTGAGAGTTTTTGAGCAGCAGACTTCAATTGAAGATAATCTTTCACAGATTCAGTTTGCTGTTTGTCTGCTCTTTGCTGAACGTTTGGAATATCAGTAGTATAACTTTCTTGTTTGCTTTGAAGTATATCTCTTAGTTGAAAATCGCTCAGCTCCTCTTCATTCTCTGCTTGGATGTATTTATAGGTTTGGATGTCCAACGGTAGCCTTTCTGTATATGGAAGAGATTAGCTTTCCAATTTCATATTGTCTTCTTTCCTATTTTGTAAAGCAACGGCTCTTTTCACTCTGACGTTAATGGTGGCGGAGATATAGCAGGGTGCGCCGCTCTGTTGTACCTTTGTCAGAGAATGTTGTACTTGATTTTGTCTCGTTGCTTAGTGCTCTAACTGGAAGTTCAGACTTCTGCTGGTTTTCTTTGTTCAACTGGTCGTTCATCCACTTACGACCAGTTGATGTCCTTGTTCAGTGAGAGACTATTCAGTTGATAGTTGTCCAGTAGATGTCCATCCAGTTTAAGTTTATCCGGTTGATAACTTGCACGGTTGATGTCTTCACCCGGTTGATGTCTTGTCTGGTTGATGTCTTCATCCGGTTAATGTCTTATCCAGTTGATGTCTTCATCCGGTTGATGTCTTATCCAGTTGATGTCTTCATCCGGTTGTCTTATCCAGTTGATGTCTTCATCCGGTTGATGTCTTATCCGGTTGATGTCTTCATCCGGTTGATGTCTTATCCAGTTGATGACTTCATCCGGTTGGTGACTTCATCCGGTTGATGTCTTTATCCAGTTTGTAGGCATCCAGTTTATGTCTTTACCCGGTAGAAGTCTTTATCCAGTTGATGACTTCGTCCGGTTGATGTCTATCCAGTTTATGTCTTGTCCAGTTGATTTCTATCCAGTTTATGTCTTCACCCGGTAGGAGTCTTTATCCAGTTGGTCTTTAATATCCGGTAGGACTTCATCCAGTTGGTCTTTAATATCCGGTAGGACTTCATCCAGTTGGTCTTTGTTATCCGGTTTGTAATTACCAAAACTTTAGAAATCGTTTTCCCAACAATTTCCCCCTTTTTGGTGATGACAAAACTAAGCAATGATCTATTTCCTACTGGAGTAAATAAGATGAGAATCCTGAAATTACTTGAAGACATAATGGAAAAGAAATTTTCATTAAATATAAGCAGATTACAAGTTGTAATCAAACTGGACAATTGAGAGAGATTCATCTTTATTTAAGATGAATTCTAATAACTTGAATAGAATCTAAGACCAATTTTGTTTACATAATATAGCTGATACATGACAAATCTTTAAACAAGCATTGTAGACCCGGAGAGCTTCGATCCACCTGGTGTCAGAGAGGAAGAGCTCGATCCACCTTATTTCAGAGAAGAAGAGCTCGACCCACCTTGTTTCAGAGAGGACCTAATTAGAATACTCTATCTTTGCCGGTCTACCTTGTTTCAGAGAGAAGGTCGGGAAGAGTCACACGTATATACATCAGGCAGCTTCCATGGTTCATGGATTCACCTAATGAGAATAGTCTATCTCTGTCTTCCCCCTTTTTGTCATCAGCCCCCAGACATCTGCTGTTAGTAGTTCCTGACTGATGAGGAGCACCAGAACAGGATCAAAGCGCTGAAGCTTAACAGAGCTGGGTTAGATAAGTAATCAACCCATGAGGGGTTGATTTAGATAAGTAATAAACCCATGAAGCGGAAAAAGATCTAACAGAAAACCAAGGAATTTTGAATAGCTTGAAAGTAATCATGTTGAGTGAATGTGTGATATGTGAGCAAACTAGAACCGCTATTTATAGGAAAAAAACAAGGTTGCTATAAATGTGAATGCATTTATGTGGAATAGTGAATACAAAGAGACAGTCAATTTAAAACAGTAAATAGATAAGGGTAATTAAGAGGGAGTCAGAAAACGATACTATTTGCGCCCGAAATAATGTTTGGAATAGTCGCGTTTTTCGGCAGGCGGTTGGCGTGGACTCCGAGATCTTGGTTGAGCAGTTGGTCTGGGCTGAGTGGGTGCTCCAGTTGCAGGGGATGAATGAGCAGCTGAACTTGAAGCCCGCTGTGTTGAGGGAGCAGTTCGGCTGGGTTCAGGTAGTCTGCGAATAATTTGAGGAGCTGCAGGCAGGCTGTTGCAAATATCTTGAATTTGAGAGGCAAATGATGTCTGCATGGTGGCCAACTGATCGGTCAATGTTTTCTTGGCGTCGTCAATCTTTTCTCCAAGAGCCATGGAGGTGGCAGCATGAAGAGATTCATTGTTTTGATTGATCTGAAGACGCGCCTGGCCAATTCTAGTAAAAGCATCCGCCACTGCATTCTCAGCAAATGTTTGAAGTCTGGTGACAGTAGTCGTTAAACTACTTAAGTCACGGTAGACTTGCTGGAATTGAAAGTCCGTGTGCTGCTGATGAGTGCCTAGAATGAGAGTTGCAGTTCGCTCTTCCTGTTTAAGCTTATGAACATCGCTTGCTAGTGCTGATATGGCAGTGGAGAGATTGGCTAGCTGTGCAGCAATGTTCGGAGGCTCGTCCATAGGGTTGGTAAAGACAAAAAAATCTTCAGAAAGCTCTTGAACCATGGACGGATCTGCAGCAATCAGTGGAGCATCAGTAGTAGGAACAAGAGCGCTGAGATGAGCATCGTCAACTGCAGTGGAGGGCAACATAGAAGCTTCAACAATTGGTGCAGCTGTAGACTCTGAGATAGTTACAGCCAAATTTGCAGTTTCATCATTTTGGGGAACAGCCAAAGTAGTAGTGGCTTGATCAACCGCAGCAGCAGACGTCTGGGTGTGATAATTTGAGTGTGAAGACTCGCTGGGTTCATGATTGACAGAGGATATTGTAACCTGCTGAACCACTGTCTGTATGACTGCATCCACATTGGTGTGATCAACAGCCATTGGTTGGGGCTGTTGATCATTATGAGAGCTGGGAGGAGAGGAGACGCTGGGAGCAGTTGGAGAGGAGAGTTCTTTAACCGAGGAGGCTGCCTCCAAGGCAGTTGGTGCGGCCTCTGCTCCAGGGGAAGTAGTCTCCAGAGCAGTAGAAGTGAGCTCCACAGAAAATGGGATAATCTCCAAATTGGCAATGACCGTGTGTAGATCCGGCTGATCAGGGCTGGCAACAGTTTCAGTAGAGGAGCAAGAGTGAATCCCAATGGATATGCGAGTATCATGAAGAGCAAGCTCAGCCATTTCGAGCTTGGGACCAAGAGCATTTAGAACAGCTCTATCATGATTCGCTGTTCCTGAATTACCGTCAAATTGTTGAAGGCGAGTTTCAACTAGGGCCTGAAGTTCACCCACATAGATCATCAGGCTGAAAACCTCTCGCAGCTTCAAGCTTGTTTCAGGGTCTGAGATTTGAAGATATGCCAGTATTTTGTTCTCATCTGCTCTAGCCTGATCCAGAATTTGATCAAAATCATCTAATCGAACCTTGAGACGGGCCTTTACCCATCGATCAAAAATCTCCAACTGTGGTTGCAGTTTGGCTACCACTGTATCCATTACCATTTTAATCTCGAAGGCAACAGGAGTGGACACTCGAGCCGTAAGAGATTTTCCTTTTCCAGTAGGGGTGGTCTTGGGATGACAGTATGGACACAATGACTTGGGTGTCCTGAAGTTGATAGGGCCTGGTGCTTGCTGAGAGCTCACCAGTGCTGACTGAGTGTCAGCTGGAACCACTGAAGGAGCAGGCACCATGGCTAAGGAAGCAGTTGGTTCTTCTGTTGAAGGGATGGCAGGGCTGCGTTCCCTATCAGGAGTTACATCTGTAGGACCGGCGGAGGAGATAGTGTCGGAGGCGGCAATGTCTAGCTGTCGGGCGGCCTGAGGAGCAGCTTTTCGCGTTCTGGGCTTCTTAGGAGGGGGAGGAGGGGGAGAAGACTCAGCGGATTCCGATACAGTCTGTTCAAGCGACGCTTTGTCACTCCGCCTTCTCTGCCACTTCGTTGGCGATGAAGCTGAAGATACTTGTGAGTGATGAGCCTCCCTGGATGAAGGTGAGAGAGAGCCCCTGTCTTAATGTGTTTGCTCTCAAAAAGACTGCTTAGTGGGAGAGCAAAACCTGATTGACCCTTGCCAGATGCTACCAGACTAGTCAGTATTTGAAATAACACAGCTGACCAGTTTATCTCCAACCCTTTGCATATGGCGCTCATAACGTCAAACTTTTCAAGGGTAATCATGTCAAATGATCCTGCCTTACAGAGGAGCCCCTTGGAGATTATGTCAGCCAGTTGTCTATAATGACTCTTCATCAATACTTTCCGGAAAGGAGGACGTGGAAGGCGATGAGCAGAGTCCGAAACTGTGAGACGCATCTCTTCTCTTAGTTCTGCCGGAATAGTCGAAAAATCAGTGAGTCCGGTAGAGGGTAGGCACAGGTGAGTGGCAAATTCTGGTTGGGTGATGGTGACCGACTGTCCAGAGACGGATGCCACCACTGTGTCATCCACAACCTTGGCCGTAGCAAAGAACTCTTGTAGTTCGTTCTTGTAAAAGGAGGGGGTCTGGCTCAAGATTACCAGGAGTCCGGAGGTATCCAGCCTTTGTATCAACTCCTTGGTCTCATCATCAGAGGATGTGGATATTGAATGAAAATCGACGTGAATAGCATTGGTGATGAAACTCGGCTGAACATTCTTCGACATTTTTAGTGAGTAAGAGGAAGCAGCAGCAGCAGTTTGTTAGAGTAAGGTTTTCTGAAAGAGAAAAATAATCGCAGTGATTTGTTGGAGAAGAAGAGTAGTGAAACTAATGGCGGTGAAAAAGAAAGTATATGTAACGTCGTACTGTAGATGAGCGGACACATGTATACGTGGCGATCATCTAACGATTTAAAAAGATTTAGCAAATAAATAAAAGGACAGGATTTAGGCGGGAGTGAAATAATTTATTTTTATACAAAAGTAATTTTGAATTCCGACGTTCATTAGGTTAATAAGTATCGAGGGTTATTTTTTTCAAAGCATATTTGGTAACATCAACTGGTATATAGGGTTAGACTGGTAGGAAAACATCCACTGGATGTGGAGTCCTACTGGTTCGGATACACCTACTGCAGCTGACCATTGTATTACCAGCTGAGCTTAAATAACCATGATAGAATTATAACAGAAATTCCCCCTAAATTTATGCACAAAACTAACTAATTCCCCCTGAATTCATTACCCAAACAAAATAATCAAGAAGTAATTTCAATTAAACCAAGAATATTTCGAAAGTAAGAAAACTTAGCGTCCGGTAGGGGCTTTGTGAAGATGTCTGCTGCCTGTTGTTCTGTAGAAATATACTCCAGCCAAATTTCTTTCTTCATGACATGATCTCTGATAAAATGATGACGGATGTCAATATGTTTAGTACGAGTATGAAGAACTGGATTGTATGTTATGGCAATGGCAGATGTATTGTCACAGAAAATAGGAGCCTCTGTGGACTCAATTCCATAGTCTCTGAGTTGTTGCTGAATCCAGAGCAGTTGAGCACAGCAGCTTCCAGCAGCAAGGTACTCTGCTTCTGCAGTGGAAGTTGCAATGGATGTCTGTTTCTTGCAACCCCATGATATCAATCGATCACCAAGGAATTGACAATACCCACTGGTGCTTTTCCTGTCAATTTTGCATCCAGCATAGTCAGCATCTGAGTATCCAATAAGATTGAAGGTTGAGTCTCTTGGATACCATAGACCGACATTCTCAGTGCCTTTCAAATATTTTAGGATCCTGTTAACTGCAGTGAAGTGCGACTGCTTGGGATTTGCTTGAAACCGGGCGCACATACACACTGCAAACATAATGTCTGGTTGGCTGGCTGTCAAATATAGTAAAGATCCGATTATGCCTCGATACATTGTAACTTCGACTGGTATTCCTGAATTATCCAAGTCGAGTTTGGCAGATGAGCTCATTGGTGTAGCAGCAGCTGAGCTGGTACTCATTCCATATTTCTTCAGTAGCTCTTTAGTGTATTTAGACTGATTGATCAGGATTCCTTCACTAGATTGCTTGACTTGCAATCCTAAGAAAAATGATAGCTCTCCCATCATGCTCATCTCAAATTGGTCCTGCATAATTTTAGAGAATCTTTCGCACAATTTTGAGTTAGTACTTCCGAAGATAATATCATCAACATAAATTTGAACAAGCAGAGTATGATCTCCCTTTGTAAATTTAAAAAGGGTCTTGTCCACCGTGCCAATAATAAAATTGTGTTCTGTCAAGTATTTTGATAAAGTTTCATACCAGGCACGGGGGGCTTGCTTTAGATCATACAAGGCTTTATTGAGACGGAAAACATGAGATGGCTGCTGATGGTTTTTCAAATCCAGGAGGTTGTTCAACATAGACTTCTTCCTGGAGTTTGCCGTTAAGAAATGCACTCTTAACATCCATCTGATAGACTTTAAAGTCTTTAAACGCAGCAAATGCAAGAAATATGCGAATTGCTTCTAGTCGAGCTACAGGGGTAAAAGTTTCATCGAAATCAATGCCTTCTTCCTGTCTGTAGCCCTGTGCAACTAATCTTGCCTTATTTCTGATTACTGTACCGTTTTCGTCTAATTTATTTCTAAACACCCATTTGGTGCCAATTACAGTGTGATGTTGTGGTCGTGGTACTAGATACCATACTTTGTTTCGCTCAAACTGATTTAGTTCTTCCTGCATTGCTTCTACCCAACTTGGGTCTAATATAGCGTCATCAATCTTCTTAGGTTCTATATGAGATATGAATGCAGCATGAAGAAATTCATTAATCATTTGTCCTCTGGTGCGTAGAGGAGCAAGAGGGTTACCGATGACCTGCTCAGGTGGATGATCCTTCTTCCATCCAAGAGGATTGAGTTCTTCAGTTGACTGGATGTGAGTTGGCAAATCAGAGGTTCTGATTGACTCATCTTTCTCATTAGTTCCTTCTACTGCAGCAGGGGTAGATGCAACTGTTTCATTTGTAGCTGGCTGCAGTGCTTGTTGGCCAGCAGACTCCTCTGCTTGAGCTTCAGGAACTTCTGGTTCTAAGGAGCAGTCAGTCCTGCTTCTGTAATCAATCTCATCATCAACATTTTCGTCAATGTAAGTGCTTTCCAGTCGATTACTCAAGTTGTTGATTTGTATATCAGATAGTATACAGTCAGTAGGTTCATCAAATTTTACATGCACTGATTCTTCTACATTAAGGGTTCTATTATTAAATACTCTGAATGCCTTACTAACTGTAGAATAGCCAAGGAATATTCTAGCATCAGATTTGGCATCAAAAGCAGTGAGATGAGTCTTTCCATTGTTGTGAATAAAACATTTGCAACCAAACACATGGAAATAGGAAATATTTGGCTTACTGCCATTCCAGATCTCATAAGGGGTTTTATTTGCTCGCTTATTAATCATTGATCTGTTCTGCGTATAACATGCTGTGTTGACAGCTTCTGCCCAAAATCTCTGCGATATTTCTGATTCCGCGAGCATAGTTCGCGCAGCTTCTTTCAAAGTGCGGTTCTTACGCTCAGCAACTCCGTTTTGTTGAGGAGTTCTAGCTGCAGAGTATTCGTGTTTAATACCAAGGTCATCTAGATATGATTCGAGTGATTGATTGGTGAACTCAGTACCTTTATCACTGCGAATTCTATCTATCCCACACGATTTCTCATTTTGGAGTCTTTTCAGTAATTTGATCAGCTTTGGAGTAGCCTGATCTTTGCCACTTAGGAACAAGACCCACGTGAAACGAGTGTAATCGTCTATTACCACTAGGGTATACTTCATTCCCCCTAGACTTGTTACTGGTATTGGACCAAACAGATCCATATGCAGTAACTCTAGGCATCGAGAAGAAGATTTACTCCCTTTGTTCTTAAAGGAGGATCTGATTTGCTTACCAAGTTGGCATGCTGCACAGATCTTGTCTTTTGAGAACTCAATTTGGGGCAGTCCAACAACTAGATCAAGTTTACGCAGACTGTCAATAGTTTTAAAGTTTAAGTGACTCAACCGTTTGTGCCAAAGCCAATTTTTGGAAGAATTCAGAGCAGCTAAGCAAGTAGAAGAGGTAGGCTGATTAAGATTCCAATCAATTTTATATGTGTTATCATGCCTTCTACCTACAAGTAGTATACTACCATCAATAGATTTAATTGTGCATGAGTGCTGATTGAATTCTACGGAATGACCATTGTCGCACAGTTGACTTATGCTGATCAAGTTATAGCATAGATTTTCAACTAAAAGAATATCTTTAATGATGATGTTACCGTAGATAATCTTACCCTTACCCACGGTTCTACCTTTTGCGTTATCTCCAAAGGTTATTCTGGGTCCGGTGGAGTCCACCAGTTCAGACAATAAGCTCGCATTCCCTGTCATATGTCTAGAGCATCCGCTGTCCAGGAACCATTCTGAGCTCCGAACTGGATGCATTCTAGTTTCCTGCAATTAAAGCGATAGAATGATTGGTACCCAATCCTACTTGGGTCCTGGTAGGATTAGTCCTTTCGGAACCCACACTTGTATGACCCTGAATGACTTAGGTCGGTGTGTGTTCTGAAATGTGTGTGTATTTATAAATATAGGTGATGATTTTGACTGTGGAGTGTGATAATATGTGTATGCATGTGCTTTTGGTTTGTAGTTCCTGTTATTTAGCATATACCTCTTCTGGACAGGTTTACAGTTGTAGTACCAGTTGGGTTTAACCTCTCTAGCTGCTCGACCAGTGGGTTTAAGTTCATTTCTAAACTTTTGCCTCGGTTTAGCCTCTTTGAGTGGTTCTACATAACCGATACCTCTGTGCTGTGCCTGTTCCTTGATGAGTGTTGCTTTAACAGGTTCTTTAACCAGTTCGTAAGGGTCATATACTGTGCTAGATCTTACAAAGTTCATTGATTGAACCTTGCCTTTTGTTAGACACAGTTGAGGTTCATTACCAGATGAACTGCTGTCATTGCTATTATAGCCTATGCCTGTTAAATCACCAGCAAGCCTTATAGACTCAAGCATTTCATCCTTTCTGGTAGTCGACGCATACCAAGTGCTAACCAGTTTGCTAAGTTTCTGTTAAGCATTCTTGGCTTCATCTCTTTCCTTCACTAGGAGACTGGCTGTTTCCCTTAGGCAGTTCAACTCCCTTGATGGTTCACAATCAAGCTTGTTTTCATGCGTTTCAGTTTGGGTTGTGTGCTCAGTCTTATAGCTTTCAAAAGATTCATATAGCGTCCGATACTCATTTATCATGTCCTGCAATGCATTGGTAAGTTCACTATGTGTAAATTCAGATAGGTTTGATTCATGTACCTCATTTTCATTATTTGCCATTAAGCAGTGGACTTCCTCGTCTTCACTCTTGCTGGATGAGCTAGTTAACTCTTCTGATTCTGATTCAGAATCAGTCCATTTGCTCTTACTTTCTTCTGCCATCAAGACCTTTTGATCTCTGTCCTTTTTGGATGATCTTCTGGTTTCTTTGGATTTTCTGTAATCCTTGGATCCTCTTTTGTGATCATCCTTCTTGGGTTTAGGACAGTCAGCAATGAAGTGCCCTGGTTTGAGGCACTTGAAGCATACTCGCTCTTCTTCTTCTGAATTTCCTTTGGAACTCTGCCTCTGAGGATATGATTGATAAGATCTCTGATTCTTCTTCATGAATTTCCCAAATTTCTTTACAAACATTGCCATAGCATCATTACACATCTTTTCTGGAGTCATTTCTGTAGGAGTAGGCAGAGACTCCGATGCAGTGAGAGCTTTTGTTGGTTGACTGGTACTTGGTTCATCTTCAACCCGAATACCTAATTCGAATTCATAGGCTTTTAAATCAGCAAACAGATCATGTAGATCTATTTTGTTGATGTCCTTCGATTCTCTCATAGCAATGGTCTTGACATCCAATTCTCTTGGTAGACCTCTCATTACTTTGAGAGTGACTTCTCTGTTGGGTAACTCCTTACCCAGACTGTTTAGTTCATTGATTATTCCAGTCACTCTTTCATCGTACTCGTTGAGAGTTTCTCCATTTATCATTTTGATATGCTCAAACTTCTGTAAAGCCACAGTAAGCTTGTTTTCTTTGGTTTGATCATTTCCTTCACAGAGTTGAGCAATCTTCTCCCAGATTTCTTTGGCTGTAGGGCACATCTTTATTTTGTTGAACATATTTTTGTCCAAAGTTTTGAACAGAATGTCCTTAGCAACGTTGTCTAGATTTGCTTTTTTCTTGTCTTCATTCGACCATTGAGATCTTTCCTTTTCTACCATTTGTGGATCACCACTTGTGATAGAAGCAGCTGTATTGATTTTCATGATCTTCAAAGGTCCTTCAGTGATTACATACCCCATATCATCATCTTGAGCACTTAGATGTGCTTGCATACGGATCCTCCAGTCATCATATTCGTCTTTCTTGAACATTGGAATCTTGCTGAATGAGGCCATCAGTTTTTGGTAAATGGTAATTTCTCAAGATTGAGAAGACCTATGCTCTGATACCACTTGTTAGGAACGGGGTAGTGTTTAGAAGGGGGGGGGGGGGGGTTGAATAAACACTAGATACAATTTCGATTTCTTTTCTGGTTAACTGTAAACTGTTAAGTATTACAGTTGCTTCTCAATATCAGGCAAGTCAGTAGACACTTATTATAGTGCGGAAGACGTCTACAAAACTTGTGAGGAATAAAACTGAAGTAATAAAGCAATAAACAAATAACAAGAGAGTTGTTTTTGGAAGTTCGAAGCACAACGCTTCTACGTCTCCCCTTCTTCCTTTGCAGGAAGGATTCACTAGAAGACTTGGTTTACACTTTACAGTATACAACCTTCTTAGGCACTAACACACTTGGCCTAAACTCCTAGCAATCACACTCTTCTTAACTTTTGGTTACAATGGATTCTATAACACTCTTTACAAAATAAACTTTCTGGCTTTGAGAGTTTTTGAGCAGCAGACTTCAATTGAAGATAATCTTTCACAGATTCAGTTTGCTGTTTGTCTGCTCTTTGCTGAACGTTTGGAATATCAGTAGTATAACTTTCTTGTTTGCTTTGAAGTATATCTCTTAGTTGAAAATCGCTCAGCTCCTCTTCATTCTCTGCTTGGATGTATTTATAGGTTTGGATGTCCAACGGTAACCTTTCTGTATATGGAAGAGATTAGCTTTCCAATTTCATATTGTCTTCTTTCCTATTTTGTAAAGCAACGGCTCTTTTCACTCTGACGGTAATGGTGGCGGAGATATAGCAGGGTGCGCCACTCTGTTGTACCTTTGTCAGAGAATGTTGTACTTGATTTTGTCTCGTTGCTTATTGCTCTAACTGGAAGTTCAGACTTCTGCTGGTTTTCTTTGTTCAACTGGTCGTTCATCCACTTACGACCAGTTGATGTCCTTGTTCAGTGAGAGACTATTCAGTTGATAGTTGTCCAGTAGATGTCCATCCAGTTTAAGTTTATCCGGTTGATAACTTGCACGGTTGATGTCTTCACCCGATTGATGTCTTGTCTGGTTGATGTCTTCATCCGGTTAATGTCTTATCCAGTTGATGTCTTCATCCGGTTGATGTCTTATCCAGTTGATGTCTTCATCCGGTTGATGTCTTATCCAGTTGATGACTTCATCCGGTTGGTGACTTCATCCGGTTGATGTCTTTATCCAGTTTGTAGGCATCCAATTTATGTCTTTACCCGGTAGAAGTCTTTATCCAGTTGATGACTTCGTCCAGTTGATGTCTATCCAGTTTATGTCTTGTCCAGTTGATGTCTATCCAGTTTATGTCTTCACCCGGTAGGAGTCTTTATCCAGTTGGTCTTTAATATCCGGTAGGACTTCATCCAGTTGGTCTTTAATATCCGGTAGGACTTCATCCAGTTGGTCTTTGTTATCCGGTTTGTAATTACCAAAACTTTAGAAATCGTTTTCCCAACATACACTCTCGTCTAGAATTATTTTACAGTCCAAGCATTTAGCTTTTTCTATCCTTCTAGTCAAAATGAAATCTATTTGGGTTGCGTTCGATCCACTTCTAAAGGTAACTAGCTGTGAAGATCTCTTCTTAAACCAGGTATTCGCTATGATTAAGTCATATGATATGACAAAACTAAAAGTGAGTTACCAACGACGTTCTTCTCCCCAAAGTCAAAGCCTACATGGACACTCTCACACCCATCCCAATCAGAACCTACGTGCCCATTAAAATCCCCCTGGCGAAGATTTTTTCATTAGGGTATTTATTGCACCACATCACTTGGTTTTCCAAAAATTCACGTTTAGTAGCCTCATCTAAACCAATTTCTAGTGTATAGGCACTAATGATATTGAACATATATTAAGTGCAAGTACCCACTTCTCAATTCTTAATTTATTTATTAATTATTTATATTATATTTCCTAATCTATAGTATACACATAGAACTAAATATAGCTTTATGAATTCGGTTCTAGTACGGATTCAATCGGACCAAGTATCTGATTTGTTCAATACATGATTAGATCGGACCGGATCCGCATCATTAAACATTCCTATTTATAATTAAAGCTCAAACAAACAAAACAAAAACATGATGACTTTATGTTGAGACTTCATATATTTTAAATTTCGAACCTAAATATTTTTAATGTCTATAAAATTTATGGACATTGGTCAAATAATATATTAAGTTATCGGAAGATAATTTATTTGACTTAATGTAGGGGCAAACCCACTTGATCGGTTGATGCCCCCTAAACATAAGAATATGTTTTTTTTACCCCAAATGCATAATTCTTTTTTAAAAAAATGTAATTTTTGCCTCTAAAATAATTTTTTGGCCCCTCTAAAAAACTTTTTGCCATCTATTTTTTATACTGTTATTTTTGCCGTGCTAAACAAATTTTTAAATTCACCCATAACTTAATAATTTAACAAAAGGAAATGCATAGTTGCATCGCCTATAATTTGTGTAGTAAAGCAGACAGTGGTTTATAATATTTATGTGTAATCACTTTCAACAATATTTTATAACAATAAGAATGATTACTTATATACATGACAACTCTTTAACACCATACTCCGGCGAGCAATTCAACAAATTAAACATGAGCTGTGACATCTGATACTCCTAGATGCTTTATCTCGAGGATCTGAAGGTTGCACTCCTGCGATACTTGTAATTTCTATACACAGACAAGACAACCTCCACTATGAGTGTTAGTATCCCCCAAGTACGAGAACCAATATAAGCGACGATAATATGACAAAAATATATCATGCGATGTATTCCGTGAATGAATACAATACATGTACATGTACAATAGCCCAAGGATATCAAGATATCAGGAATCAAAGAATGATATAATCAACAATATAGTGCTCGATAGCGGTGTGCAATCGGTTGGTTAGATTACCAACCGAATCAAACTTTTATTTAACCGATTAAACCAAACTTTTTTTACAATAACCGAACCATTGTTTCTTATCTAATAACCGATCTAACTGAACCGATAAAAATATCGGTTAATTCGGTTGGTAACCAATTAACCAATATTTTTTAAAAAAGACATGAACGATTCTTATGGAAAAAAAAGGACAACATGCAACCTGCAGTAAGATATCATTTTTCTCCTCGAACATTCCCATTGAGCCACCATTTAAGACATTCAAAGGAAACCCAATGAGAACCATAAAGAAAGCCAAATCCATCCCCGTTTCCTCCGGACATGGAAAACACAAAATAAACTGAAAAAGAAACCATTTTCTATGGAACCATAACGAAAGCCAATCCATCCTCATTTCCTCCGTATACATACTAGGATACTATCTTCAATTTAGAAATATGAGAGAAATTCATCAAAGATTTATTACACATGAATTCTTAAAAATTCAAGGGAGTAAAGTGGAACCTTATTTGGTATACGAGGGTGCAAGATTGATGCATAAAGCGGTGTATTGTTCTGATTTCACAAGACGGAAGCTATAACTGGAAGAGAGGATGACGATTGTAGCGGCGGTGGCACGTGAAATGGCGATTGACGAGAAAACGTAGCTGATTTTGGGTTGAAGCGTGAAGAGTGAAGAATGAATATTTTGGAAGAAAAGTCATTATTATTTAATAATTGATTGATAATAAGGCCAAGTACATTGTGGGATTGTGGCCCGACTCCAAAAAAAATTTAATTTTAAAAATTAATCGGTTGTTTTGGTTAACCAAAATTTTAAATTAAAAACCATAATCGAACTGATTTAACCCAAGTAACCGATATTTAAAAAAAAAAACGAACTTCCAAATTGACTGAAACGAACTTCAGAATTAGTTCGGTTCGTTCGGTTAAACCGAACTTTTAAGGCATCGCTACCTTAAGTGTGGATTCAAGGCATAAGAAGAGCTAAACATGCATAGATCAGAGTATAAGGTTCATGTTTTGATGCCTCGAGCTTAAATGATTACAGTGCCAAAAATAAAATTTCAAAAAGAATTAATTATATTCCTAGCAAAATGAATGTTAAGGATATAGCTTGACACTACTCCTAGAGTAGAGACTATATAAAAAGAATCCTGTCCTTCTACCGATAGCACTCCTCACAAGCTCACCGCATCAACCCGGTCCTTAGCCCTTCATGCCAAAAAGCTCCTACAGGAACAACCCCAAAACCGTGAGCATATAATAAACCATAACCACAGCAACAAGATTATGATATTAAAAATGCATTACCGTAAATAGAAACCACTTCCTGCATTATATGCACTTAAAATCTCCCTTTGGTTGTCCCTATATCACATTCATAATCAACAGATTATAATACCAATAATGTATGTCATGACATGCATACGTTCCATCAATACCAATAACCATTTTCCAAGTCTTATTATATCAGTGGCATAATACCCATCGCGTTGACATGACAACGACATTAATACCACACGCTTCGACATATTAACAGCATAATATCACTAACGATAATATGAGCGGCATTATCCTTCGCTTCGACATATTTGAGGCAAATATTCTTCATCGCTATAATATGACAGCGGCAAGTATTCTATCATCGCTTCGACATGAAGACGGAAAGTATTCTTCATCACTGGAATATAACCTCGACTTACAATCACATGCACCAATGCGTCCAATATTTGTATGCAACCATAATGCATCAACCAATATGTGTATGCAACCATAATGCATCAACCAATATGTGTATGCAACCATAATGCATAATCTAATACGTAAAAATACATTTTACCGTCCGATGCCCGTATGTCTCACTACGTACCTTTCTTCCAAAAATGGAGATGTTGTAGGACTTTATCTCCTTTGTTGTGTTGCCACCTTGGAAGGCTGTGATGCCCAGGAATTATTGGTGTTAATCCCGGTGTAGTGATAATCCTTAATGGATTTTAATTGTAGCAATTGTGTATTAATTGCGATTTCGAGACTCCTGGGGATTTTAAATCCTGTATTTGGAGTTATTGGATCCAAGGGATGAGATTGTATTCTCGTCGTGGTGATAACCTTGGAATTTGATTTTTAGTGAAATCTGGGGCCGGAGTATTTTGTACTGGGGCTGGTGATGGAATTTGTGTTGGAGAGATATTTATTGAAAATAGATGATTTTTAATGAATCATGATGTAATTGTGGTATTATTGGTATTTTGGAGCCTGAGTACTATATATATCAAATGGACTTGGTATTCCATCATTACGGAATCATTTCCCTCTCTCCTCTCCCTCACGCCTCTTTCCCTCACCCCAAACCCCTTCCCCTCTTCTTCTCTTGGAACAAATCGATGGGGGATTGTCTTGGGAGCTCGATTTCTTGAAGAAAGGCTGGTAATCTTCTTCTCCTCACCTTTAGCTTCGATTTGATTATGGTTTTGTGCTAAATGGTTGAGTTTTGGGTTGGATTTGAATTTGGGGGTTTTGGGTTAAAAATCTAAAATGTTGATTTTAGTGTTTTTATTGAGTTTAAATGGTGCATTGGGGGTGTTGAGGAAGTTAGGGGGTTGGTTTTGAGTTTGGGTGTCAAAAACACCATGGAATCTCGATTTTTTCGGAAAATCGCAGGTGGCGATCGATCGCCGAGGAGGGGCGATCGATCACGACGAGCAGCTGCTAAAATTGGTGAAGATGAACAGTGCAGACGATCGATCGCGTAGTCTAGGAGATTGATCTCGAGCAGGTTGGCGATCGATCGCGAGGGGTAGCGATCGATCGCGAGTAGGCGTTTTTGCCCACTGGACAGGGGCGATAGATCGCGCTAAAAGCGGCAATCCATCGCCGCCCGTAGGAAATATTTTTTTTTTTGAATTTTGGTAAAATGTCGGGATTTTGGAATCGGGGTTTGAGTAGCCCGTTTGCGGGGCAATGTCTACATTCCAATGAGAATGCTATACTTTTAAAGTGGATTGGTTGGAGCCAAAGTTTAATGAAACGGAATTCTCGGTTGGATTTTTGGCTATCTTTTAAACTTGTAAAATGGTATATTTTGGATATTATGCATGCTTAGCCGGGGGGCTTTATCCTGGTAATCATCATGGATAGACGGTAGTTTTGGAATTGTGAACGTGCTTGGGCACGTGATTGCATGCCTATGTTTAATTGGGAGTTATTTGCATGTTAGCACTTAACTCATCGGGTCGTGGGACTCAGGCAATGTTGTTCTCGAACTACGGAATGATAAGGTACGTATGACGTACGAGCATAGCCTTTTTTATAATTGCAATTGTTGAGTGCTTGGTACACTGTATTGCAATGAATGTGTATGAGAATGCATGATATATGATATTAGCAATAAATGTATATGAAAATGCATGGTTTATGGTAATTGCTACAATGGATATATATGCATTGGGAATCATATTGTGCCACTTTTGAGCGAGCAATGATTAAGATGTCGTCGCCTTTGAGCGAACATCGGTATGACGCCACTGTTGTTGAGCATGCGTGGGAATGAAATGCCGCTATTGTAGAGCGAGCAATGGAATAGAACTATGGAACCATAAGTGAGATACATTGAATATCTGTAATCATTGTTTAATGATTTGATGCTATTGATTATGATATCGGTATATAGCTAATGGATATGTTAATCAATGTAATGGTTAACTGGCATTTGGGAATTTGATGGTTTCAGTGTTTTGAGAACAGGGACAGTACAGGAAACCTCGGATGAGGATGATACCATCCAGGGAGTATATTTTGTATTTCATAGCATTTACATTGTTGTAAATTGTGAATTGTATTACTATGATTATTGGATTTGGGATATTGGTATGCTTACCCCGTGTGGGGGGCTGTCTCTGTTGGGGCAGGTAATTAGGTACATCGATGGCTTTGGAGTTGAGCTCGAGCTGTGGAATGGAGGTGATTCCGGGGATCGAAGTACCAGTGACGGTATTGAGCACGACGTTTTATACATTTGATACACATATACTTATTCGATGCTCGCATGTGAGCACTATTATGTGTACATGGTATGTATAAAAAGGCAAGGGCCTTTCTCTCTTCATTTGTGAGTGGTATGCAATTATCTATTGAATTGCTAAGTGAACTGAGAACATGTTAGTGTATTATATGGTGCGTGATATGTATGTGAACTTGGTGGGGAAACTAGACGTTATATGGAATAATTTAAAGAATTTTTATATGAGGCTTGAATGACTATGATGATAAGTTATTTCTCCCCCACATGTATGATTGTATGCACTAATGGCATGTATTATTACACTAATAACGGATTAAGGGCACGGGGGTCCTTACATTAGTGGTATCAGAGCAGTTGTTTGCTTTTTAGGGCTGTTGAGGGTCTGGAACATGCTGATAGGAATGGGTAGCACATATTTATGCATGATAGTAGTTGGTGTTGTGTGACACAACTATTTTGCTTATGTGCATTTATGATATGTGATCATAGTGGAACAATTATATGTCATGACATCTATGGAATCATAATATAACCTGTTGATTATGATTGTGAGTTGTGGCACAGGGACAACCAAAGGGAGCATTTTGAAATGCATTGGGATACAGGAAGTACCTTGTACTCATAGTTTAATGCATTTACTCATTATATTCATATTGTGGTGAATATGGATTATCATATGCTCATGGTTTGGGATTGTTCCTATAGGGACGCTATGACACGAAAGGCTAAGGCCAGGGTTGAAAGACACGAAACGGTAACCTGCATTCTATATACATCATGGATTATGCATTGTGGTTACATGTATATATCGGAGTGATGATTTTAATGCTTTGCCGCTGTCACTTGAAGCGATGATAGAATACTTGCCGCTGTCATGACAAGCGAGGTGCTTCAAAATACACTCATTGTAGTTATATATATATTGGAGTGATGATTTTAATGCTTTGACGCCAAATGTTGAAGCGAGGGTGTTGCCGCATGTCGCATTTGAGCGAGGTGCATTAAAATACACTCATGATGATGTATGTTGGGATATGGAATATGCATTGTATTGCAGGTATAGATGGAATGCTTGGTGAATATCCCATTAGTCGTTGTTATGGATGAGTGATGATTTTAAATGCTTTGCCACTGTCACTTGACTCGATGATAGAATACTTGCCGCTGTCATATCGTAGCGAGGAAAGAATATTTGCCGCCAAATGTTGAAGCGAAGATTTTGCCGCATGTCGCATGTGAGCGAGGTTATTCTATGCCGCTGATATGTCGAAGCGAGGGGTATTAGTGCCGCGATCATGACAAGCGAGGTGCATTAAAATACACTACCGTAACAAGACTAGGGATCGGCTATTCTATTGGCGATGATTTATGCCACCGGGTATTATATAGCGATGGTTCATTCCGCTATTCTATTGGCGATGGTTCATGCCACCTGGTATTATATAGCGATGGTTCATTCCGCTATTCTATTGGCGATGGTTCATGCCGCCGGGTATTATATAGCGACGGTTCATTCCGCTATTCTATTGGCGATGGTTCATGCCGCCGGGTATTATATAGCGATGGTTCATTCCGCTATTCTATTGGCGATGGTTCATGCCGCCGGGTATTATTTAGCGATGGTACATCCCGCTAATCTATTGGCGATGGTTCATGCCGCCGGGTATTATTTAGCGATGGTACATTCCGCTACATCTATTGGCGATGGTTCATGCTGCCGGGTATTATATAGCGACGGTGCATTCCGCTACATCTATGGCGATGGTTCATACCGTCAGATATCTATAGCGATGTTTTATGCCGCCGACTCTATGGCGAGGAATCATACCGCTGATTCTATAGGGTTATACCGCTATGTACGTGACATTGGATTACGCCACCTACGAGCGATGGGTGCTGATTGTGTACCACTGTTGGACGACGGAGACAGTTATGCCGCTATCTTTTTAGCGATGAGGTATGTCATATTACTGTTTATTTAGCATTATTGTGGATACCATGCGTTGTTTTACTTATGCCGTCATGTGTTTGACGATGAGACTATGGATGTCGTGTATCGACATATACCGTCACGAGTTGACGATGTTATTTTGAATGTCATATGTCGACAGGTACCGTCACGGAATGACGACGACATAGTGGGTGTCTATTTAGACGCGTAGCGTCGTTTTGATGATTAATACGTTTATGTATATGTATTTAGTCGTATGGTTTGAGTGCCGATGGCGAGCACATGATAGTGTCTGGGTCACTAGTTGACGAGACCATTATGCCGAGCAGGTTGCTCGATGAATTATTGGGTGCGCCGTACAGGAAGTGTACCGTAGCACTTGTTTGAGGTAAATATTTTACGAGTAGTGGTACCTTTGGGTATACTCGTTGGAATGACTATGGCCAAGTGACTGGTAACAGGAGTAGTTGTTGAGGAAACTACTTGCTTGTGCCGAGGTGACATGTGGTAGACATGATCACACCCACCCCTGAGGGTGTAGAATAAATCCTACGGAATTAGGATTGCCTAGTGGTTGAACAAGGACACCGAGATGTCCTTTGTGCATTGGTATTAGAGAAATATTGGGTGATGACCCACTACTCTAAATGGATGTTACGGTATGGTGTACCGGGATGGAACATATGATACGTTGGGTAGGCTCGATATAAGCCTATGGAGGTAGCAACTTAGCTAGCCAGTTTCCGTGGCAGTGATATAGTGTGCTTGTTGGAGCCATTATACTGCACGTGGGGACCGAGTTTGGTAAATCGTACGGTGATACGATGAGCGTTTATGGTGGACTCTTGTAGTCTTTATGTGGCATGCTGATTGAAGCAGGGAATACCTCACGGGGACGTTTATATGTCAAATGTTTTGAGGGACTTGTACTGGGATAACTCAATTTTGTTGGGAATACCAACGTGAGTGTCAACAAGTCGTTGTTAGCTTTGGTTGAGCACCCTTGCATAGGGAATGCAACGGGAGTCACAATTAGAATTGTGAGACATAGTTAGTGGGGTGACGCTACTATATTGATTTTATCTCTTGGAGAGATTTGGATTGTACTGTCATGGAGACAGCTGGTATTGGTTGAGGGTTGATTGTGAATCAACCGGGGTAAGACCTACTAGTGTCGGACTATGTGATGGCTTCGTACTTCCAGTGATACGTTCGAGGAGACGTCTCCGGAGTAATGCTCGAGATTGTGTAGTACTATGGTATTAGTACAGAGCATCATTGGTTTGAGTGTACATGGCGTATACGAGTTTTGTTTTGGTAATAGTGGTTTGATGCACTATTTTGAACCGGTTGCGGATTTTTGATTCCAATGTATGTTTGGGCATAAATATATCCAGTTTTCCGAACGTTGGTTTGAGGTTGGAGGGTCATGTGTCCATGACGTTTCCCCTTGTGAGTTAGGTAGTGTTGTTATACCTATCGATTCGGAATCTTTGGGAGATTCAATAAGTTGGTTTGCGAGGTGTTGATGTTGAAATCACGCCATTGACCGCTTGTCGGTCAATCATTATTCTCTGCAGGATGAGGATAGCTAGAGATTGACAGTTGGTTTTGGGACTTTGGGTATGATTGGAGATACCCGAGTCTATTGCATTGAGTACGCGTGGTTTGGAGGGTCATGAGTTCATGTCATTTTCCTTGTGAAGAATGTGGTATTGATATACCTACCGATTGGGAATCTTTGGGAGATTCAATGAGTCGTTTGTGTGGTGTTGACGTTGGAATCACACCATTGGTCGTTGGTCTGTCAATCATTATCCTCCGCGATGTGAGGATAGCTGGGGATTGGCAGTTGGTTTTGGGACCTTGGGTATGATTGGAGATGCCCGAGTCTATTGCATTGAGTATGCATGTTGCGTTGGTACTTATGAATGTATGCCAGTGTGTATACGAATGCCAACTTTTTATTTGGTCCTCGTCGAGCATCGGGTTAGTGTGCTTGGATGAACGAATCTCCGAGGTGAGATTGTGGCACTTTGAGATTGGTAATCTCGATGGCACGATGCATTCTGATGAATGATTGTGAGGGTTGTTTGACTTCCCATGAGGAGGGATTGTCGTGTTTTGGAACCATGGTAGTTCTTGTTGGATAATTCGATAGCCTTCATGTTTTAGGATTGTTAAATCCCAGGATAAACGAGGGATGGCTAGGATTCGGGTTTGTTTAATGTCGTGGTTGACACGTGTGGCTGGAATGCAATTGATTGTCCTTGCATGTCCTTTCGAGAACTTGAGACCTTGTGGAGTCTTGATGGTGTGTTTGGACCAAGATGTGATCTTCTTGGAACACCTGGATGTAGACATCTTTGGAGATGTGTTTTATGTCTATTGGTGACCGTGAGTTGTCCGACCCGTGTTGCAATGTGGTGCAACTACTCCCCTGTTGGAGATGGATTTGGAAATTGGGAACCAGATGTAGTTCAGGTACACTGTTGTGTACTAATGGTCACTTTGGTAACGATGTATGTTTAACATCGGTGGCTATGTCTTAGAGATATCATTGGGGCGATATCTAGTTTGGAATCACAAATGGTTCGTTTGGTTAGCCGTTAAGGTTGACTGACTGCTTCGAAATGGTTGGCATTGGGATATGCTGACGTTCCGTTGGGGTTGTGATGGTTTGGGAGGTTATCCCATTCCAGGTTTTGGTGCGAGGTCGGTGTCCTCGCGGTGGGTGTGTCGTTCATGAGACGTTCATGATTCGATGATGTGAATCCGTTTGGATTTTGTAATCGCGGCAATACGAGGAGTACTGTGGGGTCCTCGTTACTTAATCCATTATGTATCAGTCCATTTATACATATGTGAGTTAGAATTAAGTAAAACATACACCTGATTAAGAGTTTAGTTATGTAGGTTGTTACAAGTTGACATAACTATGTCAAAACTACACATCATATATACATAACAACAACCTAAACCAAAAACTCCTAAGCAGTGGTTCAGCTCGTAGCGGAATAGACTCACAATCCCGTCCTCCCATGTCTATGAGTCCCTACAGAAACAATCACACAACATGAGTATAGATACAAAACCATCCCAGTGCGATATCAATACAAAACATAAACGATAAAGCACTATAAACATCAAATGTGATTGTCCTGTATCATGCATCATCAAATGCAATTATGTCATGACATGTCTCATCTCATCATCCTGTTATAACCAGACCAATATGATATGCCTATCTCAGCTCAATATGTCAGTGGAACCTCATCACATCTTCATATTAGCAGCCCATATCATAGTACCGTCCTCACATGTTATAACAGCCATAGCATATACCCAACCGGCGTATATCTCTCATGCCAAAGCATATGTAGCATACCTATCGTGGCAACAATCACAGCCAAAGCATATGCCCAACACTGGCATATCTATCGTGGCACCGATCTCAGCCAAAGCATATACTACATATCTATCGTGTCATCCATCTCAATCATATAAATCTCATGAATGCACATGCATATGATACCACTAATCATATGATAACATGCTCACATCATCATCACAACAATATCATATACTCGTACGTCAAAACATACCTGTTCTGCGACACAAAACAATATAAATTAGGCGTCGCTGTCTAATCGCCTCGTTGTCCCGTCCCATGTGATGATGCTACAATAATACCAACAATATATCATGTTATCATAGGCATTAAATTAAATTCTACAAAAATATAACATTTTTCCAATTCTGGACCCTTGCGATCGATCTCATGTTTTGAGGCGATCGGCCGCCTAAAGATTTGGTCATAGGCGATCGATCTCCTCTTTTCACGCGATCGGACGCCTACCCCTTTGGAAAACATTCTGCCTCGAGGCGATCGATTGCATACTTGAAGCGATCAATCGCTCAAGCACCGCCATTCTCATGTTTAGCCATAGGCGATCGATTGCCTCGAAGGTAGCTATCGATCGCCTCCTCTGTTTTCAGAAAACCATGGCGATTTTCTACTTCTTTTCTTGGTGTTTCTCCTACACCCCACTTTCAACCATTTAAACAGGTTTCATGCAATCACTAGTAACATATAAACATGTTTCTACCATCTTAGAATCCAATTCTTGGCATATAAACATGTTATGATTCTAAGCATGAACATTTGATATACAAATTCACATACTTCAACCCCAACTACACAATTCAAGTTTAAAACTATAAATTCCTTACCAAGAAGATATGAAATCCCTTCACTCTACTTCTTAGCTTGATTATCAAGTGTAACCCAAGCAAAAGAATGCAAGAATTATCAAGGGTTTGGAGAGGTGCTTGTGTAGAGATTTGTAGGTGAGAATGGTGTTGTATGTGTTTAAAATATGATTGTTCCTTCATATAAACTACATCACCTCAAACCCAAATTCACATGTCATGCAACTTAAATACACACACCACATACAAACTCAACTCACATGCACATGTTAATGCCTCTCAAATGCATACTAAATACATACCAAGGTTATATCCCACTATATGATGTAATTCCATTTCCATAAATCATATGTTTACGTTATGAACTCATTTCTTTGATTCTCACATGTATTTTATTTTCCAATGTGGTCATACATGGCTTTACTCCTACTCGGTTCAATCCGAACCCGAGTCCATATCATACTGTAATTAATCATAATTACACCATAAACATATAACACATGTATACGTCAGATTGAGGCATGACAAGTACGTACGCCGTGCAAATTTCGAGGATGAAATTTTGTTAGTGGGGGATAATTGTGATGCCCGGGAATTATTGGTGTTAATCCCGGTGTAGTGATAATCCTTAATGGATTTTAATTGTAGCAATTGTGTATTAATTGCGGTTTCGAGACTCCCGGGGATTTTAAATCCCGTATTTGGAGTCATTGGATCCAAGGGATGAGATTGTATTCTCGTCGTGGTGATAAGCTTGGAATTTGATTTTTAGTGGAATCTGGGGTCCTGAGTATTTTGTACTGGGGCTGGTGATGGAATTTGTGTTGGAGAGATATTTATTGAAAACAGATGATTTTTAATGAATCATGATGTAGTTGTGGTAGTATTGGTATTTGGAGCCTGAGTGCTATATATACCAAATGGACTTGGTATTCCGTCATTACGGAATCATTTCCCTCTCTCCTCTCCCTCACACCTCTTTCCCTCACCCCAAACCCCTTCCCCTCTTTTTCTCTTGGAACAAATCGATGGGGGCTTGTTTTGGGAGCTCGATTTCTTGAAGAATGGCTGGTAATCTTCTTCTCCTCACCTTTAGCTTCGATTTGATTATGGTTTTGTGCTAAATGGTTGAGTTTTGGGTTGGATTTGAATTTGGGGGTTTTGGGTTAAAAATCTAAAATGTTGATTTTAGTGTTTTTATTGAGTTTAAATGGTGCATTGGGGGTGTTGAGGAAGTTAGGGGTGTTGGTTTTGAGTTTGGGTGTTAAAAACACCATGGAAGCTCGATTTTTTCGAAAAATTGTAGGTGGCGATCGATCGCGACGAGCAGCTGCTAAAATTGGTGAAGATGAACAGTGCAGGCGATCGATCGCGTGGTCTAGGCGATAGATCACGAGCAGGTTGGCGATCGATCGCGAGGGGTAGCGATCGATCGCGAGTAGACGTTATTGCCCACTGGACAGGGGCGATCGATCGCGCTAAAAGCGGCGATCGATCGCCGCCCGTAGGAAATGTTTTTTTTTGGAATTTTGGTAAAATGTCGGGATGTTGGAATCGGGGTTTGAGTAGCCCGTTTGTGGGGCAATGTCTACATTCCAATGGGAATGCTATACTTTTAAAATGGATTGGTTGGAGCCAAAGTTTAATGAAACGGAATTCTCGGTTGGATTTTTGGCTATCTTTTAAACTTGTAAAATGGTATATTTTGGGTATTATGCATGCTTAGCCTTGGGGCTTTATCTTGGTAATCATCATGGATAGACGGTAGTTTTGGAATTGTGAACGTGCTTGGGCACGTGATTGCATACCTATGTTTAATTGGGAGTTATTTGCATGTTAGCACTTAACTCATCGGGTCGTGGGACTCAGGCAAGGTTGTTCTCGAACTACGGAATGATAAGGTACGTATGACGTACGAGCATAGCCTTTTTTATAATTGCAATTGTTGAGTGCTTGGTACACTGTATTGCAATGAATGTGTATGAGAATGCATGATATATGGTATTAGCAATAAATGTATATGAAAATGCATGGTTTATGGTAATTGCTACAATGGATATATATGCATTGGGAATCATATTGTGCCACTTTTGAGCGAGCAATGATTTGGATGTTGTCGCCTTTGAGCGAACATTGGTTATGACGCCA
Source organism: Haberlea rhodopensis (assembly GCA_907163345.1). Taxonomy (NCBI): domain Eukaryota; kingdom Viridiplantae; phylum Streptophyta; class Magnoliopsida; order Lamiales; family Gesneriaceae; genus Haberlea; species Haberlea rhodopensis. The sequence continues at coordinate 1,243,854 of CAJQUN010000113.1, read as the reverse complement.
CTGCGGTTGAGCATGCATGGGAATGAAATGCCGCTATTGTAGAGCAAGCAATGGAATAGAACTATGGAACCATAAGTGAGATACATGTAATATCTGTAATCTAATGGATATGTTAATCAATGTAATGATTAACTGGCATTTGAGAATTTGATGGTTTCAGTGTTTTGAGAACAGGGACAGTACAGGAAACCCCGGATGAGGATGATACCATCCAGGGAGTATATTTTGTATTTCATAGCTATTACATTGTTGTAAATTATGAATTGTATTACTATGATTATTGGATTTGGGATATTGGTATGCTCACCCGTGTGGGGGGCTGTCTCTGTTGGGGCAGGTAATTAGGTACATCGATGGCTTTGGAGTTGAGCTCGAGCTATGGAATGGAGGTGATTCCAGGTATCGAAGTACCAGTGACGGTATTGAGCATGACGTTTTATACATTTGATACACATATACTTATTCGATGCTCGCATGTGAGCACTATTATGTGTACATGGTATGTATAAAAAGGCAAGAGCCTTTCTCTCTTCATTTGTGAGTGGTATGAAATTATCTATTGAATTGCTAAATGAACTGAGAACATGTTAGTGTATTATATGGTGCATGATATGTATGTGAACTTGGTTGGGGAAACTAGACATTATATGGAATAATGTAAAGAATTTTTATATGAGGCATGAATGGCTATGATGATAAGTGATTTCTCCCCCACATGTATGATTGTATGCATTAATGGCATGGATTAATATACTAATAACGGATTAAGGGCACGTGGGTTCTTTCAAAGGCTCTACACAACCACACAATCCAATATTAGAAGCCAATTTACAAACCAATACAAAAAACCCATCATTTAAACCAAGAATCAATATTTCAGCAACAACGCTCTACCGATCGATCGGTTCAAGCTACCGATCGATCGGTAAACATCTGAATTTTTTATTTTCGCTACGGCCTTTCACCGATCAATCGATCCAAGCTACCGATCGATCGCTAGCCACCATCGATCGATCGGTCTCTCATACCGATCGATCGGTAAATACTCGGGACTTTACTCATCACTACGCTCTTGCACCGATCAACTGCTAAGATGCTATCGATTGATCGGTAGCTGCGAAATTTTCAGAGAAACACCTTTTTTGAGCGTAAAACCATACCATAAACAAATACACCACAACCCAACAATAAATCCTCAACCTAACATATTTAAAACTCCATAAAACCACATATAAGCAACACAATCCAAAACCCAACCAAATATCATCATACATGCCATTTCCCCCAAAACCATAACTCAACCATTTCAAAGATGATCAAAGTTTAAGAAGAAGAGTTTCTTACCACATGAGCTACAAATTCCTACCAAGAATCAAGATTTAAAAGCTCCCAAGATCCTCTCCTCTTTCTCCTCTTGAAATCGCTTGAAGTGGGTTTTGAGTGAGGGGTTTTTGAGCGTTAAAGAGGGTGAAGGGGGTTTAGTTAAAACCAAGCCCATGAATTTAACACGATGTATAAAATATCCCAACATGATATTTTAAAAGCATTTTTCAAGAATGTACCAAAACTCCAATTAAACATGCTTCACCAAAATAATTAATATCTACCTCAAATAAACCATGCCAAAACCCAATTTCCCAACATGAATCACATGCACCCTGAAATATATTACCGGGTCATGCCCACCGCATAACTATACATTTCACCGCCATAATAAATTTATACCATATTAATCACATGAACAAAATTAATGGCCCAAATGCATATAATTATTTCAGGGATATCACAGAACTTTTGCTCACCCCTAGTGCTCGAGCTTTGAGAAGTTGGATTCACACTTTGTGCTACGACATCTCCCTCCATCGAGCCAATCAGTGTATCCAGAGGTCCCCTCGTGTATGGGAGATGACTACACACTCGATAGTAAAGTTACTTACTTAAGCCGAGCCACCGTTACGTCCAAGTATCCTCATGAAACAATACCATAGATTTCAAACAAAAATTTTATAGGTATCGAAGAAATTATAGATTCAACATGATATGTCCAGTGGTGTCGATTTGATGACTGAATCTTTATGTGTTAACAAAATATCATGTTATTTTATTTTGCACATCGATAACTAACTAATATATGCAACTCAATGTACCACAGAAGCACATATAATTCAGAAAATAACAAATAAATCATATATCAAGATCATCACACGTCTTTGCTGACAACATGATAGAGTTGATCTATACGTACCTCAAACCAAGCTAATACAAAAGAGCTATGTATTACTCAATTTGACCATGGTCTTCCAATCAACGTATATCACCTAATCACTTAAACTATATCACCTAATCACTTAAACCTCAATTACATCATAAAAATGTTCCAAAACCTCAAAATTATCAAACGAATTTTCCAAACATGTGATCTATAAAGAGATTCTAATTCAACTTGCATAATTTATTGATATAAACTCCAAATTACGTAACTCTTGTCCCAATAAAGATAATTCATAGCACTACAACTTTAATTCAGGCTGCAACCCTTAATTCCGAACAAATAAATCAAAAATTCAAAGAATACGCATAATGTACACTGCTTCAAAGCAGAACATATTAATCATAGGGAACAGTTTGGCCGTTCCCAAGACAAAATCGCTCTTGCCTTTACAAAGTTAGGTATCACAGGAAAATATGACCTCAAGTTTGTTCCTCGCGGATATATGGCTAGTACTCTCTCCACAGAGTGGATTATGCCAACCTATTGACCTGCAAGTCACCTTCATCGGTCAATTAGTTGTCAGTTTCTCAAAATGGACTCCTGAGTTCAGATACGAGGAGGAATCCTCAGTGGCCCCTGTCTGGGTTCCCTTTCCATACTTCCTCTCCACCTATTCAATGACAAGGGCATGTACGCCATCGCTCAAATCCTAGGCATCCCAATCAAGGTCAATGAGACAACAACTAATTTCTCTCGCTCGTGTTTGTGTCGAGTTGGACGTACTAGCTAAGGCCTACGATCGTGTTCAATGGTCATTCCTCATTCATATCATGCACCGCCTTGTCTTCTCCGAGTCTGTCCTCCGCCTATTCGAGGACCGCATCTATAATTCCTGGTTCACGATAAAAATTAAGGGCTCCTCAGCTGTGTTTTTCAAGTCTAACCGTGGACTACGCCAAGAAGACCCTCTTTTGCCCCTCCTCTTTGTCCTAGGGGTTGAAGTCCTGTCTCGAGGCCTAATACTACCTGCCCTCAACCCCCATTTCTCTTATCGCTCTGGTTGTGATGCCTTGGTTCCCACTTGGCCTATGCTGACGACATCATACTTTTCTCAAATGGCGATACTCAAGGTATCACTATTCTCATGGACTTCCTCTGTGGTTATGAAAACTGTTCCAGGCAATTAGTCAATCTCATATTCTCAATTCATCATGCAATTCTACTTAATTAATTGCATGCAAATCATAAATGAAAGAAGAAATCTCACCACCTTTATATAAACAAAATACACGTACGAGGATGCTCACAAACGAGCATTGAATAAACAAATGTGTATCTATATACGTTACCAAATACCAATATTGGCACCTCAGCTCCAGAAGCATTCCCAATCAACAGCTCAAACTCATCTCCAGAGCCATTGATGTACATGTTCTACCTGTTTCAACAGAAACAACCCCCACATAGGGTGAGCATATCAATCACACAATCTCAATAACATCAATTTCACAATTCATAATGTATAGAATATAAAGCTGCAAATTTAAAAGATACTACATGTATAGAACCATCATCATATGTGATCCCACATGTTGTTCCTGTTATCACAATAGTCAAATCATCAAACTCCAAAATCAGTTAATCATTACATTGATTAACTATACACATGCTTCAACCGTCCATTCCTTAGTCAAATATAGCTAAGTCATTATAATAACGATTCACAGAAATCAAATATATTTCAAATAATGATTCCATCATCTCATCACATCGTGTCACATTACTCACTCAATAGCGGCGGCATTCTAACCCCTCGCACGCTCAACAGCGGCGTCATCATAACCAATGCTCGCTCAACAACGACATCATTATACTCATTGCCCCCTCAATAGCGGCATCACCACAATTCTAAACGCATATCAATTGATTGCAACAACAATATATTATTCATAAATATGACAATAATATATCTAACTATGCTCGTACGTTACGCGTACCTTATAATCCAATAGCAAGAGACAATATTTGCCTTTGCCCCGAGATTCAGTGAATTATTCTCTATACACAGTTAACAATTCACAATCAAATACGTGCACACAATCACATACCAAGCACATACTCATCCTACGCAAACCTTGTCAAATAATGATGATTAATCATTTAAAAGACTCGGGCAAAGCATGCATCGATTCCACGATAAACTAAATTTTTTCACTAAACTCGGCCTCTCGATCGATCGAGTGCCACAGAAATTTTTGCATTGAATTTTACATCGCGCGCGATCGATCGGCAAGACCACTCGATCGATCGCCAGACGCCTACGATAGATCGGTAGTTGTAAGGACCCGCGTGCCCTTAACCCGTTATTAGTGTATTAACCCATGCCATTAGTGCATACAATCATGTTATCAGAGGGAAAAGATTACATGCAACCCTAGCATGAAATACCATCTATAAAATTTCTTACATTATTCCATATAATGTCTAACTTCCCCCAACATAGTCCATAAACATAACATGCACACTAACATGCTCTCAATTCATTTTGCAATTCCTAATTAATTGCATGCAACACATAAATGGAAAGAGAAAGGCCCTTGCCTTCTTTATACAACCCATATACACATAATAGTGCTCACATGCGAGCATCGAATAAATACACGTGTATCTAATGTATAAAGTATCATGGTCAATACCAACTTTGGTACTTCGATCCTGGAAGCACCTCCACTCAACAGTTCGGACTCAACTCTAAAGCCATTGCTGCACCTGTACCACCTGCCCCAACAGAGACAACCCCCACACGGGGTGAGCATACCAATACCACCAATCCAATAAGCACAATATTACAATTCATAATTTACTCAATGTAAAGATTATGAAGATTAAAAGACACTCCCTGGATGGCATCATCCTCGGTATCCCCTGTGCTGTTCCTGTACTCAAAATAACCGAAACCATCAAATTCCCTAATGCCAGTTAATCATTACATGGATTAACTAATCCTAGACCGATACCATAATCAATATTATCAAATCATTAAATGATGAGTAAAGATATCCCATATATCTCGTTAATGTTCCATAATTCTATTTCATCGCTAGCTCTACAGTAGAGGCATTTTAACCTCGCGCATGCTCAACAGCAGTGGTGTCACAACCGATATTCGTTCAAAGGCGACAACATCCCAATCACTGCTCGCTCAAGAGCAGCACCATATAATTCTCAATGTATATCCATTTATTGCAATATAATGTACCATGCATTCAACAATTGCAATTATATGAAAAGGCTATGCTCGTACGTTATACGTACCTTATAATTCTGTAGTCCGAGTCGAACATTGCTCTAGTCCCGTGATCCAATGAATTATGTGCTAACACATAAATAACTCATAATAAAATACAAGCATGCAACCACATTCCCTAGCATGTTAACAATCCTCTAAACCCATCGTCAATCCATGACGATTAACAATTTTAAAAAGACTCCGGCTAAGCATGCATAATACCCAAAATATTCCATTTCATAAGTTCAAAGGTTAACCAAATACTAAAACGAGTTTCCCATTTTATTATTAAAATTTGACTCCAACCATTCCATTTTAAAGGTATAGCATTCCCATTGGAATGTAGACATTGCCCCTAAAATCGGCTAATTAAATCTCGATTCCAAAATCCTGATATTTTCCAAAATTTCGAAAACAAAGGGAACAGGGCCGCCATCGATCGCCACTTCCCGTGATCAATCACGAGAACCTACTGCCCGAAAAATGCGTCTCACGATCGATCGCCAAGACCCCCGCGATTGCTCGCCCACTTTTTGCGATCGATGGCCGAGACTGTTCATCGTCACCCCAAAATCAGTATCATGTCGCGCTCTATCGGCGCCAAGCCGCGATCGATCTCGACCTGTGGGTTTCCGAAAAATTCGAGCTTTAATTGTGTTTTTCACACCAAAACTCAAAATCAACACCCCATACACTTCCAACACATCCAATACTCCATTTAAAACCAATAAAACACCAAAAACATAACTTTGGATTTTAACCAAAATCCCTAAATTCCAAACCCAACATAATACTCAACCAAAAACCACCACACTACTATTAAATCGAAGATAAGGATGAAGGGAAGATCAATACCTGATTATCTTCGAGAAATCCGGTTCCCGAGCCAAGTTACCAGCGATTCTCCTCCATGGGAGAAAAGAGGAAAAGGGGAAATGGGTTTGGCGTAGAGAGAGGGAAGAGAGAGGAGAGACTTCGTGCAAATGACGGAATACCGAGTCCATTTGGTATATAAAGCACCAAAGCTCCAAAATACCAAGTCCTCCACAAATATATCATGATTCATTAATAATCATCTGTTTTCAATAATTATCTCTCCAATCTCAATTTCTCATACCAGCCCCAATACAAGTACTCCGGACCAAGATCCCACCAAAAACCCAATTCCAAGGTTTTTCACCACAATGAGAATACAATCTCAACCTTTGGATCCAACGATCCCAAATACCCGATTTAACATCCTCGGGTGCCCCAACACCTCAATTAGTTCATAATTGCCACAATTAAAATCCATTAAGGATCATTACCACTCTGGGATTAATACCATTAATTCCCGGGCATCACAATTATTCCCCACTAATAAAATTCCGCCCTCGAAATTTGCACAGGCATACTCCACGTATCGCCAAGACCACACAATACAAACAGATCTACATCGTCGAGTCATGAACAATCACGAACGACACCCCAACCGCGAGGGCACCAACCTCGCACCAAAACCTGGAATGGAGTAAAATCTCCCAGATCGTCAGCATACCTCGATGCTAATCACCCAAAAGCAGTCGATCGACCCTAACTGCTAACCCAACGAATCATTCGTGATTCCAACATAGATATCGTCTCAAAGATATCTCTACGACTTAGCCCACGATGTTAAATGTATATCGTTACCAAGAAAACCGCCAGTACACTACAATGTACTCACACTAAACTCGGCTCCCGCTCTCCAAATCCATCTCCATCAACGGAGTAGTTGCACTACTTTGCAATTCGGATCGGGCAACACACAGCCACCGATTCAACACAAAACACATCTCCACAGATATCAACATCTATGTGTTCCAAGAAATCACATCTTGGTCCAAACACACTATCGAGACTCCACAAGGTCTCAAGTCCCCATAGAGGACATGCAAGAAATCAATTGCATTAATACCCCACGTGTCAACAATGACACCCAATAGATCCAATCCTGGACATCCCTCGTTTACCCTAGGATTCTACGATCCTATCACAGGGATACCATCAGATTACCCAGTAAAGATCTACCATGATCCCAATTACGTCAATCCCCCCTTAGAGGGAGTCAACCCGACCTCACGATCATTCCTCAGAATATACCGTGTCATTGAGATTACTAATCTCAGGTGCCACAATCTCTCACCAGAGATTCATTCATCCAAGCATACTAATCCAATGCTCAACGGGTACCAAGAAAATGCTGGCATTCATATACACACGCCGGTATACATGCCTAAGCACCACTACTACATGCATACTCAATGCAATAGACTCGGGTATCACCAATCATACCCAGAAGTCCCAATTACAACTGCCAATCTCCTGCTATTCTCACCCCGCGGAGAATAATGATTGGCGGACCAACGATGGTGTGATTCCAACATCAACACCACACAAACCGACTCATCGGATCTCCCAAAGATTCCCAACCGGTAGGTATATCAATACCGCTTTTCTCATACGAAAAGTGTCATGAATCCATGACCCTCCAACCTCGAACCACCGTTCGGAAAACTGGATATATTTATACCAAAATATATCCCGGAACCAATAAATACACAACTGGTCCAGAATAGTGCATCAATGCCACTATTACCAAATCAAAATCCATATACACAACGTATACACATCTAACGATGTTCTGTATTAATACCATAGTACTCCACTAACATCGACCATCTCCCCAGAGACACCTCCTCGTACGTCTCACCGGAAATATAAAGCCATTACCTAGTCCAACACTAGTAATGCTTACCATGGTTGATTCACAATCAACCCTCGACCAATACTAGCTGTCTCCATGACAGTACAATCCATATCTCTCCAAGAGATAAAATCAGTATAGTAGTGTCATCCCACTAACTATATCTCACAATCCAATTGTGTCCCCCATTGCATTCCATATGAAAGGATACTCAACCAGCCCTAACAACGACTTGTTGACACTCATGTTGGTACTCCCAACAAAATTGAGTTGTCCCGGTACAAGTATCTTAGACATTTGACGTATAAACACCCCCCGTGAGGTATTTCCTGCCTCAAACCTTAAGCCACAAAGTGACTACAAGAGTCCATTATAACCCTCATCGTATCATCATACGATTCACCAACTCAGTTCCAACGAGCAGTATAATGGCTACAACAAGCACACTATATCACTGCAACAATACTTAGTTAGCAAATCGCTACCTCCTTAGGTTTATACTAAACCTACCAAACTATCATATGTTCCATCCCGGTATACCATACCATAACATCCATTTAGAGGAGTAGGTCATCACCCAATTTTTCTCTAAAACACCAATGTACAATGGACATCCCGGTGTCCTACTCAACCACAATGAAATCCTAATCCATAAGGATTTATCTCACACCTTCATATGTGAGTGTGATCATGTCCACCACATGTCACATCTGTATAAAGTAGTTCCCTCAATAACTACTCTTACCACCAGTCACTTGGCCAATAGCCATCTCAACGAGTATACTCAGGGTATCACTACTCGTAAAATATTTACCTCCAATACATGATGCAGTGAATCCATAATTCATCGAGCAAACCTGCTCGGCATAATTGTTCCGTCAACCGGTGACGTAGACACCACCTTGTGCTATTCATTGGCACTCAAACCATAAGACTAAATACATACACCTAACTGCAATCTTCATCGTAACGACGACATCAATCCACATAGATCACCCTCTATGTCATCGTCATCATGTGACAGTACATGTCAACACATGACATCCACAATATAGTCGTCATCCCGTGACGATATATGTCAATACATGACACCCACAATAACATCGTCAACCAGTGACGGTATATGTCAATACATGACATCCACGATATCATCGTCAACCACGTTACGGTACATGCCAACACATGACATCAACAATAATGCTAACAAAATAGCAATATACCATAACTCATCGCTAATAAGATAGCGGCATACCTGTCTCCGTCGTCCAATAGCGGTACATAATCAACACCATAACTCGTGGGTGGCACAATCCCTTGCTACGTACATAGTGGCATAACCCATTGCTATAAAATCAGCGGAATAGATCATTGCTATAAAACTAGCGGAATGTACCATCGCCATATATATATCCTGCGGCATGAATCATCGCCATAGATGTAGCGGAATGAACCATCGCTATATATATATATATATATATATATATATATATATATATATATATATATATATATATATATCCTGCGGCGTGAACCATCGCCATAGATGTAGCGGAATGAACCATCGTTATATATAGACACCCGGTGGCATGAACCATCGCCAATAGAATAGCGGAATGAACCATCGCTATGAATACCCGGCGGCATGAACCATCGCCAATAGAATAACGGAATGAACCATCACTATGAATACCCTGCGGCATGAACCATCGTCAATAGAATAGCGGAATGAACCATCGCTATATGAATACCCGGCGGCATGAACCATCGCCAATAGAATAGCGGAATCAACCATTGCTATGAATACCTAGCGGCATGAACCATCGCCAATAGAATAGCGGAATGAACCATCGCTATGAATACCTGGCGGCATGAACCATCGCCAATAGAATAGCTGAATGAACCATCGCTATGAATACCCGGCGGCATAAACCATCACCAATAAAATAGCGGCATGATATCCCTCGCTATAATATGACAGTGGTCGTGTTCTTCGCTTCTACATATTGGCGACAAATATCCTTCATCGCTACCTCGCTTCAACATACCAGCGGCAAATAATATCCCTCACTATAATATGAGAGCGGTCGTGTTCTTCGCTTCATATTAGCGGCAAATATTCTCTCATCGCTACGGTATGACAACAGCGCCAATACTCCTCGTTTTGACATACCAGCGACAAATAATATCCCTCGCTATAATACGACATCGGTTGTGTTCTTCGCTTCATATTAGCGGCAAATATTCTCTCATCGCTACGGTATGACAGCGGTACCAATATCCCTCGCTTAGACAATACCAGCGGCTAATCATATCCCTTGCTATAATATGACAGTGGTCGTGTTCTTCACTTCATATTAGCGGCAAATATTCACCCTCATCGCTACGGTATAACAGCGGCAAGTATTCTATCATCCCTCAAGTATAACAACAACTATACATGCTATGCACCAAACATCCAATACATATATGCAACCACAATGCATAATCCAAGATGTATATAAAATACATGTTACCGTTTGGTGCCCGTCAACCCTGGTCTTAGCCCCCCATACCAAAGCGTCCCTACAGGAACGACCCCATTCCATGAGTATATAATAATCCATATTCACACAATACGATATAATGAGTAAGTGCATAAACCATAAGTACAAAGTACTTCCTGTATTCCAATGCATTTAAAGATGCTCCCCTTGGTTGTCCCTGTACCACAACTCATAATCATAATCAACAGATTATCACATAAACATAATCAACAGATTATATTATGGTTCTATAAATGTCATGCCATATAATTATCCATCAACGTGTTCTTAGGCCCTCAACAGCCCCAAAGAGCAAACCACTGCTCTAATACCACTAATGTAAGGAACCCCGTTCCCTTAACCCGTGATTAGTGTATTAACACATGCCATTAGTGCATACAATCATGTTATCAGAGGGAAAAGATTACATGCAACCCTAGCATGAAATACCATCTATAAAATTTCTTACATTATTCCATATAATGTCTAACTTTCCCCCAACATAGTCCATAAACACAACATGCACCTTTATACATACACTAACATGCTCTCAGTTCATTTTGCAATTCCTAATTAATTGCATGCAACACATAAATGAAAAGAGAAAGGCACTTGCCTTCTTTATACAACCCATATACACAGAATAGTGCTCACATGCGAGCATCGAATAAATATACGTGTATCTAATGTATAAAATATCATGCTCGATACCAGCTTTGGAACTTCGATCTTGGAAGCACCTCCAATCAACAGCTCGGACTCTACTCCAAAGCCATTGTTGCATCTGTACCACGTGCCCCAACAGAGACAACCTGTGATGACCAGGGATTATAGATGTTAATCCCGGAGTGTTAATAACCCCTAAAGTTGTTTTACGTGGCGATTTGGAGTTTAATCGTGGTGTTGGGCCTTCTGGGCTTGTTTATTTGGGTAGTTGGGATCGTTGGATCCCGAGGTTGAGATTGTATTCTCATTTGGGTGAAAAACCTATGAGTTGGGATTTTAGTGTGACTCGGGATCTGGGGTGCTTGTGTGGGCACCGGTAGGAGGTTTTGGAGTTAGAGAGAGAATTTTTAAAAACATATGATTTTTAATGAATCATGATGTATTTGTGGGGCTATTAGTATTTCGGGGTATTTTTGCTATAAATACCAGTTGAACCCGAGATTTTAATTTTTAAATTCATTTCAGCTCCTTCAGCCGTCACTCTCTCTCCCCGCTGCCTTCCCGTCGCCCCCCAGCCCCCGCGCACAAAAGCGCTGCGCCCACCGCCGTCCGGCCGCCGTTCGGCGCGTCCGACCCGCCGTTGGCTTCGTCTCCTCCAGGCGCAGCTTCCCACACCAACAATTCGAAGTTTAGTCGCGAGTTGCGTTCGATTTTTGCAGGAAAGCGCACAGACCCAAATTCTAGGGTTCTTCGATTTTCGTTCGTTTTCCTTCCGATCTTCGTATGGGTAACCTTCCTTACCCCTTTTTCATGCTTCTCATGAAATTCCCTGCCATTTTTGTGATTTATTGGTTCGAATTTTCCCCAATTTTTGTAGGGTTTGGGTTCGATTTTTAGGGGTTTTGGCTAGGGGGTGATGATTCTTGCAATTGATCGATTATTACATGTTTTAGATGTATTATGATGCTTAATTGGGTTCGAATTGAGATGTTAAGGTTCGAAATTTTAGAGGTGGTTCTTGAGCAATTTTCGATAATGTCTCATTCGATTTCCCTCCTTGTATATGCCCTGCCCCGGGTCTTTTAAATGGTAAATTGTCGTGTGTTGACAATATATTTTTGTATAAGGGTTATGGGTGTGCTTGAGCATGGGTTGCATGTTCGTAAATAATTGTGAATTATTTATCGTGTTAGCACATCATTCCTCGGGGCAAGGAACTCGAGCAAGGTTTGGCTCGGACTACGGAAATTTAAGGTACGTGCGACGTACGAGCATTCCTTTATATTAGAGCATTTGTGAAATGCATAATGTATTTTAATTGCATTTAATAATTGTGCGTATGGTTATATATATATGTTGATATAGCCAAGGAACGACCAAATCCTGATATCGCCGCCACAAGCGTGCGTGATACTAGAGTAGGATAACTCTTACAAGGTATATGGGGTACGGGATGTATATGACCAATGTAGGGCATTGAGATGCCTGAGAATAATCATGGAATCATGTATTCATTATAAGACATTTGAGATGTCTAAGTATAATGGAGAATTGGTAAAATAAATGCTAGGCATTTGAGCCATCTATGATTGATAGCGAGGTTGTGAAATCAGTATTAGATATTGAGATATCTATATTTGCATGTATAATGAATTTGGAATCACTATCTATTGATACTCGTGAATTAGGCATGCGATGAGTCAAATCAATGTGTTGATTTACTGATTTTTGAGATTTGATAAGTTTGATGATTGTGAGAACAGGGACAGTACACGGAATCCCGGATGAGGAAGTTGCCATCCAGGGAGTATCATTTAAATTCATTAGTATTTACTTTTGTTGTAAATTATGAATTTCATTACTGTGATTATGGGATTTTGTGTATTGGTATGCTCACCCCGTTGGGGGCTGTCTCTGTTGGGGCAGGTGAACAGGTACATCGATGGCTGTGGAGCTGAGCTTGAGCTGTTGATTGGATGTACTCCCAGGATCGTGGTACCTGGGCTTGATGGAGCACGGTACCTTATAGAGTACTTATATACACCTGAGGTTATATACATATTCATGATGCTCGCATGTGAGCACGGTTATACTTGTATGTGGGTTGTATATAAAGGCATGAGCCTTTCTCTCTTTCATTCTATGTTGCATGCAATTAAGGGTAGAATTGCTAATGATATGAGAGTCATTGGTGTATTATGTGGGTGTTGAAACCCACTTTCGTTGTCATATGTGTGGTGTGTTCCCTGGCTGGGAATTTACTTGGTATTGCTGTATTATGATGAGTATTATGTTTTCCCTGGCCGGGAATTATGTTATGTGTTGTGCCTTTATTTCGGGATAGCTCTATTTATGGGGAGACTCTACCCAAATTTTTATAAAAGTCCACAATGTAAAAAGTGGCACAAAGGGGATGGTAATGGGCGAACTTTATGAGTCTATTTGTTGTTAGGCTGATGATCTTATAACATTGAGTATTAAAGAAAATTTTGTAGTTGCCATTCAATGGTAAAGTATCATCTGAGCTTCCCGATTGATTTTTATTGAAAGCATGTGCCACACATAGTGGTTAATACACTAATCAAGGGTTAAGGGCTAAGGGGTTCTGACATTAGTGGTATCAGAGCCAGGTTGCTCATTGGGGCTGTTAAGGGCCTAGGAAGTTATTGATAGCACATATTTATGCATGATGGCATTAATGTTATACGACATAACTAATTGTTTATGTGCTTTTACGATATGAAAAGTGGTATTGCTAACCATTGTGGTTGCAGGAATCGTATAGGACACGATAGGATGGCATTAATAGTGATGTCTAACACTCTATATGTTACGTGCCAAGGAATCTGAATTTTGGTAAGAAAATCAGGGAAAAGAAAGATATGATGTATTGTCTGAGAACAGACTGGGTAGACAACCGACAGTGGAATACTTCGGTATGGTCTCAATTATTATTGAATATACTAATGCGTTTGTTCATGTAATGTTCAAGCAAGGAAGGTACGTAAGAAATGTACGGGCATCGGACGGTAAACCATACTTCTATACTATGATTATGCAATGATTGCACAAGTATGTATGATGTTTATGATGATGATTATGATAAGTAAGTTTATGATGATGATGTTTATGATGAGTAAAGATGATATGATGTTTATGATGATGATTATGATGAATAAGTTTATAATGATGATGTTTATATGATGTTTATATGATGATACGATGTTATTTGTGGTAAGATGCCACGGGGTAAGATGCCCCACATGGTAAGAGGCCATGCGATGTTATTTGTGGTAAGATGGCACGGGGTAAGATGCCCCACATGGTAAGAGGCCATGCGATGTTATTTGTGGTAAGATGCCACGGGGTAAGATGCCCCACATGGTAAGAGGCCATGCGATATTATTATGTGGTAAGATGCCACGGGGTAAGATGCCCCACATGGTAAGAGGCCATGCGATGTTAATTGTGGTAAGATGCCATGGGGTAAGATGCCCCACATGGTAAGAGGCCATGCGATGTTATTTGTGGTAAGATGCCACGGGGTAAGATGCCCATATGGTAAGAGGCCATACGATATTATTATGTTGATAGCGATGCCCCATTCCGCTAATATGTGGATTTACGATGACTCATTCTTTTATGAGGATTGGCGATGATTTATGCCGCCGGATATGTTGATAGCGATGCCCCATTCCGCTATTATGTGGATTTACGATGACTCATTCTTTTATGAGGATTGGCGATGATTTATGCCGCCGGATATGTTGATAGCGATGCCCCATTCCGCTATTATGTGGATTTACGATGACTCATTCTTTTATGAGGATTGGCGATGATTTATGCCGCCGGATATGTTGATAGCGATGCCCCATTCCGCTATTATGTGGATTTATGATGACTCATTCTTTTATGAGGATTGGCGATGATTTATGCCACCGGATATGTTGATAGCGATGCCCCATTCATCTATTATGTGGATTTACGATGACTCATTCTTTTATGAGGATTGGCGATGATTAGTGCCGTCGGATATGTTGATAGCGATGCCTCTTTCCGCTATTATGTGGACGATGATTCATGCTCAGGTGTATAGCGAGGTTTAATGCCACTTATTATATGACGAGGTATCATGCCGTCGATTCTATAGCGATGGATTGTGCCGCTATGTACTCAGCAAAGGATTATGCCGCCTTCGAGCGATGAGTGCTGATTTCGCACTATTATCGAGCGACGGAGACAGGTATGCCGCTATCTTGTTAGCGATGAGGTATGGGATATTGCTATTCTATTAGCATTATTATAGCTGGCATGCGTTGATATGCATGTTTTATTATGACTATTTTACTAGCATGATGATGGATGACATACGTTGATGTACATGGACCGTCACGAGTTGACTAGGTCATTTAGATGTCATTGTTGACATGTATCGTCACTAGTTGACGATGCCTTAGATGCCATGAGTGGGCATGTATCGTCACGGGATGACGATGACGATGGTGTAGGAGATGTCTTATTAGACATGCATCATCGTTACGATGAACAATGCGTTGAGTATACGTATTCAGTTGTATGCCTTGGGTGCCAGTGCCGAGCACAAGGTGGTGTCTACGTCACCGGTCGACGTGACCCTTTTACCGAGCGGGTTGCTCGAGAAATGGATGAACGCGCTGTACATGTGATTGTACCGCAGCAATTGTTTGAGGTGATCATATTACGAGTGGTGATACCCTTGAGGTATGCTCGTTGGAATGGCTTTTTGGCCATGTAACTTGACGACAGGAGTAATCATGGAGGAAATTACTCGCTTTCTGTCGATATGACATGTGGTAGACATGGTCACACCACCCTTGAGGGTGTAGAATGGGTCCTAAAGGAGTAGGATCAGGTTATGTTAAGTACATGGGGACATTGGAGTGTCCAGAGTGTATCGGCATTAGAGGATTGTTGGGTAAAGACCCACTACTCTATTGAGTTTTCTTCCCATAGTATGATATACCATGCGGAAACGTCCGTCTTGTTGGTAGGTTTGAGGTAAACCTAAAGAGGCAGAGACTAGTTTGTCTGCCGCGTGTGTGCAGTACCATGAGGGGCTTGCTAGAGCCGTTATACTGCTCGTTGGAACCAAGTTTGGCAAATCGTAAGGTGATACGATGTGGATTGTGGTGGACTCTAGTAGTCACCACGTCATTTGAGGTTGAGGTTGTGCATGCCTCACTGAAACATATATACGTTTATGTTTAATCTTGGTGAGACTTGTCTAGGACAGCTCATGATGTTGAAGTACCAACAAGAGAGTCATCAAGTCGTTGTTGATTCGATCTGGGAATCCGTGTATTTGGGATGCAATGGGTGTTATTGTATCCAGTTTTTCCGAACAATGGTTCAAGACTAGTGGATCTCGAGTTCGATGGCACTTCCCTTGTGAGGAAGGAGGTAGTATTATACCTATTTGGGAATCTTTGGAAGATTCGGTAAGTTGGTGCATGTGGTGTTGATTTTGGGAATCACACCGTGTGTTGTTAATCGTCGGTTATCATTCTCCACTGGGTAGGAAATAACTCAGGATTGACGATTGTGTTTGGGGCTTAGGGCTATGTTGTAGATACCCGAGCCAACTGCATTGAGTATGCATGTGATGTAAGTGCTTAGGCAGGTATACCGGAGAGTATACGGATGCCAGTTATTGATTTCCTTTTTGTCAAGCATAAATTTATACTATTTTTTTGGATGGTTAAATCTCTGATGAGAGATATGGAACATCCGGAGGTGGACATCTTGTGAGATGTCTTTTGTGTGAATCTGTGGCCGTGAGTTGCCCAATTTGAGTTGCAATGATGCGACTGCTCCTTCGATGGAGGAGGTTTGAAAGTGGAAACCAGGTTTGGTATGTGTACACCGTGGTATACTAGTGTTTCTCTCGTAACGATGTATGTTAGACATAGTGAGTCATGATAGAGACGTCTTTGAATGATATCTACGATGGACTCGGGAGCGATTTGAATCCATGCCGTTTCAGTTGGCTAACTGCTTTTGGATTTTTTTTTAGCGTTGAGATGTGCTGACGCTCTTTGACGTTATGATGGATTTGGAAGTCTATTCCACTCCAGAGTTTGACTCGAGGTCAACGTTCTCAGGGTTGAGGTGTCATTCAGGATGCGTTCTTACTAGTTGTATTAGAACTAAGGATGACTGTCCGATCTACAGTCGTAAGTATTGGTTGTTTTGCAGTCATGAGAGACTGACTTTTGGGATGACCCGCATTGAGGTACGTTTTGCCTCTTGGGTGATATGTTGGTTTTGGTAAGTCGCTCTGTTTCAGAGTTTGATGTGAGGTAAGTACTGTAATACCCCCGAAATGCTATATGATTATATGCTACGATGATGAAATGTTATATGATTATGTGCTACGATGATGAATTACGATGTATTTAAGAGGGTTGTGGTATTTTAAGTGGGGGATTATATTTATGATATGATGATGTGGTTTAGGGGGCATATTACGTGTTTTTAATTGTTGTATTGATGTAGTACAATTATAAAATATCAAGGGAAGATATTTTTATACATCGTATGAAATACCGGGACACAATTAAACACCACAAACCACCCTACATGCAACCACCCCCCTAACCCATGCCAATCAAACTGTTGATAGGCTGACTTCTCACCCCACTTGGCTCAATCATTCAGCCTCATCCTTCCATCCCAAATCTCGACCCTTCTCTCCCAAAGAAACACCAGCACTTGCTGAGTAAAAACTTGAGGAGCCTTGCCATTTTCATCCCTTGGAAGTCTCTCAAAAATCGGAGCAAAGTAGGGTAAGAAACCATGCTCTGTCTGTGTTTTTAAGCTTATTAGGTTCTTGCTTTTATGTATGGTAAAAATGGCATGATAGCTTAGGTTTCTTGAAACCTTCGATTTAAATGATTAAATGGTGTTGTTATGAAGCTCTCAGTATTTTTCCTTGAGCATGTTATGTGTTTTATATGAAGGATTAAAGCATGTGAACTAGGGTGTTCGAAAATCTGGGAAGATGTTTCCCCTGTTTTCTGGAAAAATGTGGATTGAGAGTGGTATTGAGGAGGTTATATTATGCATGTTAGATGGGTCTTTGGGTGAACCTTCGATTTGGGTACACGAATGATAAGTTGGTAAAGCCCAGGATATTTTTGTTCAAGCATGTTTTATGAATTATGGTATAGTTTTTATGGCATGAAATGGAGTGCTCGAAAATCTGGGTAATGCCATGATGCCCTGTTTTCTGTAAGTTGGTTGAGCTCTAAGTTTATGATGATGATATGATGCATGTTAGCTTAGGTTTTGTTAAACCTTTGATTTAAGTGCTTACATGGATATTTTATGAAGTTATTCACATGATAGTTTTGGCATGAAAAATGTGTTATGAAGTAGAAGAGATGGTATGAAAAGAGGTGCTCAAAAATCTAGGGAAAATCCCGATTATTCAGAGCTCTCGATCGATCGAGATTTGGTCTCGTCGATCGAGCGAGACAGTAGGTCTAATGTATGTTTTAAAATCTTGATGCCGATCGATCGAAGGATTTCTCGATCGATCGGTGAAGCTTCTCGATCGATCGGTAAAATGCTTCGATCGATCGAGCGAGGCAGGAAGCTAAGGCACTGTTAGTGCACAGTGTCTCGATCGATCGAGATCTTGGGCCGATCGATCGAGAGAGGCAGCAAGTTGAAAAAAATATAATGATGTTTTATTTTGTTAAGTTTATGATGTGAGATGGTTTTGAGGCATCTAATATGGTATTATGTGTTCTTGTAGAACCATCCCAGGTACCGGCACCATCAAGGAGATAAAGTCTGTTGACTCCTCCTCCTTTTGAAAAGGTACGTAAGAGACGTACGGGCATCGGACGGTAACACACATCTTTATACTACAACTATGCTTTTATTGCATGAGTATTCACGATGTTTATACGATGATGTGTATACGATGTTTATACGATGATGTTTATACGATGTTTATACGATGATGTGTATACGATGTTTATACGATGATGCTTATACGATGTTTATAAGATGATGTTTATACGATGTTTATACGATGATGTTTACATGATGTTATTGTGGTAAGGTGCCACGGGGTAAGGTGCCCCACATGGTAAGTAGCCATGCGATGTATTTGTGGTAAGGTGCCACGGGGTAAGGTGCCCCACATGGTAAGTAGCCATGTAACGTTATTGTGGTAAGGTGCCACGGGGTGAGGTGCCCCACATGGTAAGTAGCCATGTAACATTATTGTGGTAAGGTGCCACGGGGTAAGGTGCCCCACATGGTAAGTAGCCATGCGATGTATTTGTGGTAAGATACCACGGGGTAAGATACCCCACATGGTAAGAGGTCATGCGATGTTTATAATGTGGTAAGATGCCACAGGGTAAGATGCCATATGCACGATTATGAATCAGGAACAACAAGAAGAAGGTAACGAATAACCAGCATGTTCACTTAACTAAGATGTCGTACATTTACTGTTATATTTTGTTATGATGTTATAAGATGATGATGCTTATATGATGATGATGTTACAAGATGATAATATTTATAAGACAATGATGCTTATATGATGATGACGTTATAAGATGATGATATTTATAAGATGGTGATCTTAATCATTCATGTCAAGAATTAATGGTTTTTATGCATGGCTATGAAACAGGGACAACCAAAGAGGGTTAATGCGATTAACCAGGAAGTATACATTACCAATTATTTCCATGCATTTAGTTATATGCCATTACCTTATGATGTTAAGTAACGATATACATGCTCATGACGGGTTGTTCCTGTAGGTACACCTTTGGACTAAAGGACTAAGGGTCGGGTTGAGGCAGTGAGCTACGAGGAACACAGGAACGTTTAGGATTCAACTTCTGTTTAGTATCTACTCTAGGAGTAGTATAAATCTAACATGTTAACATTCATCATGGGATGTAACTAATAAGCTTTGAAGTTTTATTTGGCCTGTAATTCTGTTAGCTCTTGCAACAACTAGAACCCTAAGATGTTATTAATGCATGATTAGTCTTTCTTATGTCTATTAATCACTGTTAAGGTGGGAAGACCCCACATTAGTGGTATCAGAGCAGTGGTTAGATAACTCGTGAATGAGTGAAGGGTAGCCTTAGCAATAAGTTGGCTAGGTGCTTACTTTTGAACATATTTTGTGTATAAGTTACATATGAAGTATATGACTATTATGACAACATGTTATGGCTTTCTAAAGATGTATATATGAACTGCTTTTGGATCTTGTTGTTAACCCTTGTGTTGCAGCATAGCAGCAAATGCTGAAGTAAACGATGCGATTTCATGTGCGCTTCTCCGTCGCCTCTAGTAGTCTCGACCCCCCACTGGAAGAAGTTTGATAACTGGTCAGATTGGTTATGACGGCCTCATTTATTTTGAGGGTAACGAACTAAGGACAGACTTGATTGTTCTGGGGATGTCAGTTTGTAGGCATTGATGTTCTGAACAGGTATCAGGCAGTTGTGGACTGCAGACAAGGACTGTCCGTTCAAGTCTAATATGGGAGTCCAACGGACATGCTATGGGGATGATTCCCGTTCAAGGATTCCGTTAATATCTGTTGTCAAGATGGCACAGTTATTGGAACGAGGTCATACAGGATATCTTATCTATGCCGTTGATGTTACGGAAAAGAAAGAAGAAGTAAAGGATTGATGATGTGCCCGTAGTGGCGGTGTTTCCTAATGTATTTCCGAAAGAGATTCCCTGATTCCCACCGACGAGAGAGGTCGAGTTTGGGATTGAGTTACTCCCAGGGACGTCTGCCATTCTCGTGCCCCGTATAGGATGGCACCAGTGGAGATAAGGGAGTTAAAGGTTCAGTTATAGGAGCTCCTTGACAAGGACTATACACACCTTAGCATATCGCCCTGGGGTGCACCAGTCCTAATTGTCAAAAAAAAATGGTTCGATGCGGCTGTGCATCGATTTTAGACAACTGAACAAGGCCATGGTGAAGAATAAGTATCCGCTTCCGGGGATTGATGATTTGTTTGATCAGCTACAGGGTACGAAGCTCTACAGTAAGATCGATCTGAGATCGGGGTATCATCAGATTCGAGTTCGAGAGGATAACGTACAGAAGACAACTTTCAGGACTAGATGTGGGCACCATGAATTCCTAGTCATGCCTTTTGGGGTGACGAATGCCACAGCTGTTTTATGAGCCTGATGAATAGGGTGCTCCAACCATGTTTGGATCAGTTCGTAATAATTCTCATTGACGATGTGCTTATTCACTCTCGAACTGAAGAGGAATATGTCAAGCACTTGGGAACAGTACTCCAGATCCTTAAGGATCATCAGTTGTATGCAAGCTCAGTAAGTACGAGTTCTAGTCGAGCAGTGTAGTGTTCTTGGGTCATGTTATATCAAGATCACTAAGCCTCTGGCACGATTGACTCAGGAAGGAGTGTCGTTCTATTGGTCGGAAGCTTGTGAGGAAAAGCTTCCAAGAATTGAAGCATCGTTTGACTACGGCACCTATATTGGTGATTCCTTCTGAGAATAAGAAGATTGCCTTGTGCACGAATACATCACTTCAAGGTTTGGGCTATGTGTTGATGAAAGGTAAGCATGCGGTGTCTTATGCATCGAGGCGGTTGAAACCACATGAGGATAGGTACCCAGTCCATGATTTGGAGCTGGCAGCCGTTATCTTTGCCTTGAAAAATTTGGAGGCATTACTTGCATGGTACGTCGTTTACCATCTACATGGACCATAAGAGCCTGGAGTTTGTTCACACATGAATATGCGACAAAGAAGATGGATGTCATGAATTTATCAGCTATGATGACCTCTTGTTGCCATTTGGGCTATGATATTGACATGGACACGTCGCTGGTGCAAGTATCGATCTTGTTGACCGAACCAGACATATTTGAGGATTATCAGGAAAGCCAGAGATCGGATGATGAGGTTCAAAGATGGTCATCTATAGTACTTCAGGGACGGCCATCAAAGTTCAGAGTGGCAGAAGATGATTCATTGATATTGGGCCACCGATGGGTAGTCCCAGATACATCAGAATTGCGTAGAGGAATATTGGAGCGAGCCACAGTAGTCGGTTCAGTATCCACCCAGGAGGAAGGAAGATGTACAAGGACCTAAGTGGTTAATTCTGGTGGAGACGTATGAAGCGTGATGTTATGGCTTTATCAAAAGACGTTGATCTGCCAGCAGGTAAAGGCAGAAAGACTGAGGCCTGATGGCGAGCTGAAGAGCTCGGAAGTACCCCAATGGAAGTGGGAGTATGTATTTATGGACTCTGTAACCCACTTGCCAAGAGCGGCCTCTGGATTCGATACGATCTGGGTGATCGTGGATAGGCTGACGAAGTAGCTCACTTCATCCTTTGTCATGTGTCTTTCACACACCTAAGGATGGCCAATTATTTGTGCGGGATGTAGTGAGGTTGCGTAGAGTTCCAGCCTTGATTGTGTCTGACAGAGACCCAAGGTTTACTTCACATTTCGGGGAGGGTCTCCAGACGGCTTTGGGCACAGAGGTAAGACTGAGTATGGCCTGTCGCCCTCAGTCAGACGGCCAGACAGAGCGTACCCTTCAGACGCTCGAGGACATGTTGAGGGCATGTGTTTTGGGAGTTTGATACTCCGTGGCAAGATTCTATACCACTGGTAGAGATCTCCTTTAATAACAGCTATCAGGCGAGCATTCAAATGGTCTTTTGAAGCTCTTTATGGACAACGATGTAAGTCACCGCTGTACTGGGAGGACCTGTCTAATAAGGCGGTCGGAGGACCGGATATGATTAAGGACATGGAAGAAAGACCAAGAGGATACGCTCAAAGATGAAAGCGGGCCAAGATAGGCAAGTGGCCTATGCCAATAAGCGGCGACGACCGCTAGAATTCCAAGTAGAAGACAGGGTCTTCTTGAAAATCTCACCCTTCAGTGGTGTAGTTCGTTTTGGTATGCGGGGGAAGTTATCCCCGAGGTATGTTGGGTCATATGAAGTATTGCAGCGTACCAGTACTTTGGCTTACTGTTTGGCTCTACCGCCGTCCTTATCTGGGATGTATGATGTTTTCCATGCCTCTATGTTACGGAAGTATGAGCCAGACTCGTCTCAGGTATTACAGTCTACTGAAGTGCAGTTGGACTCAAGTGTATCCTACGAAGAACGACCAATCAGAATTCTGGATCGAGAGGATCGCAGGCTACGAAGCAAAGTTATACCGATGGTCAAAGTTCAGTGGGATCGTCGGGGTGTCGAGGAGGCTACATGGGAGACGGAACGGCACATGGTGCAGCACTATCCGGAACTATTCTCTGGTATGTATTTATGTTTAGTTCCATTATGATGATGCATGTGGATTTTTTCGAGGACGAAATCTTATAAGTAGGGGAGTAATGTAATACCCCCGAAATGCTATATGATTATATGCTACGATGATGAAATGTTATATGATTATGTGCTACGATGATGAATTACGATGTATTTAAGAGGGTTGTGGTATTTTAAGTGGGGGATTATGTTTATGATATGATGATGTGGTTTAGGGGGCATATTACGTGTTTTTAATTGTTGTATTGATGTAGTACAATTATAAAATATCAAGGGAAGATATTTTTATACATCGTATGAAATACCGGGACACAATTAAACACCACAAACCACCCTACATGCAACCACCCCCCTAACCCATGCCAATCAAACTGTTGATAGGCTGACTTCTCACCCCACTTGGCTCAATCATTCAGCCTCATCCTTCCATCCCAAATCTCGACCCTTCTCTCCCAAAGAAACACCAGCACTTGCTGAGTAAAAACTTGAGGAGCCTTGCCATTTTCATCCCTTGGAAGTCTCTCAAAAATCGGAGCAAAGTAGGGTAAGAAACCATGCTCTGTCTGTGTTTTTAAGCTTATTAGGTTCTTGCTTTTATGTATGGTAAAAATGGCATGATAGCTTAGGTTTCTTGAAACCTTCGATTTAAATGATTAAATGGTGTTGTTATGAAGCTCTCAGTATTTTTCCTTGAGCATGTTATGTGTTTTATATGAAGGATTAAAGCATGTGAACTAGGGTGTTCGAAAATCTGGGAAGATGTTTCCCCTGTTTTCTGGAAAAATGTGGATTGAGAGTGGTATTGAGGAGGTTATATTATGCATGTTAGATGGGTCTTTGGGTGAACCTTCGATTTGGGTACACGAATGATAAGTTGGTAAAGCCCAAGATATTTTTGTTCAAGCATGTTTTATGAATTATGGTATAGTTTTTATGGCATGAAATGGAGTGCTCGAAAATCTGGGTAATGCCATGATGCCCTGTTTTCTGTCAGTTGGTTGAGCTCTAAGTTTATGATGATGATATGATGCATGTTAGCTTAGGTTTTGTTAAACCTTTGATTTAAGTGCTTACATGGATATTTTATGAAGTTATTCACATGATAGTTTTAGCATGAAAAATGTGTTATGAAGTAGAAGAGATGGTATGAAAAGAGGTGCTCAAAAATCTGGGGAAAATCCCGATTATTCAGAGCTCTCGATCGATCGAGATTTGGTCTCGTCGATCGAGCGAGACAGTAGGTCTAATGTATGTTTTAAAATCTTGATGCCGATCGATCGAAGGATTTCTCGATCGATCGGTGAAGCTTCTCGATCGATCGGTAAAATGCTTCGATCGATCGAGCGAGGCAGGAAGCTAAGGCACTGTTAGTGCACAGTGTCTCGATCGATCGAGATCTTGGGCTGATCGATCGAGAGAGGCAGCAAGTTGAAAAAAATATAATGATGTTTTATTTTGTTAAGTTTATGATGTGAGATGGTTTTGAGGCATCTAATATGGTATTATGTGGTCTTGTAGAACCATCCCAGGTACCGGCACCATCAAGGAGATAAAGTCTGTTGACTCCTCCTCCTTTTGAAAAGGTACGTAAGAGACGTACGGGCATCGGACGGTAACACACATCTTTATACTACAACTATGCTTTTATTGCATGAGTATTCACGATGTTTATACGATGATGTGTATACGATGTTTATACGATGATGTTTATACGATGTTTATACGATGATGTTTATACAATGTTTATACGATGATGTTTATACGATGTTTATACGATGATGTTTATACGATGTTTATACGATGATGTTTACATGATGTTATTGTGGTAAGGTGCCACGGGGTAAGGTGCCCCACATGGTAAGTAGCCATGTAACGTTATTGTGGTAAGGTGCCACGGGGTAAGGTGCCCCACATGGTAAGTAGCCATGCGATGTATTTGTGGTAAGATACCACGAGGTAAGATACCCAACATGGTAAGAGGCCATGCGATGTTTATAATGTGGTAAGATGCCACAGGGTAAGATGCCATATGCACGATTATGAATCAGGAACAACAAGAAGAAGGTAACGAATAACCAGCATGTTCACTTAACTAAGATGTCGTACATTTACTGTTATATTTTGTTATGATGTTATAAGATGATGATGCTTATATGATGATGATGTTACAAGATGATAATATTTATAAGACAATGATGCTTATATGATGATGACGTTATAAGATGATGATATTTATAAGATGGTGATCTTAATCATTCATGTCAAGAATTAATGGTTTTTATGCATGGCTATGAAACAGGGACAACCAAAGAGGGTTAATGCGATTAACCAGGAAGTATACATTACCAATTATTTCCATGCATTTATTTATATGCCATTACCTTATGATGTTAAGTAACGATATATATGCTCATGACGGGTTGTTCCTGTAGGTACACCTTTGGACTAAAGGACTAAGGGTCGGGTTGAGGCAGTGAGCTACGAGGAACACATGAACGTTTAGGATTCAACTTCTGTTTAGTATCTACTCTAGGAGTAGTATAAATCTAACATGTTAACATTCATCATGGGAATGTAACTAATAAGCTTTGAAGTTTTATTTGGCCTGTAATTCTGTTAGCTCTTGCAACAACTAGAACCCTAAGATGTTATTAATGCATGATTAGTCTTTCTTATGTCTATTAATCACTGTTAAGGTGGGAAGACCCCACAAGTACCCTCGCGTTTTATTAAGACGATTCTGATATGGTCAAGAATCGAGGTTATGGCTTCATGTTGTTGTGTAGCCTGGGTGTTACGTGATATACCGGTGCTAATTTCGAGGACGAAATTCTTCTAGTGGGGGATATTGTGATGACCAGGGATTATAGATGTTAATCCCGGAGTGTTAATAACCCCTAAAGTTGTTTACGTGGCGATTTGGAGTTTAATCGTGGTATTGGGCCTTCTGGGCTCGTTTATTTGGGTAGTTGGGATCGTTGGATTCCGAGGTTGAGATTGTATTCTCCTTTGGGTGAAAAACCTATGAGTTGGGTTTTAGTGTGACTCGGGATCTGGGGTGCTTGTGTGGGCACCGGTAGGGGTTTTTGGAGTTAGAGAGAGAATTTTTGAAAACAGATGATTTTTAATGAATCATGATGTATTTGTGGGGCTATTAGTATTTCGGGGTATTTTTGCTATAAATACCAGTTGAACCCGAGATTTTAATTTTTAAATTCATTTCAGCTCCTTCAGCCGTCACTCTCTCTCCCTGCTGCCTTCCCGTCGCCCCAGCTGCGCCCGTCGCCGTCCGGCCGCCGTTAGGCGCGTCCGACCCGCCGTTGGCTTCGTCTCGTCCAGGCGCAGCTTCCCACACCAACAATTCGAAGTTTAGTCGCAAGTTGCGTTCGGATTTTTGTAGGAAAGCGCACAGACCCAAATTCTAGGGTTCTTCGATTTTCGTCCGTTTTCCTTCCGATCTTCGTATGGGTAACCTTCCTTACCCCTTTTTCATGCTTCTCATGAAATTCCCTGCCATTTTTGTGATTTATTGGTTCGAATTTTCCCAATTTTCGTAGGGTTTGGGTTCGATTTTTAGGGGTTTTGGCTAGGGGGTGATGATTCTTGTAATTGATCGATTATTACATGTTTTAGATGTATTATGATGCTTAATTGGGTTCGAATTGAGATGTTAGGGTTCGAAATTTTAGAGGTGGTTTTTGAGCAATTTTTGATAATGTCTCATTCGATTTCCCTCCCTGTATATGCCCTGACCCGGGTCTTTTAAATGGTAAATTGTCGTGTGTTGACAATATATTTTTGTATAAGGGTTATGGGTGTGCTTGAGCATGGGTTGCATGTTCGTAAATAATTGTGAATTATTTATCGTGTTAGCACATCATTCCTCGGGGCATGGAACTCGAGCAAGGTTTGGCTCGGACTACGGAAATTTAAGGTACGTGCGACGTACGAGCATTCCTTTATATGAGAGCATTTGTGAAATGCATAATGTATTTTGATTGCATTGAATAATTGTGCGTATGGTTATATATATATGTTGATATAGCCAAGGAACGACCAAATCTTGATATCGCCGCCACAAGCGTGCGTGATACTAGAGTAGGATAACTCTTACAAGGTATATGGGGTACGGGATGTATATGACCAATGTAGGGCATTGAGATGCCTGAGAATAATCATGGAATCATGTATTCATTATAAGACATTTGAGATGTCTAAGTATAATGGAGAATTGGTAAAATAAATGCTAGGCATTTGAGCTATCTGTGATTGATAGCGAGATTGTGAAATCAGTATTAGATATTGAGATATCTATATTTGCATGTATAATGAATTTGGAATCACTATCTATTGATACTCGAGAATTAGGCATGCGATGAGTCAAATCAATGTGTTGATTTACTGATTTTTGAGATTTGATGAGTTTGATGATTGTGAGAACAGGGACAGTACACAGAATCCCAGATGAGGACGTTGCCATCCGGGAGTATCATTTAAATTCATTAGTATTTACTTTTGTTGTAAATTATGAATTTCATTACTGTGATTATGTGATTTTGTGTATTGGTATGCTCATCCCGTTGGGGGCTGTCTCTGTTGGGGCAGGTGAACAGGTACATCGATGGCTGTGGAGCTGAGCTTGAGCTGTTGATTTGATGTACTCCTAGGATCGTGGTACCAGGGCTTGATGGAGCACGGTACCTTATAGAGTACTTATATACACCTGAGGGTTATATACACATTAATGATGCTCGCATGTGAGCACGGTTATACTTGTATATGGGTTGTATATAAAGGCATGAGCCTTTCTCTCTTTCATTCTATGTTGCATGCAATTAAGGGTAGAATTGCTAATGATATGAGAGTCATTGGTGTATTATGTGGGTGTTGAAACCCACTTTCGTTGTCATATGTGTGGTGTCTTCCCTGCCTGGGAATTTACTTGGTATTGATGTATTATGATGAGTATTATGTTTTCCCTGGCCGGGAATTATGTTATGTGTTGTGCCTTTATTTCGGGATAGCTCTATTTATGGGGAGACTCTGCCCAAATTTTTATAAAAGTCCACAATGTAAAAAGTGGCACAAAGGGGATGGTAATGGGCGAACTTTATGAGTTTATTTGTTGTTAGGCTGATGATCTTATAACATTGAGTATTAAAGAAAATTTTGTAGTTGCCATTCAATGGTAAAGTATCATCTGAGCTACCGATTGATTTTTATTGAAAGCATGTGCCACACATAGTGGTTAATACACTAATCAAGGGTTAAGGGCTAAGGGGTCCTTACACAACCTTCACACGGGGTGAGCATACCAATAACACCAATCCAATAAGCACAATATTACAATTCATAATTTACTCAATGTAAAGACTATGAAGATTAAAAGACACTCCCTGGATGACATCATCTCATCCGGATCCCCTGTGTTGTTCCTTGTAATACCCTCGAAATGTTATATGATTATGTGATACGATGATGATTTATGATATGTTTAAGAGTTGTAGTGTATTTGAATTGGGGGTTTATAACTAAGAGGTGATGTTATGATTTAGGGGACATGTTGGGTGTTTTAAAAAGGGATGTATTAATTAAATGAAGTTATAAAATATCGAGTGAGGATATTTTAATACATCGTACTAAATACCGGGACACAATTAAACACCTCATGACCACCCTACCCACACCACCCCCCCATCACTCGCCCCCCCCCCCCCCCCCCCCCACGCACACACTTGGCAAACCCATGCTTCTTTACTCACCCCATCCCCAACCCATGCCCAATCACTTCTCCCCCTTCTCCTCCTTTCCCTCTTCCTTTCCCCTCTTTTCGTCCCTGAAGTGCTGCAAATTAAGGGGGAAAAAGGTGGAATTATTAGGTGTAAAAACCTTGCAAGAAGAGGAGCAATAAGAGAGGGGTAAGTGAGTACTCTGTTTTTCTGAGTTTTGGTTAAGTTTGGGTTTGGTGGGATGATTCTTATGCATGTTAAGTGTAGGTTTTGGTGAAACCTTGGTATGGGTGCTTACATGGTAGTATTATGTAACTACTAGCATGGTTGTTCGAGCATGTTACATGTTTATGTGATAGATTTCTAGTTATGAAACTATGTGCTCGAAAATCTGGGCAAGGAAGAACATACTCTGTTTTCTGTATAGGTTGGTTGAGGATGAAGATTATGATGATGTTATGATGCATGTTGGCTTAGGTTTTGCTAAACCTTTAATTTGAATACATGCATGGTAGTTTTTGAAGCTTGTAACATTTTTGTTCAGGCATGTTTTACCCCTTATGAAGTAGAAATGATGGTATGAAATGAGGTGCTCAAAAATCTGGGGAAGTCCCGATTTTTCAGAGCGCTCGATCGATCGAGATTTGGTCCCGATCGATCGAGCGAGGCAGAAGCTTTTAAGCATGGTTTGAAATTCAGGCGTCGATCGATCGAAGGATTTTCCGATCGATCGGTGAAACGTTTCGATCGATCGATAATTCCTTCCGATCGATCGATCGAGGCAGAGTGTTTGGGCACTGTTTATGCATGTTTCCTCGATCGATCGAGATCTTGGGGCCGATCGATCGAGAGAGGCAGAATGTTGAAAAATATAATGATGATTTATTTTGTTAAGATATGGTATGAGATGGTATTGAGGCATCTAATATGTTATTATGTGGTCTTGTAGAACCATCCCAGGTACCAGCTCAATCAAGGAGATAAAGTCTGTTGACTCCTCCTCCTTTTAAAAAGGTACGTAAGAGACGTACGGGCATCGGACGGTAAAACACATCTCTACACTATGACTATGCATTTATCGCATGAATATTCACGATGAAATGATGATGTTTATACGATGTTTATATGATGATGTTTATACGATGTTTATATGATGACGTTTATACGATGTTTATGTAATGATGTGATACGATGATTATTATGTGGTAAGATGCCACGGGGTAAGATGCCCATATGGTAAGAGGCCATATAATTTTATTATGTGGTAAGATGCAACGGGGTAAGATGCCCATATGGTAAGAGGCCATACGATTTTATTATGTGGTAAGATGCCACGGGGTAAGATGTCCATATGGTAAGAGGCCATACGATTTATTATGTGGTAAGATGCCACGGGGTAAGATGTCCATATGGTAAGAGGCCATACGATATTATTATGTGGTAAGATGCCACGGGGTAAGATGCCCATATGGTAAGAGGCCATACGATGTTTATGATGTGGTAAGATGCCACAGGGTAAGATACTCATATGCATGAATATGAATCAGGGACAACAAAAAGAAGTTAATGAATAACCAGCATATTTACTTAACCAAAATTTCATACATTTACTGTGATGTTTTTATGATGTTAAGTACGATTGTATATGCTCATGATGTGTTGTCCCTGTAGGTACACTTTTGGACTAAAGGACTAAGGGTCGGGTTGAGGCAATGAGCTACGAGGAACACGGGAATGTATAGGATTCAAGTCTTGATTAGTATCTACTCTAGGAGTAGTGTAAATCTAAATGTTAACATTCTTTTGGGAATGTAATGAATTATTTTTGAAGTTTTGTATTTTGGCCCGTAATCCTGTTAGCTCATGTAACAACCGGAACCTTAAGATGTTATTTAATGCATGATTAGTCCTTTTTATGTTCTAATTAACACTGTTAAGGTAGGAAGACCCGACATTCCTGTTCTCAAAATAATCGAAACTATCAAATTCCCAAATGTCAGTTAATCATTACATGGATTAACTAATTCGTTCCACATATACCGATACCATAATCAATATGATCAAATCATTAAACGATGAGTAAAGATATCCCATATATCACGTTAATGATTCCATAGTTCTATTTCATCGCTCGCTCTACAATAGCGGCATTTTAACCTCGCGCATGCTCAACAACAGTGGCGTCACAACCGATATTCGCTCAAAGGCGGCAACATCCCAATCAATGCTCGCTCAAGAGAGGCGCCATATAATTCTCAATGTCTATCCATTTATTGCAATATAATGTACCATGCATTCAACAATTACAATTATATGAAAGGGCTATGCTCGTACGTTATACGTACCTTATGATTCCGTAGTCCGAGTCCAACCTTGCCCTAGTCCCGTGATCCAATGAATTATGTGCTAACACATAAATAACTCATAATCAAATACAAGCACGCAACCACGTGCCCAAGCACGTTCGCAATCCTCTAAACCCATCGTCAATCCATGACGATTTACCATTTTAAAAAGACTCCGGCTAAGTATGCATAATACCCAAAATATTCCATTTCATAAGTCCCATTTTATTATTAAAATTTGACTCCAACCATTCCATTTTAAAGGTATAGCATTCCCATTGGAATGTAGACATTCCCCTAAAATTGGCTAATTAAACCTCGATTCCAAAATCACGACATTTTCCAAAATTTCGAAAAAAAACAGAGGAACAGGGCCGCCGTCGATCGCCACTTCCCGCGATCAATCGCGAGAACCTACTGCCCGAAAAATGCATCTCACAATCGATCGCCAAGACCCCCACGATCGATCGCCCACTTTTTGCGATCGATGGCCGAGACTGTTCATCGTCACCCCAAAATCAGTATCTTGTCGCGATCGATCTGCGCCAAGCCGCGATTGATCGCGACCTGCGGGTTTCCGAAAAATTCGAGCTTTAATGGTGTTTTTCACACCCAAACTTAAAATCAACACCCCATACACTTCCAACACCTCCAATACTCCATTTAAAACCAATAAAACACCAAAACATAACTTTGGATTTTAACCAAAAATCCCCAAATTCCAAACCCAACATAATACTCAACCAAAAACCACCACACTACTATCAAATCGAAGATAAGGACGAAGGGAAGATCAATACCTGATTATCTTCGAGAAATCCGGCTCCCGAGACAAGTTACCAGCGATTGCTCCTCCATGGGAGAAAAGAGCGAAAGGGGAAATGGGTTTGGCGTAGAGAGAGGAGAGACTTCGTGCAAATGACGGAATACCAAGTCCATTTGGTATATATAGCAATACCAAGTCCTCCACAAATACATCATGATTCATTAAAAATCATTTGTTTTCAATAATTATCTCTTCAATCTCAATTTCCCATACCAGCCCCAATACAAAGTACTCCGGACCCCAGGTCCCACCAAAAACCCAATTCCAAGGTTTTTCACCACGATGAGAATACAATATCAACCTTTGGATCCAACGATCCCAAATACCCAATTTAACATCCTCGGGTGCCCCAACACCTCAATTAGTTCATAATTGCCACAATTAAAATCTATTAAGGATCATTTCCACTCTGGGATTAATACCATTAATTCCCGGGCATCACAGTAGTTTTGCTCGATCAATCGCCCGCACTATTCATCCTCGTCCAATTTTGCCCAACGACGCGGGATCGATCGATGCCCTCTTGCCGATCGATCGGAAAGCTTTGTAATAGCCAAAAATGGCGTTTTTCGAGCAAAAACTCCTAGAACAACAATCCCAACACCCAATACACCACAAATCCTAAACAAAAACACCACAAATACTCATCAAACACAAGCACAAAAATCTCTAAACATTCAAAAACTTAAACCCAACTCTAAACATGCCCATACTCTACAAAACTACAATCAAAACGAAGATAAATGCAAAGGAAAGAAGATTACCCAATTATCTTCGAGAAATCTAGCTCCGAAATCGAGCCTCCGTCGATTTTCCTCCAAGGGGAAAAAAGGAGAAGAAAGGGGAAAGAGAGAGGTGGGAGAGAGGTGAGAGGAAGTGAGCCGGGAGAAATGATTGAACACCGAGTCCACTTGATATATATAGTACCAAGGCTCCGGAAACCCGAGTTTTAAATACTCGCACTATAACTCATTAAAAATCATACGTGTTCAATAATTATCTCTCACTCACTCAATTACATCACAAACCTCAATCCAAAGTTCCACAGACTCCAGCTACCAACACAATTCCAAGGTTTAACACTTCAATAAGAATAAAATCTCAACCCTTGGATCCAACAATCCCGATACCGGATTAAAATCCTCGAGAGTCTCAACATCGCAATTATCTCAAAACTGCCACTATTAAAACCCATTAGGAATTATAATCACTCCGGGATTAACACGATAATTTTCGGTTATAACATTTATCCCCCATTAATTAAATTTCATCCTCAAAATTTGCACACGGGTACTCCAAGTATCACCAAGACCTCGCAACTCATTCCGAACGCGTAGTATCGATCCATGAATATGTCATGAACGAAACACCAACTCCGAGGACATCGACCTCGCACCAACCCTGGAACGTAGATATCCTTCCAAACCATCGTCATCTCCAAAAAGGATGTTAACATACCTCGATGTTAACTAACCAAAAGCAGTCGATTAACCTTAACTGGTATCTACTCGAATCATTTCTGATTCCAACATAGATATCACATTAATGACATCTCTACAACTTGGTCTACGATGCCAAATACACATCGCTACGAAGGAAAACCACCATACACAGCAGTATAGTCATACTAACCTCTGTTTCCGCCTCTAATTCCAACACAAATAATGGAATCTTACTTATCAAGGAATAGTTGCACCATTTACAACTAGAATCGGGCAAC
The DNA here is from genome assembly GCA_907163345.1 of Haberlea rhodopensis. NCBI lineage: Eukaryota > Viridiplantae > Streptophyta > Magnoliopsida > Lamiales > Gesneriaceae > Haberlea > Haberlea rhodopensis. Next base: position 1,209,446 of record CAJQUN010000113.1, on the reverse strand, counting down.
TCAGGCCCACCGATCAACACATAAACACATCTTCACAGATGTCAACATCCGTGTGTTCCAAGGAATCATATATTGGTCCCAACACACTACTGAAACTCTACAAAGTCTCAAGATTCCATAAAGAATAATGCAAGAAAATCAATTGCATTCTCACCACATGTCGACAACGACACCAAGCGAACTCGATTCCTGGTCATCCCTTGTTTACCCTTAGAATTAACCGTTCTAATAGAAGGATGACTATCGAATTAATTAATAATGAACCTCCTTATCCCACAATACAACAATCTCTTCTTAGGAGAGATAGTCAACCAAAACCTCACAGTTATTCCTCAGCATAAATCGTTCCATTGAGATTACCAATATCAAGGATACTACAGTCTCTTACCAAAGATTTATAATCCAGGCACACCAACCCGCTAATCAACAAGCATAAAAATGCTGGCATTCATACATGCATACAGATACCTATGCATGAACGCCAAACACACCACATGCATACTTAATGCATTCGGCTTGGGTATCTCCCATCACACACAAGCCCCAGACACGATTGTCAAGCACTCAGTTATTCCCACTCAGGAGGGAATAATGATTGACGAACCACCGACTACCCCTGAACCAATAACTAATTCATAATAGTGTGTCAATGCCACTTCACCAATCACTCTCAAACACGTATACACGACGTATACAAACTCCAGCAATTCCGTGCTAATATAATAGTACTAAGATACTTTCAAGCATCTACATAGGGATGTCTCCTCGTACGTCTCACAAATAACACAAAGCCATTACCCGGTCCACCATCAGTAATGCTTATCATGGTTGATTCATAATCAACCAGCAACTGATACCAACTGTCTCCACAACAACATTGTTCCAGGCCAAAAATCAACATACAATACTATCTCCTCAAGAGATACAATTGATATAGTAGTGACATCCCACTAACTATATCCCAAAACTCCGGTTATGTTTCACCATTGCATCCTCAATGCAAGAATACTCAATTAGAGGTAACACACGTTGGTACTCCTGACAAAGCTGAGTTGAACGCTCCCTTGAGGTGTCTCTCACTTCAACTCAAAGCATTATGGTGACTACACGAGTCCACCATAACCTCTCATCGTATCGTCATACGAATTCACTACACTGGGTTCCAACAAGCAGTATAATGGCTTCAACAAACTCACTATATCAATGGATAAATAATCATACATGGCCAGCAATGCAGCCTCTGTAAGGACCATGATACCTTAAGTCCGGGTTAAGTGCAATAAGAACTAAGCATGCATAAATCACAGAATAAAGTTCACGTTGATGCCTTGAGCTATTAGGATTACAGTGCCAAAATAAAATTCCAAAAAGGATTAATTACATTCCCAATAAATGAATGTTAATCCTATAGTTTTACACTACTCCTAGAGTAGAGACTATACAAAAGAATCCCATCATCCTATACCAATAGCACTCCTCACAAGCTCATCGTATCAACCCGGTCCTTAGCCCTTCATGCCAAAATGTACATACAGGAACAACCCCAAAATCATGAGCATGTAGCAAACCATATCCACATTAATATGATTGTAATATAAAAATGCATAAATCGTAAATACAAATCACTTCCTGTATTTAATACATTTAAATGCTCCATTTGGTTGTCCCTGTATCACAATCATAATCAATTGATTATAATACCATTAATGTATGTCATGACATGCATCCATTCCATGAATACAAATAACCACTTCCAATCTTATTATATCAGTGGCATAATACCCCCGCGTTAACATGACAGCGGCATTAATACCCCTCGCTTCGACATAGCGGCATAATATCCCTCGCAATAGTAATATGACAGCGGCATTATCCTTCTCTTCGACATATTTGCGGCAAATATTCTTCATCGCTATAATATGACAGCGGCAAGTATTCTATCATCGCTTCGACATGAAGGCGGCAAGTATTCTTCATCACTGGAATATAACCTTGACTCACAACACATGCACCAATGCATCCAATATACATATGCAACCATAATGCATAACCAAATCCATATATGCAACAATGATGCATAATCGAATCCATATATGCAACCATAATGCATAACCAAATTCAATGCGTAAAAATACATTTTACCTTCCGACGACCGTACGTCTCACTACGTACCTTTGTTCCCTAAAGTGAGATGTCGTAGGACTTTATATCCTTGGTTGTGTTGCTACCTGGGATGGTTCTACACAATCACACAAACCAGTATTAGAAACCAATAATAGTCCGATACCAAAAATCCCACAAAAACAGTCAAAATCCTCATTCTCAGTGTCTCACGATCGATCGTCAATGGGCCCCGATCGATCACGAGAGGCTACTGCCATAATATCCGAAAAATACCAATCCGCTATCGATCGCTGAGTTTGTGCCGATCGATCACGCCAAACTCGCGATCGATCGTGGAAGCACACTGGAACCTCCCTGGTGCTTGCGATCGAACGGGAAAATGTTCCGATCGGTCGCGGAATCCTGTACCCGCGATATTTGCCCATTTTTCACCCTTCATCTTCTCCAATCCATTTCCCCTCAAATCATTCCCAACCATTAACATCAAAACTTCAAAAACCACCAATATAAACACCAACAATTACAATACTACTCATATTCAACAAAATCCCTTATAAAAACCAACATAAACCACATCAGAAACCATATTCCAACCATATTCAACATATATCCAAACAAACCCATTTTTTCCCCCAAATTTTACAAACCCAAAATCAAACAAACTTGCTCAAACATTAACCAATGATATTACTGACCTCTTGAGCTACAAAACTAGCAAGAAATCAAGGATTCAAAAGCTTCAAAGTTTCTTCTACTCCTCCTTGCAAAAAACGTGAATGGTGGGTTTTTGGGGAAAGGTTTGGGAGTGATATGAGAGATGGGAGTGATTGGAGTGTAAAAAGAAAAGGTAATTGGTATCGGTTAATTAAACATGTCCCGGTATTTAGCATGATGTATAAAATATCCTAACATGATATTTTAAAAGCATTTCTTCTAAAATGAACCATTTCCCCATTTAAACATGCCTTACCAAAATAATTAATACCCACCTTCAGATAAATCATGCCAACACCCAATTTACCAACATGCATCACATGCACCCTGAAAGGCATTATCAAGTCATGCCCACCACATGACTAAGCATTTCACCATATTAATTAATTCAACACTAAATTAATTAACACCATAATTATCACATAATATAATTAATGCCCAAATGCACATAATTATTTTAGGGATATCACAATACTCCCCTACTTATAAGATTCCGCACTCGAAATCGCATGACTTACCAATCCAAAACTAAAAATAAATCACATACCAGAAAATTGTTCCGGGTAGTGCTGCACCATATGTCGCTCCGTCTCCCACGTAGCCTCCTCGACACCCCTGCGATCCCACTGAACCTTGACCATCCGTATCACCTTGTTCCGAAGTCTGCGATCAGCTCTATCCAGAATTCTAACTGGCCGTTCCACGTAGGACACATAAAAATCTAACTGAACCTCTGAAGGCTGCAATACATGTGACAGATCTTCCGCAACATGGACACATGGAACACGTTATGAATACGAGATAATGACGGTGGCAAATCCAGACGGTAAACCAAAGTACCGATGCGCTGCAAGATCTCAAACGGTCCCAGATACCTCGGAGACAATTTCCCGCGCATTCCAAACCGTACTACACCTCTGAAAGGTGAGATCTTCAAAAAGACCTTATCTCCCAATTGGAATTACAACGGTCACCGCGGTTTATTTGCATAGACTTGCCTGCCTATCCTGAGCTGCCTTCATTTCTATCGGATTACCTTTATCTTTTCCTCCATCTCCCGAATCAATTCGGGTCCTCCGACCGATTTGCTAGTCAAGTCATCCCACTACAATGGTGACCTGCAACGTCGACCATATAGAGCCTCGAATGGAGCCATCTGAATGCTCGCCTGATAGCTATTATTGTACAAGAACTCCACCAGTGCCACTGAATCTTGCCACAAAGTATCAAACTCCAATACACATGCCGGTAACATGTCCTCGAGCGTCTGTATAGTACACTCGGTCTGGCCATCCGTTTGGGGATGATATGTCGTGCTTAATCTCACCTCAGTACCCAAAGCTGACAGGAGACCTCACCAAAAAATGAGATGTAAACCGTGGATCTTGGTCAGATACAATGGAAACTGGAATCCTGTGCAGTCTCACTACATCCAGACATACACTGAGCCATCCTCAAGTATGTGAATGTCATACCGTACGGAATAAAATGAGCTACATTTGTCAGCCTATCCACGATCACCCAAATCGCATCAACCTGAAGTAGTCCTCGGCAAGTGGGTCACGATATGTGTTCCCACTTCCATTCAGGTATATTCAAGCTCTTCAGTTCGTCTCCAGTCCTTTGCCTCTCTGCCTTCACTTGTTGACAGATCAAGCATCTCTTAACAAATGCTATCACATCACGCTTCATCCGCTTTCACCAAAATTGATCACATAAGTCCTTGTACATCTTCCTCCCGCCTGGGTGGATACTAAGCCTGCTGCTATGAGCTCACTGTAAGATCCCTCTACGCAACTCCAGCGTACTCGGAACTACCCAACGGTTACCCAATCTCAAAGAACTGTTATCAACCACTATTGTAATACCCCCGAAATGTTATATGATTATGTGCTACGATGATGATTTACGATGTGTTTAAGAGGATTGTGATACTTTAATTGGGGGTTATAATTATGATATGATGATATGGTTTAGGGGGCATTTAGGTGTTTTAAATTGTTGTATTGATGTAGTAAAATTATAAAATATCGAGGGAAGATATTTTTATACATCGTATGAAATACCGGAACACAATTAAACACCACAAAACCACCCTACATGCAACCACCCTCCCCCCACTTGGCCACAACCCATGCCCCTACCCCTGATTTTTGGAAAAGCAGAGTTGGCCAAGGAGGACTTTTGGTCCATCTGCTTTAATCACTTCATCTCCTCCAAACCCTCCTCATTCTCTCCAAAACCTCGAAAAACACTCAGATAGCAGGTAGGAAGAAGAGGATCACGTTTTATTGTTCTTTTGCTTGAAGTAAAGTCGAGCCAAAAAGTGGTGAGGAGTCATTCTTTTTCCCATATTTCAGATTTCAAGCATGTGTTTTCTTTGTAGCAGATTTGGCATGCTAGAGTAGGGTTTAATGAAATCTTGTTATGATTACTTTTATAAGATGTTTATGAAGCCCCTAGCATGTCTTGTTAAGTAACTTGCATGCTTTATGTGTTAGATTTTCGGTTGTAAAAAGGGCTCCTCGAAAATCTGGGCAAGGAAGTGCCCTGTTTGTATGTTGGGTAGGGCTTTTATTATGAAGATTTGAAGCATGCTAGCTTAGGTTATGAGTAAACCTTTGACGTGAATACATACATGGTAGTTTGGTGAAAATGCCAGCCTATTTGTTTAAGCATGAACTATGGGCTATGTGGTAGTTTTGTTGCCATAAAGATGTATGTTCAATAATTCTGGGCTATGTAACTATGCCCTGTTTTTTCAGAAATGTTGATCGAGTATTGATAAAAAGGGGTAGTTTTAATGCATGTTGGTTTAAGTTATGAGTGAACCTTTAATTCCAATACATGCATGGAAGTATGATGAAGCTATTGATATGCTTGTTTAGGCATTGTATGTATGTTAAGAAGTAGTTAGAAGGGTATGAATTGAGGTGTTCGAGATTTCTGGAAAAATCTCGCATGAATGTGAACGACCGATCGATCGGTGATGAACACCGATCGATCGGCAAATGCCGTAGCAAAATAATGAAAATGATGAACAGTTAGCGATCGATCGGTGGGGGAGACCGATCGATCGGTAGTCACTGTTCATGTGTGATAAAATTTTATGTTCTTTTTTTTGTAATTTGATTTCTATTCTCGTTTCGGTGCCTAATATTGTATTATGTGGTTGTGTAGAGCCATCCCAGGTACCAGCACAATCAAGGAGATAAGTCTGTTGACTCCTCCTCCTTTTGAAAAGGTACGTAAGAGACGTACGGGCATCGGACGGTAAAACACATCTTTACACTACGACTATGCTTTTATTGCATGAGTATACATGATGAAATGATGATGTTTATAAGATGTTTATAAGATGTTTACGGTGTTTATAAGATGTCTATGATGATATACGTGGTAAGATGCCCCACATGGTAAGAGGCCATGCGATACTATTTGTGGTAAGATGCCACGGGGTAAGATGCCCCACATGGTAAGAGGCCATGCGATACTATTTGTGGTAAGATGCCACGGGGTAAGATGCCCCACATGGTAAGAGGCCATGCGATACTATTTGTGGTAAGATGCCACAGGGTGAGATGCCCCACATGGTAAGAGGCCATGCGATGTTTATAATGTGGTAAGATGCCACAGGGTAAGATGCCCATATGCATGATTATGAATCAGGGACAACGATAAGAAGTTAATGAATAACCAGCATATTTACTTAACCAATGTTTCATGCATTTACTATGATGTTTTATGATGTTAAATGAGATTGTATATGCTTATGATGTGTTGTCCCTGTAGGTACGCTTTTGGACTAAAGGACTAAGGGGTCGGGTTGAGGCAGTGAGCTACGAGGAACACAGGAATGTATAGGAATCAAGTCTCGATTAGTATCTACTCTAGGAGTAGTATAAATCTAAACATGAACATTCTTTTGGGAGTGTAATGAACTTATTTTTGAAGTCTTTTATTTTTGGCATGTAATCCTGATAGCTCATGTAACAACCAGAACCTTAGGATGTTATTAATGCATGATTAGTCCTTCTTATGTCTATTAATCACTGTTAAGGTGGGAAGACCCCACAACTATGAACTTAGATGGCTGTCCAAGAAGTACCAATGATAACCATCTCGAATCTCATCATCTGCCTTATGAGCTCTCCGAATATTCTCACAAAATTTCTGGCTCTGCCAATGAAGTTGATACATGTACCGGTGATGTATCCACATCGAAGTCATAGCACAGATGACAGTAGGAAGTCATCATAGCCGATAGATGCATGACGTCATCAGCAGTACACTTCACATTCCGACTCAAGGCGTCTGCTGTCAAGTTTGCCTTTTCAGGATGGTACTCTATTTCACAATCATAGTCCTTGAGTAAGTCCATCCATCTCCTATGTCTCATATTCAGCTCCGCCTAAGTAAATAGAAACTTCAGGCTCTTGTGATCCGTATAAATGGTAAACAACGTACCATACAAGTAATGCCGCAAACTTCAAGGAAAAAATGATAGCCGCCAACTCCAATCATGGACTGGATATCAGTCTCATGCGGCTTCAACTGTCTCGATGCATAAGCTACCACGTGCTTATCTTGCATCAGCACACATCCCAAGACCTGAAGTGATGCATCAGCATATAGAACAAACCTCTTGTTCTCCATAGGAATCACTAACAGAGGCGCTGTCGTCCACCGGTGCTTCAACTCTTGGAAGCTCTGCTCACAAGCCTCAGACCAATAAAATGATACTCCCTTTGAGTCAACTGTGTCAAAGGCTTAGCAATTTTTGAGAATCCCTCGACAAAACATTGGTAATAACCGGCCAAACCAAGAAAGCTCCGTATCTCGGGCACAGAAGTGGGTGCGGACCATTCCATCACTTCCTCTACTTTCCTGGGGTCCACTGATATCCCACTGCTAGAGATGACATGCCCCAAAAACACCACGCTGCACAACCAGAATTCACACTTGCTGAGCTTGGCAAGCAATTGATTATCTATGAGGATCTGGAGCACTATCCGCAAGTGTTTCACGTGCTCCTCCTCACTCCGAGAGTAGATAAGTATGTCATCAATAAACACTATGATGAATGGTCAAGATATGGTTGGAACACCAGGTTCATCAGACTCATAAAGACAGCCGGGGCGTTCGTCACACCGAACAGCATAACTAGGAACTCGTAGTGCCCATACCGAGTCCGGAATGTTGTCTTCTGAACATCCTCCTCTCTGACCCGAATCTGATGGTATCATGACCTCAAATCAATCTTGCTTTACAGCTTCGTACTCTGCAACTGATCAAATAAGTCGTCAATCCTTTGGGAGAGGATACTTGTTCTTCACTGTTGCCTTATTCAGTTGCCGGTAATCGATGCACAAACACATCGAACCATCCTTCTTCTTAACGAATAGAACCCCAAGGCGATTAGCTAGGGCGTATGTATCCTTTGTCAAGGAGTTCTTGTAACTGCTCCTTCAATTCCCTTAACTCCGCAGGTGCCATCCTATAAGGGGCACGAGAAATAGCGGACGTTCCCGGTAACAACTCAATCCCAAACTCGACCTCTCCAGTCGGTGGGAACCCTAGAATTTCCTCCAGAAACACATCGGCAAACTCCGCCACTACGGGTACATCCTCAATTCCTTATTCTTTTCCATCATGTCCACGGCATAGACCAGATAGCCCGTATGTCCATGTTCCAATAATAGTGACATTTTGACAACCGATATCAACGGAATCTTTGCACGAGAACCGTTCCCATAGAAAGTCCACTGAATCCCCATATCAGATCGAAAACGAACCGTCCTCTGCCGACAGTCTACCATTGCCTGATATCTGTTCAGTATATCGATGCCTACAATGCAATCGAAATCTGACATACCCAAAACAATCTAATCCGTCTTCAATTCATTGCCCTCAAAATAAATGAGGTAGTCAGGAAGAAACCGGTCAGCAATCACACTTCCCAGTGGGTGTTGAGACCATAAGAGGCATGGGTAACAGAGACATGCACATGAGGTGCCTTTCCACAAAATCCACAGACATAAAAGAATGCGAGGCACCTGTGTCTATCAAAATAAAAGTGGGATAGGTAAACAAGTAACACATACCCACAATTACTTCCTCTGGGGCTGCCTCAGCCTGCTCCCTAGTCAGTGCGTAAACCTGTCCTTGAGGTTGCCCCATTGCCTGACCTCCCATCTGTCGAGACATCATTGCTCACCTTTGCTGCACCGACCCACTAGTGAATCTCCCTCTGCATTCCCTAAGGTCAGTTTGTCCTTCACGCATAGGACAATGCCGAGCAATGTGGCCTGAGTTGCCACATCTATAACATGCAAAAGATACATGCATCAAATGTGGCCCTACACAGAAATGACACTTTACTTCTCCAACTCTACTTGCTTGAGTTGGTCCTCCAATGTGGATGCACTGCCCCTCAGGTCCCCTTGTTTCCGACTATCCGGCCGCTTCCCACTAAATCGGGAAGAAAATGAAGTTCCACTTGATTTAAAAGATCCTCCTCGAGGCCTCAGATTATCAGATGAAGATCTTTGCGATGGAACTTGTGGGGGTACAGCATCAGTATAAGCACCGACTCCAATCTCTGCTAGCTCTGCTCTAGTAAGAGCATCATCAAAAGAGCTGGGGTTATTGGAGATAACCCGATCAAACAGTTCTGGCCTCAATAGTGCCTCATCTTGGCATGCCCATTGGTAGCAATGTGAGGAACATACCTCAACAATGATGAATAATACATGGCATAGTCCGAGACAGTCATATTGCCTTGCTTCAAGTTGGTGAACTCATCCTCTTTCACCTACCTAGCATCAGCAGAAAAGTACCGGTTCAAAAACCGGGTCCTGAATAACGTCCAGTCCACCAACATACCTTGAGCCCTCAACTCCATCACTATCGTCTTCCACCACATTGAAGACTTCTTTGCCAACTGTGATATCCCCGAAATAATTAATTGCAATTGGGCGTTAATTATGTTTATGAGCTTTTTATGGTAATAATTAATATTTGGGTTGGCATTAATTATTTTGGTGAAATGCTTAGTCACATGGTAGGAGTGACCCGGTAGAGCATTTCGGGGTGCATGTTATGCATGTTGGGTAATTGGGGATTTTAATGGTTTAAATGAAATGATTTGTGATTATTTGGGTGAATCATGTTTTAATTGTGATTTTGGTGCATTATGGTAAAATGCCTTTTAAAATATCATGTTGGGGTTTTTATACACCATGGAATTGTGGGGTGTAATTTAATTAAACCCAACCCACTTATACCCCAATTCCCCCCTTATACCTTCATTTTCCACTTTCCCAATTAACTCATCCAAAACCCTTCTCTACCTCACATTTTCGAAATTTGGTAAGGAGGTGAAGAGAAATCCGTCCAAAAGTTTGATTTGTGGAATTTATTGGGTGGTTTGGAGTCCCCAAGAGGTATGGATGTCTCCTTGTTGTTTTTGTTGTGTTTGGAATGAGTTTGTTGTGGTTTTGTATGGTTTTGAAATGGGTTTTTTTATGGGTTGGTATTATTTGAGTTGAAGGTTGGATTTATGGTAGTTTTAAGGTGTATTTTGAAGGTATATGATGTTATTATGTTGTGGGTTTGATGGTTTAAGTGTTGGTATGGTTTGGGTTGAAAATGGTGTGCAAAAATGGTGGATTTTCGGGTTACAGAGGTTGGCGATCGATCGCCCATTTCAGGCGATCGATCGCGCGCTGGCAGTACGCTTTTGGAGCACCTGGCGATCGATCGCCACTCTTGGGTGATCGATCGGAGAGGCTGAAAATCGATCGCGCCTTTTTTGGCGATCGATCGCCAAAGCAGAGAAAATTCAGGATCGGGCAGTAGGGTCTCGCGATCGATCGCCCACCCCAGGCGATCGATCGCGAAAGGCAAAATTTGGTGTTTTTAGATTTTTTTGTGGAATTTTTGATATTGGACTATTATTGGCTCCTAATATTGATTTGTGTGAATATGTAGAACCATCCCAGGTGGCCACACAGCTTAGGAGATAAAGTCCACGATATCTCCACTTTTGGAACTAAGGTACGTAGTGAGACGTACGGGCATCGGACGGTAAAACGTATTTATTACGCTATAAATTGGTTATGCATTATGGTTGCGTATAGGGTCTCATTATGCATTATGGTTGCATACATGATTGGAATATGCATTATGGTTGCATGTGATTGTGGGTCGATATTATATTACAGTGATGAAGAATACTTGCCGGCTTCATGTCGAAGCGATGATAGAATACTTGCCGCTGTCATATTATAGCGATGAAGAATATTTGCCGCAAACATGTCGAAGCGAAGGATAATGCCGCTGTCATGTTGATGCGAAGGATATTATGCCGGTAATATGTCGAAGCGAGGGGTATTGATGCCGCTGTCATGTAACGCGAGGGGTATTATGCCACTGATATAATAAGACTGGGATTGGCCATTGGTATACATGGAATGGATGCATGTCATGACATACATTATTGGTGTTATAATCAATTGATTGTAATTATGGTACAGGGACAACCAAGGGAGCTTCTATATATGTGTTAAATATAGGAAGTGATTTGCATTTACAGTTTACGCATTGAATTACGATCATATTATTGTGAATATGGTTTACATACATGCTCATGGTTTTGGGGTTGTTCCTGTAGGTACTTTTGGGCGTACGGGCTGAGGCGGTGTGATATCCCCGAAATGATTATGTGGGTAATCATGCAATTAAGGGTTGCTAATTATGAACCTATGTGTTAAAAGGAGTTTCGTATGTGGGAGTGATTTATTTAATTGATGATGTGGTTTAGGGAGCATGTTAGGTGTTTTTAAATTGTTGTGATGATGTGGTAAAATAATAAAATATCAAGGAGAGATATTTTTATACATCGTATGAAATACCGGGACACAATTAAACACCACAAAACCACCCTACATGCAACCACCCCACCCCCACTTGTTGCAAACCCACGCCCCTCCCCTGTTTCTGGAAAGCTGTATGACTAAGCAAGCCACTTTACACAAAGATATTTTCACTTTGGCTCTTTCAAAAAGCTCTCTTCTTCTTCCCTTCTTTTTGTCTGCAACGTAGTCGGTTTCAAGGAGGAAGGTGATCGGATTTTGTTCATCCTTTCATATAGATAATCGAAGAGCAAAAGTGGTGAGGAGTCACATATTTTTACCAGTTTTCAGTTTTCTAGCATGTATGTTCTTGGTAGCAGTTTCGGCATGCTAGTGTAGGGATTAAAGAAATATTGTTATGAGTACTTTTATGTGATGTTTATGAAGCTCTCTGCATTTTTCCTTGAGTATGTTGCATGTTTTATGTAGAGGAAATAAGCATGTAAAGTAAGGTGTTCGAAAATCTGGGTAAGGATGTGCCCTGTTTTCTGGAACATTATATGTGGGGAGTGTTTTTATGAAGGCGTTATCATGCACGTTAAGCTTAGGTTTTGGTAAACCTTTGATGTAAAAATATGCATGGTAGTTTTGTGAAGCCCTTGGCATGTTTGTTTGAGCATTCTTTATGTTATATGTGTTAGTTTTAATAGCATGAAAAGAGGTGCTCAAGAAATCTGGAAATTTATATGTTGCCCTGTTTCCAGAAAAGTTGATCCAGTACTTGTTTAAATGATCGACGTTTATGCATGTGGGCTTATGTTTGGGGTGTAAATTTGGTATGAATACACTCGGAGTAGTGTATTGTAATTGCTAGCATAATTGTTCAAACGTGTGGTGTATGTTATATGCTAGATCGAAGGGTGTGAATATAGGTGTTCGAGAATTCTGGGTTGGTATTTCTCGAACAGAGCATCTCGATCGATCGACATTTCATCTCGATCGATCGAGCGAGGCAGAATCTTGGTTTTGATTTTAGGCGTCTTCTCGATCGATCGGGAAGAGGGGCCGATCGATCGAGAGACCCAGAATGTTGAAAAATATAAATTGATATATTTTGTTAAAGTTTTGATATTGGATTGTAATGAGACATCTAATATTGTGTTATACACTAGCGTAGAGCCTCCACAGGTAGCTACACAGCGCAGGGGATAGAGTCCTGCAACACACCACATTTTGGAAAGGTTACAAGCGACGTACGGGCATCCCGACGGTAACATGTACTTATGTTTGTCTGTGTGACACATGATGAATGCAATGTGATGAATTAGGATTATGATACATGTTATTATGCATTGTGTTGCATATTATGCATTGTTGTTGCATATTGTGATGTGGAATAAAGAGGTGTATTCCACGAGTCAGGGCGATCACAGTTAAGGTTTTAATGCTTACGCTTTACCGCTGAAAATGTGGAGCGGGAGGGGGGAGGCTCGCTTGCACATGGAGGCGAGGTATACCATACTGAGCGAGGAAGAGATACCGCTAGTATGAAGAAGCGAGTATGCGATACCGCTTGTTTTGAGGTTATGAAAGCATTAAAATAACTGATGATGACTGACTCAAGAAAAAAGAGGAAATGTCATGACATTTATTTATGAAGCCATACATTCATATAATGTGTTTTATTATGAATTATGGTACAAGGACAACCAATGGGCGTTATAAATGCAGGAAATACAGGAAGTGCTTGTGTTTAGGATTGTGCATTTATGCCTTACTTTCATATTATGTTGAATATGAATTGTTTTATGCTCATGTGTTGGGGGTTGTCTTTGTAGGTGCTTTTGTGGACGAGAACCAGGGTTGGGGTTGATATGCTGAGCTGTAAGGAGTGCTACAGGATTAGCATGTTAGAGAAATTTTTGTGTATAGCCTCTACTGAGTAGAGTAAGACTATAATGTAGTACCTTAGTAGGAATTGTGTTATTCCTTTTGAAACATTTTGGTACTGTAATCTCTAAAGCTCAGGTTAATCAACACAATACGTTACTCTGATATATTCACATGAATGTTTTGTTCTCTAAATTGCACCTTAGTAACTTGATGTGATAACGGGGTCTCACATTTAGTGGTATCAGAGCAGTGGTTAGAAAACCAGGGAAGAGTGAAGGGTAGCCTTTAGAGACAAGTTGACTAGGTATTCATTGTTGGGCATGTTATGCATGTGATGCATATTGTTGTATAAGTGTTATACTAACATGCTTTTGAATATTATACTCTTGTTATCTAACGGCTTATATTATGAACTGTTTTTGGAATTGTTGTTAACTATTGTGTTACAGCATGGCGAACCTCAATGAAGAGGTAGGGGATATGGACAGTAGAAATGACAGTATTGCTCAGCCGAACCCTTTACCACCACCTGCTGTGGGCGTGGAGCCCAGTGTACAGATGTTACTGCCAGGGGAGCTCAGTTTGAAGCAGTTTCTGAGTTTCCATACGCCCATGTTTGAGGGAATTGAGTCTGGTGAAGTAGTTGAGGAGTGGTTGGAACGTATAGAGCAGATACTTGTGACTGCACCCTGTGCACGCACGGCATGGCTAAGGTTAACCGAGTTTCAGATGGCTAAGAAGCCTGCTATGTGGTGGAAGACCACCGTGATGGAGCTGAGAGCTCTAGGTATGGCAGTTGACTGGACTGTATTCCGGACCCGGTTCCTTAACCGGTATTTCTCTGCAGCTGCCAGACAATTAAAAGAGAATGAGTTCAACAGTTTGAAGCAGGGTAGCATGTCAGTGTCAGACTATGCTATGCAGTATTCCTCACTGCTGAGGTATGTACCTCATATTGCTGTCAGCAGCCATGCAAAGATGAGGAATTTTCTGAAGGGATTGAGGCCAGAACTATTTGATAGGGTTATATCCAACAACCCCAGTTCATTTGATGACGCCCTGACACGGGCAGAGTTAGTGGAGATTGCGATGGGCGCGTACAAGGATGTTGTACCCCCTTCTGTACCACCACAGAGGCCTGCTGCTGATAGTCTGAGGCCACGAGGGGATCAGTTCAAGGCTCGTGGGGCCTCATCATCTTCCAAATTTAGTGGGAAGAAGTCTCAGGGTCAGAAACAGAACAATAAGGGACCCACACAGGGGAGCAAGACAGTGGGAAACAAGTGTAGCAACTGTGGAGGATGGCACTTGTCACGGGACTGTCAGGGTTGCTATATCTGTGGCAAGGTGGGCCACTTTGCTCGAGGTTGCCCCAATCGGGCAGGTCAGACAGACTCAGGGCCGAATAGGCCGAGGTTTGATGCTGGGAGGGCACCACAGAGACAGCAGTTTGCACCACGACCACAGGGAGGTCAGACGGCAGGACCGCCGCAGGGACAGGTGTATGCACTGACCAGGGAGCAGGCTGAGGCAGCCCCAGAGGAGGTCATTGCTGGTACGTGCCATTTATTTACGTACCCTGCACTTATATTGATAGATACAGGTGCTTCCCATTCTTTTGTATCTACTGCTTTTGTGGAGGGACACCACTTGTGCTCGTCTCTGTTACCCACGCCTCTTATGGTCTCGACACCCACGGGGAAGCATGTGATTGCGGATCGGCTGTTATCTGATTGCCTCATTTATTTTGAGGGCAATGATCTGAGGGCCGATTTGATTCAGTTAGAGATGGCAGACTTTGACTGCATTATCGGCATTGACGTGTTAAGCAGATACCGAGCTGTGGTAGACTGCCGGCAGAGGATTGTCTGTTTTCTGTCTGATCAGGGGTTCCAGTGGACCTTTTATGGGGACGACTCTCGTCCAAAGATTCCGGTAATATCAGCAGTTAAGATGGCGCGATTATTGGAGCGCGGCCACACAGGTTACATCATTTATGATGTGGATGTATCTGAGGAAAAGGAAGTGAGAGCCGAGGACATTCCGGTTGTGGCGGAGTTCATTGATGTGTTCCCAGATGAGATTCCGGGATTTCCGCCTGTCAGGGATTTGGAGTTTGCTATAGAGCTGCTGCCAGGGACATCAGCCATTTCTCGTGCCCCTTACAGGATGGCACCGGCAGAGCTGAGGGAACTGAAGGTACAGTTACAGGAGCTCCTCGACAAAGGATACATCCGTCCTAGTGTATCGCCTTGGGGTGCGCCAGTCTTGTTCGTGAAAAAGAAGGATGGATCGATGCGTCTGTGCATTGACTACAGGCAACTGAACAAGGCTACAGTGAAGAACAGATATCCGCTTCCGAGGATCGATGATCTGTTCGACCAGCTTCAGGGTACAGAGGTGTACTCCAAGATAGATTTGAGGTCAGGCTATCACCAGGTATGGGTTAGAGCTGGTGATGTCCAAAAGACGGCTTTTAGAACTCGGTATGGGCACTATGAGTTCTTGGTGATGCCATTCGGGGTGACGAATGCCCCTGCTACATTTATGAGCCTGATGAACAGAGTATTTCAGGAGTACCTCAATCAGTTTGTGATCGTGTTCATTGATGACATCCTGGTCTATTCAAGGAATGAGGAGGATCATGCCGATCATCTGAGGATAGTGCTCCAGATCCTCAGAGATCATCAGTTGTACGCCAAACTCAGCAAGTGTGAGTTTTGGCTGAGCAGTGTAGCCTTCTTAGGCCATATCATATCACGAGAGGGGATATCAGTAGACCCGAGGAAGATAGAGGCAGTTATGGATTGGTCTGCCACTACTTCAGTCAGTGAGATTCGGAGTTTCCTTGGTTTGGCTGGCTATTATCGACGTTTCGTCGAGGGTTTTTCAAGGATCGCCAAGCCACTTACACAGCTGACTCAGAAGGGAGTCTCATTTTGTTGGTCAGATGCTTGTGAGCAGAGTTTCAGGGAATTGAAGCACAGACTGACTACTGCACCAGTTCTAGTGATTCCCAAGGAGAACAAAGGATTTGTTCTTTATACCGACGCATCGCTACAGGGATTAGGGTGCGTACTGATGCAGGACAGACATGTAGTGGCTTATGCTTCGAGACAGTTGAAGCCACACGAGACGAGGTATCCAGTCCATGATCTGGAGTTGGCAGCTATAGTGTTCGCCTTGAAGATATGGCGACACTATTTATACGGTACCTCATTTACCATCTTCACTGATCACAAGAGCATGAAGTTCTTGTTTACACAGGCTGAGCTGAACATGAGACAGAGGAGATGGATGGACCTGCTGAAGGATTATGATTGTGAAATCCTATACCATCCTGGGAAAGCAAATCTGACAGCCGACGCCATGAGTCGGAAGGTACGGAGCACTGCAGAGGATGCCATGTGTTTATCAGCTATGTTGGGCTCCTACTGCCATTTGGGATTCGATTTTGATGTATAGTGGCTCATTTCATTCCCTACTGTATGACATATACGCACTTGAGGATGGCACAGTTATATGTCAGAGATGTGGTGAGACTGCACGGGATCCCTGTTTCGATAGTGTCCGATCGAGATCCGTGGTTCACATCTCACTTCTGGGAGGGTCTGCAGACAGCTCTAGGTACAGAGTTGAGGCTGAGCACAGCCTATCACCCTCAGACAGACGGACAGACCGAGCGTACGATACAGACGCTCGAGGATATGTTGAGAGCTTGTGTGCTAGAGTTCGACATATCATGGCAGGACTCGATAGCCTTAGTGGAGTTCTCTTACAATAACAGCTACCAGGCAAGTATACAGTTGGCTCCTTTCGAGGCCCTCTATGGTAGGCGTTGTAGGTCACCCTTGTGTTGGGATGACTTGGACCGTAAGTCGGTTGGAGGACCAGAGTTGGTTCAGGAAATGGAAGAGAAAGTTAAGGTTATCAAGAGAAAGATGAAGGCAGCTCAGGACAGACAGGCAGCATATGCCAATCAGCGGCGTAGGCCGTTGGAGTTTCAGTTAGGCGACAGAGTTTTTTCTGAAGATCTCACCTTTCAGAGGCGTAGTACGGTTTGGTATGCGGGGGAAGTTGTCTCCTAGATACGTGGGGCCGTATGAGATCTTACAGCGTGTTGGTACTCTGGCGTACCGTTTGGCTTTACCGCCTTCTCTGTCTGGTATACACGACGTTTTTCATGTGTCTATGCTGAGGAAGTATGAGCCGGATCCTTCACATGTGTTGCAGCCTTCAGAGGTGCAGATTGAGTCCGATGTTTCTTATGAGGAGCGGCCTATCAGGATTTTGGATAGGGCAGACCGCAGACTTCGGAACAAGGTTATTCCTATGATCAAGGTTCAGTGGGATCGTAGGGGTGTCTAGGAGGCCACGTGGGAGACAGAGCGACACATGGTGCAATACTATCCAGAGCTGTTTTCTGGTATGCGTTTATGGATTGTTTTATATCTTGTTAGCAGCATGTTTGATTTCGGGGACGAAATCTTATAAGTAGGGGAGTATTGTGATATCCCCGAAATGATTATGTGGGTAATCATGCAATTAAGGGTTGCTAATTATGAACCTATGTGTTAAAAGGAGTTTCGTATGTGGGAGTGATTTATTTAATTGATGATGTGGTTTAGGGAGAATGTTAGGTGTTTTTAAATTGTTGTGATGATGTGGTAAAATAATAAAATATCAAGGAGAGATATTTTTGTACATCGTATGAAATACCGGGACACAATTAAACACCACAAAACCACCCTACATGCAACCACCCCACCCCCACTTGTTGCAAACCCACGCCCCTCCCCTGTTTCTGGAAAGCTGTATGACTAAGCAAGCCACTTTACACAAAGATATTTTCACTTTGGCTCTTTCAAAAAGCTCTCTTCTTCTTCCCTTCTTTTTGTCTGCAACGTAGTCGGTTTCAAGGAGGAAGGTGATCGGATTTTGTTCATCCTTTCATATAGATAATCGAAGAGCAAAAGTGGTGAGGAGTCACATATTTTTACCAGTTTTCAGTTTTCTAGCATGTATGTTCTTGGTAGCAGTTTCGGCATGCTAGTGTAGGGATTAAAGAAATATTGTTATGAGTACTTTTATGTGATGTTTATGAAGCTCTCTGCATTTTTCCTTGAGTATGTTGCATGTTTTATGTAGAGGAAATAAGCATGTAAAGTAAGGTGTTCGAAAATCTGGGTAAGGATGTGCCCTGTTTTCTGGAAAATTATGTGTGGGGAGTGTTTTTATGAAGGCGTTATCATGCACGTTAAGCTTAGGTTTTGGTAAACCTTTGATGTAAAAATATGCATGGTAGTTTTGTGAAGCCCTTGGCATGTTTGTTTGAGCATTCTTTATGTTATATGTGTTAGTTTTAATAGCATGAAAAGAGGTGCTCAAGAAATCTGGAAATTTATATGTTGCCCTGTTTCCAGAAAAGTTGATCCAGTACTTGTTTAAATGATCGACGTTTATGCATGTGGGCTTATGTTTGGGGTGTAAATTTGGTATGAATACACTCGGAGTAGTGTATTGTAATTGCTAGCATAATTGTTCAAACGTGTGGTGTATGTTATATGCTAGATCGAAGGGTGTGAATATAGGTGTTCGAGAATTCTGGGTTGGTATTTCTCGAACAGAGCATCTCGATCGATCAACATTTCATCTCGATCGATCGAGCGAGGCAGAATCTTGGTTTTGATTTTAGGCGTCTTCTCGATCGATCGGGAAGAGGGGCCGATCGATCGAGAGACCCAGAATGTTGAAAAATATAAATTGATATATTTTGTTAAAGTTTTGATATTGGATTGTAATGAGACATCTAATATTGTGTTATACACTAGTGTAGAGCCTCCACAGGTAGCTACACAGCGCAGGGGATAGAGTCCTGCAACACACCACATTTTGGAAAGGTACGTAAGCGACGTACGGGCATCCCGACGGTAACATGTACTTATGTTTGTCTGTGTGACACATGATGAATGCAATGTGATGCATTAGGATTATGATACATGTTATTATGCATTGTGTTGCATATTATGCATTGTTGTTGCATATTGTGATGTGGAATAAAGAGGTGTATTCCACGAGTCAGGGCGATCACAGTTAAGGTTTTAATGCTTACGCTTTACCGCTGAAAATGTGGAGCGGGAGGGGGGAGGCTCGCTTGCACATGGAGGCGAGGTATACCATGCTGAGCGAGGAAGAGATACCGCTGGTATGAAGAAGCGAGTATGCGATACCGCTTGTTTTGAGGTTATGAAAGCATTAAAATAACTGATGATGACTGACTCAAGAAAAAAGAGGAAATGTCGTGACATTTATTTATGAAGCCATACATTCATATAATGTGTTTTATTATGAATTATGGTACAGGGACAACCAATGGGCGTTATAAATGCAGGAAATACAGGAAGTGCTTGTGTTTAGGATTGTGCATTTATGCCTTACTTTCATATTATGTTGAATATGAATTGTTTTATGCTCATGTGTTGGGGGTTGTCTTTGTAGGTGCTTTTGTGGACGAGAACCAGGGTTGGGGTTGATATGCTGAGCTGTAAGGAGTGCTACAGGATTAGCATGTTAGAGAAATTTTTGTGTATAGCCTCTACTGAGTAGAGTAAGACTATAATGTAGTACCTTAGTAGGAATTGTGTTATTCCTTTTGAAACATTTTGGTACTGTAATCTCTAAAGCTCAGGTTAATCAACACAATACGTTACTCTGATATATTCACATGAATGTTTAGTTCTCTAAATTGCACCTTAGTAACTTGATGTGATAACGGGGTCTCACAGGCGGGTTGATGCGGTGAGCCAGTGATGAGTGCTTTTGGCATAGCAGGCCTAATTCTTTTGTATAGTTTCTACTCTAGGAGTAGTGTAAAACTATAGGATTAATATTCAATTGGTTGGGAATGTAATTAATCCCTTTTGGAAATTTTATCTTGGCCTGTAATCTTAACGGCTCAATACATCAACATGAACATTATGGTCTTATATGCATGTTTAGCTCCATTACACCTTTTATCCGCACTTAAGGAACTAGGGTCCTTACATTAGTGGTATCAGAGCAGTGGTTAGAGAACCCGGGAACTAGTGAAGGGTAGCCTTAGCATGGTTGGCTAGGTGTTTACATTTGGGGCATGTTTATGCATGTGGTGCATATTTATGCATACAATTGTTATACTAACATGCTTGTCATTTATATTGTCTAACGGTTTAGCATATGTATTGTTTGGAATTGTGTTAACCTTTGTGTTACAGCATGGTGGCTATGAATGCGTGGAACCTCAACGAAGAGATGGGTGATATTGGGAGCGTGAATGCTAGCATCGGGCAGGCAAATCCTTTACCCCCACCTGCTGTGGGCATGGAACCGGTTGCTCAATTACTGTTACCAGGGGAGCTTAGCCTGACTCAATTTCTGACCTTCCACCCGCCCATGTTTGAAGGAACAGAGACAGGAGAAGAGGCCGAAGAGTGGCTGGAGAGACTAGAACAGATTTTTGTATCTGCGCCGTGTGCTAGGACGGCTTGGTTAAGACTGGCAGAATTCCAACTGGAAAAGAAGTCTTCCATGTGGTGGAAGACGACTGTAATGGAATTGAGGGCACAAGGCATGGTAATCGACTGGACTTTATTTCGGACTCGTTTCTAAACCGATACTTCTCTGCCATGGCTAGGCAAACTAAGGAGGATGAATTTACGAATCTGAAGCAAGGGAACCTGACAGTTTCGGACTATGCCATGCAGAACTCATCCTTATTGAGGTATGTTCCACACATTGCTACAAATGGACATGCCAAGATGAGGCACTTTCTGAAGGGGCTGCGACCGGAATTATTTGATCGGGTCATTTCTAACAACCCGACATCTTTTGATGATGCACTGGTTAGAGCGGAGTTAGAAGAGATAGGGGTGAGTGCTTATCCTGAGGCCATACCCTCACCAGCTCCATCACAAAGATCAACATCTGAAAATCTGAGGCCCCGAGGAGGATCTTTTAAGTCGCGGGGGACTTCTTCTTCTTCTCGGTTTAGCGGAAGGCGGCCAGAGGGCCGAAAGCAAGGGGATCGGAGGAGTGGTGCATCTACTTATGGGGGACCGGCTCAAGCTAGTAGAGCTGGAGATGTCAAGTGCCACTTTTGTGGAGGGCCACATTTGATGCGAGATTGTTCTGCGTGCTACATTTGTGGCAGGTCGGGCCACATTGCTCGGCGTTGCCCCAACCGGGAAGGACAAACGGATCTCAGGGAAGGTCGAGGGAGGTTTTCTAGTGGTACAGTGCAGTAGAGGCCACCGATGGTGCCTCGTCAGATGGGAGGACAGGCGATGGGGCCACCTCAGGGACAGGTCTATGCATTGACCAGGGAGCAGGCCGATGCAGTTCCAGAGGAGGTTATAGCCGGTACGTGCCTATTATTTACATATTCCACCTTTATTTTGATAGACACAGGTGATTCGCACTCCTTCGTGTCTGCGGATTTTGTGGCGAGACATCATATGTGCACGTCTCCGTTACCCACGTCTCTATTGGTCTCGACACCCACTGGGAAGAGAGTTGTTGCTTACCGGTTTCTGATGGACTGCCTCATTTATTTTGAGGGCAATGAGATAAAGGCAGATTTGATTGTTCTGGGTATGTCAGATTTCGACTGCATTGTGGGCATCGACATTCTGAACAGATATCAGGCAGTGGTAGATTGTCGGCAGAGGACAGTTCGGTTCGGATCTGGTTTGGGAGTTCAGTGGACTTTTTATGGCAACGGATCTCGTGCGAAGATTCCGTTGATTTCGGCAATCAAGATGTCCCGATTATTGGAACGTGGACACACGGGCTACCTCATCTATGCCGTGGACACGTTGGGAAAGGGTAAGGAGTTAAAGGTTGAGGATGTGCCAGTAGTAGCAGAATTTGCTGATGTCTTTCCGGAGGAGATTCCAGGATTCCCACCGACTAGGGAAGTCGAGTTTGGGATTGGGTTATTACCGGGGACGTCCGCTATTTCTCGTGCTCCTTATCGAATGGCACCGGCAGAGCTAAGAGAACTGAAGGAACAGTTACAGGAGCTTCTTGATAAAGGATATATACGCCCTAGCGTATCGCCTTGGGGCGCACCAGTTCTTTTTGTGAAAAAGAAAGATGGCTCGATGCGTTTGTGCATCGATTACCGGCAACTGAATAAGGCCACGGTGAAGAAAAAGTATCCTCTCCCGAGGATTGATGATTTATTTGATCAGTTGCAGGGCACGAAGCTGTATAGCAAAATTGATTTGAGATCCGGGTACCACCAGATACGGGTCAGGGAGGAGGATGTGCAGAAAACAGCATTTCGGACTCGGTGTGGGCACTACGAGTTCTTGGTGATGCCGTTCGGTGTGACGAACGCCCCGGCTGTCTTTATGAGCTTGATGAACCGGGTATTTCAACCCTATCTAGATCAGTCGTCATTGTGTTTATTGACCATATACTCATCTACTCCCGGAGCGAGGAAGAGCACGTGAGACATTTGAGGTCAGTGCTCCAGATCCTCAGAGACCATCAATTATATGCCAAGCTCAGCAAGTGTGAGTTTTGGTTGAGCAGTGTAGTATTTCTGGGGCACGTCATATCTAGCAGTGGGATTTCAGTGGACCCCAGGAAGATTGAGGCGGTGATGGAGTGGGCTGCACCCACTTCTGTGCCCGAGATTCGGAGTTTTCTTGGTTTGGCTTGGTATTACCGACGCTTTGTCGAGGGTTTTTCTAAGATTGATAAGCCACTGACTCAATTGACTCAAAAGGGAGTGCCCTTCTTTTGGTCTGATGCTTGCGAGGAGAGTTTCCAAGAGTTGAAGCACCGATTGACGACGACACCGGTATTGGTGATTCCTACGGAGAACAAGAGGTTTGTTCTATATACTGACGCATCACTTCAGGGCTTGGGATGTGTATTGATGCAAGATAAGCACGTGGTAGCTTATGCATCGAGGCAGTTGAAGCCGCATGAGGCTAGATACACGGTCCATGATTTGGAATTGGCGGCTATTATCTTTGCCCTGATGATTTGGAGGCACTATTTGTATGGTACATCTTTCATCATATACACGGATCATAAGAGCCTGAAATTCTTGTTTACTCAGGCATATTTAAATATGCGACAGAGAAGGTGGATGGATCTACTCAAAGACTATGACTGTGAGATAGAGTACCATCCGGGGAAAGCCAACTTGACAGCAGACGCCTTGAGTTGGAAGGTGAAGAACACTGCTGAGGATGTCATGCATTTGTCGGCTATGATGACTTCTTTTTGCCATCTGGGCTATGACTTCGATGTGGACGCATCGCCGGTTTGGGTATAGACTTTATTGGCTGAGCCAGATATCTATGAGAACATCAGGAGAGCTCAGAGGACAGATGATGAGGTTCAGAGGTGGATATCATTAGTACTTCAGGGTCAGCCATCAAAGTTCAGAGTGGCTGAGGATGGTTCTTTAAGACTCGGTAACCGATGGGTAGTCTCAAGTACACCGGAGTTGCGCAGAGAAATCTTGGAACGGGCTCATAATAGTCGATTTAGCATCCACCCAGGAGGGAGGAAGATGTATAAGGACTTATGTGATCAGTTCTGGTGGAAGCGGATGAAGCGTGATGTGACCGCTTTTGTCAAGAGGTGTTTGATCTGTCAGCAGGTTAAGGCAGAGAGGCAGAGACCCGGTGGCGAAATGAGGAGCTTAGAGATACGGGAGTGGAAGTGGGAACACATATCTATGGACTTTGTGACCCACTTGCCGAGGACTACTTCAGGTTGTGATGCCATTTGGGTGATCATCGACAGGCTGACGAAGGTAGCTCACTTCATCCCCTACAGTATGACGTACACATATTTGAGGATGGCTCAGTTGTATGTCCGGGACATAGTGAGACTGCATGGGATTCCAGTGTCTATTGTGTCTGACAGAGATCCGCGGTTCACATCTCATTTCTGGGGAGGTTTACAGTCAGCTTTGGGCACTGAGGTAAGATTGAGTACAGCTTATCGTCCCCAGACGGATGGTCAGACTTAACGCACTATACAGACACTCGAGGACATGCTACGGGCGTGTGTACTAGAATTTGATGCCTCATGGCAAGATTCTTTGACCTTGGTAGAGTTTTCATACAACAACAGCTATCAGACGAGTATTCAAATGGCTCCGTTTGAGGCTTTGTATGGTAGGCGTTGTAGGTCGCCATTATACTGGGATGACTTGACCAGTAAAGCAGTGGGAGGACCCGAACTGATTCGGGAGATGGAGGATAAGATAAAGATTATCCGTCAGAAAATGAAGGCAGCCCAGGACAGGCAGGCAGCCTATGCAAATAAACGGCGGAGACCGTTGGAGTTTCAGATGGGAGACAGAGTCTTTCTGAAGATCTCACCCTTCAGGGGTGTGGTTCGGTTTGGTATGCGTGGTAAATTGTCTCGGAGGTACGTGGGACCGTATGAAATTTTACAGCGCATCGGTACCTTGGCTTACCGTTTGGCACTACCACCGTCGTTGTCTGGTATTCACGACGTGTTTCATGTATCTATGTTGCGGAAATATGAGCCGGATCCATCGCATGTATTGCAACCTTCCGAGGTTCAGTTAGATTCTGATATATCCTATGAGGAACAGCCAGTCAGGATTTTGGATAGGGCTGATCGCAGACTCCGGAATAAAGTGATACCGATGATCAAGGTTCAGTGGGATCGCAGGGGTGTCGAGGAGGCCACGCGGGAGACGGAGCGGCACATGATGCAGCACTACCGGAGTTATTTTCTGGTATGTAGTTTATGTTTGGTTTCGGTTTGGGTAAGTGCATGCGATTTCGGGGTCGAAATCTTATAAGTAGGGGAGTATTGTGATATCCCCGAAATAATTAATTGCAATTGGGAGTTAATTATGTTTATGAGCTTTTTATGGTAATAATTAATATTTGGGTTGGCATAATTATTTTGGTGAAATGCTTAGTCACATGGTAGGAGTGACCCGGTAGAGCATTTTGGGGTGCATGTTATGCATGTTGGGTAATTGGGGATTTTAATGGTTTAAATGAAATGATTTGTGATTATTTGGGTGAATCATGTTTTAATTGTGATTTTGGTGCATTATGGTAAAATGCCTTTTAAAATATCATGTTGGGGTTTTTATACACCATGGAATTGTGGGGTGTAATTTAATTAAACCCAACCCACTTATACCCCAATTCCCCCCTTATACCTTCATTTTCCACTTTCCCAATTAACTCATCCAAAACCCTTCTCTACCTCACATTTTCGAAATTTGGTAAGGAGGTGAAGAGAAATCCGTCCAAAAGTTTGATTTGTGGAATTTATTGGGTGATTTGGAGTCCCCAAGAGGTATGGATGCCTCCTTGTGTTTGGATTGAGTTTGTTGTGGTTTTGTATGGTTTTGAAATGGGTTTTTTTATGGGTTGGTATTATTTGAGTTGAAGGTTGGATTTATGGTAGTTTTAAGGTGTATTTTGAAGGTATATGGTGTTATTATGTTGTGGGTTCGATGGTTTAAGTGTTGGTATGGTTTGGGTTGAAAATGGTGTGCAAAAATGGTGGATTTTCGGGTTACAGAGGTTGGCGATCGATCGCCCATTTCAGGCGATCGATCGCGCGCTGGCAGTACGCTTTTGGAGCGCCTGGCGATCGATCGCCACTCTTGGGCGATCGATCGGAGAGGCTGGCGATCAATCGCACCTTTTGTGGCGATCGATCGCCAAAGCAGAGAAAATTCAGGATCGGGCAGTAGGGTCTCGCGATCGATCGCCCACCCCAGGCGATCGATCGCGAAAGGCAAAATTTGGTGTTTTTGGATTTTTTTGTGGAATTTTTGATATTGGACTATTATTGGCTCCTAATATTGATTTGTGTGAATGTGTAGAACCATCCCAGGTGGCCACACAGCTTAGGAGATAAAGTCCACGATATCTCCACTTTTGGAACTAAGGTACGTAGTGAGACGTACGGGCATCGGACGGTAAAACGTATTTATTACGCTATAAATTGGTTATGCATTATGGTTGCATATATGGTCTCATTATGCATTATGGTTGCATACATGATTGGAATATGCATTATGGTTGCATGTGATTGTGGGTCGAGATTATATTACAGTGATGATGAATACTTGCCGCCTTCATGTCGAAGCGATGATAGAATACTTGCCGCTGTCATATTATAGCGATGAAGAATATTTGCCGCAAACATGTCGAAGCGAAGGATAATGCCGCTGTCATGTTGATGCGAGGGATATTATGCCGCTAATATGTCGAAGCGAGGGGTATTGATGCCGCTGTCATGTAACGCGAGGGGTATTATGCCACTGATATAATAAGACTGGGATTGGCCATTGGTATACATGGAATGGATGCATGTCATGACATACATTATTGGTGTTATAATCAATTGATTGTAATTATGATACAGGGACAACCAAGGGAGCTTCTATATATGTGTTAAATACAGGAAGTGATTTGCATTTACAGTTTACGCATTGAATTACGATCATATTATTGTGAATATGGTTTACATACATGCTCATGGTTTTGGGGTTGTTCCTGTAGGTACTTTTGGGCGTACGGGCTGAGGCGGGTTGATGCGGTGAGCCAGTGAGGAGTGCTTTTGGCATAGCAGGCCTAATTCTTTTGTATAGTTTCTACTCTAGGAGTAGTGTAAAACTATAGGATTAACATTTAATTGGTTGGGAATGTAATTAATCCCTTTTGGAAATTTTATCTTGGCCTGTAATCTAAACGGCTCAATACATCAACACGAACATTATGGTCTTATATGCATGTTTAGCTCCATTACACCTTTTATCCGCACTTAAGGAACTAGGGTCCTTACACCAACTGAAATTCCGCTAACCTTAGCCAAGCAGTCCTAGCACAAGGTACAGACACAAATATTTACTCAATCCTTTCCAGCCATTCCTCTGCTTCCTACCCTGATTCAGTTCCCTCAAAGCAGGGTGGATGAAAAGTCAGAAATTGTGTTAGGCTCAATTCTCTAGGTAATAAGGGTTGTACAATCGGCTCTACACCCACAGCCGGTGGTGGTAGGGGATTAGTCTGTGCGATACTAGCATTCACACTCCCACATCACCAATCTCCTCATTTAGGTGTTCCACATTTCTGGCTGTCATGCTGTAATAGAAGGGTTAACAACAATACCAGAAACAATTCATATGTTACACCGTTAGATAACATGAATAATCAATAAGCATGTTAGTATAACAATTATATACACCAATATGCACCATATGCATAATTATGCTCATAAGTGAATACCTAGCCAACAAGTTGCTAAGGCTACCCTTCACTCATTCCCGGGTTCTCTAACCACTGCTCTGATACCACTAATGTAAGGACCCTGATACTCTGGGTTTAAGTGCAATAAGAACTAAGCATGCATAAATCAGATAATAAAGTTCATGTTGATGCCTTGAGCTATTAGGATTACAGTGCCAAAATAAAATTCCAAAAAGGATTAATTACATTCCCACTAAATGAATGTTAATCCTATAGTTTTACACTACTCCTAGAGTAGAGACTATACAAAAGAATCCCGTCATCCTCTACCAATAGCACTCCTCACAAGCTCACCGCATCAACCCGTTCCTTAGCCCTTCATGCCAAAATTTGTACCTACAGGAACAACCTCAAAACCATGAGCATGTAACAAACCATATCCACAATAATATGATTGTAATATAAAAATGCATAAACCGTAAATACAAATCACTTCCTGTATTTAATACATTTAAATGCTCCATTTGGTTGTCCCTGTATCACAATCATAATCAATAGATTATAATACCAACAATTTATGTCATGACATGCATCCATTCCATGAATACCAATAACCATTTCCAGTCTTATTATATTAGTGGCATAATACCCCTCGCGTTAACATGACAGCGGCATTAATACCCTCGCTTCGACATATTAGCGGCATAATATCCCTCACAATAGTAATATGACAGCGGCATTATCCTTCGCTTCGACATATTTGCGGCAAATATTCTTCATCGCCATAATATGACAGCGGCAAGTATTCTATCATCGCTTCGACATGAAGGCGGCAAGTATTATTCATCACTGGAATATAACCTCGACTCTCAGTGTCTCGCGATCAATCGCCAATAGGCCCCAATCGATTGCAAGAGGCTACTGCCATAATACCCAAAAAATACCAATCCACGATCGATCACCGAGTGTGTGCCGATCGATCGCGCCAAACTCGCGATCTATCGCGGAAGCACACTGGAACCCTGGTGCTCACGATCGATCGGGAAAATGTCCCGATCGGTCACGGAAGCCTTTACCCGTGATTTTTGCCCATTTTTCACACTTCATCTTCTCCAATCCATTTCCCTTCAAATCTTTCCCAGCCATTAACATCAAAACTTCAAAAACCACCAATATAAACACCAACAATTACAATACTACTCATATTCAACAAAATCCCTTATAAAACCAATATAAACCACATCAAAACCATATTCCAACCATATATAACATATATCCAAACAAACCCATTTGTTTTCCCCAAATTTTACAAACCCAAAATCAAACAAAACATGATCAAACATTAACCAAGGATATTGCTCACCTCTTGAGCTACAAAACTTGCAAGAAATCAAGGATTCAAAAGATTCAAAGTTTCTTCTCCTCCTCCTTGCAAGAAACGTGAAGGGTGGGTTTTTGGGGAAGGGTTTGGGAGTGATATGAGAGATGGGAGTGATTGGAGTGTAAAAAGAAGGGGTAATGGGTATATGGGTTAGTTAAACATGTCCCGATATTTAGCATGATGTATAAAATATCCTAACATGATATTTTAAAAGCATTTCTTCTAAAATGCACCATTTTCCCATTTTATACATGCTTTACCCAAATAATTAATACCCACCCCCAAATAAATCATGCCAACATCCAATTTACCAACATGCATCACATGCACCCTGAAATGCATTACCAGGTCATGCCCACCACATGACTAAGCATTTCGCCATATTAATTAATTCAACACTAAATTAATTAACACCATAATTATCACATAACATAATTAATGCCTAAATGCACATAATTATTTCGGGGATATCACAGCCTCTTTAGGTTTATACAAAACCTACCAATGTGTCATAAGTTCAATCCAGGTATGCAATACCGTATCATTCCCATACTACGACCATCCTCACCATTCACAAATCACATCATGAATTTCTTATCGTCGTACAAACAATAAGAGATAGTAGATCATCATCTATCATTTCTCTTAAATACCGATACACAAGGGACCCTCCAATTCCTCACTCAATCACACGTCAATCCTAATTCATTAGGATTTATTTTCATATTCTCATGTGTATGTGTGATCAAATCCATCATACACTACATCAATATATGTATGTAGGTCCCTCGACAACTACATACGCTACAAGTCGCTTGGCTATGGTCAACTTAACGAGTATACCCTAAGGTATCACTTACTCGTAGTACATTTACCTCAAAATATGATGTAGTACACTTATTTGTATGGCACAATCATTTATCCATCGAGCAAACCAGCTCGGCATAATGGTCTCATGTCAACCTGTGACATTTATAACATCTCGTGACAACACATGTCAACATGTGACATTTCACAATATCATCGTCAACTCGTTATATGTCAACACATAACATCCATAATATCCTCATCAACTTTTGACGGTACATGTCAACACATGACATCCACAATATCCTCGTCAACTCGTAATGGTACATGATAGTACATGTCAACACATGACACCCTCAATATCCCCGTCAACTCGTGTCAACACATGATATCCACAATAACCTCGTCAACTCGTGACGGTGCATGTCAACACATGACATCCACAATATCCTCTTCAACTCGTGACGGTGCATATCAACACATGACATCCACAATATCCTTGTCAACTCATGACGGTACATGTCAAGACATGGCATCCACAATATCATCATCAACTCGTGACGGTACATGTCAACACTTGACATACACAATATCATTGCTAATACAGTAGCAGCACATCAATATTCATTGCCCAACGGCGGTACACCATCAATACTCATCATCTAATGGTGGTACACAATACACTTATCGTCCAATGGCGGTACAAAATATCACTACGTATACAGCGGCATAACTTCATCGCTACGTATACAAAGGCAAAATCCATTGCTACATATGCAATGGCATAATCCATCCCTACGTATACAACGGTATAATCATGGACTCAAGAGGTGAATCACATGTATGTAGCGCTTTGTTCCTTTCAGACTCAAGAGGTGATTCACATGTATGTAGCACTTTGTTCCTTTCTCATCGCTTCGACGTGACTGCGGCATAACAATATCCCTCTCTTCAAATTATCAGTGGCTCAGTGATACCCCTCGCTTCAACATTTCAGCGACCCGCTCTACGATATGACAATGGCAAATATCCCGATCCAGGGCTCGATAAGACAACCTCAATAATATCCCCGCTTTGAATTATCAGCGGCTCAATGATATCCCTCGCTTTGACATATCAGCGACCCACGCTACGATATGACAGCGGCAAATGTCCTGATCCAGCGCTCGATAAGACAGCGGCAAATATTCTGATCCATCGCTACTCAACATATATGAATCATTACAATGATCTCGATATACACAAATCAACATAATATCTCCCTACTACGTTATATCAGCGGCTCAATGACATCCCACGCTTTGATATATCAGCATTCCGTGCTACGATATGACAGCGACAAATATCATGATCCAACGCTAATCGATATAACCGTAGCAGTTACACCATTACAAACATTCGTACGCACAATAACAATGTCAAGTATTCATGATAATAAATCAATCATGCATCCTCATAATCATAAGGCAACCATACCTTGTCATCACATCATCTGTCGTCACATATTAACGGCACAACATTGTTTACCTTTCCCTATCCTCAGACAACACATCATGTTTCTCAGTCTCTGATTGCCTACAAAACCAGATTCTTAGCACTCATTGCATAAGGTGCAAATCATTTTAATCAATATCATTTTCATCGTATTCCATACGATCGCAACCACGATGGTTAGCAATAATACATTTCATTTATGATCTCATATCATACTATGCACATAAACAAAATAGTTGTGTCACATAACACTAACTACAATCATGCATAAACTACGTGCTACTCATTTCTATCAACACATCTCTAGGCCCTCAACAGCCCAAAAGAGCAAACCAATGCTCTGATACCAATAATGTAAGGACCCACGCACTTAACCCCATATTACTGTATTATCACATATATTAGTGCATAAATTCATGTCCTTATGGAATTTTATACATGCTTCACTAGCAATGTCATGACAGCTATAAATTTTTTGACATTAATCCTCTTCTCATTCAATTCCCAAAATAATCCAACTATTACAAGTATACATTGTGCAATGCACCAATCTCATATTCTCAATCATCATGCAATTCTCCTTAATTAATTGCATGCAAATCATAAATGAAAAGAGAAATCTCACCACCTTTATACAAACCATATACATGTACGAGTATGCTGACAAACAAGCATTGAATAAATAAATGTGTATCTATTGTATAAATATGTTATTGATCGCTATTATTTTAAACAGTATTTTCTAGTGTAGCGATTATGTACCGCAAGTGCACGGTGTAAAGTTTTAGTATAATGATATGAAAAATACGGATTGTCGATCCCACAAGGACAAGGAAATAACTACCAAATCCAACTAGTTTAACTATATTTAGCCTACGGTAACTGGTTATGATTAATTAAATAAATTGACAAATTATCTCAATAATCAACCCAACAAGCAAGAACAAAGAAAATTAGAATCAATAGAGACACTTATCAAGACTTACGGTTCACCCATGCAATCCCCCACAATTCGCCTATAGTTAAGAATTAAATTCAAACGTTCTAAGGTGACGAGTTTTCTTATAGCACTTATTATACCTTGGTCCGGTTACAACAAGTCTAATAATAAGATGCAATAAGGCAATGATCATGCACTTATTTAATATTCAATATTGTAAGTTGATCTATGAAAACTTCTAGCTTTCGATTACTAGATATCTATAGCTATCACACGTGTATTTGACTTCATCTCTCGATATCAATCTGAAATCCACGGTTTAATTTTACTATATCGTGTCACAATCTCCTATGGTCAATTCAATTATAATAAATAATCAATCAAGGATAATAATCCATTGAAAGCATGAGCACAACAAATTAAACTCAAAGAATTTGTAAGAATCAATCAAAACTTAATTAAAATTGTGGGTTCAAAACATGGGATCCCCTAAGTCTTGACAACAAAACTTAGCCTAGAAACATATTCAAAATCAAATGCAAAATCGTGTTTTTCAACATCAAAAGCATAAAGAAATCAAATAGAAACAAACGAAGTTTAGAAATACGGAAATAACGAGAGGCTTTAACTCCTTACGTTGCTCTGTCGTCCCGTTTCTTCCGATGCGTCTTCTCTTCAATGGTTTGATGGTATATGGATGGTTGGGGATGAATGAGAGTGATGGTGGCTGAGTTTGTAGGGTCTACTATGAGCCAAAAAGTCCCTCAATTTCGTCTGAAATCTTCTATATATTGTGTTGGAGGAGTCTTCCATTCTTTGGACACAAAATAGCTTGATAAGGAAAGAAATCTCGATTTTTTTGGGTTTCGCGATCGATCGACAAGATTTGGCGATCGATCGCCAAATGTTTGAGCCTTTAATTTCAAAATTTCAGAATCAACGATCGATCGGTAGGAACTGACGTAGACAGATGTACGGGCACCCAACGGTACATGTATTTTATATACTCATTGGAATATGCATTGTGGATGCAAGTATATATTGAATGTGCATCGTGGATGCAAATACATGTGGAATTATGCATTATGATTGCATATGTGTATGTTGAATACTTCGTGCACATCCCATGAGTCATGGTTATATTTGAGTGATGATTTTAATGCTTTGCCGCTGTCACTTGAAGCAATGATAGAATACTTGCCGCTGTCATATTGTAGCGCGGAAAGAATATTTGCCACCAAATGTTGAAGCGAGGGTATTGCCGCATGTCGCATTTGAGCGAGGTTATTCAATGCCGCTAATATGTCTAAGCGAGGGGTATTAGTGCCACTGTCATGACAAGCGAGGTGCATTAAAATACACCGTTATAACAGACTATGGATTGGTGATTGGTGATTAGTGATAATGAAATGGTGATATGTCAGGACATTTGTGGAACCATTATATAATCCATTGATTATACTCATGAGTTATGATACAGGGACAACCAAAAGGGAGCGTTTAAAAGGCAATGGAAAATAGGAAGTGTTTTGTAATTACGGTTTATGCATTTGCGACTTATAATCATATTATGTTGAATATGGATTATTATATGCTCATGATTTGGGGGTTGTCCTTGTAGATACATTTTGGCATAAAGGGGCTAAGGACGAGTTGATGCAGTGAGCTAGTGAGGAGTACTTTTGATATAGAAGCTGGGATTCTTTCGTATAGTTTCTACTCTAGGAGTAGTGTAAACCTATAGGATTAACACGATCACAGCAGTTGTCATTTATACATGATGATTCTTATGTATCTATGAATGAGATTGAGACATCTCATATGATTTAATTTATTGAGTTATATTCAGTTTTGCGATTTAGAGGACGAAACTTTCAAAGAAGGGAAGAATTGTAAGGCCCCGATGTTAATTAGTCCGGATTAACGATGATTAAGCAAACCCGGATAATTAAAAGTATGGACTTGAATTAAGGTGTTCTGGACCACGATGAGTCAATCAACTAGTGTAACATGTTTTATTGCATGAGCATGTGCATGATCACATGGCAA
This sequence comes from Haberlea rhodopensis, assembly GCA_907163345.1. Classification (NCBI taxonomy): domain Eukaryota; kingdom Viridiplantae; phylum Streptophyta; class Magnoliopsida; order Lamiales; family Gesneriaceae; genus Haberlea; species Haberlea rhodopensis. Next base: position 1,174,931 of record CAJQUN010000113.1, on the reverse strand, counting down.
TTGGAGAACACATGCCACTAATTAATTTAACTCATCTTTAGTACATGATTTTGGACCATTGATCTTGCAAGATAGTGATGTATTGACACATGGATTCCACAATACATCAAATAAATAAAAAAATCCATGCATGGCATTGAATCTCACGCCTATATGCATGCAAATTTCAGATTTTTTTTTTTGGTCTTCATTTCCAACACCACTTTCAAATTCTCTCCTTCTCTCGTCTTTCTCTCCACACTTAAGTTTCGAATTCCAGCCATCTTTGAACACAAAATTCTCTTGCAATTGCTAATGCATGTTACATGCAATTGGTAATTTAGAAACACCAAGGCAAGGGTGTTAGTTAGGTGCTAGAATTTTCAATTTTGAAGCAAGTTTGGAGGAGTTCAAGCTAGGAAGGAGCCATGGTGGAAAACTTTTTGGTCTTCAAGGGTATGGACTTGTTCTTATTTATTTTTAGTTGGATTTATGGATTTTGGGTCGAAAATTATAGGAAGAATAAAAAAATTGTGTCTTTTTATTAAAACAGAATCTGCACAAAAACTGTTGTTGCATGCAGTAGATTGTTCTGTTTTTTCGATTTTCTTAACGTCTGAATCTGACTTTGGGCCCAAAACAAAAGTTGTAGATATATGTGTTGTAGTCATATGGTTAAATGTGAGACCATTTTGACTTGACATGAGTGAGATATACTCATTTTACTAAGAGGCGCCAGATTCGACTCTGCATGTGCTGAAAATGCACATGCAGTGTAGAATTCTGAACTTTTGACAAACTTAATGTCCGATTTTGATGTCAGTCTTCAAATAAAACTTTTAGGTCTTTGAATTTTCTTGAATTTTAAAAAAAGAGGACTCAATTCGGACTTATTTTCAAGTAGTTATGAATTTTATAATAAGTGCACAATCTATGTCCTGCATGCGAAAGAAAATACCATGCAATGTGTTATCCGAGTTCCTGAGCATTTTTGGCTAGGAATTCCTGAAATTGTCCATATACACGTATTTAGTACTTTGCGTTGGCTGTCATTTGCCACTGGAATCACCCAATTTGAAGTTAAAATGAAAAAGATATGGCAATTTTACTAAAACTGCTCGAGCTAGAAAATAGAATTTCAAAAGCCACGTTTTTAGTGTTTTTACTACCTTTAAATGGAGGAATTAGCTCAACATCATTAGATAAGAAAACGAAGTCCTTTTAGTTTTGAACTTTGAGAACTAGATTTGGGTCATTTGTACATCGTATGAATTTATTATGAATTTTGAACGAAAACTAGTCAGTCTGAATTTTGAAGGAAAATCAGTACGAACCATCCTTAAAACTTGTTGTATCTATTGTGCCTACTTAAGCACTTAGTGATAATTTTTAGTATATATGACCAGGTTAATAGATTCCGCGGTTGATCTGAGAAGTCTCGGTAGATTAGCTTGTGTCGAGGTACGTAGAAATGAGTTTTATCATAACGTCTGACGAAGACATGTAATGATGCTTTGTATGATTTTACATGTCATTAATTGAAATATGATTTAATTGTCAATATGTGATTCTTATGTGACTATATGACATGTTGAGATACATTGTAGTACATGATATGTGAATTACATGATATGTATTGATTTCACATGAGATTGCATGATTTATTGAGTTGCATGTCATTTGATGCATAAATGATTCATGTGCATATCATATTGATCTATCATTTCTTTGATAAACATGATTATGACTGAGTTTATTTACTCTGAGTGTCGGGGACGACGAGCACGGCGATGACAGGCAGTATCGGTAGCGACTGTAGTCACTTGCGTGTCACCAGACCTAGACACGAGGGATGGACGAACACATCACATAGGATGAGTCTCCTAGTGCAATGTGCGTGTGTTGTCACCCTCTGCTCGAGCTGACATTATTTAATGATACATTCCTTTGGACTCCGATATTTTAGTATCTTGAGATTCGATTCTTTATACCCATTTATACATAGCATTCATACATGGTATACATTGCATGATACTTTGTCATACTTGACATGATCTATTTATTTCTCGTACTGAGTTCTGACCCCCATAGTGGGGGCTGTCATGTCTTTGTTGTATGGGCATGCAGGTGGATTTCCGGGGCAACCTCAACGCAAATATGACCCTTACTCCAACACATACAACCCAGGATGGAGAGACCATCCTAACTTGAGTTATGGACCACAATCGATGAATCAAGTTCCACCTCAAGTGCCACAACATCCACCACCATACAGGCCACCGTTTCATAGGACACAACCGTCTAATTACCCTTCTACTAGTGACAGGTTACAGAATATTATTCAAGATCTTGCTCATAATGTTACCAAATTTCAACAGGAAACAAGATCAAGTATTCAAAGCTTGAACACTCGAGTGGGTCAACTAGCCACCGCACTCAATCGTGTTGAAACCCATGGACCGACCACCCTACCATCCCAAACAGTGGTGAATCCAAGGGAAAATGCAAGTGCAGTCACACTTAGAAGTGGTAAAGAACTGGAGATACCGGAGAAGAAGGCGGAAGATTTACACAAGGGTGATAAAGAAAAAAGAAGCTGAAGTTGGAGACAAGACCACCGTGGAACAAGAGGTATCAAAAGGTAAGTCTCCTTCCTTTTCTGAATATAAAGTACCACCCCCTTCCCCAAGCATTAAAAGACAATAGGAAAGAAGCTGGACTTAAAGGTCTATATGAAACTTTCCGACGATGTGAGGTAAACATCCATTTACTTGATGCAATTCAACAAGTACCTTGCTATGCAAATTTTTGAAAGAATTATGCACTGCAAAGAGGAATCATAGGTTGAAGGGATCCCAAAAGATTAAACTGGGTGAAAACGTATCAGTTGTGATCCAAAGAAAAATCCCTACCAAGTGTAAGGACCCAGGTATGTTCTCTATTCCGTGCACAATTGGTAACACTCGCCTTGAAAAGGCCATGTTAGATTTGGAGCATCAATTAATGTCATGACATACTCTATATATGCTTCTCTACAACTTGGTCCTTTGAACCCTACTGGAGTGGTTATTCAACTAGCAGATAGGTCTAGTGCATATCCTAGGGGTTTGATTGAAGATGTGCTTGTGCAAGTGAACGAATTGGTATTCCTTGCGGATTTTTATGTCCTTGATATGGAGAATGGTGATAAGAGTAGTCCCATTTTGTTAGGAAGACCATTCCTCAAAACTTCTAAGACCAAGATAGATGTGCATAATGGTACCCTTACTATGGAATTTGATGGTGAGATTGTTACTTTTAACATTTATGATGCCATGAAGTATCCTCGCAATGATGATGATGACACCATGTATTCTATTGATGTTATTGAATATTTATCACAGGAAATTATCGAGATTGTAGGGAAAGACGAACTGGAAGTCACTCTTACCATGGCTATGAAGAAGGAGGATGGGGAGTTGTTCATCATGAATGCGTTGAAAGATACCATAGATGCCTTGAATGATACACCTGAGCTACATCAGTCAGGTAACGTCTCCTTTATATCATTGCCTGTTTCTAACACTAGAATTCTTCCATCGTTTTTGCAGGCACCTACCATTGAGTTGAAGCCACTACCTAGCCATCTCAAATATGTATTCCTTTGTGAAGGATATACATTACCAGTGATCATCTCTAGCAAGTTGGGGGATGATCAAGAGAAGGATCTTATTCATGTGCTAAAGGAGCACAAGACTGCAATCGGTTGGACCATAGCTGACATCAAGGGAATCAGTCCCTTCACATGCATGCACCGCATTCTACTTGAAGAAGGAGAAAGCCCTACACGTCAGCCCCAGAGGAAGCTTAACCCACCTATGATGGATGTGGTGAAAGAGGAGATTTTGAAGCTTTTAGCGGTTGGGGTGATCTACCCTATCTCCGACAGTCAATGGGTCAGTCCAGTCCAAGTGGTGCCAAAGAAGACCGGTATTACTGTGATAAAGAACAAAGATGATGAACTTGTGCCCACACGTATTCAAAATAGATGACGAGTGTGTATTGACTACTGGAAGCTCAACACTGTGACTAGAAAGGATCACTTCCCTCTACCCTTCATTGATCAAATGCTTGAGAGGTTAGCTTGCCATTCATATTATTGCTTTCTTGATGGTTATTCAGGTTATTTTCAGATTGCAATTGTGATATCCCCGAAATGATTATGTGATTTTAATCATTTGAGTTAAATTATGATGATTTGGGTGTTAATTCATGGGATTGGATTAATATTATTGGGGAGATTCATTTCAGGGTGCATGTGATGTATGTTGAGATTTTGGGGTCGTGGCTTGTTTATTTGGGGTGTGTGTTGTTTGTTTTGGGTAAAGCGTGATAACGGGAATTGAAGTATTTTATTGAGAAAATACTATAAATATCATGTGAGGATATTTTAATACACCGTGCTAAATACCGGGACCAAAACATAACACATCATACCACCCAACACCCAACCACCCCCCCCCCCCCCCCCCCCCAACCCATACCAATCACACTGCAAAGGCTGACTTTACTCACCACTTGGCTCAATCATTCCACCACTCTCAGCCATCCAAATTCTCGAGCCTTCTCTCCCATTTCTTCACCAGCTTCAGCTAAGCAAAATTCTGAGGAGCTTGTCCTTTTTCATCGCCTGGAAAGCCTTCAAAAATCGGAGCAAAGTAGGGTGAGAAACCATGCTCTGTTTTTATTTTAAACTTGTTTGAGTACATGTTTTTAGGTGGCGAGAAACGGCATGTTAGCTTAGGTTTCTTGAAACCTTTGATTTAAATGCTTACATGGTGTTATTATGAGGCTCTCTGTATTTTTCCTTGAGCATGTTGCATGTTTTATGTAGAGGATTAAAGCATGTGAAGTATATTGTTCGAAAATCTGGGTAAGGAATATGCCCTGTTTTTCTGGAAAATTATGGTTTGGGAGTGATTTTGAGGAGGTGATATCATGCACGTTAGCTTAGGTTTTTGGTAAACCTTTGATGTGAAAATATGCATGGTAGTTTTGTGAAGCCCTTGGCATGTTTGTTCGAGCATGCTTTATGTTATATGTGGTAGATATAATAGCATGAGGTGAAGTACTCAAAAATCTGGTAATGAAATATGTTGTTCTGTTTCCGGAAAAGTTGGTTGAGTACTTATGTAAATGGTTGACGTTTATGCATGTGGGCTTAAGTTTGAGGTGTAAATTTGATATGAATACACTCAGGGTAGTGTGTGATAACTGCTAACATGTTGGTCTTGGCATGTTGTATGTCTTACATGTTAGATTTAAGGGTGTGAATATAGGTGTTCGAGAATTCTGGGTTGGTATTTCTCGAACAGAGCATCTCGATCGATCGACATTTCATCTCGATCGATCGAGCGAGGCAGAATCTTGGTTTTGATTTTAGGCGTCTTCTCGATCGATCGGGAAGAGGGGTCGATCGATCGAGAGACCCAGAATGTTGAAAAATATAAATTGATATACTTTGTTAAAGTTTTGATATTGGATTGTAATGAGACATCTAATATTGTGTTGTACACTGGTGTAGAGCCTTCACAGGTAGCTACACAGCGCAGGGGATAGAGTCCTGCAACACACCACATTTTGGAAAGGTACGTAAGCGACGTACGGGCATCCCGACGGTAACATGTACTTATGTTTGCCTGTGTGACACATGATGAATGCAATGTGATGCATTAAGATTATGATACATGTTATTATGCATTGTGTTGCATATTTTGCATTGTTGTTGCATATTGTGATGTGGGATAAAGAGGTGTATTCCACGAGTCAGGGCGATCACAGTTAAGGTTTTAATGCTTACGCTTTACCGCTGAAAATGTGGAGCGGGAGGGGGGAGGCTCGCTTGCACATGGAGGCGAGATATACCATACTGAGCGAGGAAGAGATACCGCTAGTATGAAGAAGCGAGTATGCGATACCGCTTGTTTTGAGATTATGAAAGCATTAAAATAACTGATGATGACTGACTCAAGAAAAAGAGGAAATGTCATGACATTTATTTATGAAGCCATACATTCATATAATGTGTTTTATTATGAATTATGGTACAGGGACAACCAATGGGCGTTATAAATGCAGGAAATACAGGAAGTGCTTGTGTTTAGGATTGTGCATTTATGCCTTACTTTCATATTATGTTGAATATGAATTGTTTTATGCTCATGTGTTGGGGGTTGTCTTTGTAGGTGCTTTTGTGGACGAGAACCAGGGTTGGGGTTGATATGCTGAGCTGTAAGGAGTGCTACAGGATTAGCATATTAGAGAAATTTTTTGTATAGCTTTTACTGAGTAGAGTAAGACTATAATGTAGTACCTTAGTAGGAATTGTGTTATTCCTTTTGAAACATTTTGGTACTGTAATCTCTAAAGCTCAGGTTAATCAACACAATATGTTACTCTGATATATTCACATGAATGTTTAGTTCTCTAAATTGCACCTTAGTAACTTGATGTGATAACGGGGTCTCACATTTAGTGGTATCAGAGCAGTGGTTAGATAACCAGGGAAGAGTGAAGGGTAGCCTTTAGAAACAAGTTGGCTAGGCATTCATTGTTGGGCATGTTATGCATGTGATGCATATTGTGTATAAGTGTTGTACTAACATGCTTTTGAATAAGATACTCTTGTTATCTAACGGTTTATATTATGAACTGCTTTTGGTATTGTTGTTAACTTTTGTGTTGCAGCATGGCGGCTGTTAACCCGGAGAACCCCAATGAGGAGGTAGGGGATATGGACAGTAGGATTGCCAGTATCGCTCAGCTGAATCCTTTACCACCACCTGTTGTAGGCGTGGAGCCCAGTGAGCAGATGTTACTGCCAGGGGAGCTCAGTTTGAAGCAGTTTCTGAGTTTCCATCCTCCCATGTTTGAGGGGATTGAGTCTGGCGAAGTAGCCGAGGAGTGGTTGGAGCGTATAGAGCAAATACTTGTGACTGCACCCTGTGCACGCACGGCATGGCTGAGGTTAGCCGAGTTTCAGATGGCTAAGAAGCCTGCTATGTGGTGGAAGACCACCGTGATGGAGCTGAGAGCTCAGGGTTTGACGGTAGATTGGACAGTATTCAGGACCCGGATCCTTAACCGGTACTTTTCGGCAGCTGCCAGACAGTTAAAGGAAGACGAGTTTAACGCTTTAAAGCAGGGTAGCATGTCAGTGTCAGACTACGCTATGCAGTATTCCTCACTTCTGAGGTATGTACCTCATATTGCTGTCAGCAGTCATGCCAAGATGAGGAATTTTCTGAAGGGTTTGAGGCCAGAGCTGTTTGATCGGGTTATATCCAACAACCCCAGTTCATTTGATGACGCCCTGACACGGGCAGAGTTAGCGGAGATTGCGGTGGGCGCGTACAAGGATGTTGTACCCCCTTCTGTACCACCACAGAGGCCTGCTGCTGATAGTCTGAGGCCACGAGGGTATCAGTTCAAGGCTCGTGGGGCCTCATCATCTTCCAAATTTAGTGGGAAGAAGTCTCAGGGTCAGAAACAGAACAATAAGGGACCCACACAGGGGAGCAAGACAGTGGGAAACAAGTGTAGCAACTGTGGAGGATGGCACTTGTCACGGGACTGTCAGGGTTGCTATGTCTGTGGCAAGGTGGGCCACTTTGCTCGAGGTTGCCCCAATCGGGCAGGTCAGACAGACTCTGGGCCGAATAGGCCAAGGTTGGATGCTGGGAGGGCACCACAGAGACAGCAGTTTGCACCACGACCACAGGGAGGTCAGACGGCAGGACCGCCGCAGGGACAGGTGTATGCACTGACCAGGGAGCAGGCTGAGGCAGCCCCAGAGGAGGTCATTGCTGGTACGTGCCATTTATTTACGTACCCTGCACTTATATTGATAGATACAGGTGCTTCCCATTCTTTTGTATCTACTGCTTTTGTGGAGGGACACCGTTTGTGCTCGTCTCTGTTACCCACGCCTCTCATGGTCTCGACACCCACGGGGAAGCATGTGATTGCGGATCGGCTGTTGTCTGATTGCCTCATTTATTTTGAGGGCAATGATCTGAGAGCCGATCTGATTCAGTTAGAGATGGCAGACTTTGACTGTATTATCGGCATTGATGTGTTGAGCAGATACCGAGCTGTGGTAGACTGCCGGCAGAGGATTGTACGTTTTCTGTCTGATCAGGGGTTTCAGTGGACCTTTTATGGGGACGGCTCTCGTCCAAAGATTCCGGTAATATCAGCGATTAAGATGTCGCGGTTATTGGAATACGGCCACACGGGCTACCTTATCTATGCAGTGGATGCATCAGACGAGAAGGAAGAGAGAGCCGAGGACATTCCGGTTGTGGCGGAGTTCATTGATGTGTTCCCAGATGAGATTCCGGGGTTTCCGCCTGTCAGGGATGTTGACTTTGCTATTGAGCTGCTGCCGGGGACATCAGCCATTTCTCGTGCCCCATACAGGATGGCACCGGCAGAGCTGAGGGAACTGAAGGTACAGTTACAGGAGCTCCTCGACAAGGGATACATCCGTCCTAGTGTATCGCCTTGGGGTGCACCAGTCTTGTTCGTGAAAAAGAAGGATGGATCAATGCGTCTGTGCATTGACTATAGGCAATTAAACAAGGCTACAGTGAAGAACAGATATCCACTTCCGAGGATTGATGATATGTTCGACCAGCTTCAGGGTACAGAGGTGTACTCCAAGATAGACTTGAGGTCAGGCTATCACCAGGTGCGGGTTAGAGCTGGTGATGTCCAAAAGACGGCTTTTAGAACTCGGTATGGGCACTATGAGTTCTTGGTGATGCCATTCAGGGTGACGAATGCCCCTGCTACATTTATGAGCCTGATGAACAGAGTATTTCAGGAGTACCTCGATCAGTTTGTGATCGTGTTCATTGATGACATCCTGGTCTATTCAAGGAATGAGAAGGATCATGCCGATCATCTGAGGATAGTGCTCCAGATCCTCAGTGATCATCAGTTGTACGCCAAACTCAGCAAGTGTGAGTTTTGGCTGAGCAGTGTAGCCTTCTTGGGCCATATCATATCACGAGAGGGGATATCAGTAGACCCGAGGAAGATAGAGGCAGTTATGGATTGGTCTGCCCCTACTTCAGTCAGTGAGATTCGAAGTTTTCTTGGTCTGGCTGGCTATTACCGACGTTTCGTCGAGGGTTTCTCAAGGATCGCCAAGCCACTTACACAGCTGACTCAGAAGGGAGTCCCATTCTGCTGGACAGAGGCTTGTGAGCAGAGTTTCAGGGAATTAAAGCACAGACTGACTACTGCACCAGTTCTAGTGATTCCCAAGGAGAACAAAGGATTTGTTCTTTATACCGACGCATCGCTACAGGGATTAGGGTGCGTACTGATGCAGGACAGACATGTAGTGGCTTATGCTTCGAGACAGTTGAAGCCACACGAGACGAGGTATCCAGTCCATGATCTGGAGTTGGCAGCTATAGTGTTCGCCTTGAAGATATGGCGACACTATTTATACGGTACATCATTTACCATCTTCACTGATCACAAGAGCCTGAAGTTCTTGTTTACACAGGCTGAGCTGAACATGAGGCAGAGGAGATGGATGGACCTGCTGAAGGATTATGATTGTGAAATCCTATACCATCCCGGGAAAGCAAATCTGACAGCCGACGCCCTGAGTCGGAAGGTGCGGAGCACTGCAGAGGATGCCATGTGTTTATCAGCTATGTTGGGCTCCTACTGCCATTTGGGATTCGATTTTGATGTATCTCCTTCACCAGTACAGGTTTTGACCTTGCTAGCTGAGCCTGTTATTTATGATCACATCAGGAAGGCTCAGGGGACCGATGTAGAGGTTCAGAGATGGATATTAGTGGTTCATTCAGGTCAGCCATCGAGATTCAGAGTGGCTGAGGATGGTTCTCTGAGACTTGGCGATAGATGGGTGGTTCCAGATGCACCCGAGTTGCGTCAGGGTTTATTACAGCGAGCTCATTGCAGCAGGATGAGTATCCACCCAGGCGGGAAGAAGATGTATAAGGATCTATGCATCCAGTTCTGGTGGAGGCGTATGAAACAAGATGTCACCTCATTTGTCAAACGCTGTTTGATTTGTCAGCAGGTGAAGGCTGAGAGGCAGAGGCCTGGAGGTGAACTAAGGAGTTTGGAGATACCCGAGTGGAAGTGGCAGCACGTGTCTATGGATTTCGTGACCCACTTACCGAGGACTATTTCGGGTTTTGATGCCATCTGGGTAGTCATGGATAGACTGACTAAAGTGGCTCACTTCGTTCCCTATTGTATGACATATACGCACTTGAGGATGGCACAGTTATATGTCAGAGATGTGGTGAATCTGCACGGGATCCCTGTTTCGATAGTGTCTGATCGAGATCCGCGGTTCACATCTCACTTCTGGGAGGGTCTGCAGACAGCTCTAGGTACAGAGTTGAGGCTGAGCACAGCCTATCACCCTCAAACGGACGGACAGACCGAGCGTACGATACAGACGCTCGAGGATATGTTGAGAGCTTGTGTGCTAGAGTTCGACATATCATGGCAGGACTCGATAGCCTTAGTGGAGTTCTCTTACAACAACAGCTACCAGGCAAGTATACAGATGGCTCCTTTCGAGGCCCTCTATGGTAGGCGTTGTAGGTCACCCTTGTGTTGGGATGACTTGGACCGTAAGTCGGTTGGAGGGCCAGAGTTGGTTCGGGAAATGGAAGAGAAAGTTAAGGTTATCAAGAGAAAGATGAAGGCAGCTCAGGACAGACAGGCAGCATATGCCAATCAGCGGCGTAGGCCGTTGGAGTTTCAGTTAGGCGACAGAGTTTTTCTGAAGATCTCGCCTTTCAGAGGCGTAGTACGGTTTGGGATGAGAGGAAAGTTATCCGCGAGATATGTGGGGCCGTATGAGATCTTACAGCGTGTGGGTACGCTGGCGTACCGTTTGGCTTTACCGCCTTCTCTGTCTGGTATACACGACGTTTTTCATGTGTCTATGCTGAGGAAATATGAGCCGAATCCTTCACATGTGTTGTAGCCTTCAGAGGTGCAGATTGAGTCCGATGTTTCTTATGAGGAGCGGCCTATCAGGATTTTGGATAGGGCAGACCGCAGACTTCGGAACAAGGTTATTCCTATGATCAAGGTTCAGTGGGATCGTAGGGGTGTCGAGGAGGCCACGTGGGAGACAGAGCGACACATGGTGCAGCACTATCCAGAGCTGTTTTCTGGTATGCTTTTATGTTTGTTTTACTTCATGTTGGTAAGCATGTTTGATTTCGGGGACGAAATCTTATAAGTAGGGGAGTATTGTGATATCCCCGAAATGATTATGTGATTTTAATCATTTGAGTTAAATTATGATGATTTGGGTGTTAATTCATGGGATTGGATTAATATTATTGGGGAGATTCATTTCAGGGTGCATGTGATGTATGTTGAGATTTTGGGGTCGTGGCTTGTTTATTTGGGGTGTGTGTTGTTTGTTTTGGGTAAAGCATGATAACGGGAATTGAAGTATTTTATTGAGAAAATACTATAAATATCATGTGAGGATATTTTAATACACCGTGCTAAATACCGGGACCAAAACATAACACATCATACCACCCAACACCCAACCACCCCCCCCCCCCCCCCAACCCATACCAATCACACTGCACAGGCTGACTTTACTCACCACTTGGCTCAATCATTCCACCACTCTCAGCCATCCAAATTCTCGAGCCTTCTCTCCCATTTCTTCACCAGCTTCAGCTAAGCAAAATTCTGAGGAGCTTGTCCTTTTTCATCGCCTGGAAAGCCTTCAAAAATTTGAGCAAAGTAGGGTGAGAAACCATGCTCTGTTTTTATTTTAAACTTGTTTGAGTACATGTTTTTAGGTGGCGAGAAAACGGCATGTTAGCTTAGGTTTCTTGAAACCTTTGATTTAAATGCTTACATGGTGTTATTATGAGGTTCTCTGTATTTTTCCTTGAGCATGTTGCATGTTTTATGTAGAGGATTAAAGCATGTGAAGTATATTGTTCGAAAATCTGGGTAAGGAATATGCCCTGTTTTTCTGGAAAATTATGGTTTGGGAGTGATTTTGAGGAGGTGATATCATGAACGTTAGCTTAGGTTTTTGGTAAACCTTTGATGTGAAAATATGCATGGTAGTTTTGTGAAGCCCTTGGCATGTTTGTTCGAGCATGCTTTATGTTATATGTGGTAGATATAATAGCATGAAGTGAAGTACTCAAAAATCTGGTAATGAAATATGTTGTTCTGTTTCCGGAAAAGTTGGTTGAGTACTTATGTAAATGGTTGACGTTTATGCATGTGGGCTTAAGTTTGAGGTGTAAATTTGATATGAATACACTCAGGGTAGTGTGTGATAACTGCTAGCATGTTGGTCTTGGCATGTTGTATGTCTTACATGTTAGATTTAAGGGTGTGAATATAGGTGTTCGAGAATTCTGGGTTGGTATTTCTCGAACAGAGCATCTCGATCGATCGACATTTCATCTCGATCGATCGAGCGAGGCAGAATCTTGGTTTTGATTTAAGGCGTCTTCTCGATCGATCGGGGAGAGGGGCCGATCGATCGAGAGACCCAGAATGTTGAAAAATATAAATTGATATATTTTGTTAAAGTTTTGATATTGGATTGTAATGAGACATCTAATATTGTGTTGTAAACTGGTGTAAAGCCTTCACCGGTAGCTACACAGCGCAGGGGATAGAGTCCTGCAACACACCACATTTTGGAAAGGTACGTAAGCGATGTACGGGCATCCCGACGGTAACATGTACTTATGTTTGTCTGTGTGACACATGATGAATGCAATGTGATGCATTAAGATTATGATACATGTTATTATGCATTGTGTTGCATATTTTGCATTGTTGTTGCATATTGTGATGTGGAATAAAGAGGTGTATTCCACGAGTCAGGGCGATCACAGTTAAGGTTTTAATGCTTACGCTTTACCGCTGAAAATGTGGAGCGGGAGGGGGGAGGCTCGCTTGCACATGGAGGCGAGATATACCATACTGAGCGAGGAAGAGATACCGCTAGTATGAAGAAGCGAGTATGCGATACCGCTTGTTTTGAGATTATGAAAGCATTAAAATAACTGATGATGACTGACTCAAGAAAAAGAGGAAATGTCATGACATTTATTTATGAAGCCATACATTCATATAATGTGTTTTATTATGAATTATGGTACAGGGACAACCAATGGGCGTTATAAATGCAGGAAATACAGGAAGTGCTTGTGTTTAGGATTGTGCATTTATGCCTTACTTTCATATTATGTTGATTATGAATTGTTTATGCTCATGTGTTGGGGGTTGTCTTTGTAGGTGCTTTTGTGGACGAGAACCAGGGTTGGGGTTGATATGCTAAGCTGTAAGGAGTGCTACAGGATTAGCATATTAGAGAAATTTTTTGTATAGCTTCTATTGAGTAGAGTAAGACTATAATGTAGTACCTTAGTAGGAATTGTGTTATTCCTTTTGAAACATTTTGGTACTGTAATCTCTAAAGCTCAGGTTAATCAACACAATACGTTACTCTGATATATTCACATGAATGTTTAGTTCTCTAAATTGCACCTTAGTAACTTGATGTGATAACGGGGTCTCACAGCAATTGCACCGGAGGACCAAGAAAAGACTACTTTCACATGCCCTTTTGGCACATTCGCCTACCGACGCATGCCCTTTGGACTGTGGAATGCTCCACCACGTTTCAACGGTGTATGGTTAGCATCTTTTATGAGTTTATTGAGCATATTCTAGAGGTATTCATGGACGATTTTACTGTCTACGGTAACTCATTCAATGATTGTCTTGCTAACCTTACACTTGTTTTAAAACGATGCATAGAGACTAATCTTGTTCTAAATTCTGAAAAATGTCATTTTATGTAGAACAAGGTATAGTGTTGGGTCATGTCGTTTCTGCTAAAGATATAGAGGTAGACAAAGCTAAAATTGATGTTATGCAGTCTTTACCTTATCCTACTTGTGTTCGAGATGTGCGCTCTTTTCTTGGACATGCAGGTTTTTACAGGAGGTACATCAAGGATTTTGTTAAGATAGCTACACCTTTGTGTAAGCTATTACAAAAGGATGTTCCTTTTGAGATGGATGAAGCAAGCAAGAGAGCTTTTGATCGATTGAATGAGTCATTGACTTCTACCCCCATCATACAACCTCCCGACTGGAGTAAGCCTTTCGAGATCATGTGCGATGCCAGTGACTATGTGGTTGGTGCTGTCTTAGACCAAAAAGAGGGGAAAGCGTTACATGCCATCTACTATGCATCAAAAACCTAGAATGATGCTCAACGGGACTATTCCACTACTGAGAAAGCTTTTGCAGTTGTTTTTGCTCTTGAAAAATTTCGATCTTATCTACTTGGTACTAGTCATTGTTTATTCTGATCATGCAACTCTTCGCTATCTGATGACTAAGAAGGAGGCAAACCCCAGGTTGATACGATGGATCTTAATCTTGAGTGAGTTCGACATACAAGTGAAGGATAAGAAGGGCAGCGAGAATAAAGTAGCGGATCACTTGAGTCGCCTACCACATGTGGATGAGGAGCTTTGTTTGAAGGAGGAATTCTCGGATGAGCATCTACTCTCCATAAGCGACAATCTTCCATGGTATGCTCTTATTGTGAACTTCTTAGCCTCTAATGTACTACCTTCTGAATTTTCTAGGTCTCAAAGAGCTAAGATAAGGAGTGATGCCAAGTACTGTATATGGGATGATCCTTACCTACGGAAGAACTGCGTGGACCAAATCATTAAAAGATGCATACCCGAAACTAAGGTAAATAACATTCTTAAGTTCTGCCATTCATACGCTTGTGGTGGGCATTTTGGTGCAAAGAGGGCGTCTAGGAAGGTGCTAGATTGTGGGTTCTTTTGGCTTACCTTGTTTTGTGATGCCTACTATTTTTTGCAAAAACTGTGCGCAATTCCAATTGACCTGTAATATCTCCCAACGAAAGGAGATGCCTCAACAACCCATTCTTATTTCTGAGATTTTTGACGTATGGGGCATCGACTTTATGGGACCATTTCCTATCTCTTATGGTCATATTTATATACTTTTTGCCGTTGATTATGTCTCGAAATGGGTGGAAGCTATCGCTACCTGGACTGACGATTCAAAAGTTGTTGCAGATTTTATCAAACATAACCTTTTCTCTAGGTTTGGAATCCCAAGAGCTATAATCAGTGATAGAGGTACACACTTTTGCAATCGGACAGTGGAAACTCTTTTCAAGAAGTATCATGTGATATCCCCGAAATGATTAATTACAATTTGGACATTAATTGTGTTTATATGGTTAATCATGGTGGTAATTAATTGATTTTGTGCTGGATTTATTTAATGTGTGGAAATGCATGGTCACATGGAAAGGATGACCCGGGAGTGCATTTCAGGGTGCATGTTGTGCATGTTGGGGAAAATTGCTTTTAGCATGATTTATTTGCCATGGTTAGCAATTATTTGGAAATCATGATTTAATTGATATTTTGGTGCATTTTGGATTAATGCTTTTAAAAATATCATGTTGGGGTGTTTTATACACCATGGGTTTGTGGATGCATTTTAATTTAACTTAAACCCTTTTACCCCAACCCCACACCTCATTTTCATTTTACTTTACCAAACCACCCAAACCCTTCCTTTTCTCCCATTTTCGTTTGGGTGCTTAAGGGTGAAGGGGAATCCTTGCAAAAAGTTGATTTGTGGAGTTTATTGGGAGATTTGAGGTCCCAAGAGGTATGGATACCTCATTGTTGATTTTGTAAGGTTTTATTTAAGTTTGGTATGATTTTGAAGGGTTTTAAAAATGGGTTTGTGTTGGATTGTTGTGGTTTTGGTTAAGGGTTGGATTTATGTTTGTTTTGAGGTGTATTTTGAAGGTTTATGTTGATATTTATGTTGTTGGTTTGATGGTTTAAGTGTTGGTATGGATTGGAAGGTTTTGGTATGCAAAAATGGTGAAAAATCACGAGTCTGTGCGAGGCGATCGACCGCCTGAAATGGGGCGATCGATCGCCGAAGGGCAGTACCAAAATTTCGGGACAGGCGATCGATCGCCTGTTATGAGGCGACCGATCGCCGAGAGGCAGTGGCCAATCCAAGGGTTAGGCGATCGATCGCCATGTTTGGCGCGATCGATCGCCGCGAAGGAAAAATTGAGGCGATCGATCGCCTCAGCCAAGCGATCGATCGCCAACTGTGGAATTTTGGGAAATGCTTTCTTTTGTCGAATTTTTGGTATTTGACTATTATTTGGCTTCTAATATGGGGTTGTGTGATTGTGTAGAACCATCCCAGGTAGCAACGCAACCAAGGAACTGAAGCCATATCAATTCCACGTTTGGAAAGGTACGTAGAGGACGTACGGGCACCCAACGGTACATGTATCTAGTATACTCATTACTATGCATTGTGGATGCGAGTATATATGTGATTATGCATTGTGGATGCAAATACATGTTGAATTATGCATGATGATTGTAGATGCATATGATTATTGGTGCACATCCCATGAGTCGTGGTCATCCCTTGATGATTTTAATGCTTGCCGCTATTTGTTTTGGTTCCGCTAAATGTGAAGCGAGGGGTGGGAGCGCCGCATGTCACATTTGAGCGAGGTTATCATATAGGGCGAGGAAAGGATATTTGCCACTCAATGTGATGCGAGGGGTGGGAGTACCGCATGTCCATTGAAGCGAGGTTATTCTATGCCGCCTATATGTAAATAAGCGAGGGGCATTAAAATACATTGTGATGGACAGACTAGGGATTGGTGACTGGTATTTGGTTTTGATGAGATGGTATTGTGTCATGACATGTCTAGACCATTAAAAATAATCTATTGATTATACTCATGAGTTATGGTACAGGGACAACCAAACTGGAAGCGTTTTGAAATGCATGGGAAAAACAGGAAGTGTTTTATTATGATTATGCATTTACGCTTTATATTCATATTGTGTTGTATATGAATGATATCATTGCTCATGTTTGGGGGTTGTCCTTGTAGGTACTTTTGGCATGATATTAAGGGGTCTAAGACGGGTTGAGACCGTGAGCTTGAAGAGCACTTTTGGTAGATGAAGGACGGGATTATTTTGTATAGTGTCTACTCTAGGAGTAGTGTAAAACTATAATTGATAACATTCTTTTGATGGGGAATGTAATTAATCCATTGATAGTCCTCATTTTTGGTATGTAACTTTTAGGCTCATAGCCTCAACACGATTAATTTACTCTGATCATTTATATTAGCTCTAATTATGCCTTTGATCCGCACTTAAGGATTAGGGTCCTTACATTAGTGGTATCAGAGCAGTGGTTAGAGAACCCGGGAACGAGTGAAGGGTAGCCTTAGCATGATTGGCTAGGTGCTTACATTTGAAGCATGTCTATGCATGTGGTGCATATTGATGTATATTCTGTTATACTAACATGCTTATTATCATTCCTGTTATCTAACGGCATAACATGTATATTTGTTTTGGAATTGTTGTTAACCTTTGTGTTACAGCATGGCTGCTATGAATGCGGGGAACCTTAATGAAGAAGTTGGCGATGTGGGCAGTGTTAACGCTAGCGTTGGACAAGTGAACCCTCTACCTCCACCAGCAGTAGGCATGGAGCCAGTGGCTCAGTTATTGCTGCCCGGTGAGATTAACTTGACTCAGTTTCTGTCTTACCACCCGCCCCGGTTTGAGGGAACATGAACAGGGGAGGAAGCTGAGGAGTGGCTGGAGAGACTTGAGCAGATATTTGTGTCGGCTCCTTGTGCTGTTACAGCGTGGCTGAGGCTGGCGGAGTTCCAGTTAGCAAAGAAACCTCTAATGTGGTGGAGGGGCACTGTAATGGAGCTAAGAGCACTGGGTACTGTGATTGATTGGACACTCTTCAGGACCCGGTTTCTGAACCGGTACTTCTCCGCAGCGGCGAGACAGACGAAGGAGGACGAGTTTACAAGTTTGAAACAGGGGAACATGACAGTGTCAGACTATGCCATGCGGTACTCTTCGATGCTGAGGTATGTTCCCCACATTGCCACCAATGGGCACGCAAAGATGAGAAATTTTATGAAGGGGTTGCGACCGGAGCTCTATGACCGGGTTATCACCAATAACCCAACTTCTTTTGATGATGCTCTCACAAGAGCGGAGCTTGCCGAGCTTGGAGTGGGAGCTTATCCTAGTGCTGTGCCACCACAAGTACCATAACAGAGGCAGACTAATGACAGCTTGAGGCCCCGAGGAGAGCCATTTAAACCTCGTGGTGCCTCTTCATCTTCACGGTTTGGTGGAAAGAAGTTCTTTGGTCAGAAACAGGAGAACAAGAAGAATTGGTCGGCCAATCGAGGGTCTTCACAAGGGAATAGGCCGGGAGAGCCGAGGTGCGACAATTGTGGAGGGCCACATTCTTCAAGTAAGTGCCCTGCCTGTTATAGCTGTGGCAAGATGGGCCACATCTCTCGGTATTGCCCCACCCGGGGAGGACAGTCAGAGTTTCAGGGCAACAGGCCGAGGTTTGATGACAGGACTGTACACCAGAGGCAGCAGTTTAGGCCTCGACCATCGGGAGGTCAGACAGTGGGACCGCCCCAGGGACAGGTGTATGCGCTGACTAGAGAGCAGACCCAGGCAGCCCCAGATGAGGTGATCGCCGGTACGTGTCATTTATTTACGTACCCTGCTTTTATTTTGATAGATACAGGTGCCTCCCACTCTTTTGTATCTGTGGGCTTTGTGGAAAGACACCATATGCGCACGTCTTCTCTACCCACGCCTCTCCTTGTCTCGACACCCACTGGAAGAAATGTCGTTGCTGATCAGTTCATGGCAGATTGCCTCATTTATTTTGAGGGCAACGAGTTGAAGACAGACTTGATTGTGTTGGGTATGTCGGACTTCGACTGCATCTTGGGCATTGATATTCTGAACAGATATCAGGCAGTGGCAGATTGCGGGCAGAAGACAGTGAAGTTCAGACCTGATTTGGACAGTCAGTGGACTTTCTATGGCAACGGTTCTCGTGCGAAGATTCCGTTGATTTCAGCGATCAAGATGACTCAGCTGTTGGAACGTGGCCACACGGGCTATCTCATCTATGCCGTGGACACGTCTGGGAAAAATAAGGAATTGAGAGTTGAGGATGTACCAGTCGTGGCAGAATTTGCTGATGTATTCCCAGAAGAGATCCCAGGATTCCCACCGGCTAGGGAAGTTGAGTTTGGGATCGAGTTGTTACCGGGGACATCCGCTATCTCTCGTGCACCTTACAGGATGGCACCGGCGGAGTTGAGGGAATTGAAGGAACAGTTGCAGGATCTCCTTGACAAGAGATATATAAGCCCGAGCGTATCGCCATGGGGCGCACCGGTTCTCTTTGTGAAAAAGAAGGATGGCTCGATGCGTTTGTGCATCGATTACCGGCAACTGAATAAAGCCACAGTAAAGAACAAGTATCCTCTCCAAAAATTTATGATCTGTTTGACCAGTTGCAAGGTACCAGACTGTATAGCAAGATTGATTTGAGGTCTGGGTACCATCAGATTTGAGTCAGAGAGGAAGATGTACAGAAGACAGCGTTTCGGACTCGATATGGACATTATGAGTTCCTAGTGATGCCGTTCGGTGTGACGAATGCTCCAGCGGTCTTTATGAGTCTGATGAACAGAGTGTTTCAGCCGTATCTTGATCAGTTCGTCATTGTATTTATTGACGACATTCTCATCTATTCCCGGAGCGAGGAAGAGCACGTGAAACACTTGAGGACAGTGCTCCAGATTCTCCGAGATCACCAGTTGTATGCCAAGCTCAGTAAGTGTGAGTTTTGGTTGAGTAGTGTAGTATTTCTGGGCCATGTCATATCGAGCAGCGGAATATCAGTGGATCCCAGGAAGATCGAAGCTGTGATGGAGTGGGCTGCCCCCACTTCTGTGCCTGAGATTCGGAGCTTCCTTGGTTTGGCCGGATATTATCGACGCTTCGTCGAGGGCTTTTCGAAGATTCCAAGCTGTTGACACAGTTGACCCAGAAAGGAGTACCTTTCTTTTGGTCAGAAGCTTGTGAGGAGAGCTTCCAGGAGTTGAAGCACCGTTTGACGACGGCGCCAGTGTTAGTGATCCCTACGGAGAACTCCAGATTTGTTTTGTATACCGATGCATCACTTCAGGGCCTTGGGTGTGTACTGATGCAAGATAGGCATGTGGTAGCTTATGCATCGAGGCAGTTGAGGCTGCATGAGACGAGATACCCAGTCCATGACTTGGAACTGGCGGCTATCATCTTCGCCCTGAAGATTTGGAGACATTACCTGTATGGTACTTCATTTACCATATACACGGATCACAAGAGCCTCAAGTTTTTATTCACTCAGGCAGAGCTGAACATGAGGCAGAGGAGGTGGATGGACTTACTCAAAGACTATGATTGTGAGATTGAGTACCATCCCGGGAAAGCTAATTTGACAGCAGATGCTTTGAGCCGGAAAGTGAAGAGTTCTGCTGAGGACGTCATCCATTTGTCAGCCATGATGACCTCCTATTGCCATCTGGGCTATGACTTCGACATAGATGCATCACCTGTGTATGTATCGACCTTGTTAGCTGAGCCAGATATCTATGAGAACATCAGGAGAGCTCAGAGGTCAGATGATGAGGTCCAGATGTGGTTATCTTTAGTACATCTTGGTCAGCCAACAAAATTCAGAGTGGCCGATGACGGATCTTTGAGGTTGGGTAACTGTTGGGTGGTTCCGAGTATGCCGGAGTTGCGTAGAGGGATCTTAGAGCGAGCTCATAGTAGCAGGCTTAGCATCCACCCAGGCGGGAAGAAGATGTATAAAGATCTACGTGGTCAGTTTTGGTGGAAAAGGATGAAATCTGATGTCGTCGCTTTTGTAAAGAGGTGCTTGATCTGCCAGCAGGTTAAGGCAGAGAGGCAGAGACCTGGCGGCGAGTTGAAAAGCTTGGAGATACCGAAGTGGAAGTGGGAACACATTTCCATGGACTTCGTGACTCACCTGCCGAGGAGTACTTCAGGCTTTGATGCTATTTGGGTGATTGTGGATCGATTGACTAAGGTAGCTCATTTCATCCCCTATAGCATGACTCTCACCTTTTTGAGGATGGCGCAGTTGTATATTCGAGATGTGGTGAGATTGCATGGGATCCCCATTTCCATAGTGTCGGATCGAGATCCGCGATTCACATCTCATTTTTGGGAAGGTCTTCAGTCAGCCTTGGGAACTGAAGTTAGATTGAGCACTGCTTATCATCCTCAGACGGATGGCCAGACCGAGCGTACTATTCAGACGCTCGAGGACATGTTGAGAGCTTGCGTTTTGGAGTTCGATGTTTCTTGGCAAGATTCAGTGCCTTTGGTAGAGTTCTCTTATAATAACAGCTAACAGGCGAGTATTCAGATGGCTCCTTTTGAAGCTCTTTATGGCAGACGGTGTAGATCACCCTTGTGTTGGGATGATTTGGACCGCAAATCGGTCGGAGGACCGGAGTTGGTTCGGGAAATGGAAGAAAAGATAAAGATGATAAGGCAGAAAATGAAAGCAGCCCAGGACAGATAGGCAGCTTACGCGAACAAACGGCGGAGACCGTTGGAATTTCAGTTGGGAGATAAGGTCTTTTTGAAGATCTCGCCTTTCAGAGGCGTTGTGCGATTTGGGATGCGCGGGAAACTGTCTCCGAGGTATGTTGGACCGTACGAAATTTTGCAGCGCATTGGCACCTTAGCTTACCGACTAGCTCTGCCGCCTTCTTTATCTGGTATACATGACGTGTTTCATGTATCGATGCTGCGGAAGTATGAGCCGGATCCGTCGCATGTATTACAGCCTTCCGAAGTTCAGTTAGAGTCCAATGTGTCTTATGTGGAACGGCCTGTCAGAATTCTGGATCGAGCAGACCGTAGACTTCGGAACAAAGTGATACCTATGATCAAGGTTCAGTGGGATCGCAGGGGTGTCGAGGAGGCTACGTGGGAGACAGAGCGGCATATGGTGCAGCACTACCCGGAACTATTCTCTGCTATGTGTTTATGTTTAGTTTCTTTTGGGGGTAAGTGCATGTGATTTCGAGGACGAAATCTTATAAGTAGGGGAGTATTGTGATATCCCCGAAATGATTAATTGCAATTTGGACATTAATTGTGTTTATATGGTTAATCATGGTGGTAATTAATTGATTTTGTGCTGGATTTATTTAATGTGTGGAAATGCATGGTCACATGGAAAGGATGACCCGGGAGTGCATTTCAGGGTGCATGTTGTGCATGTTGGGGAAAATTGCTTTTAGCATGATTTATTTGCCATGGTTAGCAATTATTTGGAAATCATTATTTAATTGATATTTTGGTGCATTTTGGATTAATGTTTTTAAAAATATCATGTTGGGGTGTTTTATACACCATGGGTTTGTGGATGAATTTTAATTTAACTTAAACCCTTTTACCCCAACCCCACACCTCATTTTCATTTTACTTTACCAAACCACCCAAACCCTTCCTTTTCTCCCATTTTCGTTTTGGTGCTTAAGGGTGAAGGGGAATCCTTGCAAAAAGTTGATTTGTGGAGTTTATTGGGAGATTTGAGGTCCCCAAGAGGTATGGATACCTCATTGTTGATTTTGTAAGGTTTTATTTAAGTTTGGTATGATTTTGAAGGGTTTTAAAAATGGGTTTGTGTTGGATTGTTGTGGTTTTGGTTAAGGGTTGGATTTATGTTTGTTTTGAGGTGTATTTTGAAGGTTTATGTTGATATTTATGTTGTTGGTTTGATGGTTTAAGTGTTGGTATGGATTGGAAGGTTTTGGTATGCAAAAATGGTGAAAAATCGCGAGTCTGTGCGAGGCGATCGACCGCCTGAAATGGGGCGATCGATCGCCGAAGGGCAGTACCAAAATTTCGGGACAGGCGATCGATCGCCTGTTATGAGGCGACCGATCGCCGAGAGGCAGTGGCCAATCCAAGGGTTAGGCGATCGATCGCCATGTTTGGCGCGATCGATCGCCGCGAAGGAAAAATTGAGGCGATCGATCGCCTCACCCAAGCGATCGATCGCCAACTGTGGAATTTTGGGAAATGCTTTCTTTTGTCGAATTTTTGGTATTTGACTATTATTTGGCTTCTAATATGGGGTTGTGTGATTGTGTAGAACCATCCCAGGTAGCAACGCAACCAAGGAACTGAAGCCATATCAATTCAACTTTTGGAAAGGTACGTAGAGGACGTACGGGCACCCAACGGTACATGTATCTAGTATACTCATTATTATGCATTGTGGATGCGAGTATATATGTGATTATGCATTGTGGATGCAAATACATGTTGAATTATGCATGATGATTGTAGATGCATATGATTATTGGTGCACATCCCATGAGTCGTGGTCATCCCTTGATGATTTTAATGCTTGCCGCTATTTGTTTTGGTTCCGCTAAATGTGAAGCGAGGGGTGGGAGCGTCGCATGTCACATTTGAGCGTGGTTATCATATAGGGCGAGGAAAGGATATTTGCCGCTCAATGTGAGGCGAGGGGTGGGAGTACCGCATGTCCATTGAAGCGAGGTTATTCTATGCCGCCTATATGTAAATAAGCGAGGGGCATTAAAATACATTGTGATGGGCAGACTAGGGATTGGTGACTGGTATTTGGTTTTGATGAGATGGTATTGTGTCATGACATGTCTAGACCATTAAAAATAATCTATTGATTATACTCATGAGTTATGGTACAGGGACAACCAAACTGGAAGCGTTTTGAAATGCATGGGAAAAACAGGAAGTGTTTTATTATGATTATGCATTTACGCTTTATATTCATATTGTGTTGTATATGAATGATATCATTGCTCATGTTTGGGGGTTGTCCTTGTAGGTACTTTTGGCATGATATTAAGGGGGCTAAGACGGGTTGAGACCGTGAGCTTGAAGAGCACTTTTGGTAGATGAAGGACGGGATTATTTTGTATAGTGTCTACTCTAGGAGTAGTGTAAAACTATAATTGATAACATTCTTTTGATGGGGAATGTAATTAATCCATTGATAGTCCTCATTTTGGCATGTAACTTTTAGGCTCATAGCCTCAACACGATTAATTTACTCTGATCATTTATATTAGCTCTAATTATGCCTTTGATCCGCACTTAAGGATTAGGGTCCTTACATATCATGTGACCCACAAAGTATCCACCACCTACCATCCGCAAACAAATGGCCAACCAGAGGTCTCTAACCGAGAAATCAAAGCTATATTGGAAAAGACTGTCAACCCAACAAGGAAGGATTGGAGCTTAAGACTGGATGACGCACTGTGGGCTTACTGGACTGCATATAAGACTCCAATAGTTATGTCACCATATCGACTAATTTTTGGTAAACCATGTCATCTTCCTGTATAGTTGGAGCATAGAGCATACTGGGATGTGAAGCATTTCAACATGAACTATGATGAGAGTGGCTTGCATCGAAAGTTGGAATTGCAAGAACTAGAAGAGATAAGGAATGAGGCGTATGAGATTGCAAGGATCTACAAGGACAAGACTAAGGACTTCCATGACAAAATGATATCAAGAAGGAGTTTTGAAGTTGGTCAAAAAGTTCTCCTTTACCATTCACGCCTTCGCCTATTTCCAGGTAAGTTTCGTTCTAGATGGTATGGACCTTATATCATTACTAATGTATATCCCCATGGTGCAGTGGAAATTCAGAGTTTGGACACCACTAAGACATTCAAGGTGAATGGTCACCGATTGAAGCACTACTACGATAGTGTCCAAACCAAGGAAGGTGGACATGTGAACATCAAGGTGGCTCTCGAGGATCCACCTAACTTCGACTGATCGCAAGGACTGAAGTCGGGCCACCGACAATAAACAGAGGCGCTGCTTGGGAGGCAATCCAATGGGAGTTAGTTTTCTTTCTCCCTTTTATTTTTATTGCTTTAGTTGTTAGACTTTTCTATTTTCTTGTATTTTTGTCTTACATTGGGGACAATGTAAGATTTAAATATGGGGGAGGGATTAGTCGTGTCTTATTGTTTTTCTTATTATAAAAAAACAAAACAAAATCGAAAAATTTGAAAATTGTGAGCTCATAGTTAGTAATGCACGCAGGCTTAGATTCATTAGCCCATGATGAAACCTAATTGATAGCATGCATGTTTTTGAACATAGGTGAATCGTTAACCATGGAACACTGTTAACCTTGGAACACTTTGAACTCTAATGCAAATTTTACTTTAACTTAGTAGTTGAATAGTTTGAGCACGATATTGTCATGGCTTGTGAAGTGTGCATAGCTTAGTGAAGATTGTATAAACTTTGTGATAGTCTTAAGAAGTCTCTAATACATGCTAGAACTTAACTACATGCTCTTTAAGGCGTGTGTCTAGACTACTTGCAAACATGAAAGTGATATAGGCGATCTATGATTCCTTTGAGCCTTTCAAGCCTACCATGTAAATAAAATCAATCACTAGTACCTTTTTGAGCCTTAATGCAAAAAGATGGGTGTATGCTAAGCATACAAACAACCCCCATTCGACATTCTTTGACTAGCTTATCATCCTTCCCTAATAAGCCTAAATGTGAATTATATCCACACCTTTGAAGGGAGTATGATGTGTTTCATTCACATGCACTTAGGAATTCATTGAATTATATGTTTGAACTTCATTGTCAAAATAATTAAATGCATGAACGAAAAGGGTTGCCTTGAAAAGATTAATACAAATATGACTCCAAGGGGAGCCAAGGCACAAAAGAGAAAAAAATGATTAACGTTTGCATTGAAAAAAAAAATTCATGCAAGAAGAGAAGCTTTATTGTGTATAACATTATACTCTCTTGTTTGATACATCTTACCCTTTCTTTCATAAGCCAATACCTAGGCCAAGCTACAAGCTAATAAAGACCTACTTGATTTATGTTTGCAAGTAGCTAAGATAGTGGAGAAGAGTGTGCAAGTAAGCTTATACTTGTTTTAGTGTATGACTTGAACTATTGTGGATTTGCATCTTTTGGATCTATAATTTGTACACAACATTTGTTTATGACCACACACGCACGTTCACTACTTTGTTAAGTATGAGATGTTTAAGGATTAACATTGTTCCACTATTAACTTTTCACCGCCTTTCATTACTATGCATGTTTAAAATTGTTGAGGCATTATAGTGGAGATAAGTTAGTTTGTTATGATGGTATGAGCCAACAAAAAGATTGTTGTTTTGTCTGATTTACTCGAGGTCGAGTAAAGATTAAGTGTGGGGGAGTTTGATGTGACTAGAAATAGACACATCATTGAGTTTAATTGTTTACGGTTTGGTATGTTTTGATGGATAATTTGATACATATGCTACCTAATCGTATATTTGTATAATTGTAGGTGGAATTGCATAAATCGAGCTAACTAAGGCGAATAAAGACTAAGAAAAGATTTGGAGCTAATAAGGACTCAGTGTAGATCAAGAAAAAGGCTAAAAATGTAATTTTAGTTGAAGCGATCGACCGTATGGATGAAGAGATCGATCGCCTTTGGACAGAAAATTGAGCAACAATTTATACGAGGCAGCGATCGATCGGAAGAAGTGGGCGATCGATCGCCAAAACCCACTGGAGCCAAGCGATCGATCGGTGAAAAAGAGGCGATCGATCGCCTAAAGAATTTCGCCGAAAAAAATAAGTTAGCGATCGATCGCTACCTTATGGTGATCGATCGCCAGCATTATTTTAGAAAGTGTGGAGACTTGATTTCATTCCTTCCCATATGGATTTTACGCTACTTCATCAGCCTCCATAACTTATATACTCGAAAAATCAGTCTCTGGAAGACATTATTCAGACCTTAGAACATAATTTTAATTTTTAGAAATAATTTTTCTCACAATTTTTGTGAAGAACGCTCGAAGAACGAAGACGGAATCAACAAGCCGGAATAGTACTTCGCTTTAGTAACTTTCTTTTCTATTGATTGTTTGATGTTTTTAATACAATTTTTTTTAGTTTTAAATTTAGTTGTGCAAGGCTAAACACTTTGATTCTTGGTTGAGGGATACTTGCCTTTGGAATAAAAATACTTGTGAAATTTTGGTTTGATTGTTGAGTTTTCAATTCAATTTCAATTTGTTCTTCAGATTATGATTCTTATGATTGTTGTGTTTGATTGATAGATTGATCACCTAGTAATCACATACACTATCTAATGCTAATTAAGAAGCAACTAAGATTGATAATTACCTGATGTTGGTGTTATTAAATTCTTAGGAGAAACGATTGATGATTAATTCTAACGGCTATAGTTTTTATTGATTAGATTCATCAAACTTACTAGTTTTGGAACTATCATTGATTTAATCTTAACGGCTGTAGTTTTGGTTAAGATTTGATAAGAGTCGAATAGAATGATGTTTTCTTTTTTACTACAATTAAGGTAGGTGAGGAATTAAGTTTTCAATTGATGAATAATTGAATGAATTCATATGTTTAGTAATTTGATGATCAAGTGAATAATTTTCAAAGGTAAAGTTGACCGAAAATCAAGAATTGTTTTTTTTAATCTTGATAAACTAGTGATTTGCTTGCTTTTATTTAATTTAGTTATAGTTAAAGAAATTTAAAAACCCCCTATTTTGATATTACTTAGCACAAAAGTACTCACTTCCCTGTGGGATCGATCCCTACTCACGCTACTACATTCATAACTGTTATTAACTTGAGATGGTTAATTTGGGCGTACGCGATAAACGCAACCAAAAACAATGTTGTGATGCGTGATTTAAAGACATATCTGAAACCAATGCTTGATGGTGTTTTTTTCATGTTAGATGTGCATGTCATTCTATTAATTTGGCTGTTAAAGTTGGTTATGAAGACAATCACTCAGCATGTATTGAGAAAATGAAATAATGTGCTAAATGGTTCGAGTCGGGTTGAGCGTGATTGTAAACAATTATGTTTATCTAATGGTTTAAAGCATCTTCTTTTTCCATAACCAATAAAAACTAGGTGGAATTTGTTGTACAATATGTTGAATGATATGATACATTACAAAGATATTTTAACTCCATTTTATAATTTATATCAAATGCCTGATAGCGATGAAAGTATTTATTTGACTGATGATGATTGTGAATTTGTTGAAAATTGTGTATCATTGTTAGGTACTTTCAAAGAAGCGACGGAACGCTTCTCCGGCGTTACTTATCCAACTTCCGTTTATTTTGTTCCTTTAGTATTTAACATGCTTAGAATCCATTCGCATGTTACTTGTTTTTGCTTGCTTTAAAGATTAAGCTCTTTCAAATGGATTTCAAATGGATGTCAAGAGTGCCTCTTGAATGGTGTTTGAAAGAAGAGGTGTATGTTGATCAACCACCAGGCTTTGAGGATCCACATTTTCCGATCATGTTTTTAAATTTGATAAAGCTTTGTATGGTTTGAAACAAGCTCCTAGAGCTTGGTATGAAAAACTATATTCATTCTTAACCAAGAATGGCTTTACAAGAGGAAAAGTGGATATTACTTTGTTTACCTTAATTAAGGGAATGATTTGCTTATTGTTCAAATATATGTTGATGACATCATATTTGGTGCTACTAATGAATCTTTGTGCAAGAAGTTTTCTAAATTAATGCAAGATAACTTTGAAATGAGCATGATGGAAGAACTCAACTACTTTCTTGGATTGCAAATCAAACAATGCAAAGATGGAATCTTTATAAATCAATGAAAGTATGTCAAAGATATGCTAAAGAAATTTGGAATGGAGAATATGAAGAGTGCATCAACACAAATAAGCTCATCAACCAAGCTTGACAAGGAGGATGAACAAGGTAAACCAATTTGTCAAAAGCTTTATAGAAGTATGATTGGCTCTTTGATTTATTTAACGGCTAGTAGGCCGGATATCATGTTTAGTGTATGTTTATGTGCTAGATTTCAATCATCACCAAACGAATCGCACTTGTTCGCCTTAAAACGCATTTTTAAATATCTTTCAAGAACTCCAAATCTCGGCTTGTGATATTTTAGAATTTCTTTCGTTGATTTGAAAGCTTACTCCGATGCTGATTTTGGAGGATATAAGGTGAATAGGAAAAGCACTAGTGGTAATTGTTTCTTTCTCGATAATAGCTTGGTATCTTGGTTTTCCAAAAAGCAAAATTGTGTTGCACTCTCAACAATCGAAGCCGAATATATGGCCGCCGGTAATTGTTGTGCACAAATCTTGTGGATGCAAAGCTAATTACTTGATTATGGGCTAGTTGTTTCAAAAGTTCCAATTTTTGTGACAACACTAGCACCATATATTTATCTAAAAATCCAATCCAACATTCTCGGACTAAGCACATCGATATTATGCACCATTTCATCCGTGACCATATCGAACAAAATGATATTGAATTGTTTTATGTTAATACCAAGGATCAAATTGCCGATATTTTTACAAAACCACAAGACGAAAATACTCTTATTTTTCTTCATAGGGAACTTGATATGATTGAACTTTGAGCATGTTTATATACCTTAAGAAATGATATCATATTTAGGGGGAGCTGCTCTGCTTCGTCATATGCATAGAGCAATTGTGAAATTCATTTACATAAATTAATTATGTTTAATGAATTTTGTAGCTCAACATTTAATTTCAAAAAGTGCATCTTGAAATCACCTTTAAAAGTCACAAATTGTGGTTATTTTTGTTTTTGAGATTATGTAAATTATTTTACTTGATAGATGGTATAATGAAAGATATGTTAAGTAGCTCAAAATCTTGCCAAACCATCGCCTCAACATCCTGTGCGGAACACCTCGTCCGTGGCTCTTTACAATTATTTGTATACATTTATATTATGAAATGAAGAAGAAATAGATTGAATTTGTGATTAATATTGAGGAAATATTTACAACATCAAAAAAATAAAAAAATTCAAAAAAATTAAAAAGAGTTCGAAAATAAAAAAAATTCAAAAAAAAAAAAAAACAAAACTAACCGGATCCGATCTGGTTCTTTAACGGACCGGACCGGACCGGACCGGTTCCGGGACGGTTCAGTCCGTTAAAGCACCCTTATTTGAAGGTCCAGCCTTTCTTATCAGGTCATAACATCACTTGATATGAGAGATATCAAAGTGAAGTAAATATAAAAACAACTTTTATTGGAGGATGGAGCAAAAACGTTTTTGCCTCATTAATAAAGTGGCGAGACATTCTCTGAACTTTAAATGGTAATATGAAGACCCGGGTGGAATCAATTGGTTGACTCCTTATTCTTGGGATGGATGCTTTCCGTTACCACCACTTGTTAATTTGTCTGCACAAATAGTAAACTAGTTAGCACCAAAAGTTTATGGGAGAGAGGAGAGTGCAATCAATTAGTATTACTCATTTTTACCAATCATATAATAAGTGGCATGCCTTGAATTGATCTAAAACTAATAAAAATAAGTATTATGATCATCAATATGCATGAAAGTATTATGATAAATAACTTTCATCCCTTCTGCGTTAAAACACACACACCTAGTTCTCAATCCATGTTTCTTTTAACCACAACCAAATCAAATCTGCCTTTTCGCTGGAAGGGGTTTCGGTACACAAGCAAACCAAACTTAGGTAAAATCATGACTAAATATAGGAGGTAGAGCAAACATTTTCGGACAAATTAAGTACAAATTTTATTTGTTTTTGGCATTGACAGCCACTATTCACTCCATTATTTTCTTCCTTTGACAGAATTCACAAATTTGCAAAGGACCCGAATTTCCTACAGAGGAAGATAAAACAGGCGAAACTCTAAACAAGACCTAGTACACGACAAGAATCCAATGAAAGCAATTTTTAAGCCATCTGCAGCTTGAAAATATGAAAATAGTAAAATACCTGCTAACTGCAGAACATCAGCATCAAGAATGGAGAAGACACTAGTCGATTTAGGCAGCCCTTGTTGCTTAAAAAATTAACGTGATATCAATTTTACTTGTACATCTTCTGGAGGGATCGTTTCCAATCCGTTCAACAAGGGGCGGTAGAAATCACTTTCAACATTTTTTTTTTTAACTTCATTATACACGTTTCCATAATTTATTCTATATGTCCAGATGAAATATACAAGGCAAAATCTGTGAAGGTTTAGAATGGAAGCATCATGAGCAGACCTGCAGAACATTTAAAGACAACGATATAAGAGCCAAAAGAAGAGGGAACAAATTCTAATCGCACAAAGAACATAGTAATAAAGAAAATTAACCTGGGATGTGATCCACTTTTCTTGCATAAATCTGCTGAATCTAGTGAAGTCAGCAGGATCAACTTTCTTATCATTTGTTTGAATGGCATTACAAAAGCCTCGACCATAAATCCTCTTAGGATTGAATTTTTGGACAAGCGAGGGGACAGAATCACCAAAAGCAACCCCAGTAATGAACAATGGAGATGAAATTTTGCAACTTTTAGCATTTAAAGATTATCCCTCTACTGTTCTTGCATCAACTGATTGAAGATCATTGCGTAGTCATATAATTGATATGAACCCGCTCAAAGCTGACCCAACATCATTAACCTGACTTGAAAAAATTTGAGGCCTTTATTCTTCTTCATCGACACTGCAATTAGAGTGATCTTTGATGGAATCCCTGATTCAACTAACCATATAGAATTCGAAAAGCAAGAGACCTTCCCCAATTTTCTTCCTCCCACATCAGCAAAAGACTATGAAAGGGAAAGATTCAAGATTTGTTCTTTAGAAACATATTGGGGTTCAACGATTGATCGCTTCCATTGAAACTCGAACAACACGCAAGAAACCCTTTATATCTTGGAAGTTGAAATCGAGCGCCATTCCGAGAGAACAGATGTCAGATTCTCCAAGGTTTGAAATAGCATCTGTGAAAGCGTTTCTTGATTTGCTCGAGGCTTCCATTGCAAAGTTAACATCTTGTGCCTAAAGAAATACAACACAATAACTTACAAAAACTATAAACTAGAAAAAATATATATCAGATTTAGTGATGTCAGTGATCATAGGGTGGTTTACAATTTGCAAGGACATGGATAACTAACTAATAGATTAATACCATGCAGTGCCACAATGCCATTATTAGTTTATGACTTATGAGGAGTTGAAAATGCAACTGCACTCACAAAGTTTAGAAGCCGGATGAAACCAGAACGATTCCAAGAAGTGATATTATGGCTCCCAGAAACTTGAGGAGAGCCTACAAATTTGGCTACCAAATTACCCT
The DNA here is from genome assembly GCA_907163345.1 of Haberlea rhodopensis. NCBI lineage: Eukaryota > Viridiplantae > Streptophyta > Magnoliopsida > Lamiales > Gesneriaceae > Haberlea > Haberlea rhodopensis. The sequence continues at coordinate 1,142,654 of CAJQUN010000113.1, read as the reverse complement.
TCTCTGTAGTTGCTTGGTTCAAGTTGTCAACATCAGAGGCGAAGGAGAAAGGAGATTCACCTAAATGGTAATTATGAAACAAAAAACTGCAATTAGGAAGGTGAAAGTCTCGTCAATTCTATTATATATGATTAATTAACTTTATATCTGCTCAGTGAAACATGCTTATATCACATCCATTCATTACGAAAAGAATTACAGGAATAAGAGAGCAATAATACACATCACTTTCTGAATTTGGCATCGACATGAGATCATTGTATAATTACTGAAAGGAAATAACGAAATGACTGATGCAATCTCAAAAAACTACAAGTTGGAATTGAGACATGACCTCATCTTTAATTGTGAGATTCCGTTTCATTAATTGGATCAATACCTGGTGGATCAATTTGCAGAGCAGTTTGCAACTCGTTCCTGTCCCTATTTGCACTGGAATGCGAATAATAAACTACTCGCATATAAGCAACCTCCATGCATTTATAGGCCAATGCAGCAGCAGCCATGTCTTTCGACTTTTCAAATTCATGGGCACAAAACCTACCAATAATTATTTAGTCAATACCAAGAAAGGAAATGCTATGCATGAACCACAATTTCCTTATAAGAAACTAATAGTTATCAAAAGTATGATAAGTACATGTTTTAAACCAAGTTAACTGACTGACATAGAGACCAGAATTTAAAGCTTTTTAAGGGATCACAGGTCTAGACACTATGCAATGATAACTCACTCGCATAGCTTCGCAGTGCTACTGTATATATGCATTGAGTGCATCATTTCATTATGCTTAGAGCCTTCACCACTTCCAGTTTCCAACAGAGAGGCTCCATGAAGAAATTTGAGAGCGGCTTGGAAATAAAATCCATTACTTTCAGATGATCCAGAATTCTGCAAGACCGAACCTGTGTTATGAAGAACTAGAAACAACTCAACATATATATCAGAATCAATAGGACATGAACAAACCTTAAGGCGGTCAGCCAAGTGTTTGAGGTCCTTGGCCTCTTTTAAAGCATTGTTAGCACCACGACTAGAGGAATCCCTTCGAACGGGACTTGGGGAGTCAACATCCTGAGCCTTTTTTCGAATTTGGGGTGGAATGTCTTAAATTAACAGGCTGACCATTCTCCTTGTCAGCTTTCTTACACTGATTTGATGACAAGTATTTTACACCATTTTCTTTGTGAGATCCACTACCGGGTTGGAGAATAGCAACTGTTTCAGTCTGAACTCTAGCTAAGGGTGGAAGTGGGTGTAATATCCCATTTCCATCGTCTTCAGGCAGGTCACTTTTCTTATGTAATTTCTCCTCCAGATTACGCTTTTTATCTTGGCTTTTGATGAAATCTTGGCCATCATGACCTCCAAACTTTGATTGATACAATACTTTACTGCTATGACATAATGTTCCACCGGTAGTATCGTTCTTGTGGATCTTACCGGGAGTGCCCGACCTTTGGTCAAACCTGTTTTTGCTATTCTTCTTTTCTTTGGTTTTGTCTTTATCCAAGTTAGATGCAGAGGTACAAGTTTTGTCCTTTGTATGTGAAGACCCCTTTCCTGACTTCTTCAAGTGAGATGCACTATAATTGGTAGAGCGAGTTAGATCTTTTTCCACCATCCTTTTGCCAGCATTTCCTCCATCTTCACCACCAGAAATCCTTCTTGGACTCACTGCGGCAAAAGAGTAAGGATCCATAAAATCATTCTTTCCAATGAGCTTCACTCTCATTGATGGGACCTTATCAGCATTATAAACTCTCGAAGGAGATGAAGACACTGATTCGACTGGAGAACATTTAACTTCCTGGGCACCGCTTTTATTTTCATGTGAGCCAGATATCTTGGAAGAGCTAGAATTGGTAGCAAAAGAACGATGTACTGAACCCCTACCATTTTTCAAACAATTTTCTACCAGGGTATCGCTCAAATATTGATCATTATGCTGCTTATGTATGATGCTATGATCATTATGCTGCTTATGTATAATGCTACCCTTACCGTCGGTTCCTGCTCCAGATTTGCTTCCACTCGAACCTTTTCCCCCAGACTTGGAAACTCTAGCATTTTTTCTTTCCAGCAGGTCACTTTCCCAAATTTCATCAACAAAGTCACCAGAGTTTTGGAAGCAACTTTGAGAACCATGGCAGTCCTTCCCTTTCCTTTTCCGAACAGGGTCCTTGTCATCAATTTTTCTCGAGTGCGTTAAACTGTCATCTGAAGTACCTGGAACTTTTATTTCTCGGCTCAACCCAGAAACTGTATCCTTCTTCAGGTCGCTCCTTGTATCCATGCACTTCAATGCATTATTTGACGAACCATTGATAGAGATATTGCCTGCATTTCCATTTTCAGAACTCCACTTTTCATTATCAAAATGCACTTCACCCTTTATTCTTTTAGATGACCTAGAATCATCCACATCAGACTCTAAATTGTTATTTATCTTCGGATTCATACCTGTGCGTGTATCAAAGAAAAAGCTTAGAAATACCAGTATAGAAACCCAAGAAGCTAAATGGTGGAGCTGAAAAATAAGATTTGATCATTATTGAGGAAAACTGACATATCACTATACCTGCATTAGAACAATGGACAATTGATTCTTTTCTACTAATCTGAAATCCACGGGTATCTAGAGGAGAGTGATTTCCTCTATTCAATGTACCAGTTTTACCAGATGTTGGGAGGTTCTTCCGTGAGTTTGCAGCAAATGAGCTTGCTGAATGAGCTGCCCTATGCTTTTGCTTGAGCCCCGGTGTTTCATCGTGGACAGCCATATTTTGGTGCTCTCGAACAGGAGGCCCAGCATCAACCAATGGTACTACCACAGTACTCGGTATAGAATTGTGAAGCTGGTTACACTGTCTATCAGAACAAGGGGCCAGAACTGAATCAGCAGCAGGTAGCTGCAGGGCTCTTACAGCACTAGTAGTTTCCTCCTCAGGGATACTACAACGGTTCATTCCAGGCCTATGGTAATGGCAAAACAATAAGTTGTTTTGGATTGAAGAATATTACAAACAGAAACAGAAATTCAGTGAGTATCACCCCATGTAGGCAAACAAGAAATCATATAAAACTTTGACCATACGAGGCATTAGGCCCATGGTTTTCAATAAACTTTTTGTTCGCTGATTAGACGTTAGACAGGTAAAATATGGATACAAAAAAATATAAAATATTTACTCGTCAAAACCAGTAATACAAATAATCGTTATTCATACAGAGGATAGATCTTGATCATTGTAACAACAAAAACTGTAACATTGATAATACTTACAGCCAAGTAAGCATCCTACAAAGCCATTTTTCAGGAAGACTCTTAGGATTTGTACCCAGTGGAAGAAGTCGCCATTTTTTACACTTATCACAAAAGACCCAGTCTTCCTTAACAATAGGAGCCACACCAGTCTGAGTTTCAGATATCGGAGGAGGCGCCACATGAGAAGGCGACCTATGATAAATTTCTATTGGATGAGGCTTTTCAGCCCTTTTATCATTAGATTTCTCTTTTGAGGTGTTGATATACTCACTTGAATTTCTTTTCTCCAAAAGTTGAGGATCCTTTGACCTTCCAGAGGCAGGCATGTTTAAAGTTGATTCATCTTCTTCTTCTTCAAATCCAAAGTCTCCAAAAAATTCTTTAAGATGCATGTCCCGAGATTTTTCAGGGTCCTTTTGAAGATCGCGGGAATCATTTTTAGTCACAGAAGCATTAGCATGAGAGTTCTTCCGACTTTTATTCAAAGAAGAATCAACCATTCGCCGATCATTTTGTATGTGCGCTCCCACAAATTTCTTTGAGAGATCAGAAGGTCCAACAGTAGTTTCATTTCTTCCCTTGGAGACAATTGAATCAGATTGGTCTGAAGTATGAATTTTTTCTTCTTTGAGTACATTGTTCTTAGAGAAAGCTGCAACGCTACTACAGTTTTCATTTTTAATTTCTGAATAGTTGCTTGATGAACTCAGACTTTCACCCAACTTCTCAATCCTGCCAATCTCTAGGGAAAATTCACTATCCAAATTTTTCTTAATTATATCTCTAGTAGTTTCTCTTTTCACGCCAGATTTTGAAGCATTCAAAGGAACTTCTGCAGTAGTAGACATATCCTTTATAGTATCAACAATGGTATATTGTGAATTCGATATCAGTGGAAGTTTCAAATTAGAGACCATTTCCTCACAGCATAATGCGTCAATATCAGTTTCTTTTTCCTTCTTCACAGCAGAAACAGAATTATTCTGACCACCAATGTTCTTCCGATCTGTTAATTCAATGGAGACAGAAATTCTTTCAGATGACTTCCACTTCTTTTGTTCTATAACAGTCTGATCACTCCTACTGGAAAGAAATCCATTTACTAACATCCCAGAACTTTCTTTGTGTGTCTTGTCAAAGTTTCTTTTTTCGACCAGATAAATCAGATCTTCCGATAGAGGGGATAAAAGATGGCCCGCGGAGAAGGATGTCATTATCTGATCCAACAGAGTAGAAGTCTGAAGTTTAAGAAAGCTAAAGGCCATATTAACCCCAAAAAATAGACAGTGATTTACAAATACCTGAAGAATACTGGTAGGAGATCCCTCTAGAACATCCAAAAGGTTACCACTTGGTTTATCAACCGTTGCTTCCTGACGGTAATCGAACGAAGAGGATGGGGAGACAATCAGACCGAGTCCATTGTAGATCTCAGTATTCTTTTGTGTCGACAAATTTTCAGAGCCAACTTTGATTTTAACTTTCAGAGTTTTCTGGTCTGGAGGATTGACAGATTTCTTGATGACTCCACATTTAAAACTGGATTCATCGACACGCCTAGATGGTAAGCCCTTCAAGGAATTTTCAATTGACACAGTCTTTCCTGAAGCATCATGTAATCTTTCTGTTGGAGCAGAGCTTGATGAAGCTAATGAGTTTTGTCTCTGATCCTAAATCAGAGAACAAGTCAAATAGCACAAGTGAACCTGGATATCATGTTGAACAGAAACTCTAGTTCTATTTTGTAGTGGTAGATAGCAAACAGAGAAGTACATAGATTAAGATCTACATGCATCTACCTCTGCCTGCAGCTTTCTTGGGGATCCTGGAGTATCATAGTTATTAACTTTTGGTGGACTCTTTGTATGGGACCAAGATGGAGACCGCTGATATATAGGTAAAAATGAACCATATCCCCCAAATTTTGCCCCTGTTACGCATATGAATTCATGATCAATAAAGATCATACTCTGAGCCACTAACTTAATGGACACATTCTTTCTCAAACTTACCCAAATTCTCAGCGGAAACACCACCCTCAAAATCTTTCTGGAAATGGCCCAAAACATTTTGAAGTTTCTCTCCCTTCAAATGGTGCAAAATAAGAAATATTAGATTCACATTCTATTGCAACAATTGTTACAATCCCTCGAACAAAATTTAATCTATTGATCCTTAGATGGAATCTCCAAAGAAAAAAATGGAAACTAGACATCCCCAATGCATCAATTCAAAATAAAGAACACTAACCAAAAACCATCTTTAACTATCTAAAAAACTAGCAATAAATTCAGCTCTAAAAAGTGATTGAAACCAAAATAATTACAGACCAGGCATACAAATCACAATTACGCAACTTATCAGCAATCAGAGGGAACTAGAGTTCCTTATAACTAAAAACAAGGTATAATTCAACCTTACCTACATAATCGCATATCAACATAACAATACAAAGATTAATTACTCAACAACACAAAATAAAGATGTAAAAGGAAGGAAATTCAACATTCTTACAATGTAAGAGAGAGTAATATCCGGGTCAATCGTGGAAACTTCATCCTGACCATGATAAGAAAGAGCTTCACCTTCCTCAGCCTCAGTCTCTTCCATCTCAAACCCGAAAAACCCTAACCCCTTCCTCCCATCTCAGCTTCCTACACAATAAAAAAAAGTATTAAATATTAAATATCCCCAAAAGAAATCTTTTTTTCTCTCCTTTTACTTTTCTCTGAAACTTTCAACGACCCATTTTACACAATCGAAGAGCCAGAAAAACCCACCAAGTGATCTTCCTGATCAGATTTACACTCCGAGATACCTTCACCTATCAGGAAAAGCTTTATTTTTCCAATAATTTACAGATTACAGTAAAAAAAATGCAAAATACTGGGAATTGTATCAAATTTAGATAGCTTTATTTGATTTCAGGATCGTGGTAAATGGATCGTGGTAAATGGACCTCTGAAGCTCAATCCGTTGAGCAGAAGAAATGAAGAGAACAAAACTATGGAAGGAGAGAGACGAGAGAGAGAGAGAGAGAGAGAGAGAGAGAGAGAGAAAACCCGGTTACGGTGCACAGCAGCCTCAATTTTTCTTATTTTTTTTTTCTTTAATGATATTTTTATTTGATGAATCTTAATTTTTAAGTATGAAAGTTAACACAAAATAAAAGAATTGGAATATTCTGAATTTCGGTATTGTGTGAATGAATGATAGATATTCGGAGATAACTGTGTTCCCAATTAGCAGCTTTGAGATTTCATCTCACCCAACGGTTTTTGTCTGAAGATTCTATATTCTTCAGTTATTATTTTTTTTTTTTTATGTTTTTTGCCCTAAAAAGACTATTGATTTCAGAAAATTCTATAATAAAGCTTCAAACGTAGTTTGGCATAATGCATCGATTTTTATTTGGATAAACTCACGTAAAATCCCTAAATCTAAACTTTCTGTAACTGCACTCTCCATGTCTAAGAAACTATGTTCTAGCTCCGTGCCTTCCTTTTGACCTTGGTTTCAACTATCTACATCATACAAATTTGTTTTTATACCCTTAAAGAGATGAAAGTTATCAATTGTCTAATACCCCTGGATTTTAATCACTTTTGCAACAATACCCCAAGGCTTGATCCTCGAAATTGATATTAGAGTCTAGGTTTATTCTGAAAATATTAAAATATTATTTTAAATATTAGTAATATCCTAAATGGAGGAGACGGTTCAAGAAAAAACATGGTGTGATGCCCGGAATAATTGATAATTAATCATTTGATTTAATTGTGGTACTTTATAAGATAATTAAGATATTAAATTTTTGGGCATCGTCTTTTTGGACCGAAGTTCGAATAAATAATTACGGGTTGAACTTGTGATATAAATTAAACTAATTATGTGATGTCCGGAATAATTATTAATTGTCAAATGGATTTAATCATGATATTTATATGATGTGTTGGGATTTAATTCTTGGGCATATTATTTTTGACCGGAGCTGGAATAAATTATTCCGGGTTGAATTTATTGTGTAAATTAAATTCAATGGATTTTTTTATATTCACAATAAATAACTTTTATTGGAGATTAAGATTTAATGATAATAGAAAATGGGTGGTAGTGGAAATTGTATGGTGTAAAAACTTAATCTAGGGTTACAAAATAAAACACACACCCTCCTTCTTTCACACACAAAAAAAAACCGACACCTTCACCTCCTCCCCCCATCTCTCGCGTCGTCTCCTATCTCAGCCACAAGGGGGCGATTTCTCCTCGGTTTCCAGCTGCATTTTTGTGCAGGTTTGGGTGGGTAATCCTCTCTTGTCCCTTAATCATTCTCTCCCTTGGATATTTGAGTTGCTTGGTTCGATTTTTGTTGACTGCCGATTTTGTAGCTTGAGATTGAGAATATCTGATACTTGTTTAATCGATTATTTCATCATTGATTCGTGTTTTTTTTAGCTTGACTTATCATGAGTTGGAATGTATCATTCTTTTCCTTCCATTTCGCCCAGCCGTGCATGCGTGAGTGAGCGCGCTGTTAAGGGTGGGATTTATTGTTGTTATGAGGCTCGATTTGTTGCTTGTGATTCAAAATTTGTGATGATTCTAGGCTGATTCATACTGCTATGTTGGGTTCGAAAATGAGGAATTGTTCTTGATCGATTTTTTTTCCTTGCTGCCTCCTTTGATTTCCTTGCTGTTGAGCTCCAAAAATCTACAACATTTGGGTTCAAAAATCTGCAGCATTTTGGCATGAAATACCTGCTGTGTTCATGCTAAAAGAATATGATGATTTGTGGTTTTAAATCTTACTGTATTGTGCTTTATTATCTGCCGTTTATTGTTCGAATATGATGCTGAAATATGTTGAATTTAGATGCTGAAACTAATCGAAAATGATGCTGAAATGTGTTGATTTTAGGTGCTGAAACGAATCTTGTTAATGTAATGGTTCAAAAATGATGGTGAGTTGGTTCAAAAATGTCATGTTGCTATGGTTCAAAATCTTGTTGTGTTTTGTTCGAAAATCTTGCTGAATTGGGTTCAAAAATTGTTGCTGCCATGGTTGGAGATTCTTAGTGTTTCGGCTTAAAAATAATGCTAATAGGGTGTTTGATATAATGCTTAAGTGGAGTTCGAGTGTGACCAAAAGCTATACTAAATGTTTAGTAAGAAAGCCTACTTTTTGGAATTACATCATGGTAGTGTTTTGGTGAGTGTTGGGCTATGGTTTGATTTTCTAATAACCTTGAGCATGTGTAATGTGTGAATAGGTGAGTTAGATAGATGTTAATGTGTGTTATAAACATGTATTAAAGTGTATATTAATGAATATACTTGCAGGTATGCGATAGCATGAATTGGAGACTTTGTTGAATATTTAAATGACAAATCTATGAACTAACTATTTAGTTGAGATGGTGGATAACTTGATTAAATGAAGGATTATTGGTTTGTTTGTGTAAACTATGAAGCATGAAAATGAAAAGTGTTTAATGATATTAGTTGCTTTGAATATGAGCTAATATTGAATTGATATTCGATATAGACACTATACGAGACTTCGGACGTTAATGATAGCTTGTTCATGTTGTCGACTATAAGGTACGTGGTGACGTACGAGCACGTATACCTAGTATTTACATGTTCATGTATATGTTTAAGGCTAAGTGATTGAGTTTGGTAGTTGAATTGAATATACGTGGAATGGTGGATACATAGGGGTATGTAATCCGGGTATACGAGTTGAACATTGATGTATTTGGCATGATCGATATGAGAAATGGTTGAGATGAGATTTAATCGATAGGCATAGTTGCCTTGAATATGAGATTCGTTGTGATTGTGCATAAAATGTTGAATTGTGATTATAGTGAATCTATTGCATTGATGAGTACGATATTTTTGAATAATGATACTGAGCTTGATGTTTATGAAAGTGTATAAGATTGAACAGGAACAGTTCGTGATGGCTATGCCGGTTTGGAATTGTACAGGGAGTATATTTTATAGATTTTCAATAACCTTAATTGTTGCTTTACAATTTCGTATATTGTTGTGTTGAGTTGGAGTATGCTCACCCGTGTGGGGGTTGTTTCTGTTGAAACAGGTACAACAGGTACTAAACTACTTTGGGATATTGGTTCGAGCTTTGTTGGATCATGCCGCTCCCAGAAACAGAAGCGTATATGAGAGTGGGTAAATAGGATACGCTATTTATTCAGTTAGATTGGTGTTCATTTATTTGTTGCTCGTATGTGAGCAACTGGAAGCATGTATATGGATTGTATAAGGGTGTTGAAGCCCACTTTTGATGTCTTCTTAGTATGGTATTTTCCCTGGCTGGGAACTTATTTAGGGTTTAGTTTTCTTTTAAGTATTGTGTTTTTCCCTGGCTGGGAATTATATTGGTGATGTGTCTTATTTTGGGATAGCTCAATTTATGGGGAGACTCTGCCCAAATTTTTATAAAAACCCACAATATAAAAGTGGTGTGATGGGGATGATAATGGGTGAACCTTGAGTCTTATTGCTGAGTAGTATTTATGTCATGGATAATATGTGAAGCATGTAATGATTCCTTTTAAAGAATGAAAAGAAAGTGAAAATTTTCTATACACAAATGACGTCATAATTGTACTAATGACGAGTTAAGGGGTTGGGGCCTTACATTAGTGGTATCAGAGCAGTGGTTGCTCTTTGGGGCTGTTAAGGGTCTAGGAACTTGTTGATAGGAATTGGTAGCACATATTTGTACATGATGGTATTAATGTTGTGTGACAACTAATTGCTTATGTGCTTTTACGATATGAAAATGGTATTACTAATCATTGTGGTTGCAGGAATCGTGTAGAGTGCGATGGGATGGCATTAACGGTAATGTCTGGCACTCCATATGTTATGTGCTAAGGAATCTGATTTTGTAGGAAAATCGGGCAAAATCAGAAAATGGGAAACATGATGTGCTGTCTAAGGACAGGAATGATTGACAGCACACAGTGGAATATTGTGGTATGATTTCAATTGTTATTGAATATGCAATGTGTTACATTAGCGTCCTACTACGGGTATATCATCAGCGATGGATCATAATATTTGCCGCTGTCATGTCGAAGCGATGTACATGCCGCTGTCATTGTCGAAGCGAGGGATATTATTGAGCTGCCGATATGACGTAGTAGGATTTGTGAACTGTTGTATTAACCTGGATGCAGGTACATGGAGCTAGTGGAAGTTCCGGTGGTTGTTATATTCGAGCGAGGGAGGTACTTGCCGCTGTCATATGAAGCGATGGTAGTATGATATTTACCGCTGTCATGTCGAAGCGATGTACATGCCGCTGTCATTGTCGAAGCGAGGGATATCATATGATCCCGCTATATGTCGAAGCGAGGGGTCCTAAAATTCCGCTGCTATAACAAGACCGGAACAACCACATTATCGGTATTGATAGCGATGTTTCATTCCGCTATATTGGTTGGCGATGGTTCATGCCGCTTGGTATATTGATAGCGATGTCTCATTCCGCTATATTGGTTGGCGATGGTTCATGCCGCCAGGTATATTGATAGCGATGTCTCATTCCGCTATATTGAGTGGCGATGGTTTATGCCGCCGGGTACATGTATAGCGATGCCTCTTTCCGCTATGTCATTGGCGATGGCTCATGCCGCCAGACATGTGTTTAGCGATGGTGCATTCCGCTGATTCCATGGCGATGGTTCTTGCCGCCGATATATATAGTGACGTCTCATTCCGCTATTCTGTTGATGATGAGTATATCAATTTGTGTATTGATATGAAATCATATTTGTGGAATATTTATGTTGAGAGCAGGGACAATTTAAAGGATCAAGTGTGCATCAACTGTGTGCAGTAAGTGTTATTACATCTTGTTGTTTTAAGAATGTATATTCATTGTGATTATGGATATTATATGTATGCCAGTAGTGGCGATGAGTATTATGTACCGCCGTAGGGCGATGAAGATTGATGTATTGCTATTGTGTTAGCAATGAATATTTTTAGTATCGCTATTGTGATTAGCGATGAATGTTGTTGTACCGCAATTGTGTTAGCAATGAGTATTGATGATGCTTTGATTGCAGATAGCAATAGAAGTTGTGCTATTTACAGTTATGTTATTGTTCATTGGGTACATATGATTTAGGCCCAATAGGATATTGGATCGATCCAGGAGGACGAAGTATTGAGGTAAACCATTTCAGTTGGTTGAACATATTGATATATGTTGATTCGAGTTATTTTGTTGATTTTTGTTGATTTAGATTGATTTTGAAATCATGTACATGTAGAAAAGTTGATAATGGAATTGAAGTGAAACCTAGACTTGTCATAGTCATATTTTGTTGCGGTAACGAGGCAAGAAGGGGTGAAACCTCTGTGATAACACTCGCATATCTACGGTGTGTAGTGATGAGATATTGAAAATAGATGTTAATCATTTTGTGATGATAATTATTGTTGTGAAAGCATGCTAGTTTTGTATGTGGTGGGATTAGTAATTGATTAATCATCTATTATGTTGAATGGAACACAATCAGATAGACATGAGTTTAATGAGTATGTCACGGGATGACGTGTGATTTCTACGAATGTCGTGTGTGGACATGTGTTCATTGTGAATATTCATGATTAATGAATTATTATGTTTCGAGGATGAGTTAAAGATTGATATAAATTGCGTCATTGAGGCATGCAATTAATTCTTATGTTAAATTTGAATCACCCTATGAGATAGTGTGATGTAACATGTTGTGTATAGAACTGCGTGAAACTTTTGATGTAGGGAATTAATGTTTGATGACAGAAACATTATGAATATCAAAATGCGTAAATGACAAGGTACGTATTATCTTATGAGTATTTGAGAAATACTAACGAGTTTATTTTGTACTTGCCCTATGACAGATAATAGTTGGGTAATGTAATATGGAAATGTTGATACTTGAGAGTATGTGAGTATTGTGATGAGCATAATACTATGATACCATTGTGTATTGTATTGATTCCATCTACAAAGGTATGTCACGAACTATTCGATATTGATGTTGATGCCTTGTGTTAGATGAGTATAATCGTGACATGAAAATATTGGTGTTAAGCCATCTATCATGGTTTGATACTGATGGTCTGTGGCGGTTGGTGTGTATAATGTGTATATACGTATGTGAGAATGACTAATGGGTTTTCTAGTCATTATCTTGCACCAGATAATAGCCAGGAGATGATATATGAAAGATTGATGCGTAAAGGCTCAAGAGTACCGTTACTTCATACGGATGATGGTGATGATGTAGGGATAAGTTGCATACATTTGCAACGACATAGGTATGAAGTTAATTAAGATAAATGTTGATGTATTGTCATATATTCTTGAATATACATGAAAGCATGGATCGCATGATTTAACGAGATTATATGATGTGTACTATGATGAAAGTAAACTGTGACGGATTTAGATCTTGTGCAAGGAAACTGTACCGATGCGACTACACAGGTACCAAAGTATGACAAGAAGTGCTTGATTGCTAAACACTCTAAGTGTTGGCTTTTATGAATTATTAGCAATTCTCTTGATAAGTTACTGATAGGAATGAGCTTTTAAAATGTAAATAAAGTTCTGGTTAGTATGTTGTTATTGCGATATTGAATGGTAATGTTGGAATGTGGTATAGTGGTGTGATTTGTAGTCTTACCATTGTTGGTGTAATGGGGCACATGTGTGAGCCGTGATGATTCGGATGACTGTTATCCTACAGACGATCAAGTCACTATCTTGAGTTGTATACTGGTACGTGAATTTTACTGTTGGCTTTTATGGTAAGCATGCATTTTAAATTTCGAGGACGAAATTTTATTAGTTTGGGAGAATTGTGATGTCCGGAATAATTATTAATTGTCAAATGGATTTAATCATGATATTTATATGATGTGTTGGGATTTAATTCTTGGGCATATTATTTTTGACCGGAGCTGGAATAAATTATTCCGGGTTGAATTTATTGTGTAAATTAAATTCAAGGGATTTTTTTATATACACAATAAATAACTGTTATTGGAGATTATGATTTAAATGATAATAGAAAATGGGTGGTAGTGGAAATTGTATGGTGTAAAAACTTAATCTAGGGTTACAAAATAAAACACACACCCTCCTTCTTTCACACACAAAAAAAAACCGACACCTTCACCTCCTCCCCCCATCTCTCGCGCCGTCTCCTATCTCAGCCACAAGGGGGCGATTTCTCCTCGGTTTCCAGCTGCATTTTTGTGCAGGTTTGGGTGGGTAATCCTCTCTTGTCCCTTAATCATTCTCTCCTTGGATATTTGAGTTGCTTGGTTCGAGTTTTGTTGACTGCCAATTTTGTAGCTTGAGATTGAGAATATCTGACCGCTTTATTTTTAAACAAAAGATTTTTTTCAAAGAGTAGTGTGAAGCGATTCTACCGCAAGTGCACGGTTGTCAAGTTTTAGTATAGTGAAAATTAAGTAGGGGTTGTCGAATCCACAGGGACTAACGTATAAGTACCAAATAAGATTAATAAAATTATATTTAGCCTACGATTAAAGAAGTTGATTAACTAAAGCCAAATTAAACTACGAAAAATAAACAAGAAACAATAAAATGAATGGTTCCGGATGTGCAAAGGTAAGTCACTCGAGAAATCTATCAAGCTTGTCGTTCAACTATGTTATCTTTAATGATTCAACTGAATTCTCAAATTATCAAACAATTGATTCTAAAGGTGAAAGGTTTTCTCTATTATTCAATACACTCTCTCGAGCTGTAAAGAAACTAACAATAAATTAGAATAAGTCACTCTCGTGCACCTATTTACTAATTCAATATTGCATAAATCATCAAAACCTTGTTACTCTAAATCTATCAATTCAAAGTTCTCGCGTATGCGATATCATCTCTCGATCTCAATCGTAACATACATCATAAATTAATAGAGCGTGTTACAACGTTATCTCTCGATCTCGGTTATAACTCTCAAATTCAATCAAAGTTAGCTAGGCTTTGATCTACACAAGCAATTAATTTATGAACAATAGTAATCAATGCATTCAATCACAATTGAATCAATAATCAAACACAACGAAACTAAAACTCGATAGAATAAACTAAAAGTATTTCAAATCAAATACAAAAGAGTTTAATCGTCTCTCGACCTCAAAAACATTAATTGAAAATCAAAATGACATAGATTAGAGTCTAGAAATACGATAAACGGCGGAATAAATCCGTGCGTAGCACCGAAATCTCTTCTCTTGCTCCTTCCTTGCACTCCGGAATGAATTGGCTCGACTTTGGACGAAGAACGGAGATTGAATCTCCTTCGGCGGAGTTAGGCGGTGGCTAGGGTTCCTTATTTTCGAGAGAATTGGTCTCTGAAATGATGTGTCTCTGTATGGAAATGAAAAATTCCTTTTATCCCCCGAAAATCCATTCAAAAATGGAAGATAAGATTTTCCCGGATTTGCGTCTCGATCGATCGAGAATTGCGTCAGATCGATCGGTGTACTGTTCACGTTAGCCTTTGAAACTCACTGCCTCGCTCGATCGATCGAGATTTCCTTCCGATCGATCGAGACTTCAATAAAATTGGTCTGAAATTTCTGCCTTGGTCGATCGACCGAGACATAATCTCGATCGATCGAGACTTCAATTCATTTTCTTCTCAGCACACTGTCTGGCTCGATCGATCGAGATTCCGAAAATCCCACTTCCTCAATTTCGTCTCTTTTTCGCCTCGATTTCGCCATTTTTCTTCAGTTTAGCTCATATCTTCAATTTCCAACTAATTTTCCTGAAATAGACAAATAAACACCAAAAAGCATAATATCATCCAGGAAAAAGTACGAAAAATGGGACGAAATTACAGCTAAAAACACTCAAAATCTAAGCCTATCAACTCCCCCAAACTTAGACTTGATCGTCCTCGAGCAACCAATAAGCTCAAAAAGAAAAGTTAATCTTAATACTCAGCATGAATCATCTTTACAACTCACGTAAAAACTCAGAAATCCTACTTACACATCAATAAAAGTCATTCAACATTTAACAAGAAGCAATTTCTCCTAAGTTAAACAATACATCGCAACATTGGAACGTGCATGTGTGCTATTGTCAAACATGAGTAATGTACATATCTTTAAGATCAAAAAGTGCCAAAACAACTCCGAGTCAAGATTACTTTGAACTACTCTGCAAATTTACTATCCGGCACTTCTCCACTAATGTAATTATTCCCTAGACTTGGATCAACAGGACTTTAAAAGCTTATAACGTTAGGCCTTTTGGTGTCGGCTCCAAAGAAAAGGTAGGATGAATTCAAAGAAGAGAGTACAATAGAATCAGTTCAATACTTTTTTCGCACACTATTGAGCTTTTCTTCAACTTTTTCTAGCCTTGGCCACTTTGGGTCTTATTTAAATTTTCTTTTCAAGGCTTTTCTCTACATCTTTTCTTTTTCTTTGCTCATTCTTTTGTTCATTTCATTTTTTTCACAATGAACTTATCAACATATAACAATTTAATGCAATGAATGAGATTCATTATACTCCCTTAGGGGTGGGTAAAAATTTTCTTTTAGGATCAATCCAAGGTAGGTATAATGAGGTTGCCAAGAATGTCGAATGAGGGTCTAATCATATGCAATGCATATACCATTCTTTTTCAATAAGGCACAAGAGGGGACACTAAGGAATGATGAATAAAAGGTAGGCTTGAAAGGCACAAACAGTCCAAAAATCGCCTAAATCCTCTCGAAGTCAAGTTCCTAATTATAAATTTCGCCTCAAAGTGCTTTCAAATAAATTGTAGAGTTATCTAAGATGCTCAAGACTCATCATAGTTAACACAAATTTTCACTTTAATCAATACATACTTCACTCAATCATGACTCAATAAGTGCTCAAATTATTCCTCAGTTTTCAAATATGGTTAACAAATGATATATACAAACAAGTTAAACATTTTCATGACTTCTATCTAGATGAGGATTAATTTCATCATGTATTACTGTTGCAAATCTAATCCTTCATTTCTCAAGACTAACTCACAAAAAAAAAAAATTTGTTGGTAATGCTCAAGGATGAATCAGTCACAAAATCATGCAGTCATGCAAGTAGAGAAGCAAGACAAGTAGCAGAATGTGCAAAAACAAGATACATACAAATACTCAAAACCCCCCCAAACTTGTTATGTGAATTGCCCTCAATGAACAAGAAAAAATAAATAAATGCAAAGGCAAAAACACATACCATGACGACGATCGTCACTGATCGTCGTCCTCATCATGCTCCGGAGGGGGAACTGGGTAGTGGTGCTCCTCGCCCTGATATGGCGGAAATGGTGGGTACTCAGAAGGTGGAGGTGCATGCGGATGATAAGGTGCAAAGTGTGGCTCCGACGGGAACTGGAAACCTGGAAAGCCCTGGACCATGGCAGTGTTCCATGCACTCTGATAGTGCATGAACTCCATCTGACGCTGAGCTACCTGCTCATGGTCTATCTGCAATGCTCTCTGCATGCTATGAATGTCCCGCTGCATGCTGTGAATGCTCTGCTGCTCCAGGCGAATATCTTGGAGATCCCTGTGAAGAGAGTCCAATGTAACACGTGTACGCTCCGTAGCAGAGGATGATGATGCTCCAGCTTGTCTAGTGTCCGAGGGTCTTGGCTCGGCCCTTCGTCGGCCCGTAGGAGGTGGTGGACCGTCCACAATGATCGGGGTCTTCGGCGGAAGTAGCTCCTCGTCTTCCCCCCATGTCACTCCGCATCGCTGACATAAAGCAGTGATCGTGGATGGAAACGGTAGTGCGGAGGTCGGTGGGCTGCTCCCAATCTCTTGAATGTGATCACTGATGATCTCGCCGAAGTCCACTTCCTTCCCTGAGAGGATGGCATATACCAGGACCGCTCTGTCTTTTGTCACCTCAGAAGTGTGGGTCAAAGGCATGACCCGCGAGGCGACAAATGAGAACCATGCTTGGGCCTCTGGCGTCAAATGCTTTTTTAGAACCAACTATGGCTCTCCTTTATCGTTCCTTTGCCAATCCACTCCCGGCATGCCAATAACTGCCAATACCTCATCGTAGTCTATCTTGCTATTCTTGAAAGATTGGTATGCACAGTTGTGAATGAAAGGCATCCGGTGAATATTATTAATTGAGGCTCGATCTACCAACACATCCTTCCCACGAACATAAACAATTGCTCGGTGCCCTGGTTTAATTGTTCGAAGATTAGTGTAAAATTCCCTCACCAGTGGCACCACAGCATCAATCGATGTCTGAACAAATTGAAACCACCCTTTTCGCCGTACTGTCCTAATGACAGGACACTCCATTTTATCCATGCTCATTCCCCTTTCACGGCTCAGGGGTTTCTTATGATAGGTGGGATATAACTCATCAACTGTGGCATTGACAAACTTCTGTTCGTCATACCCTGGTTCAGAAGTGGTGGTCTCCGCCTGCTTCTGCTTTTGTGAAGCCTCCGCCTGCTTTGACCTCTTTCTCGACGACATTTTCTTGCTAAATTATTTTCAAATATCTCAATTAACTTCAACTAACACCACACACAACACTGCAAATCCAACACCCTTCAACACCACAAAACTTCCTCCAAACTTAAATCCTTCCTAACCCAATTCTACTACACCAAGAAATTGTACCAAAAGATAAAAGCTTTGAGATTTGAAACCAATTACCACATAAAAAATCGATCTTGGAAGAGTTTGGCACTTGGCTTGGAATTCCCTTTTTGATGCACTTCTACCCAATTTGACTTGTAATTCTTCAAATCTGCAATGAAAATCTCATTAGAACAAATATTACTTCCAAAATTTGAAGTAAATTGAATAAGGATGAGATTAGATGAAGAAATTGGAAGAGGCGAATTGGGTTCTGTTGTGGAGAGGAGAGAAAGTGTTTTGATTCTGTGCAGAAGCTCTTCGGTGCCCTATTTTTTTTCAAAATTTTCTCTCGCTCGATCGATCGGAAATAATTCTCGATCGATCGAGCGAGGCAGTATTCAAATCCCAATTCAAAAGCTTTGGTCGATCGATCGAGATTTTGTCTCGAACGATCGCGAACACCAGAAGACAAAATTTTATTTTTTTCTCAACAACTTTCTCTCGGGTTGCCTCGCCTACATCCTTATCGCTCTTGTTTTCACACCTGCAATAGAAAACACACAGACTTATCCACGGAAACATCTAAAAGCAAAATTAAAATAACCAAACTAGAAAGAACAAACCAAAACAAAAGCTCAAGGAAGGAAAAAGAAGTTTTTAATTTATAGTCCCAAGCTGGACTGTCACCTCCTCGTCTTGTCAATTTGATGGCTCCTTTGGATTCTTTACAGAATCACTCGGGAGCGTACCTTGCGTCCTCCCAGATATCAATGTGGCCAACTGCCCTATTTGCACCTCCAAATTTTTGATCGATGCATCTTGATTTTGCATCCTCACCTCTGTCGACGAAATCAACTTTGCCATAAGTTCATCCATACTCGGCTTTTGTGTGAACCCTGCCTGCGGTTGTGGGTTCAACACATTCTCCTGGTTCGACCATCTCAGGTTTGGGTGGTTCCTCCACCCCGGATTGTAGGAGTTCGAATACGGATTGTTGGGTGGCCTGTTACCTACAAAATTCACAGCCTCTATGGATTGGTTAAACTTGTTACATGCCTGACATTCGATGCTTGGATGACCGCCTCCACACAAGTCACAGAAAACAGCTTGAACTTACATTGCTGATGCTCCAATGCTATCTATCTTTCTGTTCATAGCCTCAAGCTGTGCCGAAAGAGCAGTGATCTCGTCCACTTGATGGACTCCTATTGGCTTCTATGGCGTGCTCCTCTCTGACTGCCACTGGTAGCTGTTGCACGCCATTTCCTCCAACAAATTGTATGCCTCTTCCGGTGTCTTCCTCATTATTGATCCCCCAGATGCTGCATCTATCATCGAACGGTTAGAAGAAATAAACCATTATAGAAAGTTTGTACCTGCACCCATATGGGTAGACCATGGTGTGGGCATCTCCTCAACAATTCCTTAAAACGATCCCACGCTTCATATAATGTCTCAGGGTCAAACTGCCCAAAAGTTGTGATATCGTTCCGCATCTTCGCCGTCTTGGACGGGGGAAAGTACTTTGATAAAAACGCTTTCGTCATCCCCCCCCATGTTGTTATAGAACCTGCAGGTAGTGAATTCAACCATGACTTAGCTTTGTCTCGTAATGAAAAGGGGAAAAGTCTTAACCTGATAGCGTCGTCGGAGACGCCATTATGTTTGAACGTGTCACAAATCTCCAAAAAGTTGGAGATGTGATTATTCAGGTCGTCCGTGGCCGCTCCCCCAAACATAACTGAGTGCTGTATCATTTGTATAATCGCCGGCTTGATCTCAAAGTTGTTTGCTTGAATCGTCGGTCTCGTAATACTGGACAAAGATCCATGAAATGCCGGTTGCGCAAAGTCCATCATTGCCCTTGGGTTCTGTGCTTCATCATTATCTGCCATCGCTCGAGCTTCTCGTAATCGCCTAAGTAGAGTTCTTTCTATTTCCGGAGCAAAAGGCTCGAGAATGGGCTCCTCTCTTCTGAGCATGCACTAGAGAAACGATTCCTGTACAAAACAGACAAAAGGAGATAACAAAATAAATACAAAACTATTAACAAAGATCAACAAAAGAAAAAGAAAAAAAAACAAAAACGCAATAATAAAAGAATTGGCTAAATTACAATTAACTAATCTCGTATGATATTATACAGATTAGTCCCCAGCAACGGCGCCAAAAACTTGACCGCTTTATTTTTAAACAAAAGATTTTTTTCAAAGAGTAGTGTGAAGCGATTCTACCGCAAGTGCACGGTTGTCAAGTTTTAGTATAGTGAAAATTAAGTAGGGGTTGTCGAATCCACAGGGACTAACGTATAAGTACCAAATAAGATTAATATAATTATATTTAGCCTACGATTAAAGAAGTTGATTAACTAAAGCCAAATTAAACTAAAGACCGAAAAATAAACAAGAAACAATAAAGGAATGGTTCCGGATGTGCAAAGGTAAGTCACTCGAGAAATCTATCAAGCTCGTCGTTCAACTATGTTATCTTTAATGATTCAACTGAATTCTCAAATTATCAAACAATGGATTCTAAAGGTGAAAGGTTTTCTCTATTATTCGATACACTCTCTCGAGCTGTAAAGAAACTAAAAATAAATTAGAATAAGTCACTCTCGTGCACCTATTTACTAATTCAATATTGCATAAATCATCAAAACCTTGTTACTCTAAATCTCTCGATTCAAAGTTCTCACGTATGCGATATCATCTCTCGATCTCAATCGTAACATACATCATAAATTAATAGAGCGTGTTGTTATCTCTCGATCTCGGTTATAACTCTCAGGTTCAATCAAAGTTAGCTAGGCTTTGATCTACACAAGCAATTAATTTATGAACAATAGTAATCAATGCACTAAATCACAATTGAATCAATAATCAAACACAACGAAACTAAAACTCGATAGAATAAACTAAAAGTCTTTCAAATCAAATACAAAAGAGTTTAATCGTCTCTCGACCTCAAAAACATCAATTGAAAATCAAAATGAAATAGATTAGAGTCTAGAAATACGATAAACGGCGGAATAAATCCGTGCGTAGCACCGAAATCTCTTCTCTTGCTCCTTCCTTGCACTCCTGAATGAATTGGCTCGACTTTGGACGAAGACCGGAGATTGAATCTCATTCGGCGGCGTTAGGCGGCGGCTAGGGTTCCTTATTTTAGAGAGAATTGGTCTCTGAAATGATGTGTCTCTGTATGGAAATGAAAAATTCCTTTTATCCCCCGAAAATCCATTCAAAAATGGAAGATAAGATTTTACCAGATTTGCATCTCGATCGATCGAGAATTGCGTCCGATCGATCGGTGCACTGTTCACGTTAGCCTTTGAAACTCACTGTCTCGCTCGATCGATCGAGATTTCCTTCCGATCGATCGAGACTTCAATAAAATTGGTCTGAAGTTTCTACCTTGGTCGATCGATCGAGACATAATCTCGATCGATCGAGACTTCAATTTATTTTCTTCTCAGCACACTGTCTGGCTCGATCGATCGAGATTCCGAAAATCCCACTTCCTCAATTTCGTCTCTTTTTCGCCTTGATTTCGCCATTTTTCTTCAGTTTTGCTCATATCTTCCATTTCCAACTAATTTTCCTGAAATAGACAAATAAACACCAAAAAGCATAATATCATCCAGGAAAAAGTACGAAAAATGGGACGAAATTACAGCTAAAAACACTCAAAATCTAAGCCTATCAATATCTGATACTTGTTTAATCGATTATTTCATCATTGATTCGTGTTTTTTTTAGCTTGACTTATCATGAGTTGGAATGTATCGTTCTTTTCCTTCCATTTCGCCCAGCCGTGCATGCGTGAGTGAGGGCGCTGTTAAGGGTGGGATTTATTGTTGTTATGAGGCTCGATTTGTTGCTTGTGATTCAAAATTTGTGATGATTCTAGGCTGATTCATACTGCTATGTTGGGTTCGAAAATGAGGAATTGTTCTTGATCGATTTTTTTTCCTTGCTGCCTCCTTTGATTTCCTTGCTGTTGAGCTCCAAAAATCTACAACATTTGGGTTCAAAAATCTGCAGCATTTTGGCATGAAATACCTGCTGTGTTCATGCTAAAAGAATATGATGATTTGTGGTTTTAAATCTTACTGTATTATGCTTTATTATCTGCCGTTTATTGTTCGAATATGATGCTGAAATATGTTGAATTTAGATGCTAAAACTAATCGAAAATGATGCTGAAATGTGTTGATTTTAGGTGCTGAAACGAATCTTGTTAATGTAATGGTTCAAAAATGATGGTGAGTTGGTTCAAAAATGTCATGTTGCTATGGTTCAAAATCTTGTTGTGTTTTGTTCGAAAATCTTGCTGAATTGGGTTCAAAAATTGTTGCTGCCATGGTTGGAGATTCTTAGTGTTTCGGCTTAAAAATAATGCTCATAGGGTGTTTGATATAATGCTTAAGTGGAGTTCGAGTGTGACCAAAAGCAATACTAAATGTTTAGTAAGAAAGCCTACTTTTTGGAATTACATCATGGTAGTGTTTTGGTGAGTGTTGGGCTATGGTTTGATTTTCTAATAACCTTGAGCATGTGTAATGTGTGAATAGGTGAGTTAGATAGATGTTAATGTGTGTTATAAACATGTATTAAAGTGTATATTAATGAATATACTTGCAGGTATGCGATAGCATGAATTGGAGACTTTGTTGATTATTTAAATGACAAATCTATGAACTAACTATTTAGTTGAGATGGTGGATAACTTGATTAAATGAAGGATTATTGGTTTGTTTGTGTAAACTATGAAGCATGAAAATGAAAAGTGTTTAATGATATTAGTTGCTTTGAATATGAGCTAATATTGAATTGATATTCGATATAGACACTATACGAGACTTCGGCCGTTTGATGATAGCTTGTTCATGTTGTCGATTATAAGGTACGTGGTGACGTACGAGCAGGTATACCTAGTATTTACATGTTCATGTATATGTTTAAGGCTAAGTGATTGAGTTTGGTAGTTGAATTGAATATACGTGGAATGGTGGATACGTAGGGGTATGTAATCCGGGTATACGAGTTGAACATTGATGCATTTGGCATGATCGATATGAGAAATGGTTGAGAGTGAGATTTAATCGATAGGCATAGTTGCCTTGAATATGAGATTCGTTGTGATTGAGCATAAAATGTTGAATTGTGATTGTAGTGAATCTATTGCATTGATGAGTACGATATTTTTGAATAATGATACCGAGCTTGATGTTTATGAAAGTGTATAAGATTGAACAGGAACAGCTCGTGATGGCTATGCCGGTTTGGAATTATACAGGGAGTATATTTTATAGATTTTCAATAACCTTAATTGTTGCTTTACAATTTTGTATATTGTTGTGTGTGGTTATTGAGTTGGAGTATGCTCACCCGTGTGGGGGCTGTTTCTGTTGAAACAGGTACAACAGGTACTAAACTACTTTGGGATATTGGTTCGAGCTTTGTTGGATCATGCCGCTCCCAGAAACAGAAGCGTATATGAGAGTGGTTAAATAGGATACGCTATTTATTCAGTTAGATTGGTGTTCATTTATTTGTTGCTCGTATGTGAGCAACTGGAAGCATGTATATGGACTGTATAAGGTTGTTGAAGCCACTTTTGATGTCTTTTTAGTATGGTGTTTTCCCTGGCTGGGAATTTATTTAGGGTTTTGTTTTCTTTTAAGTATTGTGTTTTTTCCCTGGCTGAGAATTATATTGGTCATGTGTCTTATTTTGGGATAGCTCAATTTATGGGGAGACTCTGCCCAAATTTTTATAAAAACCCACAATATAAAGCGGTGTAATGGGGATGATAATGGGTGAACCTTGAGTCTTATTGCTGAGTAGTATTTATGTCATGGATAATATGTGAAGCATGCAATGATTCCTTTTAAAGAATGAAAAGAAAGTGAAAATTTTTTATACACAAATGACGTCATAATTGTACTAATGACGAGTTAAGGGGTTGGGGCCTTACAAATTATTTTATGGAATGATAATTGAATGGTGGAGATTTAAATTTGGCTTTGAGATGACTGTATAATTGAAGAGTTAAAGATTGGATTTTTTAACTTTTTAATCGGAAAAAAAAAGTTATTTAACAAAATAATCAAAATTTTATAAACATTTTAAACTAACCCAAAACGCCATTTGAGATGGTGAATGCGCCATCTAAGATGACGCCTTCATTAAAAAAATATTTTTTTTATGAAGGCGTCATCTTCATCAATGTGTTTTTTTTTGCGCCGGCCCTTCCTTCCTTTCTTCTCTTCTTCCTCCTTTTTTCTTCATTCTCTCCTCGCAAATTCTATGAAAAAAATTTCAAACTCTTGAATTTTTTTTGTGCCAAATTTTGAAAATTATTGTGGTTTGCAATTTGTGGAGCTTAGTTGTTTGTCATTCTTGAATTTGAGGTAACATTACAGCTTTTTAATATACATTTTTGAAAGTTGTAAAATTTCAATTATTTTGTTGTTTGTGGATTTTTGTTGTTTGGCAATTTTTATTGAAAAAATAGTTATAATTTGGAGATAAGGACAGACCGCCGGATGATTTACGGTGTTGGAGTGTCGGCATGTGGCTGCAATTTCCAGCAGGCAGCCGGCGGCGGCGGTGGATGGCTGCCGGCAGCCGGCCGGCGGTTGCGGCGGCTGTTGGCGGGTGGCGGGTGGTGGTGGCCGTGTTTATATTTTTGTTATGTTGATATTTGTTGTGTAATATTTTAGGATGGATTTACAAAGAGAACCAGGCCCGATTGACAGCCATCTCCTATCATTGCATTCAGGTCATCGATCTGAGACTGTTTGGGCAGGTGATATTGATTCTACACTTCGAGGCAGAGACCCTGTAAGACCCCAACGTCCAACACGTCAATAATGCAATTATGACGTCATTTGTGTATGTAAAAATTTCTTTTCTTTAAAGAGTCATTACGTGCTTCACATATTCCCCATGACTTTTATAAAAAAATTGGGCAGAGTCTCCCCATAAATTGGATTATCCCTGAAAATACACAACTATAAACACCCTCAATATAACAACACCATAATCTAAAGATGAAAGTTCCCAGCCAGGGAAGTCACCATACTAAACAAGATATGAATTCCAAGCAATAAATTCTAAATCAATAACCATCATCATAATTGTTCCCCCCCACCCCCCTAAGAAATGATAAATCACATTCTCCTCAAAATAACATGCATCTCTAACGCTTAAATGAAAGGAGAACTAAAAGACATGCCTACAAACCATATACAGGCATCAAGGTGCTCACATGCGAGCAACAAATAAATGAATGCCAAAAATAATGTATGTCTTCAACATACTCAAACTACACTTCGGGGAGCAGCATCGTTCAACGAGTTCGAGCTTGCCATCAAAACGCTGTAGTACCTATCGTGCCTGTTCTACCTGTTTCAATAGAAACAGCCCCCACACAGGGTGAGCATACTCCAACTCAATAATCATTCACACATGAATATACGAAACTGTAATACAACAATTTAAATTATTCAAACCCATAAGATATACCCCATGTACAATTCCTAACCAGCATAGCTTTCACGAACTGTTCCTGTTTCAATCTTATACACTTTCATAACATCAAGTTCAGTATCGTTATTCAAAACATGATACTCATCAATGCAATAAATTCACTAAAATCACAATTCATCATTTATGCTCAATCATAACGAATTTCATATAGAAGGTAACTCTGCCTATCAGTTAATCTCATTCTCAACCATTTCTCATATCAATCATGCCAAAGGCATCCACACCCAACTCCATATCCGGATCAAGTACATTTACGTGTCCACCATACCACATATATCAAACTCAATTCACATATTCATTTCCTTATAGTTAGTCATCACAATTCAACAATACATATACTGGAATATGAAATAATTCATATTATACCTGCTCGTACGTCACTACGTACCTTATAGTCGACAACATGAACAAGCTACCTTCGACTTCCAGAAGTTCATGGAGTATCTATATTGAATATTAATTCAATATTAGCGCATTAATAATACAATTGTTATCAATAGGTATTTCCAACTCCCTATCTAGTACCGTGAATCGATAGCTCAATAAAATGAAAATTGTCACATAATCAAGACAATCTATATTAGTCAAATCAACTACACAGTTAGGTTCATACATTTGCCATTCAAATACTCAATAAAGTCTCCAATTCATGCTATTGCACACATGCAATTATATTCATTAATATACACTTTAATACATATTTATAACACACATTAACATGTATCTAATTCACTATTTACACGACGACACATGCTCTAAGTTATTAGCATCTCAAACCATAGCCCAATACTCTCCAAAACTCTATCATGATATGAGCCATAAAGTAGACTTTCTTACTAAACATTTAGTATAGCTTTTGGCCAACACTTGAACTCCACTCAAGCATTATATCAAACACCTTATAAACATGATTTTCAAGTTCCAATATAGCCTTAATTGTTCAGCCATTACAGCCCCTAACATTCGGCCATGCAATCCCACAATTAGACCACCTCATCACTCAAATTTTGATCGATTAAAGCACATAAACTTGCCTATCAGCATATACACTGAAACACGCTCAAGCACACACAGAAACGCACGCACACGCACACAATCGCACACAGCACCCACCTCACGCACACAGCCAAAAACCAACCCCTCAAACAGCATAAAAACAGTCCACAATAACACGAAATTCGATTAACAATGGCAGCTGAAATTCGAGCCAAAAAACAGTACATTATCATCCAAAAATCAGTGTAGAATCGAGCATGAGATGAAGAATGAGAGATAAATAGATAGGGAGTCAAGAACTATCAAACTTACCCAAGATTTGAAGGAAAATCGAGCTTCTCCAAGCCAGAAATCGAACCATGGCTTGAGGAGAAGAGGGTGGCGATTTTTGAGGGTTTTGGGAAGAAGGAAACGATTTGGGGTGAGAGTGTAAAAGTGTGATGTGTGTTTTCTCTTCCCATTCTAATATAAAACCCCCACTCTTAATTTAAATAAATTCCACCTTTTAATTAAATCAAACAATTACTCCCATTATCAAGTAATAACATCCCCATTTTTAGTAAATTGCCATGATTTTAACTCCACAGGATTCACCCCGAAAATATTTATTCAAATCCTGGTCACAGCATACAATGCTCAATAATTTAAGCATTGTAAATTATTTCAGAATTTAATAATTTTCCCCATTAAAACAATTAATTATTTGCTACCCGAAATTATTTATTCTGAGCCCGAACAAAATGACATTCCCAAGAATTTAAGAATCTCCTTGACTTTAATTAACATTATAAATTCAATCTCCAAAATCATTTATTCTGACTCCGCTCCAAAATCCGATACTCAAAAATTAAATCCAATAAATTATTATTAATTATTCTTGGTATCACAAACCCTGATAAATATTTTTGGGATCTTTGCCCCCTCGATACTCGTGTTGTGAGTTTGTTGGACAGTATTGGTTTTTATGGTGTTTATAGGTCTGGTAAAATTGCACTTGACTTTCACCTCATCACGGGTTTAACTGAGAGATGGCACCGTGAAACACATACTTTCCACTTTAGATCCGGAGAGGCAACCATCACACTGCAAGACATTGCAGTGATATGGGCATTGCCAGTAGATGGTATCGTATTATCCGGTGTTGATTATGATAGGAGTATACCTGATTGGCAAGAATATTGTCATATGCTTTTGGGATTTACATCGGATACTTGCACACTTTAAAGGTGCAAAGTTGTACCTATCTGCAATAAAGAATCATTTGGTGAATAATGCTCTTATTGAGCACAGTACGGCATAAGATGTAGTCCGATATACTCGGGCTTGTGTGCTATTGATGTTAGGTGGAATTTTGTGCCCTGATTCGTCCGGCAATATTGTAAAGTTATTATTTTTACAGAAGTTAGAGAAGATTGATTCAGTTGGCAATTATAGTTGGGGGAGTGCCGTATTGGCATATTTGTACGTGAGTTATGCACTTTCTCGATGAGAGGAAAAAAAGTGATAGGTGGTGCATTAAGGTTGTACATGTAAACTTTACGTTAACACTTTTCAAATGTTTGAAATATTTTTATCGTCATAATAACTAATATTATTCCTGACAATATTTTAGATTTGGGCATGGTCAAGAATACCTGGTTTAACTCCTCAACTGGGTGATGCTAGATTCGACATTGGCCCAATCATTATCGATGAGAAGAATATGTTACCTGCTGCTCCATATGGTGCAAGGTAATAATGTAATTATGTTTTGTTTTGTTTTATATGTTTTATATATTTATAGATTTTGTAATTGTGGTTCTTTTCAGATGGGCATGTCATTTAAGGTTTACGGAAACAAGGAGGCATTCTGTACGTATCATTAGAGACATTCTTGATGAGCAGCCATCAACTCAAGTAAGCAATATATTAGTTGTGTTTGTTATGAAAAGTAAATAATGTTGTTTATATTATTTTAATCCAATTTTGTATTTGTAGTTTAATTGGCAGCCATACCCTGTTCCTGTTGAGTGCGCTGAGCATCTGAGCCACCAGTTATGGACATCTGTCGGCCCATTAACTCCATTTATGCATTCTGGCATATTTGTGGTCATTATACCATAACGCCAGCCTCTGTCATGAGCAATAGACCATTGACACTTAGCAGTACGACTCAAGTAATCAAAAGCCCTTGGTTCTATAAGTTTTATCTCTTCCATTGTGCGATCAAATTTTCTGAGCTGCTTTTCTGATCCCGCTCTCCAACATAAGTCTTTCAAATGAACGGATTTCAAACGACTATTAAAGTTTGAACAAACATGTCTCAAACAAAATCGATGTACTCAATGCGATGATTTGAAGTCAGGAATACAATCGGCTGCTGGCAAAAATCTTGAACATATGTCTTGCATATATTTTCAGAAGAAACTGGTTGCGGTCGATACCAATGATATTATATATTTCGTTCAACAATTGCATAAAATTAATTGTGCGAGATATTGTGGTACCTCTTAATGGACCATGATCATATCTAATGGTATCTGAATCTTGTAATATATTACCTCCACAATACAATAATATTTGAATCGACATCTCTGAAAAAAATATTAAATATTATAAGTAGTTAATACATTTCTATAATCAGGATGATAAAATCAATAATATAACACCATTTTTACCTGATGGTTTAGTGTGTGAATTATGGTGAAGAGTGTGTTTTTAAATCTACACCTGGAATTATAAGGGTTTTTTATCCTTAGAGATTTTAGCTGGTTTTTGAATGTAAGACTCTTATTTTCTTGACTACTCGTTTCCCTGAAATGTTTCTTGTTTGGCTCGGTGGTGGTCAAGGGTTTGAGGGGAAACGATGCGGTTGGATTTATTTCTGTTCGAAAATGGCTTCTTGTGTTCGGGTTGTATTTTAGCTTGATTAATCATGTATGAGAGGATTTATGAACTTGCAATTTCATTCTCTGTTTGGGTCGATTGATGCTACGATTTTGAGTTGGTTGCCATCGATTTGGTGCTCTTCTGCTTGGGAGTTGGATTTTGTTTGATTCAATATGTGTGCCATTTTAATTATGTTTTAGCATGGCTTGGGTTAGAGAGTTGTATAAGATTTCGTTTCATTTTGCTACTCCTTGGCTCAAGTCTGTCGACCCTGCTGTTGCTTTTTGCATCCTTTATTGATTAAATCTTGCTTGGGTTGTGTATGTTCTAACTAGAGTAATTGATAGTTAGAGGAATACAAATTTTAATGGTGATTTTCCTTACCTCCTCTGCTGAACCGATTGAACTTGCTATAATTTAGATTGAATCACTGCTGAAATGTGAATCCTTTGGTGATTTGTTTTATTCCATTTCAAGTGGGTTG
This sequence comes from Haberlea rhodopensis, assembly GCA_907163345.1. Lineage (NCBI taxonomy): Eukaryota > Viridiplantae > Streptophyta > Magnoliopsida > Lamiales > Gesneriaceae > Haberlea > Haberlea rhodopensis. Next base: position 1,112,815 of record CAJQUN010000113.1, on the reverse strand, counting down.
AATATCATTATTTGGTAGAAATTTAAGGGATGTTATGAACTGTTGACTCGATTGTTCTTTGTAAGATCTCTGCGGCGTGTATACATATATGTAGGTGTGTTCTTACTAGGTGTGTGTATGTGCTTTTACAGCCATATAGATGAGTTTTTACTGCTGCTTATGAGTATTTTAGCTGCTGCATGTGTGGCATAATAACTCCAAGTTCTATGTGAGTTAAATTATAAATGGCGGAAAAATTGGATAAAATTTCGGGAACTAGATTTATAATGGCATAGAGAAGTAGTATTGACTGTTTGGACATAATAAACCACTTTATTGAGCTATGGAATTATTGAATTATTGATATTGAGTTGTTTGGTACAACCATGAATGATGGTTCATGCCAATAAACTTTGGTATGTTATTTCAGTTGTAAATGGAGACTTGAGTCTAGCAGATTATGATTTCGTTGGATATGCTGCGGCAAGGGGAATTTGTATCTTGTTTTATAAGAATGTTGAGTATTGATTGCTTATTGGATGATTCATTGGATTATTGATTTAGTATTGTTGAATTGAGATTGAGCTATTGAACTGACGTAGATCCTCCATGAACCCCTACACAAAGGGAGTAACTTGACTTAGATAGTCGACTGTAAGATACGTAGTGACGTATGGACAGGTGTTCTACGAAGTAATTCTACTATCATGCATATACGTGTTGATTAACTGTGAACTGTGATATATATATGTACATAATCCGAGTATGTGGGTTGAGTTGTAATCCATATGGTATGAGAGATATGAGCTGAGTTTTGATGCCTATGGTATGAGCGATATGAGAAATGGTTGGGGATAGTTTTGATTGATAGGCATACTGGCCTTTGATGAGCTTAATCACGAATGAGCTAGAGGTGATGGATTATGTGTAATATGTTATCATGATAATGAGTATTATTTTACAAATATGGATATGGTACTTGGTGATTGTAAAAATGTGAATTATTGGAACAGAAACAGTTCGAGAAAGCTTATATTTGTTCAGACTTATTCAGGGAGTGCACATATTAATTTCCAGTAGCTTTATTTTGTTGAATTATGATTTTGCATATTGATATGATTGAGATTATTATGTTAGTGCTTGCAAACCCTTTGTAGGGATTGTTTATGTTGAAACATGTATTATATTGTTTGGAGAAAGTAAGCCGAAACTCATTGGATCATATTAATTTCAGGAGCTTCGTTCAACCATTATAGATGGGAGTGTCATTTATATAATTAATTTATATTCATCTATTTATTGCTCGTTTGTAATAAGCATTGCGATGCATGTATATGGATTATATAAATATCTTGAATTTTTCTCTCTTCATTTGGTTCATTTGCAATATGCGTGTAATTCATTATGAGGAGTATGTGGATTATGGTTTGAGCATTAAGTAGATCCAATTAGTTTGGTGAATTGCGGGTGATGAGTTATTATGTTTATTGTCTGAGGAGTTGGTGATGTATAAGTGATTCAAGTTCTTCAAAAGTTGAGAGAAAATCTCTAAAAACTAATCTAAATCTAAAACTACGATAATAAAAAAAATCTGAATCCTTCATTATGGAGGCTAATTTTTGAGTTATAGGGCAAGGGAAGCTTGGAGAATATGTTAGAATCTTCAAAATATGGTAAAAATCAAGTTTCCTTATTATTTCCGAACTCTGCTGGCAATCGATCGCTGATCGCCAGCCTTTATTTTTTAGCCAGATTGTTTCGGTGATCGATCTCTGACTTATGAATTTTTGTTGCTTAAACTTTCTGTCTCGAGGCGATCGATCTCTGCTTCCTGGGCGATGGATCTCATGTCTTGGTCAACTTTTATGCATTTTTCTTGGTCTACTTTGATCTCTTGTCAACTCCAATGCATTTCTTGATCCTTATTCATCGTTATTAGCTCGATTTCTTCGATTCCACCTACATTTACACAAATATATGATTAGGTAGCATATGCATCAAATTATCCATCAAAATATACCAAATTCTAGACAATTAAGCGCAATGGATGTGTCTATTCTAGTCACATCAAACTCCATCATACTTAATCTTACTAGACCTCGAGTAAATCAGATAAAACTATAACATTTTTGTTGGCTCATATCATCATAACAAATTAAATTATCCTCACTTTAATGCCTCAACAATTTCAAACATGCATAGTAACGAAAGACGGTGAAAAGTTAACAGTGGAATTCAATCCCTAGACATTTCATACTCAACAAAGTAGTGAACGTGTGTGTGTGATCATAAACAAGTGTCATTGGTCGCGCTTATCGTGTACGCCCAAATTAACCTTTCTCAGTTAACAACAAAATTAATGTAGCAGCGTAAGTAGGGAACGATCCCACAGTGAAGTGAGTATCTTCGTGCTATCAAGTATCAAAATATGGGGGATTTGAGAGTATTAGTTATCTAAAATTATGTAGGATGCAAGATTGAAATAAAATAAGAATAAATCAATTAAAGATCTTTGTTTCGGTCGACTCTACCATTGGAATTCGTTTATCCATTCATCGATTTTCTCACATATCTAATTTTTATGTGTGAATATTCAACATTGAAGATTTAACTTATCTCAACTTAAGTGTAGTTAAATCAAAAACATCATTCAAATTTAACCATTATCGATTAATCAACCCTAACAACATTAGTTAAGATTTAGACTAATGATAACATATGAACAAGTAAGATTGGTAAAGCTAAACAATATAAACAACAACAATTATATTTAATCTAGTCAAAAGTTTTTCCTATGAATTTAGTAACCTCAACAACAGAGAATTATCAATCCTAGTCACTTCGCAAATTCAATTAATCAAACAATTATGGATTTGATATCAAACTTAGCATTATATTGTATGAAAAATTATTATGTAGCTAATCTAACAACCTACAACACAATCATGGCAAGAACAAAAGAAAAACTTATGATATTCAATAAAATCACCAATTCAAAAAACAATCTCTTGAATAAATTAAACTCCAATGGTTTTGTCTTCCTCAACCAGGAGAATGAGTTTAGCTACTCATAATCAATGCAAAAATAACAAACTAATGTATGAAAAGCATAAACAAAAACTAAGACAAACTAGAATATCGCCACGCGTCGAGGTTCCAATCCCGCCTTTGTGTCGAGTCTTCAATCCATCTTCAAAACTTCAAAGTAAATTTTTGTTCTAAGTCTAAACTATGATTAAAAGTCTGAATTATGAGTTAGGGAGGCTAATTTTTGTGTTTATAGATGTGGGGAGGCTTGGGGAATAGGTTAGAGTTCCCCAAGATCGTAAAAAGCTTCTTTCCTTAATTTCTCGGACTCTGCTGGCGATCGATAGGGACAAGCTGGCGATCGATCGCCAGCTTTTATTTTTGTTGACTCTTTTTATGCACTTTTCTTGGTCTAATTTGAACTTTATCAACTCCAATGCATTCATTGATCCTTATTCTCCCTTGTTATCTTGATTTCTCCGATTCTACCTACATTCACACGAATATACGATTATGTAGCATATGTATCAATTTATCTATCAAAATATACCAAATCGTATATAATTAGGTACAAAAGATGTGTCTGTTCCTAGTCACATCAAACCCCCTTATACTTAATCTTTACTCGACCTCGAGTAAATCAGACAGAACTACAATATTTTTGTTGGCTCACAGTATCATACAAACTATCTTGTCCTCACTTTAATGCATCAACAATTATAAACATGCATAATAATGAAAGACAGTGAAAGGTTAACAGTGGAACAAGTTGAATCCCTAAACATTTCATAGCTAACGAAGCAGTGAACGTGCGTGTGTGGTCATAAACAAGTATCATGTATAAATTATAGATCCAATAGATGCAAATCCACAATAGTTCAAGTCATACACTAACACAAGTATAAGCTCACTTGCACACTCTACTCCACTATCTTAGCCACTTGCAAACATGAATCAAGTATGTCTTAATTAGCTTGTAGCTTGGCCTAAGTGTTGGCTTATGAAAGGAAGTGAAGAATGTATCAAACAAGAGAGTATGACGATATTCACAATATAAACTTCTCCTCTTACATGATTTGTTTCTTCAAACCTTACTCTTTTGTGACTTGGCTCCCCTTGGAGTCATGTTTTTATCTATTTTCTCAAGGCATCCCTTTTCTTTCACGCGTTTCATTCTTTTGACAATGAAGCTCAATCATATGAATCAATGAATACCTACGTGCATGTGAATGAAACACATCATACTCCATTCAAAGGTATGGACTAGAATTAGACTTATTAGGGAAGGATGATAAGCTAGTCAAATAATGTTGAATGGTGGTTGTTTGTATGCTTAGCACACAACCATTCTTTTGCATTAAGGCTCAAAAAAGGTACTAGTGATTGATTTTCTTTACATGGTAGGCTTGAAAGGCTCAAACACATCAAAGATCGCCCAAATCACTTTCATGTTCTCAAGTAGTCTAGACATACGTCTCAAAGGGCATGTAGTTAAGTTCTAGCATGTATTAGAAACTTCTTAAGACTATCATAAAATTCATACAATCTTCACTACGCTATGCACACTTCACAAGTCATGACTTATTCGTGCTCAATATATTCAACTAAGTCAAAGCACAATTTGCATTAGAGTTCAAAGTGTTTCAAGGTTAACAATTCACCTATGTTCAAAAGCATGCACGTCCTCAATTAGGTTTCATCATGGGCTAGTGATTCTCAGCATGCATTTATTACTAACTATGAGCTCAAAATTTTTGATTTTTATTTATTTTTGTAATAGGAAAACAATAACAAACCACTAATCCCTCCCCATACTTAAATCTTACATTGTCCCCAATGTAAGGCAAAATATAAGAACAGAGAAAAGTCTAACTAATAAAGCAATAAAAAATAAAAAAGAAAGTGAAACTAACTCCCCTTGGATTGCCTCCCAAGCAGCGCCTATGCTTAACGTCGGTGGCCCGATGCCAGTCCTTCATCATTCGACCCTAGGTGGGTCTTTGAGTGCCAATTTAACTGCTCCCTTGTCTTGCATTCCATCGTAATAGTGTTTCAGTCAATGTCCATTCACCATAAATCTCTTAGTTGTGGTTAAGCTTTGAATTTCCACTGCACCAGAAGAAGAAACATTGGTAACTAGATAAGGCCCATTCCATTTAGAATGTAACTTACCCGGGAAGAGTCGAAGGCATGAGTGATAGAGTAGGACTTTTTGACCAACTTCGAACGTCCTTCTCGAGATCATTTTATCATGAAAGGCCTTTGTCTTCTCTTTATAAATTCTTGAACTTGTATACGCATCATTTTGGATCTCCTCCAATTCTTGTTGCTGCAACTTTCTATGCTCACCACTTGCATCCAACGTCATGTTCAAGTGCTTGATAGCCCAATATTCCTATGCTCCAATTCTACAGGAAGATAGCATGGTTTTCCAAAGATTAATCGAAATGGAGACATATCTATGGGTGTCTTATATGTTGTGCGATATGCCCATAGTGCATCGTCCAAGCGTAAGCTCCAATCTTTCCTCGTAGGATTGAAAGTCTTCTCTAAGATGGATTTGACCTCTTGATTGGACACTTCAGCTTGCCCATTGTTTGAGGATGGTAGGCGGTGGAAACCTTATGTATTACGTGATATTTCTGCAACAAACTTACCACCGTCCTATTGCAAAAATGGGTGCCTATGTCACTGATGATTGTCTTGGGATTCCAAACCTAGTGAAAATATTGTGTTTCAAGAATTCTGCAACTACGATAGAGTCATTAGTCCGGGTGGCTATAGCTTCCACCTATTTTGAAACATAGTCAACTGCAAGCAAAATATATATATTAACATAAGATATAGGAAAAGGTCCCATGAAGTCGATGCCCCATATGTCGAAAATTTCACAAATGAGTATGGGTTGTTGGGGCATCTCCTTGCGTTGAGAAATATTACTTGTCTTTTGGCATTCGGTGCATGACTTGCAAAAGGTATGTGTTTCTTGAAACATGGATGGCCAGAAGAAGCCACATTCAAGTACTTTCTTGAAGTCCTCTTGACTCCAAAGTGCCCTCCACATGCATAAGCATGGCAAATTTTAAGTATTGACATTACCTCATGGTCAGGGACGCATCGTCTAATGACTTGGTTGGCACAGTGCTTCCAAAGATATGGATCATCCCATACATAGTACTTTGCATCACTTTTGATCTTCGCTTTCTTGGCCCTAGATATATCAGCAGGAAATTGATTAGTGGCCAATAAATTAACAATATCAGCGTACCATGGGAATTTTTCATGAATGGAGAAAAGATGCTTGTCAGGAAATTCTTCTTTTAGGCAAAGTTCATCATCGATGTGTGGTAGACAACTCAAGTGGTCCGCTACGGTGTTTTCAGTCCCTTTTTGTCTTGGATCTCCAAATCAAACTCGCTCAATAGAAATATCTATCTTATCAGTCTTGGCTTTGCTTCTTTCTTCTTCATCAAGTACCTAAGTGATGCATGATCAGAAAACGCAACAACTTTAGTACCAAACAAATATGATCTAAATTTTTCAGGAGAAAAAACAACAGCTAAAAACACATTTCAGTAGTGGTGTAGTGGAGTTGGGCCTCGTTCAAGGTCTTGGACGCGTAATAGATGACATGAGAAACTTTCCCAATTCTTTGACTTAAGATAGCGCCCACAACATAGTCACTAGCATCACACATTATCTCAAATGGCTTGTTCCAGTCAGGTGGTTGGATGATGGGTGCGGATGTCAAAGATGTCTTCAATGTATCAAATACAATCTTGCATGCCTCATCCAACTCGAATACCACTTCCTTTTGCAACAGTTTTCACAATGGTGATGCAATCTTGACGAAGTTCTTGATGTATCTCCTATAGAAACCTGCATGGCCAAGAAAGGAACTCACATCCCACACACAAATAGGGTAGGGTAGAGTTTGAATTATGTCAATGTTTGCTTTATCTACCTCCATACCTTTTGAAGAAACAACATGGCCCAACACTATACATTACTCCACCATAAAATGACATTTTTCAGAATTGAGCACAAGGTTAGTTTCAATACAATGCTTAAGGACAAGTGTAAGGTTAGTTAAATAAGCATTGAAGGAGTCACCATAAACAGTAAAGTCATCCATAAAAACCTCTAATATATGCTCGGTGTAATCGGACAATTTCTAACCATACACCGTTGAAAAGTGGCCGGTGCATTGCAAAGTCCAAAGGGCATGGCCCTATAAGAGAAAGTTCCAAAGGGGCGTGTCAACATTGTCTTTTCTTGATCCTCCGATGCGATAGCAATCTGAAAATATCCAGAATATCCATCAAGAAAGCAATAGTAAGAGTGACATGCTAACCTTTCAAGCATTTGATCAATGAAGGGTAAGGGGAAGTGATCCTCGCGGGTCACAACATTCAGCTTTTGATAGTCGATGCAAACTCTCCATCCATTTTGAATGCGGGTGGTGACCAATTCATTCTCCTTGTTTATTCATGCACGCATAATATCATTCAGAGGGAGACGAATATAAATACGATTCTGAGATTGAAAGAACCCTACATCGACGTAGGAGAGAAACTCGTAGAGACAAGAAGAAGAAGAAGAAGAAGAAGAAGAAGAAGAAGAAGAAGAAGAAAGGATTAATATGGCGGAGAACCAGAGTCTGAGATAGCTAGTGAATCCTACCTTGGATCAGCAGCCCCTCTGCATTACTTTCCTACTCTTACTACTAATATCAATTTTGAATTAAAATCTGGTTTAATACATCTCGTACCCTCGTTTCATGGTCTTGCAGGTGAAGATCCTCATAAACACTTAATGTAATTTCATATGGTTTGCACCACCATGAAACCAACTGGGATCACTGAGGAGCAAATCAAGCTGAGGGCCTTTCCTTTCTCATTAAAGGATGCTGTGAAGGATTGGCTATTCTATCTACCATCCGGCTCGATCACTACATGGAACAATTTGAAGAGGATCTCCCTTGAAATGTATTTTCTAGCATCAAGAGCCACCAACATAAGGAAGGATAGGTAATTCACTGGAGAAACACTTCAAGAATATTGGGAACGCTTCAAAAAGTTGTGTGCAAGCTGCCCACAACATCAGATAAGTGAACATCTCCACATTCAATACTATTATGAAGGTTTGTTGTCTAGTGACAACAATTTAGTAGATGCTGCGAGCGGTGGAGCTTTTGTAGATAAAACACCGAAAGAGGCGAGAAGTTTGATAGCAAACATGGCAGCCAATTCACAGCAATTTGGCAACTTTAGAGTCGAACCACCTCAAAGGAAACAAACTGAGGTAAACGTACCTAACCTTGAACAACAACTAATTAGTTTAACCTCTCTTGTTCGACAGATGTCAGGTGGGAATGGGCAAAATGTTAAGCCATGTGGAATTTGCTTAGAGATGAGCCATACAACCGACGCATGTCCCTCACTTCAAGAACCACCCGGTGAGCAACCAAGTGCCACGGGCGGATTTCTGGGTCAACCACAACGAAGATATGACCCTTTCTCTAGCACTTACAACCCAGGATGGAGGGATAATCCAAACCTGAGATATGGGAACCAAGCGGAACCACAGATGCAGTCTAATCCGCCACCCTACCGACCACCAATCCAAAGGCCACCACAAAATTCCCAATTCCCTACTACTATTGATAGACTTGAGATTATCGTTCAAGATCTTGCTCATAACGTTACAAAATTTCAACAGGAGACAAGGGCGAGCATTCAAAGTTTAAACACTCAAGTGGGACAACTTGCAACCAACCTTAATCGTTTGGAATATCAAGGATCCCATAAATTACCCACACAACCAGTGATGATTCCAAGAGAAAATGTGTAGGGTCTTCCTACCTTAACATCATCATAATCACGTATTATGGACTAAACATGCATTAATAACATCTTAGGATTCCGGTTGTAGCTTTGAGCTAATAGAATTACAGGCCAAAAATAAAATTGCAAAACTTAATAATTACATTCCCAAAAACGAATGCTAACATTATAGGTTTACACTACTCCTAGAGTAGAGACTATCAAAATCATGTATCCTATATTCTTTCATGCTCCATTTAGCTCACTGCCTCAACCAGACCCTTAGCCCTTCAGTCCAAAAGTGTACCTACAGGAACAACCCATCATGAGCATGTACATCGTTACTTAACATCATAAGGTAATGTCATATAAATAAATGCATGAAAATAATCGTAACATATACTTCCTGGTTAATCGCATTAACCCACTTTGGTTGTCCCTGTTTCATAGTCATGCATATAATCATTAGTTCTTGACATAAATGATTAAAATCATACTTCATGTATATACTCATAATCAACAATGTTATTTAGAAATGGGGATGTTTCTGGTCTTGTTATGTCCGCGGAACAATTGGCCCCTCGCTTCGACATATAGCGGTACTGTGATTACCCCTCGCTACACCTTGATAGCGGATGTAATCTCCTCGCTAGCTATGTCAGCGGTAAGTACCTTCCTCGCTTTCCTATAACAACTACCAGAACACTCAACCATTCTCAATAACATAGTTAAACATACATCATCATCATCACATCATAAACATCATCATCTTATAAACATCATTATTTTGTCATAAACGTCCTCATAGACATCATATCATCTTTACTCATCATAAACATCATCATCATAAACTTACTTATCATAATCATCATCATAACATCATATCATCTTTACTCATCATAGACATCATCGTAACTTTACTTATCATAATCATCTAGAAATGGGAATGTTTCTGGCCTTGTTATGTCAGCGGAACAATTGGCCCCCTCGCTTCGACATATAGCGGTACTGTGATTACCCCTCGCTACACCTTGATAGCGGATGTAATCTCCTCGCTAGCTATGTCAGCGGTAAGTACCTTCCTCGCTTTCCCATAACAACCACCAGAACATTCAACCACTCCCAATAACATAGTTAAACATACATCATCATCATCATATCATGAACATCATCATCTTATAAACATCATCATCTTGTAAACATCATCATCTTATAAATATCATCATCTTATAAATATCATCATCTTATAAACATTATCATCTTGTAAACATCATCATCTTGTAAACATCATCATCTTATAAATATCATCAAACATCATCATCTTGTAAACATCATCGTCTTATCATAAATACTTACGCAATCATTGCATAGTCATAGTATAGAAGTGTGTTTTACCGTCCGATGCCCGTACATTTCTTACGTACCTTAATTCCCAAAAGTGGAGAAATTGGAGAACTTTATCTCCTTGATGTTGTTGGTACCACTAAATCTCGAAGCCGATGTGTTCCCCCTTGGCTTGAACTGATCACCCCTCGGCCGTAAATTATCATAAGTAGATTTCTGAGGGGGTGCTGGAGGTGGTACAGCATCAGGATATGCACCAACTCCCAGTTCAGCTAGCTCAGCCCGTGAAAGGGCTTCATCAAAACAAGCAGGGCCATAAGTGATCACCCTGTCATACAGTTCCGGCCTCAAACCTTTCATGAAGTTCCTCATCTTTGCTTGAGTACTTACGGCGATGTGCGGTACATATCTGAGCAAAGAACAGTAATGAAGAGCATAATCTGACACAGGCATGTTACCTTGCTTGAGGTTAGTAAACTCATCTTCCTTAGCCTGTCGTGCAGCAGCTGAAAAATAGCGGGTCAGAAACCGAGTTCTGAACAACTTCCAATTTATTTCTTGACCCTGAGCCTCTTGCTCTATCATTGTGGTCTGCCACCACATCAGCGCCTTCTTGGCCAATTGGAACTCCGCTAGCCTTATCTAGGCTGACTTAGCACAAGGAGCCGCCACAAATATCTGTTCGATCCTCTCTAACCACTCCTTAGCTTGTTCCCCTGTCACAGTCCCTTCGAACATCGGGGGTCGGTATGTCACTGAGCCAAACTTAGCTCCCCAGGTAGCAACTGTTGCTCAGAAGGTTCCTCGCCCAAGGCTGGCGGTGGTAGGGGATTTGTACGCCCAGCACTTGCATTAACACTAACATCATCTCCTATGTCGATATTTGCTGCCATACTGCAAGACAAGGGTTAACAACAATACCAAAAGCAGTTCATATAATACATCGTTAGAGAAACAAAACATATTAGTATAACATCATATACTTCATATGCAACACATGCACAAAACATGTTAAAAGAAGCACCTAGCCAACTTATTGCTAAGGCTACCCTTCACTCATTCCCAGGTTTTCTAACCACTGCTCTGATACCACTAATGTGGGGTCTTCCCACCTTAACAGTGTTAGGATAACGTATTAAGGACTAAACATGCATTTGATAACATCTTAGGTTATCTGGTTGTTACGTGAGTTGTTTAGATTACAGGCCAAAACAAAATAAAAACTTCAAAAACTTATTAGATACATTCCCGTAAATGAATGCTAACATTTTAGATTTATTCTACTCCTAGAGTAGATACTAAACATATCCTGAATCCTATGCATCTTGTGCTCTTTGTAGTTCACTGCTTCAACCCGACCCTTAGCCCCCTTCATACCAAAAGCGTACCTACAGGGACAACACATCATGAGCATATACATCCTTACTTAACATAAAAAAAAAACATAACAGTGAATGCATGAAATCTTAGTTAAGTAAACTTGCTGGTTATTTGTTAACTTCCTTTTTTGTTGTCTCTGATTCACATTCATGCATATGGACATCTTACCCTGTCGTATGGCATCTTACCATATCATAAACATCGTATGGCATCTTACCATATGGGCATCTTACCCTATCGTATGTCATCTTACCATATCATAAACATCGCATGGCATCTTACCATGTGGGCATCTTACCCTATCGTATGGCATCTTACCATATCATAAACATCGTATGGCATCTTACCCTATCGTATGGCATCTTACCATATCATAAACATCGTATGGCATCTTACCATGTGGGCATCTTATCCTATCGTATGGCATCTTACCATATCATAAACATCGTGGCATCTTACCATGTCATAACATTGTATCATTATATAAACATCATATAAACATCATCATATCATCGTAACTACTCATGCGATAAATGTATAGTCTTAGTATAGAGGTGTGTTTTACCATCCGATGCCCGTACGTCTCTTACGTACCTTAATTTCCAAAAGTGGAGAAGTTGGAGAACTTTATCTCCTTGATGTGGTTGGTACCTGGGATGGTTCTACACAACCATACAAATCAATATTAGAAGCTAAATAATAGCCAAATACAAAAAATTCATCAAAATTCATCATTTTCCAACTTTTCAACAGTGGCGATCGATCGCTTAAAACATGGCGATCGATCGCCTGGCTGTTCGCTTCGCGGCGATCGATCGCTTCATTTGAGGCGATCGATCGCCTGCTGTGTAAATCGCTACTGGCCATCGGCGATCGATCGCCTCATATATGGCGATCGATCGCCACCTGCTGGTGCGCGATTTTCCACAATTTTTGAGCATTTTTCAAGCTCCCTCTTATACCAAACCAATACTTTCCTACAACACCAACATTATCATAACTCACTAAAACCCACATAAAACACTTCAAAAATCATACCCCAACAACATACAACACATACATCAAATCCAACCCACACAAATCACTTCAAAATCATCCCATTTCAAAACCAAACATCATAAAAACTTTAGGAAGGGTTCCATACCTCTTGAGGACTCCAATCTTAACAAAGATCTCAAAAACAAAGTTTTTGTGGAGCTTCCTCCTTCCTCCTTTGAAGAATTTCGAAAATGGGGTGAGGTTAGGGTTGTGGAAGTGATTTGGGGATTTTAAGAGTGAAAAGGAAAAAGTGTAGTAGAAAGGTGGGTATACTGGGGTTGAAAAGGGTTTGTAAGTTAATTAAAATTTGAAACCCTTTGTTAACATGATGTATAAAATACCCCAACATGGCATTTTAAAAGCATTTTACAAAAAATGCAACAAACTTCCTCTAACTTCATATCTTCCTCATAATTAGCAACCAAAACAATAAATCATGTTAACACTTCATTTTCTAACATGTATAACATGCACCCTGAAATGCAACCCCGGGTCACGCCTACCATGTGACTAAGCATTTCAACATGAAAATCAATTATCAACATAATTCATCATATAAACATAATTAATGCACAGATTGCAATTAATTAATTTCGTGGCATCACAGTGTTGTGGGTTTGAGTTTAATGGTGTTGCCGAGATATGGTTTTGATTGTATCAAGGGCATGGATACTTTGATAAATTTTGAGATATTGTAAGTTGATTTCAGGGTAATGAATTTTTGACTGTATTATGGCTACAAATGAAATGTCTATCGCCACGAATAGCAAGCTAAGATACTGATAAGTATCAGCTATGGAAATATTGTGGTTGCGATACTTGGAAAATAAAGGATATGTGTCATAAGCAGTTGATGCTGATCGGGAAGAGTCGAGGTTGACTGATATCCTAGTGGTAAGAAACTTACCGAGATTTTCATGAGGAAATAATAGAATTTTCACTAGAGAAGGAAATCGATTTTGACTGTTTGATGCCAATGACTAGATTCGATATCGAAAGCAATGTACGGAATGGCATCAGCGGAGTTGACAAATTTATAAGAATAGTTACTTAATATCCTTGACAAGGGTACATACGTCTGAGTATGTCACCTTAGGAAAACATCAGTGTTGTTCGTGAAAGAAGAAATATTGTATTATGAAGATGTGTATCGACTAAAGGCAGTTGAACCGGGCTACTGTCAAGAATAAATACCCACTGCCTAATGATTGAGAAGTATTGATCATTTGTAAGGAACTTTGATGTATAAGAAGAACGATTTTCACTCTGGTTAACATCAGTTCGAGTCAGAAGAGAAAATGTTCTCTAGGCAATTAGTCAAACCAGATATAGCCTTTTTTTGGTAATGTCGTGTGGTCTGACAACTATACCAGTAGAGTTATGAATTTGATGAATAAAGTATTCCGTAACTTTTTGGGCGGAATTTAATCATATTCATCAGTGGTATACTAGTGTATTCGAGATTCGGAAGGAACCACACAGAACATCTACGATTGGTTATTCAGACGCTTCGTGAAGCTCAAATTGTATACCAAGTTATCGAAGTGTAAATCTTGGTTGACTTGAGTGTTATTTTGGAATAGGTGATACCAGCTCACCGGATACCTGTTGATCCCAGTAAAGTAAATGTAGTACTAATTTGGCCAATACCAACCAGTGTACTCAAGGTACAAAGTGTTATGAGTTTTGCCAGATATTACAGGCTTTTATGGGAGGATGAACAAATTGACCAAGAAGAAATTTAAGTTTCGTTTGTCAGATGAACGTGAAAGCAGTTTTCATAACTGAAATGGAAGTGGACTACAGCCCCAATGTTGATTCAGGGGAATATGTAGTTTGTGCAAATATGTTGGTCAAAGATTTGAGATATGTTCTAATGTATCATGAGGAGATGATTGCATATGCTGGAGATAGTGAAGCTGAAAGAATCAAGATATCATGTTCATGAACTTGAGCTTGTAGCCATTATTTTGCCTTGAAGATGTAGCAAAGTTATCAGTATGGCGAACAATTCATGATATACTTTGATTTTACGAGTTAAAAAAAATATCTATTATTCAGTCAGAGTTGCACATAAGATAGAAGCGATGACTATATTTATTAAAGAATTTGACTTTAATAGTCAATATTAATCAAGGAAAATGAAAGATGCACTAAACCAAAAAGTGCAAGGTGCAATGGTAGCATCAATATATGTGTTGCAGTTGAGTCACCTCTGATTTCGAAGATCAAACAGACTCAAAGAACAAACCCATTCAGATATTGAGTGAAGAAATTGGTTCTGTCTCATCTACCAACTAGATTTTAGTATGTCATTCAGTGGCGGATTGCGACTGAACAATCGGTAAATAATATCAATCCTACCGATTCGAAAGAAGTATTACTGTAGAAAGCACACTATAGATGACATAGTGTTATTTTGGGAATGATGAGATGTATCATCCTTGAGATCTTATTCCTGATGGGATGGTATGATTAAAGAAATTTTTGAATTTTGTGGCAAATTATTTGACATGCCATCAGGTCAAGATCAAAATACGAGACCTAATGGAATACTACAGAAATTGTAAGAGCCACAATGAGTTTGATAATTTCTATCTTTGAGTTTTATAGCTCAAATTGTTTAAATCAAACAGAGATTGTGAAACAAGTTGAATAAGAGTTGATTGACTATTCAATACAAGATATTGATCTCATATGTTTGTATGAATGCCTATGGGAAAACGACATGTTTAAGATGTGGATTATGTGGTTTAGATGCAGTGAGTTTCTGTAACAATTGTATCTGATAGAGATCCAGGATACTATCAATAAAATTGTTTTCAGAATGTCATGGGTGCTAAGTTAGCAATGAGTATTGCTTATCATACCCAGACTGATGAATAAACTGAGAGAATTATCCAGACTTTGGAAGTTATATCTCGATTAATAGTGATGAATTTAGTGAGAACTGACAGAAATCACTATTCATTAGTAGAATTTTCATATAGTTTAAGTTTCAGACAACTTTTGGGATGTGATCGGTTCAGGTTTTGTAGAGCCAGAATTGCCGATCGCTAATATAATGATATGAAATTGATAATGAATTTTGGACACAACTTGAGATTGTTGAGGAAATGCCAGGAACGATGAACTTTATGCAAAAACTATTGAAATTGGCTTAAAGAGAGCAGATTTGCTACGCCAACAAGAGAAATATGTTTACGATGTTGCCTCGATATTTTGAACCTTGCGGAGTCATAGAGAAGCTTGGTTCAGTGGTATACCGTTGACACGACCACAGCAGTTGTCACTGATACATGATGATTCTTATGTATCTATGAATGAGATTGAGACATCTCATATGTTTTAAATTGTTGAGTTATACACAGTTTTGCGATTTCGAGGACGAAATCATTTTAAGAGGGGGAGAAGTGTAAGGCCCCGATGCTAATAAATCCGAATTAACGACGATTAAGCAAACCCGGATAATTAAAAGTGCAAACTTTAAATTTAGGTGTCCCAGACTACGTTGATCAACCAACTAGTGGAACATGTTTTTAGTGAATGATCACATGGCACTTGGAGAACACATGCCACTAATTAATTTAACTCATATTTAATACATGATTTTGGACCATTAATCTTGCAAGATAGTGATGCATTGACACATGGATTCCACAATACATCAAAGAATTAAAAATCACCCAAATTCATGTCGAGATTTCAGCCATCACTTTAAAAAGAAAACACAAAAATTACATCTCATTTGGCAAGACATTTTCTCTCTCTTCCCATCACTTCTCTCCCAACTTTTCTTCTCTCCTCTTCCTCCTCTCACCATTTTCAAAAATTTCAGCCTAATTTCCCACAAAATTCTTGAGAATTTGTGAATGCATGTCACATGGATTTATAGATTTTAATAGGCATTGAGGAGAGGAACAAGACTCTCCAAGAAGTTTTGGAGTTTGAGGTGATTGTGGAGGTGAAATCTCTTGGAAAGCTTGTTTGGAGCTATGGTGATGGTTTGGAGCTCAAATCTTCAAGAGGAATGAAGGTATAACATCATCTTTCTGTAATTAGCTTAGAAACTATGATTTTTGGGTCGAATTTTAGTGCTTTGGAATGAAAATAGTAGTGAAACACATGTTGTCAAATGAATCAGCAGAAAGTGTTGTTGCATGCAGTAGATGGGTTCGAACGAATCTGACTTAACCCAAATGAAAGTTATAGGTATTTGAGTTATCTTTCTGTGGTTAAAATTTGAGACAATTTGGACTTGAAATGAGTGATTGACTGATATCTTTCAAGCAGATATCTCAAGACCCAAAAGCGTAACTCGATCCAACCAGAAATTACACTTTGATTGTTCACTATACAATCAGACTTCTCGAAGTGTGTAAGGATCTATTCACAAGTGTTCCTTGTGATCTTTCTTGGTTCTTAAATACACCAATATGTCATCAATGGATTTGATGACAAATTTGTCCAAGATGTTCCTTGAACACCCCAATCCTCAATTTCATGAACACTGTTGGTACTATCGTCAGATCAAAAGGCATTATCTGAAGTTTGAAATACCCGTATTTGATTCTGAACATTGTCTGCAAAAAGCCTCCCTCTCTGACTCGAATATAAAGGTATCTGATCGAAAATTAATTCTTGCATAGACTGATGTTCTGAAAAATGGATTGTCAATTCTAGGAAGCGGGTATTTATTTGACAGTCCCCCGATTTTGTTGTCTGTAATCGATGCATATCCTTATCTTACCATCTTTATTCTACACAAAAGAACAGGTGCTCCACATGGTGACATACCTGAACGTATGCAACCTTTACTCAGCAGATTCTGCAAGTGCTTTATCAATTCCTAGAATTCTGCTGATGTCATCTCGTATAGTCTTTTAGCAACTGTCGTCATACCTAGCATCATTTCAGTGTCGAAAACGATTTTGTCTCTGGTGGGGAATCCTGAAATCTCATCTGACTAACACATCATGAAGTTCTCTACAACATGGAATTGTATGGTAATTGTTGTTCTTCCTTTGTGATATCAATCGTATAATTTATATATCCTTAATTTTCCAAGGACAACAATCGAAGCATGATTCATCATTGATACTAATGGTAATAGCCTGGTACACCCGGCCATAACAATTTTACGTAAGACCATTATATGATCGAAACAATATTGTATTCTTGAAAAATGTACAATATCTCGGTAATCCGTGCAAGTATCCAATTAGATTTGTCTGCTGGTAGCACCATCAAGTTCCCGATCATGAACTCTCATCACACTGTATACTATTTAATGCAACATAACTCGTTTGAGTGAATCTATCAGCTGGTGTGATAGTCAAATAAACTCGTTCAATGCGATAAAAATTAAAACATATACTTGCGATCACATTTCCTGAAATATTTCTAATTTGATCCTCTGTCCAAGCAAACATCCTGGCTTGCTGAGGTTTCCAGAAAAAGTTGTGGAGTATTACTCTCGTTCTGTGATTGACTGGACTACAGGTGGAATTGAGTGGATCAAAACCGAGGGCCACTTCTGAAAACCACTTCCAGTAACGAATATCTGCTACTGTGGTTGTATTCATCCTTAATGGTCAACTTTGGGATAATAATCTGTCTGACCACCATCTTACAAGACTTTTGAAACCCTACACATTGATCAGTAGATTGTTTTCACCCTAAATAATTCACAAGATCCAGCAAACGACCCATAATCACTCCTAGAACCCCTGGTTCCAGATGATCCGTAATAATATCTTCTCAATATTCGTACGTTTCGATTTAAACCTTTGCGGGTTCATGAAATTATTATGGCCTCTACTGTTACTGATATTACTATTGGAGCTGCTGTTGAATTGCTCCAAACATGAATATCCTGCATCAGATACAACTAAGGAATGACTAAGTGCTTCCTCTAATCAATTCGATCTCAGTTTTCGATCTATCGGTTAAACTGGCTCAAGTCGGAGCCTCACTTGAAATAATCTGTCGTTACGGGTTCTTCCATAATACATGATATGGTACTAACAAATTCATCCTCCAAAAAATACAACTTATCACTTCCGAGTTCTCTTCCCAGGTAGTCCTTCTTTTGTGAGAGGCACAACCACAAGGATCCAATTCCGGAAAAGTGTGCGAAAAGAAAGATACAAATTTGTTGGATTCATTCGATAAAGTCCAATAACATATAGTTCAACAGTTCTGCCCTTACCCCAGAGTCAATAAAATTTGGGTAGGTGCAAATACTGGAAACAAAGCACAATGTTTCTCAATATGATATTACGAATAGCTAGAGTTTTGAGAAGGAATTTAAATGAAACACATCTGGAAATGAAATACGACAATCTTCACGTACAAATTCTTCAATTTATCAAGAGTCTCACTCTATATTATCACATCGGCGGGTAGCGGAACTTGACGAACATATGTACATACACTCTCTCCTTATCGGTCTCCAGTTCTCAAATTTAGTCGACAAAACGCGCATGTTAAATAAAAAATTCATAGATAAAAATCCGAGATATAGATGTCATTCTCTTCTACAAGAGATCAATTATGTAATATGATTCCTTATCTGATCGTTCTCTAATTCGAAATAGTGTTCTACACAAGGGTTAATTTCTCATTCAATCAATGCAATTCCCAAAAATATGGAAGTCGGTCATCACCGAATTACAATCCAATCCAAAATATACAATGCTTATCAGTAAATCATCTACCGGTCAATGCCAATCTGTTGGCTACATGTATGAACTCTAATCATTTAACAGCAGGCTAAAGCATATAAAAACATGTAAGACTCACTGTCCTAACTCTAGTCCGAGCATATCCCAGATTATGCTCTGATACCAACTGTGAGGGTCCGGTCCTAATCAGGTGTTTTATTTATCACGCAATGATTAAGTTATGTAAACAACGGAAGGTTAGTTTCAAATGTCTTGTCAAATGGCCCTAAAACCTTTCGTTTTGGGTCGCACAAAAGATAAATCGGTAAGGGAGATAAAATTCATTGGATGAATTAAATGATTAGGAAGAGTATTAATCATAATATATATATATATATATATATATATATATTTAGGTTTACAGGACACACGTTAATTGAGATTAACAATTTCAAAACCTAACCCTATTGAGCAGCCGTTTTCTTTTGGACTGCTAGTTCTTCCTTGGTTGAATTATCAAGTCTAGCAACTTGATAATTTCAACATTCTTTATCGATTTGATCATGTGGATACCGTAGAGGTAAAGCTGTGAAGTTTTGCTAGACGACTCGTGGAATTCGTGGACGTTCATCTTCGAGTATTCTACATCAAACACGCTACAAAGGAATAATTCTCAACACCCGATATGATTACTTCATATAGGTCCTCGGTGGGAATCCAATATTTTACTATTTCCTTCGCGTTCATGCTCGTCGGATTCCTTACAGTGGTATCAGAGCCAGGTTCGAAGCTCATATCGGGGTTATGTGATAAATTGTTTTATCATGTTTTGAGTTATCATTCCAATTCGAAACTGTAACGATTAATAATTACATATGAGATATGTATGTGGGAAACTATCATAAAAATATATATGATATATTGATGAGTTTTATGTATAACATAAAAATGTGTGTGCGCGACCGAGCCACGAAAGGCGAGCGACCGTGCATGCAACAAGGCGGGCGACTGTGCTTGCAACAAGGTGGGCGACCGGTGCAAGCCAAGGCTAGAGACCGTGCTTGCAACAAGGCGGACGATCGGTGCAAGCCAAGGTGGGCGACCGGTGTTTGCCATGGAGGGCGACCGAGCTTCCATGGCAGGCGACCGGGGCGTGCAATAATTTTCCCATTTAAGCTTATTGGTTTTAAATCATAGTTAAATAAATTTTAAAGGGTTTAGAATTTAATTCAATAATTGTTATGTCCTAGCATGTCTTATGTGTTGTTTGAGCATGGTTATAGCCCTATGACCTATTAGATTGTAATTTTGTGAATGGTTGTAATTTTAAATACGGTCTGTGTGCCGTGCCTTCTCTATTTTTATGAATGTATTCCCTCCCCTATGCTCCCCTCGAATGTAACTCAAGGTCTTCTCTATATCATGTAATTGTTATATAGAATAGTTTTAGCTTTTGTTGATGGAGATCAATGAAGTTGACCGAAGAGGTGCTTAGAGAAGTTACCCTTAGGTTGACCATTTAGATTTTCTCATTGGCTTGAGCAAAACAGTAGTTCGGGCTATAACCATGTCACGTTTATTTTATGTTGATGTATGTGTTGCATGTTTATCATTTGATATTTAATATTGATGGATGATATATATATGTATGTATATGTACATGACATATTTTCATTATAAATATTAATAAAATCATGAGATCTTTAAATCCCTCTAATAATATTAAGTCAAGTTAGATGTCTTCCAATTAAAAGTACTCGTCAAGACTTCGATTGAACATGTGTAGGTTTGCCAAAGCAAAGTACCGCGACAATCTTAGTAAGGCGCGAAAGGATAAAGGTGATATCCATGTGACTTTAAATTGGGTTCGACTTAACTAGTATTATCTCAATAGAATTGGGAACCTAGAGGCATGGGGTTGGGTAATAAATCATTAGATGAACTAGAACAAAGAGTTGTTCGCCCAATCATCCAAGAGTTACATATGATGTAATTGACAAAGTGTTGTCTACCTAAATAACCGAGTCTTCGGTGATTAGCCAAAGCTAACTCATGGTTAGGTGAAATATGGATCTTGGCCCACTAATAGTTTTGAGGGTTGATGGTTTTAACTAAATAGTGTGAGTGTCATTTAATATAAGGCCTTATTAAATGATTAAAATCATAAAACTTATTTTGCATATTTATATTGTAGATATCCATGGCATCAAACAATGTTACTAGTACACTTTCATTGCGACAAATTTTCTAGACGGGTATAGGAGTATGAGGATTGTCCTCAAACTAGAGAAAAAACATGTCCTAGAGGAACCCTTACTTGCTGAGGAACCTCCTGCTACAGCCATAAGGGTTGATAGAGATGCTTACAAGAAGCATCAAAATGCCGCTCTTGATGTTGGCTGTCTAATGCTTGCAACCATGAACTCTGAGCTTCAAAAGCAACATGAGAAAATGGATGTGTTCAATATGATTGAACATCTGAAGCAACCTTACCAACAACAAGCTAGACAAGAGAGGTATGACGTCTCTAAAGCGTTATTTCTGTGCAGAATGGTAGCCTTGTTGGAACTCATGTACTCAAAATGATTGGATACATAGAGAATCTTGATAAACTGGGTTTTCCATTGGACCAAGAATTGGCCACTGACGTGATCTTGCAATCGTTGCCTGATAGCTATAGACAATTTGTTCTGAAATACAATATGATTGAAATTGAGAAGACTCTACCACAGTTGCTTGGTATGTTGAGAACTTACGAGGCAAACACAAAGAAGTCTAAGTCCACAAATGTTCTTATTGTTAATAAGGGCAAGGGAAAGGCTAAAGCAAAGGGCTTCAGAAAGTCTCTGTCAAATCTAACCTCATGCTACTGCACTTAAGCCTAAGGGAGGAGTGACTAAGGAAGGAAATCACTTCCATTGTGGTGAGACCGGACATTGGAAGAGAAACTGCAAGTTATACCTGGAAGATCTTAAGAAGACGAAGGGAAGTGTGACTTCTACTTCAGGTATTTTTGTTATAGAAGTCAATCAATCTACTTCTTCATAATGGGTATTAGGTATTGGATGTGGTTCTCACATTTGTGTTAATGTGTAGGAACTCAAAAGAAGTAGAGTGTTGGCGAAAGGCGAAGTTGACCTACGAGTGGGAAATGGAGCAAGAGTTGTTGCATTAGCTATAGGAGATTATTCATTGACTTTTCTGGTTTATTTTGGATTTACAAGACTGTTGTTTTGTGACATCGATTACTAGAAACATTATTTCAATTTCATGTTTGGACAAGATGGGTTTTTCATTTATTATAAAGGATAAATGTTGCTCCATTTATTTGCTATCCGGGTTGTTACAGTTGTGGAAAGATGGGCCATATTTCTTGGTATTGCCCCAACCGGGGAGGACAATCAGATTTCAGGATGAATATGACAGTGCATCAGAGGCAGCAGATTATGCCTCGACCATCGGGAGGTCAGACAGTGGGACCGCCCAAGGGGCAAGTATATGCACTGACTAGGGAGCAAGCCGAGGCAGCCCCAGAGGAGGTGATCATTGGTACGTGTCATTTACTTATGTACCCTGCTTTTTATTTTGATAGATACAGGTGCCTCCCACTCTTTTGTATCTGCTGATTTTGTGGAGAGACATCATATGCACACGTCTCCATTACCCACACCTCTTATGGTCTCGACACCGACCGGAAGGAATATTATTGTATGTCGGTTTCTTGCTGACTGCCTCATTTATTTTGAGGGCAATGAATTTTAGACGGATTTGATCGTCTTGGGTATGTCAAATTTTGATTGCATTGTGGGCATCAATTTACTGAACAGATATCAGACAGTGGTAGATTACCGACAAAGGACAGTTCGGTTCCAATATGATATGGGGATTCAGTGGACTTTATATGGGAACGGTTCTCGTGCGAAGATTCCATTGATATCGGCTGTCAAAATGTCACGATTGTTGGAACGTGGACATACGGGCTATCTTATCTATGCCGTGGACATGGCGGAAAAGATTAAGGAATTGAGGATTGAGGATATACCCGTAGTGGCGGAGTTTGTCGATGTATTCTCGGAGGAAATTCCAGGGTTCCCGTCAACTAGAGAGGTCGAGTTTGGGATTGAGTTGTTACCGGGGATGTCCGCTATTTCTCGTGCCCCTTATAGGATGGCACCAGCGGAGTTAAGGGAATTGAAGGAGCAGTTACAGGAACACCTTGACAAAGGATAAATACGCCCTAGCGTATCGCCTTGGGGCGCGCCTGTTCTATTCGTTAAGAAGAAGGATGGATCAATGCATTTGTGCATCGATTACCGACGGTGAAGAACAAGTATCATCTTCCAAGGATTGACGACTTATTTGATTAGTTGCAGGGTACGAAGCTGTATAGCAAGGTTGTTTGAGGTTGGGATACCATCATATTCGGATCAGAGAGGAGGATGTTCAGCATTCTTGACTCGGTATGGGCACTACGAGTTCCTAGTTATGCCGTTCGGTGTGACGAACGCCCCAGCTCTTTATGAGTGTAATGAACCGGGTGTTCCAACCATATCTTGACTAGTTCGTCATAGTGTTTATTGACGATATACTTATCTACTCTCGGAGTTAGGAGGAGCACGTGAGACACTTACAGACAGTGCTCCAGATCCTCAGAGATAATCAGTTATTTGCCAAGCTCAGCAATCGTGAGTTCTGGTTGAGCAGCGTGGTGTTTTTGGGGCATGTCATCTCTAGCTGTGGGATATCAGTGGATCCCAGGAAAGTGGAGGCGGTGATGGAGTGGTCTGCACCCACTTCTGTGCCCGAGATACGGAGCTTTCTTGGTTTGGCCGGGTATTATCGACGCTTTGTCGAAGGATTTTCTAAGATTGCTAAGCCTTTGACTCAGTTGACTCAAATGGGAGTACCATTCTATTGGTATGAGGCTTGTGAGCAGAGCTTCCAAGAGTTGAAGCACCGGTTGACGAATATACTGATGCATCAATACAGGGCTTGGGATGCATACTGATGCAAGATAAGCATGTGGGAGCTTATGCATCGAGGCAGTTGAAGCCGCATGAGACCAGATATCCAGTTTATGGTTTGGAACTGGCGGCTATCATTTTTGCATTGAAAATTTGGCGGCATTCTTGTATGGTACGTCGTTTACCATTTAAACGGATCACAAGAGCCTGAAGTTCTTGTTTACTCAGTTGGAGCTGAATATGAGACATAGTAGATGGATGGACTTACTAAAGGACTATGATTATGAAATAGAGTACCATCCTGGGAAGGCGAACTTGACAGCAGACGCCTTGAGTCGGAAAATGAAGTGTACTGCTGAGACACCATGCATCTATCGGCTATGATGACTTCTTACTACCATATGGGCTATGATTTCGATGTGGATGCATCACCGGTACGTGTATCAACTTTATTGGCAGAGTTGGACATTTATGGAATATCCGGGCGTGTATCAACTTTATTGGGTTATCGTTGGGTAGTTCCGAGTACGCCGGAGTTGCGTAGAGGGATCTTACAGCGAGCTCATAGCAACAGGCTTAGTATCCACCCAGGCGGGAGGAAGATGTACAAGAATTTTGGTGGAAAAGGCTAAACCAAGATGTGATAGCATTCGTTAAGAGATACTTGATCTGTCAACAGGTGAAGGCAGAAAGGCAGAGGCCTGGTGGCGAGCTAGGGAGCTTGGAGATACCAGAATGAAAGTGGGAGCACATATCCATGGACTTCGTGACCCACTTGCCGAGGACTACTTCGGGGTTTGATGCGATTTGGATGATTGTGGATAGGTTGACGAAGGTAGCTCATTTCATTCCGTAGCGTATGACATTCACATACTTGAGGATGGCTCAGTTGTATGTCCGGGATATAGTGAGACTGCATGGGATTCCAATTTCCATTGTATCTGACCGAGATCCGCGGTTCACATCGCACTTTTGGGAGGGTCTTCAGTCAGCTTTGGGTACCTGTGGTGAGATTGAGCACGGTATACCATCCCCAAACGGACGGTCAGACCGAGCATACTATACAGACGCTCGAAGACATGTTACGGGCATGTGGTTGGAGTTTGACACTTTGTGGCAAGATTCATTGGCCTTAGTAGAGTTCTCGTACAATAATAGCTATCAGGCGAGCATTCAGATGGCTCCATTCGAGGCTCTATATGGTCGACGTTGCAGATCACCATTGTACTGGGATGACTTGACTGGTAAATCGGTCAGAGGACCCGAATTGATCCGGGAGATGGAGGAAAAGATAAAGGTGATCCAACAGAAAATGAAGGCAGCCCAGGATAGGCAGGCAGCCTATGCTAATAAACGGTGGTGACCGTTGGAATTCCAGTTGGGAGATAAGGTCTTTTTGAAGATCTTGCCCTTCAGAGGTGTTGTGCGGTTTGGTATGCGAGGGAAATTGTCTCCGAGGTATGTTGGACCGTTTGAGATCTTGCAGCGCATCGGTACCTTGGCTTACCGTCTGGCCTTGCCACCGTCATTGTCGGGTATTCATGACGTGTTCTATGTATCTATGTTGCGGAAGTATGAGCCGCATCCGTCACATGTATTACAGCCCTCAGAGGTGCAGTTAGATTCAGATGTGTCCTACGTGGAACGGCCAGTCAGGATTCTGGATAGAGCTGATCGCAGACTTCGTAACAAATTGATACCGATGGTCAAGGTTCAATGGGATCGCAGGGGTGTCGAGGAGGCCACGTGGGAGACGGAGTGGCATATGGTGCAGCACTACCCGGAACTATTTTCTGGTATGTGATTTATGTTTAGTTTCGGATTGGTAAGTGCATACGATTTCGAGGGTGAAATCTTATAAGTAGGGGAGTTTGTGATATCCCCAATTATATGCATTTGGGCAATAATTATGTTTATGGGATATTTATGGTGTTAATTAATTTAGTGTAGAATTAATTAATATGGTGAAATGCTTAGTCATGCAGTGGGCGTGACCTGGTAATGCATTTCAGGGTGCATGTGATGCATGTTGGGAAATTGGGAGTTGGCATGGTTTATTTGTGGTGGATAAAGATTATTGTGGTAAAGCATGTTTTTAATTGAGGTTATGATGCATTTTTGGAAAATTCTTTTAAAATATCATGTTGGGATATTTTATACATCATGCTAATTAATGGGGTGCCATTTTTAATCTTTAAACCAACTTATACCCCATTACCCCTTTTCAACCCTCATTCCTTACCAATCACTCTCAACCCTACCCCAACCCCCCAAAAATCGTCCAAGCCAAGAAGGAGGAGGAGAAACCTTTGCAAAATCTTCATTTGTTGGATTCTTGGTAGGATTTGAGGCCTAATAGAAGTATAGATTCCTCCTTGTTGTTTTTATGAAGTTTGGTTTGATTGTGGGTTTGTATTTTGAGGAAATAAAATGGGTTTGTTTGGGTTTATGGTGTTGTTGGTTGGGTTATGGTTTTATGGTAAGAAATGTGTTGGTTTTTGTTGATTGTTGGTAGTATTGTAATGGTTGGTGTTTTTATTGATAGTATTTGAAGTTTTGATGTTCATGGTTGAGAAGGTTTTGAAGGGAAATGGATTGGAGAAGAAGAAATGTGAATACTGGACAAAAATCGCGTGTGCAGACTTCCGCGATCGATCGGGGCATTCTCCCGATCGATCGCGAGCACCAGGGGAGGCGGCAGTGTGCTTCCGCGATCGATCGGCACAAACTCAGCGATCGATCGCGGAATGGGAAATTTTGGGCATTGAGGCAGTAGCATCTCCTGATTGATCGGGGTCCATTGGCGATCGATCGCGAGAAGCCAAATTATGTGTTTTTTGTTATTTTTGTGGGATTTTTGGTATCGGACTATTGTTGGCTTCTAATATTGGTTTGTGTGAATGTGTAGAACCATCCCAGGTGGCAACACAACAAAGGAAATAAAGTCATACCAAATCCAATATTTTGGAAAGGTACGTAAAGAGACGTACGGGCACTCAACAGTACATGTATTTTATATACTCATTGGAATATGCATTGTGGATGTAAGTATATATTGAATTGTGCATTGTGGATGCAAATACATGTTGAATTATGCATTATGATTGCATATGTGTATGTTGAATACTTGGTGCACACCCCATGAGTCATGGTTATATTCGAGTGATGATTTTAATGCTTTACCGTTGTCACTTGAAGCGATGATATAATATAATACTTGCCGCTGGCATATTGTAGCGAGGAAAGAATATTTGCCGCCAAATGTTGAAGCGAGGGTATTGCCGCTTGTCGCATTTACGCGAGGTTATTCAATGCCGCTAATATGTCGAAGCGATGGGTATTAGTGGCGCTGTCATGACAAGCGAGGTGCATTAAAATACACTATTATAACAGACTAGGGATTGGTAGTTGGTGATAATAAATGGATGATATGTCATGACATTTGTGGAACCATAATATAATCCATTGATTATATACTCATGAGTTATGGTACAGGGACAACCAAAAGGGAGCGTTTAAAATGCATCGGAATACAGGAAGTGTTTTGTAATTACGGTTTATGCGTTTACCCCTTATAATCATATTATGTTGAATATGGATTATTATATGCTCGTGATTTGGGGGTTGTCCTTGTAGGTACATTTTGGCATAAAAAGGGGGCTAAGGACTGGTTGAAGCGGTGAGCTTGTAAGGGGCGCTTTCGATATAGAAGGACCGGATTATTTTTTTATAGTCTCTACTCTAGGAGTAGTGTAAAGCTATATTGATTAACATTCATTTTGTTGGGAATGTAATTAATCCAATTTGAAATTTCTTAATTTGGCATGTAATCCTTAAAGCTCAAGCCTCAACACAAACTTCTATACTCTGATTATACATGTTAGCTCTTCTTATGCCTTTAATTCGCACGTAAGGTACTAAGGTCCTTATAGAAGAAACATTATCTTCTCCCAAACCTTGTAAGCGGCTATCAGCATGCAATCAATCCTTTAAAAGAATACGCATCTCCACGGTATTTGGTTTCATTCTACTACTTTTTTCATCAGTGACTCTTCCACCTGCACTAAAACAAGACTCCGATGGAACTGTGGATGTCGGATGAGTTAGTAGATCACGTGCCATTATGGAAAGTACTGGCTAAAGTCTAGCATTGTCTTTCCACCATGCCAAAACATCAAAAGTTTCTAATTCTTGTTCACTGAAATTTATGAATTAGTTTAGATATAACTGAAACTCAGTAAATGAAGATGTATTAGAACTAGAACTAGAAGAAGCGGAAGTAGTGTCTTGTCTTCTTCTTAACATTGTCCACACAGAACCCTTACTACTACTACCACCACTACTACCACTTTCTCTTACTGGAATTGATCTAGAATTATGTAACGAATCATATAAAGAAAACAAAGCAAACAAATATTTATTAATACGCTCTTTTTCTTGATTAATATTAACATTTTCATAAGTCATGTTGGTGTAATAAGATTCTATTATAATTTTTACACTATATAATTTTAATCCAGGATCCAGAATTGAGGTCAAGCAATTCAACATATGAATAGTTTTCCAATATTTTTTTAAATTTATACTCCATTGGTTCAACAATACCTGTAAAAAATGGAACACATCTATGTAATGTAAAACATTCACTAATTTCATAAATTTTATCTAAAAATATTGAAAAACTTGGATAATAACAGCCGAAAATAAATTGGTAGCATCATAAAAAGGTTCTAGAAAATTACAAATATTAGAAGCAATTTTCCAATCAGTTTATGAAAATGTTCAGCATCATTTCATTAAAAAATAAAGTGATCATATTTCTATAAGGTAAACATGCTTGCAACATTAAATATGTGGAATTCCACATGTTAGGAACATCATAAAGAAAATCCTTATAATTCATACCATGCATAAACTGTTGAAATCTTGTTTTCTAGCAACTGAACCATTAAGAAATTTAAAAGTAGTCTTTATTTTTTTTCTAAATGAACTCAAGTGGTTTCAATCCATATTGCACACACAAATTTAAAATATGACATGCACAACGAATATGAAAAATATCACCATTTAAAATTGGTTTCAAATAACTTTTTAATATAGTAATTGCATCGGTATTATTAGTTGCATTATCAAACGAAATAGAAAAGATTTTATTATTAATATTATATTCATTAGTAATGGCATTAGAAATAACTCCACCCGTATAATGCCAATCAATTTTTGTGTACCTAAGTTTTTTTATGTAACACCCCAGCTATCGTCATTTCATTGTCCTGTGACACATAGATATGATGCATTGCTGTAATGCCTCGATTTGATTATACACGTGTGATATGATTATATCGTTATTAGGACTAATTTCGATATGATATGAATTGGGTTCGGGTTGAACCGAGGATGAATTAATACATGTATAAAATGATAAATGGCAATGAATGAAACATATTGTGATGTCCCCGAAATGATTAATTGCAATTAAGGTATTAATTATGTTAATATGATTAATTATGTGGATAATTGATTTATGTGTTGAAATTAATTATCATGATGAAATGCTTAGTCACATGATAGGCGTGACCCGGGGGATTACGTTTCAGGGTGCATGTTATGCATGTTGGGTAATGAAGTGTTAACATGATTTATTTGTGTTGATTGTTAATTATGAGGAAATTATGGATTTATTGAAGTTGGATGCATTTTTGTAAATGCTTTTAAAATACCATGTTAAGGTATTTTATACATCATGTTAATTGATGGGGTACTATTTTATTAACCTTATAAGCCTTTCCCCACCTTACCCAACTCACTTTACCCTCTACACTTAAAATCCTCAAATCACTCTCAAACCCTACCCAATCCCCCTATTTTCGAAATTCACCAAGGAAGGGGAAGGAAAGCTCCACAAAACCTTTGTTTGTGTGATCTTTGTTAAGATTTGGAGTCTTCAAGAGGTATGGAACCAATCCTAAAGTTTTTATGATGTTTGGTTTTGAAAAGGGATGATTTTGAAGTGATTTATGTGGGTTTATTTTGAGTATGTGTTGTATGTTGTTGGGGTATGATTTTTGAAGTGTTTTATGTGGTTTTAGTGAGTTGTGATGATATTAGTGTTGTTGGGAAGTTTGGGTTTGAATGGTATGGGATTGAGCTTGCAAGATGCTCAAAAAATGGTGGAAATCGCGCACCAGCAGGTGGCGATCGATCGCCCTGTATGAGGTGATCGATCGCCGAAGGCCAGTAGCCATTTCACGCAGTAGGCGATCGATCGCCTCAGATGAAGCGATCGATCGCCGCAAGGCAAAAAGTGAGGCGATCGATCGTCTCGTGCAGCGATCGATCGCCGCTGTTTAAAACATGGCAAATGATGTTTTTTGTTGAATTTTTGGTATTTGGCTATTGTTTAATATTGATTTGTGTGGTTGTGTAGAACCACCCCAGGTGCCAACAACATCGAGGAGATAAAGTTCTCCAACTTCTCCACTTTTGGGAATTAAGGTACGTAAGAAACGTACGGGCATCGGACGGTAACCCATTCTTATACTATGACTACGCAATAATTGTATAAGTGTTTATGATGTTTATGGCGATGATAATGATAAGTAAGTTTATGATGATGTCTATGGAATAATGATGTTTATATAATGCCACACAATGTTATGATATGGTAAGATACCATACGATAGGGTAAGATGCCCACGTGGTAAGATGCCACACGATGTTATGATATGGTAAGATGCCATACGATAGGGTAAGATGCCCACGTGGTAAGATGCCACACGATGTTATGATATGGTAAGATGCCATACGATAGGGTAAGATGCCCACGTGGTAAGATGCCACACAATGGTTATGATATGGTAAGATGCCATACGATGGGGTAAGATGCCCATATGCATGAATGTGAATCAGGGTCAACAAAAAGAAGTTGACGAATAACCAGCAAGTTTACTTAACTAAGATTTTGTACATTTACTGTTATATTTTGTTATGATGTTCATAAGATGATGATGCTTATATGATGATGATGCTTATATGATGATGATGTTATAAGATGATGATATTTATAAGATGATGATTTTTACAAGATGATGATGTCTATAAGATGCTATGATGTTTATGATGAATATTAAACTATGTTACTAGAAATGGTAGAATGTTCGGTGGTTGTTATGGGTAAGCGAGGAGATACATCCGCTATCAAGGCATAGCGAGGGGTATCACAATTCTGCTTCATGTCGAGCGAGGGGGGCCAATTGTGCCGCTGCCATAATAGAACCAGGACAGTCTCATTTCTAATTAACATTGTTGGTTATGAGCATTTATGCGAAGTATGATTTTAATCATTCATGTCAAGAACTAATGATTATATGCATGGCTATGAAACCGGGACAACCAAAGAGGGTTAATGCGATTAACCAGGAAGTATACGTTACCAATTAATTTCATGCATTTGTTTATATGCCATTACCCTATGATGTTAAGTAATGATGCACATGCTCATGATGGGTTGTTCCTGTAGGTACACCTTTGGATTTGGATGGCTATGGGACGGGTTGAGGCAGTGAGCTTCAAGGAGCATTGTGAATTAGGATGCAGGATTTCGTATAGTCTCTACTCTAGGAGTAGTGTGAATCTATAACGTTAACATTCATTATTGGGAATGTAATTAATTAGCTTTTGAAGTTTTATTTTGGCCTGTAATCCTATTAGCTCACGTAATAACCGGAACCATAAACTGTCTGTGATACATGCTTAGCCCTGATTATGTCTTGATTATGATGTTAAGGTAGGAAGGCCCTACATTAGTGGTATCAGAGCAGTGGTTAGAGAACCCGGGAATGAGTGAAGGGTAGCCTTAGCAATAAGTTGGCTAGGTGCTTACTTTTAAACATGTTTTATGCATATGTTGCATATGAAGTATATGATGTTCTACTAACATGTTTTGTTTCTCTAACGATGTATTATATGAACTGCTTTTGGGTATTGTTGTTAACCCTTGTATTGCAGCATAGCAGCAAATGCTGAAGTAGTGATCCGATTTCATATGCACTTCTCCGTCGCCCATGCCTCTTGTAGTCTCGACACCCGCTGGAAGAAGTTTGATAACTGATCAGATTGTTTATGACGGCCTCATTTATTTTGAGGGTAACGAGCTGAGGATAGACTTGATTGTTCTGGGAATGTCAGACTTCGAATGCATTGTGGGCATCGATGTGCTAAACATGTATCAGGCAGTTGTGGACTGCAGACAAGGACTGTCCGATTCAGGTCTGATATGGGAGTCCAATGGACATTCTATGGGGATGGTTTCCGTTCAAGGATTCCGTTAATATCTGTTGTCAAGATGGCACAGTTATTGGAACGAGACCATAAAGGATATCTCATCTATGCAGTTGATATTACTGAAAAGAAGGAAGAGTTAAAGGTTGAGGATGTGCCCGTAGTGGCGGTGTTTCCTGATGTATTTCCGGAAGAGATTCCCGGATTCCCACCGACGAGAGAGGTCGAGTTTGGGATTAAGTTACTACCAGGGACGTCTACCATTTCTCGTGCCCCGTATAGGATGGCACCAGCGGAGCTAAGGGAGTTAAAGGTTCAGTTGCAGGAGCTCCTTGACGAGGGCTATATACGCCCTAGCATATCGCCCTGGGGTGCACCAGTCCTATTTGTCAAAAAAAGAAAGATGGTTCGATGCGGCGGTGCATCGATTACGGACAACTGAACAAAGCCATAGTGAAGAATAAGTATCCGTTTCCGAGGATTGATGATTTGTTTGATCAGCTGCAGAGTAGGAGGCTCTATAGTAAGATCGATCTGAGATCGGGGTATCATCAGATTCGAGTTCGAGATGATGATGTACAAAAGACAGCTTTCAGAACTAGATATGGGCACTACGGATTCTTAGTCATGCCCTTTGTGGTGACGAATGCCCCAACTATTTTATGAGCCTGATGAACAGGGTTGTTAGTTCCGGATTTTAAAGATGACAAAATATATCAGACCGGATCGAGAGAAATCAGACTGACCAGATCAATCGCCCAAAATAGATCAAGCTGATATGGTATATCGCAAAACAGAACGGATCGATGGAAATCAGCCTAACCAGATCGAAGCTTCAGATCGATCTCAACATCTATCAGATCAGAGCAGTCAAGGCTGAATAAAGATTGGTTCTTCAGTCCGAACCATTAACGGCTATTTATTGAAGCATTTATTGTTGCAATTAATGAAGAAAAAGACCAAGGACTGAAGATTACCATAAAAGGTAAGAAGACAAAGAATAGCTTACCTGACAGTCGCCGAAAGCATGAACCAGAACGACAAGTACCCTAAAGAAGAAGACTGTAGCTTACTCAGGCAGAGTCAAGAGTTGCACATTAAGGGAAATAATGTCGTTGGTACATGCAACTATAAAAGGATGCAACAGAAGAGCTCAAGAAAGAGTCTGATCAATCGAAAAACGCACAAGAAAGAAAAATAGCACAAGCTTACAAGCTCAGACATTCTCGAGCTGAAAATCTTCATAAGCACAAGTATATTGTAATATTTGATCATTTAGGATCATTGTGTGCATAGACTAAAGTCTATCTTGTGTATTCTGTATTGAAATATAGAAGTGAGAAACAATTGTAACTGTCAGACATAGTGTGTCTGAACAGATCGAGAGACTAGGAGTTTCAGTCTGGTAGTGAGGTAAATCCAGCTGAATCGGGTTTGTACAACATGATTGTATAAATCAAAGTCTTCTAGTGGAATCCTTCTTTAATTGGAAGAAGGGGAGACGTAGAAGGATTACACCACCTTCGAACTTCCAGAAACATATTCTGTTTTATCATTCTGCACTCGTTCTATTATTCAAGCCATCAAGCCGTTCTTACTAATTTAAGAACAGACCGTTCCGCACTAAAATATTCAGTGGTCTGTTCTGCAAAAGAGTTGATTAAGAAACAGATTTCTTTCACTAATCCGAAAGAAATCACAAGGGATTAATTTTTAATAGGAGTGTTCATTCACCCCCCCCCCTCTAAACACTCCGGACCGATCCTAACAAGTGGTATCAGAGCAGGTCGTCTTAATCAGCACAAAGACACTTGAGCTGATGGCATCATTCAACAAAATTCCTATATTCTCAAAAGAAGACTATGATGATTGGAGAATCAGAATGCAAGCTCATCTGGCAGCACAGGATGACGATATGTGGTTCGTCATCACTGATGGACCAATGAAGATTCTGAAAGTCAATACAGCAATATCCATTACTGGTGGTGAACCCCAAATGGTCGAGAAGGATAGATCCCTCTGGACGAATGAAGAAAGAAAGAAAGCAAACCTCGACAACGTTGCCAAAGACATCTTGTTCAAGACATTGGACAAGAACGTGTTCAGTAAAATCAAAATGTGCTCAACTACCAAAGAAATTTGGGAGAAGATAGCACAGTTATATGAAGGGAACGACCAGACCAAGGAAAACAAGCTGACTGTTGCTCTTCAAAGATTTGAGAGCATAAAAATGAAGATTGGAGAAACTCTAAATGAGTTTGATGAAAAAGTTACTGGTATTATCAATGAACTGAATGGTCTGGGCAAGGAATACTCAAACAGAGAGATCGCTCTGAAAGTTATGAGAGCCCTGCCAAAAGAATGGGATGTTAAGACCATTGCAATGAGGGAGTCCAAAGATCTGAAAAAGGTTGAACTTCATGATCTGTTCGCAGATCTTAAAGCATATGAGTTCGAACTGATCAGCAGAGGTGAAGCAGAGCCATTCATCTCTCAACCAAACAAAGCACTGGCAGCCATTCCAGACCAGCCCGCCCCCACAACAGATCGATCCATCGAACAGATAAGTAATGATGCTATGTCATTATTTATCAAGAAATTTGGTAAATTCATGTCTAAAAATAAAAGGAATTTTAAACCCTCTCATCATTATAAATCAAGAAAGGACGATGCTGTTAATGATCAGGCTTGCTACAATTGTGGTAAGACCGGACATTTTATTGTAGATTGCACCAGACCGAAGAAAGAAGAGCGTAAAGAAAAGCATCGTGATGACAAGAAAAAGAAGCACTACAAAGATCGTAAAAATCATCATGGGAAGTCCCAAAAGGTCCTAGTAGCAGAAGAAGGAAATAGCAAGTGGGCTCAGACTGATTCAGATTCAGAAAGCTCCGAATATTCTTCCAGCGAAAGCGAAGATGATATTCAATGTCTAATGGCAGACGAAGATATGAGTCAAACAGATGAGGTATTCGATCTTGACTCAAATGAATTTACACGTGAAGAGCTTATGTCCGCACTGCAAGACATGGCTAATGATTATAGAATCTTAGCTGAATCATTTGAGAAAACCAAAGCTAAAGCCAATGATCAAATGGATGAGCACATCAAACCAAGCTGCTCTGAGCTGGATGAGTGCAACAATCTACAGATCGAGCTGAATAAGCTAAAAATCTCTTATGATCAGCTCCATAAAGAAAATAAGAGAATTAGCACACAAAATGCTAAGCTTTCTCATATCTTCAAAACATGGACAAAATCCAGAACATCATTGGAAGAATTGCAAGAGGTACAAAGAAATGTCGGTGATGTTACAGGCATAGGCTTTGATATCAAAGACTGCACCAAAGATGAATCTGAACTGTTGCTGGTAAAGAACAAAATCAAACAAATGACATTTGTTAAATCCAGCACAGTATATGAGACTGAAGCACCTATAATTCAAACAGAGTCTCTTTCGAGAATCAAGGTTTGAGAAAAGGGATTGGATATGTTAACCAAGCCAAAGAAAAGGCACCAGCAAGCTTTGCGTCTTTCAGACCAAATCTAAAGGTGCAAGATCTAAGGCAAGGAAGACAATACAATTACTATAATTCAAAACCAATTCAACGAAGATATAGACTACCCTATAAGAATCAAAGGTTTCTATATCGCACACAATATCACACATAACATCGAAACAGATCAGCTCACAGCACACCAGACACACACAAGCCATTAAAGCTGATACAGGTGTGGGTTCCCAAAGGGCTAATCCGTTCTGGACCCAAGTAGGATTGGGTACCAACAATAATTATGTTTGATGACAGGTACCAAAGAAACTTGCATCAGACTGGTACTTGGACAGTGGGTGTTCTCGTCACATGACTGGAAATATCGAGCTGCTGTCTGAAGTCACAGAATGTACTGGACCCAAGATCATCTTCAGAGATAACTCAAAGGGTAAGACCGTGGGCAAGGGTAAGATTGTCCATGGTAATATTATTATCAATGATGTGCTGTTAGTTGAAAATCTATGCTATAATCTGATTAGTATAAGTCAACTATGTGATAATGGTTATACTGTAGAATTTCACAAACACACTTGCACTATTAAATCATCAGACGGTATGACCATGCTTGTAGGAATCAGAAATGGAAATACATATAAGATTAACTGGAACTTTGCTCAACCTGATAATCCTACTTGCTTCATCGCTAATAATGATAATAAAACTGGCTATGGCATAAACGCTTGAATCATCTCAATTTTAAGACTATCTCTAGCCTGTGTAAACATGATTTAGTTGTCGGTCTGCCCAAGATCGACTTTGCTAAGGATAAGATCTGTGAAGCATGCCAAATGGGCAAACAGATCAGATCATCCTTCAAAAACAAGAATGTCAAATCCTCCTCACGCTGCTTAGAACTACTGCATATGGACTTGTTTGGTCCTATACCAATAACAAGTTTAGGGGGAATGCGGTATACTCTTGTTGTTATCGATGATTACTCACGTTTTACTTGGACTATATTTTTGAGCAGACAAGATCAGACCGGTCCAAAATTGATCAAGCTGCTGAAACGCACTCAGAATGAGAAATCATCAAGCATAGACAGGATTCGAAGTGACAAAGGCACTGAGTTTTCAAATCAGAATCTTGAATCCTTTCTAGAAGATCATGGAATTGAGCATGAATTTTCAGCGCCCGAACTCCCCAACAAAATGGAGTTGCAGAACGAAGAAACAGAACGCTTAAAGAAGCAGCAAGGACAATGCTTGCTGATTCTGGCATTTCGCAAAAGTTCTGGGCAGAAGCTGTAAATACTGCGTGTTACACTCAAAATCGGTCTATGATTAACAAGAAGTTGAATCTTACTCATGTATTTGGTTGCAAATGCTTCGTCCACAATAATGGTAAGAATCATCTTATAGCATTTGAAGCTAAATCAGATAATGGGATATTCTTAGGATATTCATCTAATAGCAAAGCTTTTTGCGTCTTCAATAATCGCACTTTAACTATAGAAGAAACTGTTCATGTAGTTTTTGATGAATCTTTATGTATTGAGGGTAGCAAGGAATCAATTCAAAATCAGATGGAAAATATCCATCTCGAAGCTAACAGTGATGATGAGATTGTAGATAACAGGTCAAGAGACAATCCACCGGAACCTGAAGTACCAGACAGACCGGATCACGGCAATGAAGCTCCTTCAGATCGAGCCGATCCGGATGTTCCTCGCTCTAATGTTAAATCAGATGCTGATAATGCCACTACTACTCATCTGTCTGGACCAGATAATCCAGAATCGAGTTATCGATCGACAAAGAGGCATCCACCTGATCTAGTTATTGGAAGTCCTTCTGCACCGATTAGAACTAGAGGACAGATGATGGATGAATTCACTCATGCTGCTTTCATATCAAATCTGGAACCTAAAAAGATTGATGAAGCTTTGACTGATTTCAACTGGATTAAAGCAATGCAAGAAGAGCTTAATCAATTTGAACAAAATCAAGTTTGGAGTCTAACTCCCTGGCCAAGCGATCAACCTGTTATTGGAACCAGATGGGTGTTCAGAAACAAGCTAGACGTAGATGGAGTTGTGGTTAGAAACAAAGCCAGACTGGTGGCACAAGGATTCCGACAAGAAGAAGGAATTGACTTCGATGAATCGTTTGCACCAGTCGCCAGACTTGAAGCAATCCGAATATTTCTTGCTTATGCTGCTTTTAAAGACTTCAAGGTATATCAAATGGACGTTAAGAGTGCCTTTCTTAATGGTAAGGTTCAGGAGGAAGTCTACATTGAGCAACCTCCTTGATTCAGAACCACTCATTTCCTAATCATGTATATCTACTGAATAAAGCAGTATATGGTCTGAAACAAGCACCAAGAGCCTGATATGATACTCTGTCTCAATTTCTGCTGAACCATGATTTTCAGATCGGCTCAGTAGATAAAACTCTATTTAAATTTATTAAGGGGGAACATACTTTGTTAGTTCAAATTTATGTTGACGGTATCATTTTTGGGTCAACTAATCCCAAATTATGCGAGAAATTCTCTAAGTTAATGCAGGGACAGTTTGAGATGAGTATGATGGGAGAACTTTCATTCTTTATGGGTCTCCAAGTCAAACAGCTCAGCCATGGCATTTTCATCAATCAAACCAAGTATACCAAAGAGCTACTCAAGAGATTCGGAATGGAAACATGTTAAACTGCATCAACTCCAATGAGTCCTACAATCAAGTTAGATAAAGACGAAGGGGGAACAGCAGTTGAAGTATCTATGTATCGTGGACTGATCGGATCGCTCTTGTAACTTACAGCGAGCCGGCCTGATATTATGTTCTCAGTCTGGATGTGTGCTAGATTTCAGTCAGAACCAAAGCAATCACACTTCATTGCTGCTAAGCGTATTCTGAAATACTTGAAAGGATCTCAGAACGTTGGTCTTTGGTATTCCAAAGATTCAAATTTCAGCTTAATAGGATATTCAGACGCTGATTATGCTGGCTGTAAGATTGATCGCAAAAGCACCAGTGGAACATGTCAATTCTTAGGTGAAAGATTGATCTCTTGATTTAGCAAGAAGCAAACATCTATTGCCACATCTACAGCTGAAGCAGAATATCTTGCCGCTGGAAGCTGTTGTGCTCAAATGCTGTGGATTCAACACCAGCTCAAAGACTATGGCATTCAAGCTGTTGAATCTCCGATATTTTGTGACAACACAAGTGAAATCGCTATAACGTATAATCCAGTTTTGCACTCTCGAACAAAGCACATTGATATAAGACATCATTTTATTCGAGATCATGTTGGCAAAAAGGAAATTCGGATCGAGCATATTTCAACAAAACAGCAAGCAGCAGATATCTTCACCAAACCACTTCCTGAGGCTAAGTTTAATTACTTTCGTCAAATTCTTGGTTTAATAGATTTAGCTTGATGTTTTTAGAAGTATATTTCTTTTAGTTATCTTTTAAAGATTGTATGCTGGCACAGATCGATAATACAATGATCAGAACGACACAGACCGTCCGAACTTTCAGACCGATCTATGTCAAATCTGATGTTATCCCATGATCTGTCTGGTCAACAAATCTTTAAATAAAATAATTGTTTAAAACAGCCCGGACTGATCGCAAATTTTAACCGCCTTATCTCTCTTTTATCCTGACCGTTTATTTTGAATTATTTAATGATCAGTCATCGAGATAAAGACACGTGTCTTCTCTCTCTTATTTAGCGGGCTGAACATTTCATTTTCATTCACTTTTTACAATTTACCGTTGTCTGCTCTCTAACTCTCTCATATTATTTTTCAAACTCTTCGTATTTCTCCATTACACTCCAATGGCCACTATCACTCACAACTCTCTCTCCGTTGAGTTCGATGATATCTACAGGGCTGAAGATCCAGAGATGGTCTCTATTTTCAAAATTTTGGAATCATCTGGCTTAAGGAATTTTCTAGAGTGTGGCACGGTGGTTTACGAGTCGGAGATTCGCGAACTGTTCGCCAATGCTGTATCACAGAAGACACCCTGTCATCATCTGATCACTCTCCAAGCCGTCTCTCTGACGCACCTCCATCCTTGGCTAGGACCCTTCAGCACTTATCTGATAACTGTATATCTCTCTCTCAACGAGTCATAGAGGTTCATCAAAGTCAGCGGACCACAGTCTTGGATTTTGATTCTTTTAAAGAGAAGATGACAGCCAGTATTAGCAGCCTTCAGCGAGGACTGAATGATCTGTTCTCTCAGCAAGCTTCTTATAAAAACAGCCTGAGAAAAGAGCAGATCGAGCTGGCCACTGAAGTCAGAGCATCCGTAGCCAATTCCCTTCGTGTTCAAGACACTCGTCTTGACAATATCAGCGCTCAGCTAGCACAAGTTGTCGATTTTCTTCAAGAGATTGCTGCTGACAAAAAGGGGGGAAAGAGAAAAGACTTCAAGCCGCATCAGTCTCAGTCTTCAAGAAAGTAGAAGTTTCGTTGCTTAAATCAGACTGTCGGTATATAAGATTTTTGTGATCTATAAAAATCTTTCGTTGTTGTTAAGTCCTTGTTCATTTATTTTGAACTAAAAACGGCTTAATCGATCCGAACTCTAACTTAATAATGTTCATTTATTTTGAACAAGAAGATGTAATCGATCCGAAAGTATACACTTCAGAGTTCTTAAAAGACTGGATAAAAAGATTTAGAAGCTAGGTTTTGTCATCATCAAAAAGGGGGAATTTGTTAGTTCCGGATTTTAAAGATGACAAATATATCAGACCGGATCGAGAGAAATCAGACTGACCAGATCGATCGCCCAAAACAGATCAAGCTGATATGGTATATCGCAAAACAGAACGGATCGATGGAAATAAGCCTGACCAGATCGAAGCTTCAGATCGATCTCAACTTCTATCAGATCAGAGCAGTCAAGGCTGAATAAAGATTGGTTCTTCAGTCCGAATCATTAACGGCTATTTATTGAAGCATTTATTGTTGCAATTAATGAAGAAAAAGACCAAGGACTGAAGATTACCATAAAAGGTAAGAAGACAAAGAAGAGCTTACCTGACAGTCGCCGAAAGCATGAACGAGAACGGCAAGTACCCTAAAGAAGAAGACTGTAGCTTACTCAGAGTTTAAGCAGAGTCAAAAGTTGCACATTAAGGGAATAATGTCGTTGGTACATGCAACTATAAAAGGATGCAACAGAAGAGCTCAAGAAAGAGTCTGATCAATCGAAAAACGCACAAGAAAGAAAAACAGCACAAGCTTACAAGCTCAGACATTCTCGAGCTGAAAATCTTCATAAGCACAAGTATATTGTAATATTTGATCATTTAGGATCATTGTGTGCATAGACTAAAGTCTATCTTGTGTATTCTGTATTGAAATATAGAAGTGAGAAATAATTGTAACTGTCAGACAGAGTGTGTCTGAACAGATCGAGAGACTAGGAGTTTCAGTCTGGTAGTGAGGTAAATCCAGCTGAATCGGGTTTGTACAACAGGATTGTATAAATCAAAGTCTTCTAGTGGAATCCTTCTTTAATTGGAAGAAGGGGAGACGTGAAGGATTACACCACCTTCGAACTTCCAGAAACATATTCTGTGTTTTATCATTCTGCACTCGTTCTATTATTCAAGCCATCAAGCCGTTCTTACTAATTTAAGAACAGACCGTTCCGCACTAAAATATTCAGTGGTCTGTTCTGCAAAAGAGTTGATTAAGAAACAGATTTCTTTCACTAATCTGAAAGAAATCAAAAGGGATTAATTTTTAATAGGAGTGTTCATTCACCCCCCCCCCCCCCACTCTAAACACTCCGGACCGATCCTAACAAGGGTGCTCCAACCATATTTGGATCAGTTCGTCATAGTTTTCATTGACGATATGCTTATTTACTCTCGAACTGAAGAGGAACCCGGGAAGCACTGGAGAACAGTACTCCAGATCCTTAGGGATTGCCAGACCCTTGACACAGCTGACTCAGAAAGGAGTGCCGTTCTATTGGTCCGAAGCTTGTGAGGAAAGCTTCCAAGAATTGAAGCGTCGTTTGACTACGGCACCTATATTGGTGATTCCTTCTGAGAATAAGAGGTTTGCCTTGTACACGAATGCATCACTGCAGGGTTTGGATTGTGTGTTGATGCAAGATAAGCATGTGGTGGCTTATGCATCGAGGCGGTTGAAACCACATGAGGCTAGGTACCCAGTCCATGATTTGGAGCTGGCAGCCATTATATTTGCCTTGAAGATTTGGAGGCATTACTTGCATGGTACGTCGTTTACCATCTACACGGACCATAAGAGCCTGAAGTTTTTGTTCACACAAGCTGAGTTGAATAGGCGACAAAGAAGATGGATGGACTTACTCAAAGATTTTGATTGTGAAATTGAGTACCATCCAGGTGAAGCGAATTGTTAGCAGACGCCTTAAGTAGGAAGGTGAAGAGTACTGCTGAGGATGTCATGAATTTATCAGCTATGATGACTTCTTGTTGCCATCTGGGCCATGATTCGATGTGGACACGTTGCCGGTGCGAGTGTCGACCTTATTGGCTGAGCCAGACATATTTGGGGCTATTAGGAAAGCCCAGAGGTCAGATGATGAGGTTCAGAGGTGGTCGTTATTAGTACTTCGAGGTCAGCCGTCAAAGTTTAGAGTGGCTGAGGATGATTCCTTAAGACTCGGCAACCGCTGGGTAGTCCCAAATACGCCGGAGTTGCGTAAAGGAATCTTGGAGCGAACTCACAGTAGCCGGTTCAGTATCCACCCAGGAAGAAGAAAGTTGTATAAGGACCTATGTGGTCAGTTCTGGTGGAAACGCATAAAGCGTGATGTTATGACCTTCGTCAAGAGATGTTTGATCTGCCAACAGGTGAAGGCAGAAAGGCAGAGGCCTGGTGGCGAGCTGAAGAGCTTGGAGGTACCTAAGCGGGAGTGGGAACACGTATCTATGGACCTCGTGACCCGCTTGCCAAGGACGGCCTCGGGATTTGATGCGATTTGGGTGATCGTGGATAAGCTGATGAAGGTAGCTCACTTCATCCCTTGTCATGTGTCTTTCACATACCTAAAGATGGCCCAATTATATGTGCGGGATGTGGTTGTTGGGATATGCCCTAAGACAAGTCATTAGATGATTGTTTAAGACATACGATGTTTATGGTTTTATGAATGGCAATTCATTATTATATATTATTCTTTTAACTGTGCATTGTGAATTAATATATATGTTAATGTCCTTAGAATAATATTGTATTATTCTTAAAGATGTCCTTAGTCAAGTATTATCATGAATAGGGATAATGATAATACGTGGAGACTAGTATATGTTGATCGATGAATTGTTCATTGATATGAGATATCAAATCAACATATGGGTACATGTTAGAGAACGATGTACTGGACAGACCCACCATGAGAATGCAACATGGATAGTTATATGATCGTCATATGCAATTCTCATAGTGATAATAATGTATGAAATCCTTACGACTTGTGATCATCAGAGATCCCAACATAAGGAGTTATGTATCTTGATATCGTCAAACGTTACCCGTAACAGGGTAATCTATAAAGGCGACTATTGGATACACTACGAATTATGTAGAGGGATGTTGACTGATCGAGATAGGATTTGTCCCTCCTATATAACAGGAGATGTGTTTGGCCCTTGATCAAGTGAGAACTAAAATGCATGGCCATGCTCGAATGAGTCGATATGAGATATCGAGCTTATTCGTTTATTCTAGTTCTACTTGGGGATCAAGAAATAAAGATTGGATATACGAGTATGACTATTCCATGACTCGTGTTCAATCTAAACACAAAGGACAAAGGGATTAAGTTACATGATTAATATTATCACAAGTTCTAAAGGTTATGTCGAGTCATTGACATTCTTGTAAAGCATTGATGTGTTGCTAGATACCGCTTAATGCTTGAAACGTAAAATGAGATTTTATGTCACTGCCAACATTACAAGATCCTATCGGGTCGCACAAAAGATTAAATCGATAAGGGAAATTAAATTCATTGGATGAATTAATTAATTAAGAAGAGTCTTAATTAAGTGATTAAAAGGTTTTAATTAAATCATGGGTTTGGGCCCATAAGACTTTAAGAAAGTCTTGAACCTTAATTAAAAGCCTTATAATATAAATACATGGTTTTGATTAATTGTTAATCATACTTTCATATCATTCTTTGATATCAAACATAAACCCTAGCCATCCTCCAAAAGGCTCTCGGCCGCCACCTTCCTTGCCGCCGCCGCCGTGAGAAAAGGTTGGAGAGTGGTGGCTATTGATCGGTTTTGAACCGTGTTTTGATATAGGTTCAAGAATAACTCTAGCAACTTGTTCTTGAACATCCCTTTCGATTTGATCGTGTGGATACCGTAGAGGCAAGACCTTGGAGGTGTTGCTTGTGACTCGGAGTTCTTGGACGTGCTGCTCCGTGGATTCTGCTTCAAACACGCTACAAGGGTGAGAACCTTCGTATTCCTTAATCCGATATGATAACCTATGTATAGATCTGCTGGTTTGTAATCCTAAAATTTTATTCCGCTGCGTTGTATGCTCTAAGGATTACTAACAGTGGTATCAGAGCCGTGTACAAAGCTCATATCAGATTTATGTGATTAAATTGTGTTAATCATATTAGAATTTATATTGCATGCTTATTAAAACTGTTTAATTCATATATGATATGAAATAAATATTTATTTTTGAAAATCATCGTAATAATTGTATTTGATATAATAGGCGAATATTGTATACGATACACGAAAGCGTAAAATCGAGGTGTTGGCTCAAGGTGGTTCGACCACTTCATGACTTGACCCTCGGGCCGCCGCTAGTGAGCTAGGGTTCGGACCCTTGGCTCATGCATGGGGCCGCGCC
The DNA here is from genome assembly GCA_907163345.1 of Haberlea rhodopensis. Taxonomy (NCBI): domain Eukaryota; kingdom Viridiplantae; phylum Streptophyta; class Magnoliopsida; order Lamiales; family Gesneriaceae; genus Haberlea; species Haberlea rhodopensis. The sequence continues at coordinate 1,067,906 of CAJQUN010000113.1, read as the reverse complement.
ACTTCCAAGAGGCTAGGGTTTTGAACCCTAGTCACATAAGCTACTCGGCCGCCGCTTGGGCTAGGGTTTATCGAACCCTTGGCTCGAGATGGTTAAGCCGTCACCGTCATGGACCGTCCATGGTTGGACCGTGGCTTGTGGCTCATGGATTTCGGTGTTTCGAGCAAGTTGGCTCGATGAAAAACCAACATGGTGCAAGGCGGCTAGGGTTTGGAACCCTAGCGGCGCCGCACATGCCATCGGCTCGGACCATGTCGTGGGCTAGGGTTTCGAACCCTAGGCCCATAATTGGTCCAGCTGTGGTGCATGGTTGGTTCGAACCATGGTGGTTCGTAGCTAAGTCGCATTAAGTTCGTGGCATGTGATGTCCCGAGCGTACGATAATTTTTCAAAAATTATTTTACAGTTTTAATTAGAATTAAATTTAAAATGTTTAGAATTTAATTAATTAAATGTTAATGCATGCTTTATGTGTTGTTTGAGCATGGTGCGTGGTTATAGCCCTTTGACCTATTAGATATGATTTGTGGATGTTTGTAATTTATAATACGACCTGCGTGTCGTGCCTTTCTCTATTTCATTCTAAATGTAATCCCTCCCCTATGTTCCCCTCGAATGTGAATCGAGGAATTCTATATCTTGTAAATAGTTTAGTTTATTTTATTGATGGTGATCAATGAAGATGGAGCATCGTGCCGGGATGAGGAGGCCATTCACAAATTGGAGCCAAAGGAAGGTGCTTGTGAAGTTACCTTAGGTTGACTCATAGGATTTTATCATTGGCTTGAGAAAATCATTAGTAGGGGCTATAACCATGTCACGTTTAATTATGTATGTTGATGCATGATTTATCTTATGTTTTAGTTTGATAATAGTATTACACATATATGTAGATATGTATACAACTATATGTAGTGGACATATTTTAAATTATCAAATTAATCATGAGATCAATAAATCCCTCTAAAATATTAAGTTTTAGATGCCTCCCAAAATTAAAAGTACTCGTCAATAACTTCGATTGTACATGTGTGGGTTTGCCAAAGCAAAGCACCGTGGCAATCTTAGTAAGGCGCGAAAGGATAAAAGTGATATCCGTTATACTTTAATTGGGTACGACTTAACTAGGTTATCTCAATAGGATTGGGAACCTAGAGGCATGGGTTGGATTATAATTCATTTGATGAATTGAACAAAGTGTTGTTCGTCCAACTATCCAAGAATTATATGTGATATAATTGACAAAGTGTTGTCTACCTAAATAACCGAGTCTTGGGCGATTAGCCAAAGCTAACTCAAGATTAGGCGAAATATGGATCTTGGCCCACTAAAGGTTTCGAGGGTTGATATTTTTTCAAACAAAATAGTGGGAGTATCATTTAATATAAGACCATGTTAAATGATTTAAATCATAAACTTATTTTGCATATTTATATTGTAGATATCCATGGCAACTAACACGTTACTAGCACTTTATTACTGCGATCGGTCCTTGAGAAGGACAAATTAAATGGGACGAATTTCCTAGACTGGCATAGGAACTTGAGGATAGTCCTCAAACAAGAAAAGAAAAAATATGTCCTAGAGGAACCCTTGCCCGCTGAGGAACCTCCCCTAACAGCTACAAGAGCTGAAAAAGATGCTTACAAGAAGCATCAGAGTGACGCACTTGATGTTGGGTGCCTCATGCTTGCCACCATGAACTCTGAGCTTCAGAAGCAACATGAGGAAATGGAGGCGTTCGATATGATCGAACACTTAAAGCAGTTGTACCAACAGCAAGCTAGACAAGAGAGGTATGACGTCTCTAAAGCGTTATTCCAGTGCAGGATGGTAGAGGGAAGCCTAGTTGGAACTCATGTGCTCAAGATGATTGGGTACATTGAGAATCTGGACAAGCTGGGTTTTCCATTGGACCAAGAGTTGGCCACCGATGTGATCTTGCAATCGTTGCCTGAGAGCTTCAGTCAATTTGTAGTAAATTACAATATGACTGACATGGAAAAGACTCTACCACAGTTGCTTGGTATGTTGAGAACATATGAAGCAAATACTAAGAAGACTAAGGCCACAAATGTCCTTATTGTGAATAAGGGCAAAGGAAGGGCCAAAGCTAAAGGCAACAAGAAAGCAAAGAAGGTCTTTGCTAAATCTAAGCCAAAGTCTTCTGCACTAAAGCTAAAGGGAGGGATAGCAAAGGAAGGGAACTGTTTCCATTGCGGTGAGACCGGCCATTGGAAAAGAAACTGCAAAGTATATCTGGAGGATCTAAAGAAAGGAAGTGTGACTTCCGCTTCAGGTATTTTTGTTATAGAAGTCAATTTATCTACTTCTTCATCATGGGTATTAGATACTGGATGTGGATCTCACATTTGTGTAAATGTGCAGGATCTCAAAAGGAGTAGGACATTGGCGAAATGTGAAGTTGATCTCCGAGTTGGAATGGAGCAAGGGTTGCTGCATTAGCTATAGGAGATTATCATTTAGCTTTACCTTCTGGTTTATCACTGATTTTGAAAGATTGTTATTTTGTGCCTTCTATTACTAAAAACATAATATCTATTTCTTGTTTGGACAAGTATGGTTTTTCATTTATAATAAAGGACAATTGTTGTTCTATTTATTTAAATGATATGTTTTATGCTAGTGCACAAATGGTGAATGGTCTTTATGTATTAAATCTTGATATGCCTATCTATAACATAAATACTAAAAGGATTAAAAATAATGATTGTAATCCGACTTATCTCTGGCACTGTCGCTTGGGCCACATAAACGAGAACCGCATATCTAAACTTCATAAGGATGGAGTATTAGATTCATTTGATTTTGAATCATATGAAACTTGCGAATCTTGTTTAATGGGCAAGATGACTAAAGCCCCTTTCAAGGGACATGTTGAAAGGGCAAATGTTTTATTGGGACTAATACATAGTGATGTATGTGGACCAATAAGTACACAAGCTAGAGGTGGTTTTCAATACTTCGTTACATTTACTGATAACCTCAGTAGATATGGGTATGTGTGTAAGTAACCCCATGAGCATACAACGCAGCGGAATAAAATTTTGGGATTACAAACCAGCGATCTATACATAGGGATTCATATCGGATTAGAGAATTACAAGTGTCTTACCCTTGTAGCGTGTTTGAAGCCGAATCCACGGAGCTGCACCACGTCCTACGCCTTCTCCGAGTCAATAGCAAAACACGAATGGTTTTGCCTCAACGGTATCCACACGATCGAATCGAACGAGGGGATGGTTTAATAACAAGTTGCTAGACTTGTTATTAATCCTATACACGAAACAAACTCGATTCACAATCGAAACAACCACCAAACCACCAAGAACCCCTCGACTTTGAAGGAGGCCGAGAGCTCTTGTGATGATGCGGCCGTTTTTCTCTTGCTTGTGTAGGGTTTTGAGTGTTATGAATTGTCTTACAAGTCTTAATCTAATTAAACCTTGTTAACAAATTATATATGATTAATTAAAGGCTTTCTTAAAGCTTCATGGGCTTAAGCCCATGATTTAATTAATCCTTATGATTATTAATTAAGACTCCTCTTAATTATTTAATTCATCTCATGAATTTAATTTCCCTTCTCGATTTAATCTTTTGTGCGACCCGATAGGATCTCGTAATGTTGGCAGTGACATAAAATCTCATTTTATGTCGCAAGCATTGAGCGGTATCTAGCAACACATCGATGCTACCCAAATTACGAGAATGTCAATGACTCGACATAACCTTTAGAACTTGTGATAATATTAACCATGTAACTTAATCCCTTTGTCCTTTGTGTTTAGATTGAACACGAGTCATGGAATAGTCATACTCGTATATTCAATCTCTATTTCTTGATCCCCAAGTAGAACTAGAATAAACGAATAAGCTCGATATCTCATATCGACTCATTCGAGCATGGCCATGCATTTTAGTTCTCACTTGATCAAGGGCCAAACACATCTCCTGTTATATAGGAGGGACAAATCCTATCTCGATCAGTCAACATCCCTCTACATAATTCGTAGTGTATCCAATAGTCGCCTTTATAGATTACCCTGTTATGGGTAACGTTTGACGATATCAAGATACATAACTCCTTATGTTGGGATCTCTGATGATCACAAGTCATAAGGATTACATACATTATTATCACTATGAGAATTGCATATGACGATCATATAACTATCCATGTTGCATTCTCATGGTGGGTCTGTTCAGTACATCGTTCTCTAACATGTACCCATATGTTGATTTGATATCTCATATCAATGAACAATTCATCGATCAACATATACTAGTCTCTACGTATTATCATTATCCCATTCACGATAATACTTGACTAGGAACATCTTTAAGAATAATACAATATTATTCTAAGGACATTAACATATATATTAATTCACAATGCACTGTTAAAAGAATAATATATAATAATGAATTGCCATTCATAAATCCATAAACATTGTATGTCTTAAACAATCATCTAATGACTTGTCTTAGGGCATATCCCAACAAATCTCCCACTTGCACTAAGACCACTCAGACATATACCTAATGCCTAGAGATCTAGTATGACGATCATGCTTCTGCTGTGACAGCGGCTTCGTCAATGGGTCAGATACATTATCATCTGTTGGTACTTTGCATATTTTAACATCTCCCCTTTCAACGATTTCTCGAATGAAATGGAAACGCCTAAGTATGTGCTTGGATCTTTGGTGAGATCTTGGTTCCTTAGCCAATGCGATCGCTCCATTGTTGTCACAATAGAGTTCTATCGGATCTTTAATGCTAGGCACCACTCCAAGTTCAGAAATGAACTTCCTCATCCAAACAGCTTCCTTTGCTGCATCCGAGGCAGCAATATACTCAGCTTCCGTTGTAGAATCGGCTACTGTTTCTTGCTTTGAACTCTTCCAGCTCACAGCACCTCCATTCAGGCAATACACATATCCAGATTGCGATCGAAAATCATCTTTGTCGGTTTGGAAGCTCGCATCAGTGTAACCCATTACATTGAGCTCTTCCTCACCTCCATAAATCAAGAATGTATCCTTAGTCCTTCTCAAGTACTTCAGGATGTTCTTGACAGCAATCCAGTGACCTTCACCTGGATCAACTTGATATCTGCTCGTCATGCTCAAAGCATACGATACATCGGGACGAGTACATATCATGGCATACATGATAGATCCAATAGCTGATGCGTATGGAATCTTACTCATGCGTTGTCTCTCATCTGGTGTTGAAGGACACTGTTCCTTCGAGAGATAAATACCATGTGTCATAGGCACGAATCCTTTCTTGGATTCTTGCATGCTAAACCTTTTAAGCACCTTGTCTATGTATGTACTTTGACTTAGACCAAGAAGCCTTCTCGATCTATCTCTATAGATCTTGATTCCTAACACATAGGTAGCTTCTCCTAAGTCTTTCATCGAAAAGCAGTTCCCTAGCCAAATCTTTACAGATTGCAAGGCAGGGATATCATTTCCAATAAGAAGTATGTCATCTACATACAACACTAGGAAAATGATTACGCTCCCACTGACCTTCTTGTAGACACAAGGTTCATCTTCATTTTTGATAAAACCAAACTCTTTGATTGCATCATCAAAACGAAGATTCCAACTCCGAGAAGCTTGCTTCAATCCATAAATGGATCGTTGTAGCTTGCATATCTTTCCAGCATCCTTTGGATCGACAAAACCCTCGGGCTGTGTCATGTACACATCCTCGAGCAGATTTCCATTAAGGAAAGCTGTTTTGACATCCATCTGCCAGATTTCATAATCATGAAATGCAGCTATTGCAAGTAAGATCCTTATGGATTTAACCATGGCCACTGGTGAAAAGGTTTCATCATAGTCAATACCATGAATTTGTTTGAATCCTTTTGCAACCAGCCGACCTTTATAGGTTTGTACGTTACCATCCATATCGGTCTTTTTCTTGAAAATCCATTTGCACCCTATGGGTCGTACCCCTTCAGGTGGATCAACCAAAGTCCATACTTGGTTTGCATACATGGATTCCATCTCAGATTTCATGGCTTCTTGCCATTTCTCAGAATCATTGCCCATTATAGCTTGTTGATAAGATGACGGCTCATCCTCATCAATAAGTAGTAAGTCACCTTGTTGAGTGACAAGAAATCCATATCTCTCTGGCTCCCGGTGTACTCTTACAGACCTACGCTGGGCTTGTGTCTCTTGAGCAGGTACTTCTTCCACAACAGTTTGTGGTGCCTGCTCTGTTTCCATCTCAATTTCAGGTACAGTGTTTTCTTGTGGTTGAACTTCACTAAGTTCTATTTTTCTCCCACTGGTTTTTCTAGAAATAAATTCTCTTTCAAGAAATACACCAGTCCGAGCAACAACTATTTTGTTCTCGGTGGGATAATAGAAATAATATCCTTTCGTTTCCTTAGGATACCCCACAAATAAACACTTATCAGATTTGGGTCCAAGTTTGTTGGTGGCGTGACGTCTAACGAAAGCCTCACAACCCCAAATCTTCATAAAAGACATACTAGGACGCTTCCCAGTCCATATCTCATATGGTGTCTTTTCCACTGATTTAGATGGAACACGGTTCAGTAAGAAAATCGCTGTTTCTAGAGCGTGTCCCCAAAATGATATCGGAAGATCTGCATGACTCATCATTGATCTAACCATGTCTAACAAGGTTCGATTTCTCCTCTCGGATACACCATTCCATTGTGGAGTATACGGAGGAGTGAGTTGTGGGACTATCCCACACTCCTTTAGATAGTCATGAAACTCTTGGCTTAAGTATTCTCCTCCTCGATCTGATCGAAGGATTTTGATACTTTTGCCAAGTTGGTTTTGTACTTCATTCTTGAAATCTTTGAACTTTTCAAAGGTTTCATGCTTATGTTTCATTAGGTACACATACCCATATCTACTGAGGTCATCAGTAAATGTAACGAAGTATTGAAAACCACCTCTAGCTTGTGTACTTATTGGTCCACATACATCACTATGTATTAGTCCCAATAAAACATTTGCCCTTTCAACATGTCCCTTGAAAGGGGCTTTAGTCATCTTGCCCATTAAACAAGATTCGCATGTTTCATATGATTCAAAATCAAATGAATCTAATACTCCATCCTTATGAAGTTTAGATATGCGGTTCTCGTTTATGTGGCCCAAGCGACAGTGCCAGAGATAAGTCGGATTACAATCATTATTTTTAATCCTTTTAGTATTTATGTTATAGATAGGCATATCAAGATTTAATACATAAAGACCATTCACCATTTGTGCATTAGCATAAAACATATCATTTAAATAAATAGAACAACAATTGTCCTTTATTATAAATGAAAAACCATACTTGTCCAAACAAGAAATAGATATAATGTTTTTAGTAATTGTAGGCACAAAATAACAGTCTTTTAAAATCAACGATAAACCAGAAGGTAAAGCTAAATGATAATCTCCTATAGCTAATGCAGCAACTCTTGCTCCATTTCCAACTCGGAGATCAACTTCACCTTTTGCCAATGCCCTACTCCTTTTGAGATCCTGCACATTTACACAAATGTGAGATCCACATCCAGTATCTAATACCCAAGATGAAGAAGTAGATAAATTGACTTCTATAACAAAAATACCTGAAGCGGAAGTCACACTTCCTTTCTTTAGATCCTCCAGATATACTTTGCAGTTTCTTTTCCAATGACCGGTCTCACCGCAATGGAAACAGTTCCCTTCTTTTGCTATCCCTCCCTTTGGCTTCAGTGCAGAAGACTTTGGCTTAGATTTAGCAAAGACCTTCTTTGCTTTCTTGTTGCCTTTAGCTTTGGCCCTTCCTTTGCCTTTATTCACAATAAGGACATTTGTGGCCTTAGTCTTCTTAGTGTTTGCTTCATATGTTCTCAACATACCAAGCAACTGGGGCAGAGTCTTTTCCATATCAGTCATATTGTAATTTACTACAAATTGACTGAAGCTCTCCGGCAACTATTGCAAGATTACATCGGTGGCCAACTCTTGGTCCAATGGAAAACCTAGCTTATCCAGATTCTCAATGTACCCAATCATCTTGAGCACATGAGTTCCAACTAAGCTTCCTTCTACCATCCTGCACTGGAATAACGCTTTAGAGACGTCATACCTCTCTTGTCTAGCTTGCTGTTGGTACAACTGCTTTAAGTGTTCGATCATATCGAACGCCTCCATTTCCTCATGTTGCTTCTGAAGCTCAGAGTTCATGGTGGCAAGCATGAGGCACCCAACATCAAGTGCGTCACTCTGATGCTTCTTGTAAGCATCTTTTTCGGTTCTTGTAGCCGTTAGGGGAGGTTCCTCAGCGGGTAAGGGTTCCTCTAGAACATATTGTTTCTTTTCTTGTTTGAGGACTATCCTCAAGTTCCTATGCCAGTCTAGGAAATTTGTCCCATTTAATTTGTCCTTCTCAAGGACCGATCGCAGTGATAAAGTGCTAGTAACGTTTGTAGTTGCCATGGATATCTACAATATAAATATGCAAAATAAGTTTATGATTTAAATCATTTAACATGGTCTTATATTAAATGATACTCCCACTATTTTGTTTGAAAAATATCAACCCTCGAAACTTTTAGTGGGCCAAGATCCATATTTCGCCTAATCTTGAGTTAGCTTTGGCTAATCGCCCAAGACTCGGTTATTTAGGTAGACAACACTTTGTCAATTACATCACATATAATTCTTGGATAGTTGGACGAACAACACTTTGTTCAATTCATCAAATGAATTATAATCCAACCCATGCCTCTAGGTTCCCAATCCTATTGAGATAACCTAGTTAAGTCGTACCCAATTAAAGTATGACGGATATCACTTTTATCCTTTCGCGCCTTACTAAGATTGCCACGGTGCTTTGCTTTGGCAAACCCACACATGTACAATCGAAGTTATTGACGAGTACTTTTATTTGGAAGGCATCTAAAACTTAATATTTTAGAGGGATTTATTGATCTCATGATTAATTTGATAATTTAAAATATGTCCACTACATATAGTTGTATACATATCTACATATATGTGTAATACTATTATCAAACTAAAACATAAGATAAATCATGCATCAACATACATAATTAAAACGTGACATGGTTATAGCCCCTACTAATGAGTTTCTCAAGCCAATGAGAAACTCCTATGAGTCAACCTAAGGTAACTTCATAAGCACCTTCCTTTGGCTCCAATTTGTGAATGGCCTCCTCATCCCGGCACGATGCTCCATCTTCATTGATCACCATCAATAAAATAAACTACACTATTTTACAAGATATAGAATTCCTCGATTCACATTCGAGGGGAACATAGGGGAGGGATAACATTTAGAATGAAATAGAGAAAGGCACGACACGCAGGTCGTATTATAAATTACAATCATTCACAAATCCTATCTAATAGGTCAAAGGGCTATAACCACGCACCATGCTCAAACAACACATAAAGCATGCATTAACATTTAATTAATTAAATTCTAAACAATTTAAATTTAATTCTAATTAAAACTGTAATATAATTTTTGAAAAATTATCGTACGCTCGGGACATCACATGCCACGAACTAAAGCGACTAAAACACGAACCACCATGATTCGAACCAAGACCCACGGCTGGACCAATAGTGGGCCTAGGGTTCGAAACCCTAGCCCATGGCCGAGCCATGGTCCATGCGGCGGCTTGGGTGCGGCGCTGCTAGGGTTCAAAACCCTAGCCGCCTTGCACCATCTTGATTCTATCGAGCCAACTTGCACCTTCTCAATACTTTATCGAGCCAAAAGAGTTCAAAACCCTAGATAGTGCGACGGCTTGACCCATGCTCGAGCCAGGGTCCGAACCCTAGCTCTTAGGCGGCGGCCGAGAGGCCAATTTGACTAGGGTTCAAAACCCTAGCCACTTTGTAGCGGCGGCCGAGCCATGGTGACTAGGGTTCGAAACCCTAGCACCTAGGTGGCCTCGGCCGTGAGCCTACACGAGCCATGTTCCGGTTTTTGATCACGAATTATCATATATTTCGATCCGTCAATTATATCATATATATTATCATACGATGATCTTCACAAAATCGATTTTTCCATATCATATATGAAAATACAGTTTTAAATAGCATGCAATATTAATTCTAACATGATTAAACTATTTAACCACATAAAATCCGATATGAGCCTTGTACACGGCTCTGATACCACTGTAAGTAACCCCATGAGCATACAACGCAGCGGAATAAAATTTTGGGATTACAAACCAGCGATCTATACATAGGGATTCATATCGGATTAGAGAATTACAAGTGTCTTACCCTTGTAGCGTGTTTGAAGCCGAATCCACGGAGCTGCACCACGTCCTACGCCTTCTCCGAGTCAATAGCAAAACACGAATGGTTTTGCCTCAACGGTATCCACACGATCGAATCGAACGAGGGGATGGTTTAATAACAAGTTGCTAGACTTGTTATTAATCCTATACACGAAACAAACTCGATTCACAATCGAAACAACCACCAAACCACCAAGAACCCCTCGACTTTGAAGGAGGCCGAGAGCTCTTGTGATGATGCGGCCGTTTTTCTCTTGCTTGTGTAGGGTTTTGAGTGTTATGAATTGTCTTACAAGTCTTAATCTAATTAAACCTTGTTAACAAATTATATATGATTAATTAAAGGCTTTCTTAAAGCTTCATGGGCTTAAGCCCATGATTTAATTAATCCTTATGATTATTAATTAAGACTCCTCTTAATTATTTAATTCATCTCATGAATTTAATTTCCCTTCTCGATTTAATCTTTTGTGCGACCCGATAGGATCTCGTAATGTTGGCAGTGACATAAAATCTCATTTTATGTCGCAAGCATTGAGCGGTATCTAGCAACACATCGATGCTACCCAAATTACGAGAATGTCAATGACTCGACATAACCTTTAGAACTTGTGATAATATTAACCATGTAACTTAATCCCTTTGTCCTTTGTGTTTAGATTGAACACGAGTCATGGAATAGTCATACTCGTATATTCAATCTCTATTTCTTGATCCCCAAGTAGAACTAGAATAAACGAATAAGCTCGATATCTCATATCGACTCATTCGAGCATGGCCATGCATTTTAGTTCTCACTTGATCAAGGGCCAAACACATCTCCTGTTATATAGGAGGGACAAATCCTATCTCGATCAGTCAACATCCCTCTACATAATTCGTAGTGTATCCAATAGTCGCCTTTATAGATTACCCTGTTACGGGTAACGTTTGACGATATCAAGATACATAACTCCTTATGTTGGGATCTCTGATGATCACAAGTCATAAGGATTACATACATTATTATCACTATGAGAATTGCATATGACGATCATATAACTATCCATGTTGCATTCTCATGGTGGGTCTGTTCAGTACATCGTTCTCTAACATGTACCCATATGTTGATTTGATATCTCATATCAATGAACAATTCATCGATCAACATATACTAGTCTCTACGTATTATCATTATCCCATTCACGATAATACTTGACTAGGAACATCTTTAAGAATAATACAATATTATTCTAAGGACATTAACATATATATTAATTCACAATGCACAGTTAAAAGAATAATATATAATAATGAATTGCCATTCATAAATCCATAAACATTGTATGTCTTAAACAATCATCTAATGACTTGTCTTAGGGCATATCCCAACAATGTGTACTTAATGAAACATAAACATGAAACCTTTGAAAAGTTCAAAGATTTCAAGAATGAAGTACAAAACCAACTTGGCAAAAGTATCAAAATCCTTCGATCAGATCGAGGAGGTGAATACTTAAGCCAAGAGTTTCATGACTATCTAAAGGAGTGTGGGATAGTCCCACAACTCACTCCTCCGTATACTCCACAATGGAATGGTGTATCCCAGAGGAGAAATCGAACCTTGTTGGACATGGTTAGATCAATGATGAGTCATGCAGATCTTCCGATATCGTTTTGGGGACACGCTCTAGAAACAGCAATTTTCTTACTGAACCGTGTTCCATCTAAATCAGTGGAAAAGACACCATATGAGATATGGACTGGGAAGCGTCCTAGTATGTCTTTTATGAAGATTTGGGGTTGTGAGGCTTTCGTTAGACGTCACGCCACTAACAAACTTGGACCCAAATCTGATAAGTGTTTATTTGTGGGGTATCCTAAGGAAACGAAAGGATACTATTTCTATTATCCCACCGAGAACAAAGTAGTTGTTGCTCGGACTGGTGTATTTCTTGAAAGAGAATTTATTTCTAGAAAAACCAGTGGGAGAAAGATTGAACTTAGTGAAGTTCAACCACAAGAAAACACTGAACCTGAGATTGAGATGGAAACAGAGCAGGCTCCGCAAGCTGTTGTGGAAGAAGCACCTGCTCAAGAGACACAAGCCCAGCGTAGGTCTGTAAGAGAACACCGGGAGCCACAGAGATATGGATTTCTTGTGACTCAACAAGGTGACTTACTACTTATTGATGAGGATGAGCCGTCATCTTATCAACAAGCTATAATGGGCAATGATTCTGAGAAATGGCAAGAGGCCATGAAATCTGAGATGGAATCCATGTATACAAACCAAGTATGGACTTTGGTTGATCCACCTGAAGGGGTACGACCCATAGGGTGCAAATGGATTTTCAAGAAAAAGACCGATATGGATGGTAATGTACAAACCTATAAAGGTCGGCTGGTTGCAAAAGGATTCAAACAAATTCATGGTATTGACTATGATGAAACCTTTTCACCAGTGGCCATGGTTAAATCCATAAGGATCTTACTTGCAATAGCTGCATTTCATGATTATGAAATCTGGCAGATGGATGTCAAAACAGCTTTCCTTAATGGAAATCTGCTCGAGGATGTGTACATGACACAGCCCGAGGGTTTTGTCGATCCAAAGGATGCTGGAAAGATATGCAAGCTACAACGATCCATTTATGGATTGAAGCAAGCTTCTCGGAGTTGGAATCTTTGTTTTGATGATGCAATCAAAGAGTTTGTTTTATCAAAAATGAAGATGAACCTTGTGTCTACAAGAAGGTCAGTGGGAGCGTAATCATTTTCCTAGTGTTGTATGTAGATGACATACTTCTTATTGGAAATGATATCCCTGCCTTGCAATCTGTAAAGATTTGGCTAGGGAACTGCTTTTCGATGAAAGATTTAGGAGAAGCCACCTATGTATTAGGAATCAAGATCTATAGAGATAGATCAAGAAGGCTTCTTGGTCTAAGTCAAAGTACATACATAGACAAGGTGCTTAAAAGGTTTAGCATGCAAGAATCCAAGAAAGGATTCGTGCCTATGACGCATGGCATTTATCTCTCGAAGGAACAGTGTCCTTCAACACCAGATGAGAGACAACGCATGAGTAAGATTCCATACGCGTCAGCTATTGGATCTATCATGTATGCCATGATATGTACTCGTCCCGATGTATCGTATGCTTTGAGCATGACGAGCAGATATCAAGTTGATCCAGGTGAAGGTCACTGGATTGCTGTCAAGAATATCCTAAAGTACTTGAGAAGGACTAATGATACATTCTTGATTTATGGAGGTGAGGAAGAGCTCAATGTAATGGGTTACACTGATGCAAGCTTCCAAACTGACAAAGATGATTTTCGATCGCAATCTGGATATGTGTATTGCCTAAATGGAGGTGCTGTGAGCTGGAAGAGTTCAAAGCAAGAAACAGTAGCCGATTCTACAATGGAAGCTGAGTATATTGCTGCCTCGGATGCAGCAAAGGAAGCTGTTTGGATGAGAAAGTTCATTTCTGAACTTGGAGTGGTGCCTAGCATTAAAGATCCGATAGAACTCTATTGTGACAACAATGGAGCGATCGCATTGGCTAAGGAACCAAGATCTCACCAAAGATCCAAGCACATACTTAGGCGTTTCCATTTCATTCGAGAAATCGTTGAAAGGGGAGATGTTAAAATATGCAAAGTACCAACAGATGATAATGTATCTGACCCATTGACGAAGCCGCTGTCACAGCAGAAGCATGATTGTCATACTAGATCTCTAGGCATTAGGTATATGTCTGAGTGGTCTTAGTGCAAGTGGGACATTTGTTGGGATATGCCCTAAGACAAGTCATTAGATGATTGTTTAAGACATACGATGTTTATGGTTTTATGAATGGCAATTCATTATTATATATTATTCTTTTAACTGTGCATTGTGAATTAATATATATGTTAATGTCCTTAGAATAATATTGTATTATTCTTAAAGATGTCCCTAGTCAAGTATTATCATGAATAGGGATAATGATAATACGTAGAGACTAGTATATGTTGATCGATGAATTGTTCATTGATATGAGATATCAAATCAACATATGGGTACATGTTAGAGAACGATGTACTGGACAGACCCACCATGAGAATGCAACATGGATAGTTATATGATCGTCATATGCAATTCTCATAGTGATAATAATGTATGAAATCCTTACGACTTGTGATCATCAGAGATCCCAACATAAGGAGTTATGTATCTTGATATCGTCAAACGTTACCCGTAACAGGGTAATCTATAAAGGCGACTATTGGATACACTACGAATTATGTAGAGGGATGTTGACTGATCGAGATAGGATTTGTCCCTCCTATATAACAGGAGATGTGTTTGGCCCTTGATCAAGTGAGAACTAAAATGCATGGCCATGCTTGAATGAGTCGATATGAGATATCGAGCTTATTCGTTTATTCTAGTTCTACTTGGGGATCAAGAAATAAAGATTGGATATACGAGTATGACTATTCCATGACTCGTGTTCAATCTAAACACAAAGGACAAAGGGATTAAGTTACATGATTAATATTATCACAAGTTCTAAAGGTTATGTCGAGTCATTGACATTCTTGTAATTTGGGTAGCATTGATGTGTTGCTAGATACCGCTCAATGCTTGAAACGTAAAATGAGATTTTATGTCACTGCCAACATTACAAGATCCTATCGGGTCGCACAAAAGATTAAATCGATAAGGGAAATTAAATTCATTGGATGAATTAATTAATTAAGAAGAGTCTTAATTAAGTGATTAAAAGGTTTTAGTTAAATCATGGGTTTGGGCCCATAAGACTTTAAGAAAGTCTTGAACCGTAATTAAAAGCCTTATAATATAAATACATGGTTTTGATTAATTGTTAATCATACTTTCATATCATTCTTTGATATCAAACATAAACCCTAGCCATCCTCCAAAAGGCTCTCGGCCGCCACCTTCCTTGCCGCCGCCGCCGTGAGAAAAGGTTGGAGATTGGTGGCTATTGATCGGTTTTGAACCGTGTTTTGATATAGGTTCAAGAATAAGTCTAGCAACTTGTTCTTGAACATCCCTTTCGATTTGATCGTGTGGATACCGTAGAGGCAAGACCTTGGAGGTGTTGCTTGTGACTCGGAGTTCGTTGGACATGCTGCTCCGTGGATTCTGCTTCAAACACGCTACAAGGGTGAGAACCTTCGTATTCCTTAATCCGATATGATAACCTATGTATAGATCTGCTGGTTTGTAATCCTAAAATTTTATTCCGCTGCGTTGTATGCTCTAAGGATTACTAACAGTGGTGAGTTTGCATGGGCTTCCAGTCTCGATTGTGTCTGACAGAGACCCAAGGTTTACTCCACATTTCTGGGAGGGTCTTCAGACAGCTTTGGGTACAGAGGTGAGACTGAGTACAACTTATCACCCTCAGACAGATGGTCAGACAGAGCGTACCTTACAGACGCTTGAGGACATGTTGAGGGCATGTGTTTTGGAGTTTGATACTCCGTGGCAAGATTCAGTACAACTAGTAGAGTCTTCTTATAATAACAGCTATCAGGCGTTTTGAAGCTCTTTGCGGGCGACGTCGTGGATCACTGTTGTACTGGGAGGAATTGATTAGTAAGACGATCGGAGGGCCGGGTAAGATTGAGGATATGGAAGAAAAGATTAAATTAATACGTCAAAGATGAAAGCGGCCCGGGATAGGCAAGCAGCCTATGCCAATAAGCGGCGACGATCGCTAGAATTCCAGTCAGGAGACAAGGTCTTCTTGAAGATCTCACCCTTTAGGGGTGTGGTTCGGTTTGGTATGCGGGAGAAGTTATCTCCGAGGTATGTTGGGCCGTATGAGGTATTGCAGCATATCGGTACTTTGGCCTACCGTTTGGCTCTACCGCCGTCTTTATCTGGTATTCATGATGTTTTTCATGTCTCTATGTTGCATAAGTATGAGCCAGATCCGTCTCATATTTTACAGCCTTCAGAGGTTCAGTTGAGTTCAGATGTATTCTGTGTCGAACGACCAGTCAGAATTCTGAATTGAGAGGATTGCAGACTTCGAAGCAAGGTTATACCGATGGTCAAAGTTCAGTGGATCGTCGGGGTGTCGAGGAGGCTACGTGGGAGACGGAACGGCATATGGTTCAGCACTACCCGGAAACTATTCTCTGGTATGTGATTTATTTTTAGTTTCATTTTGGGGTAAGTGCATGCCATTTCGAGGACGAAATCTTATAAGTAGGGGAGTAATGTGATGTCCCCGAAATGATTAGTTGCAATTAAGGCATTAATTATGTTAATATGATTAATTATGTGGATAATTGATTTATGTGTTGAAATTAATTATCATGATGAAATGCTTAGTCACATGATAGACGTGACCCGGGGGATTAAAATTCAGGGTGCATGTTATGCATGTTGGGTAATGAAGTGTTAACATGATTTATTTGTGTTGATTGTTAATTATGAGGAAATTATGGATTTATTGAAGTTGGATGCATTTTTGTAAATGCTTTTAAAATACAATGTTAGGGTATTTTATACATCATGTTAATTGATGGGGTACTATTTTATTAACCTTATAACCCTTTCCCCACCTTACCCAACTCACTTTACCCTCTACACTTAAAATCCCCAAATCACTCTCAAACCCTACCCAATCCCCCTATTTTCGAAAGTCACCAAGGAAGGGGAAGGAAAGCTCCACAAAACCTTTGTTTGTGTGATCTTTGTTAAGATTTGGAGTCTTCAAGAGGTATGGAACCAATCCTAAAGTTTTTATGATGTTTGGTTTTGAAAAGGGATGATTTTGAAGTGATTTATGTGGGTTTATTTTGAGTATGTGTTGTATGTTGTTGGGGTATGATTTTTGAAGTGTTTTATGTGGTTTTAGTGAGTTGTGATGATATTAGTGTTGTTGGGAAGTTTGGGTTTGAATGGTATGGGATTGAGCTTGCAAGATGCTCAAAAAATGGTGGAAATCGCGCACCAGCAGGTGGCGGTCGATCGCCCTGTATGAGGTGATCGATCGCCGAAGGCCAGTAGCCATTTTACGCAGCAGGCGATCGATCGCCTCAGATGAAGCGATCGATCGCCGCAAGGCAAAAAGTGAGGCGATCGATCGCCTCGTGCAGCTAACGATCGCCGCTGAAAACATGGCAAATGATGTTTTTTGTTGAATTTTTGGTATTTGGCTATTGTTTAGCTTCTAATATTGATTTGTGTGGTTGTGTAGAACCACCCCAGGTGCCAACAACATCGAGGAGATAAAGTTCTCCAACTTCTCCACTTTTGGGAATTAAGGTACGTAAGAAACGTACGGGCATCGGACGGTAACCCATTCTTATACTATGACTACGCAATAATTGTATAAGTGTTTACGATGTTTATGGTGATGATAATGATAAGTAAGTTTATGATGATGTCTATGGAATAATGATGTTTATATGATGTTTATATAATGCCACACGATGTTATGATATGGTAAGATGCCATACGATAGGGTAAGATGCCCACGTGGTAAGATGCCACACGATGTTATGATATGGTAAGATGCCATACGATAGGGTAAGATGCCCACGTGGTAAGATGCCACACGATGGTTATGATATGGTAAGATGACATACGATGGGGTAAGATGCCCATATGCATGAATGTGAATCAGGGTCAACAAAAAGAAGTTGACGAATAACCAGTAAGTTTACTTAACTAAGATTTCGTACATTTACTGTTATATTTTGTTATGATATTCATAAGATGATGATGCTATAAGATGATGATGCTTATATGATGATGATGTTATAAGATGATGATATTTATAAGATGATGATTTTTACAAGATGATGATGTCTATAAGATGCTATGATGTTTATGATGAATATTAAACTATGTTACTAGAAATGGTAGAATGTTCGGTGGTTGTTATGGGTAAGCGAGGAGATACATCCGCTATCAAGGTGTAGCGAGGGGTATCACAATTCCGCTTCATGTCGAGCGAGGGGGGCCAATTGTGCCGCTACCATAATAGAACCAGGACAGTCCCATTTCTAATTAACATTGTTGGTTATGAGCATATATGCGAAGTATGATTTTAATCATTCATGTCAAGAACTAATGATTATATGCATGGCTATGAAACAGGGACAACCAAAGAGGGTTAATGCGATTAACCAGGAAGTATACGTTACCAATTACTTTCATGCATTTGTTTATATACATTACCCTATGATGTTAAGTAATGATGTACATGCTCATGATGGGTTGTTCCTGTAGGTACACCTTTGGATTTGGAGGGCTATGGGCCGGGTTGAGGCAGTGAGCTTCGAGGAGCATTGTGAATTAGGATGCAGGATTTCGTATAGTCTCTACTCTAGGAGTAGTGTGAATCTATAACGTTAACATTCATTATTGGGAATGTAATTAATTAGCTTTTGAAGTTTTATTTTGGCCTGTAATCCTATTAGCTCACGTAATAACCGGAACCATAAACTGTCTGTGATACATGCTTAGCCCTGATTATGTCTTGACTATGATGTTAAGGTAGGAAGGCCCTACACATATGGCAATGTATGACTTGAATTAAATCAAGTGTAGTGACATATCAAGTAACTATGAGTTTGCATTTGAATTTGAGTTAAATTTACTCTGCATTTTAGATGAGTTAGATTTGTACTTGTATGCAAGTGGGAGAGGTAAAGAGGAAGTTAAATCAGATTTCCAACATCCAAACACATACAACACCATTCTCACCTACAAATCTCTATACAAGCACCACCTCTCCAAACCCTTGATAATTCTTGCATTCTTTTGCTTGGGTTATACTTGATAATCAAGTTAAGAAGTAGAGTGAAAGGATTTCATATCTTATTGGTAAGGAATTTATGGTTTTAAACTTGAATTGTGTAGTTGGTGTTGAAGTATGTGAATTTGAATATCAAATGTTCATGCTTAGAATCATAACATGTTTATATGCCAAGAATTGGATTCTAAGATGGTATAGACATGTTTATATGTTACTAGTGATTGCATGAAACCTGTTTAAATGGTTGAAAGTGAGGTGTAGGAGAAACACCAAGAAAAGAAGTAGAAAATCGCCATGGTTTTTCAGAAAACAGAGGAGACGATCGATCGCTATGTTTGAGGCAATCGATCGCCTGTGGCTAAACATGAGAGTGGCGGTGCATTGAGCGATCGATCGCTTCAAGTAGGCAATCGATCGCCTCAAGGTAGAATGTTTTACAAAGGGGTAGGCGACCGATCACGTGACTTTAAGAGATCGATCGCCTATGACCAAATCTTTAGGCGACCGATCGCCTCAAAACATGAGATCGATCGCCAGGGTCCAGAATTGGAAAATGTTATATTTTTGTCACGATTGTTTATGAAGCCTCTTATAACATGGTTTATTGGTGATATTATTGTAGCATCATCACAGGGGACGGGGCTACGAGGCAATTAGCCAGTGACGACTGATTTATCTCGTTTGTGTCGCGTTACAGGTACGTGTTGACGTACGGAGTATAGATATTGTGTGATGATGTTATGAGATTGATATCATATGAATTGTGTTGTGTTGGTATCATATGATTGGTAGTATCATATGCATGTACATTCATGGATATCATGTGTTTGAAATGGATGAGGTATATGTTTTAGCATTAGAGGTATACGCCTGGTTTGGGTATATGCTCGGGTATGCTACATATACGTTAGCATTAGAGGTATACGCCTGGTTTGGGTATATACTCTGGCTATTATCACATATGAGTACGGTACTATGATATGTGCTGCTAATATGAAGATGTGATGTGGTACATATTGAGCTGAGTAGACATATCATATTGGTCTCGTGTTAATAGGGTGATAGTTGAGAGATGTCGACATGGTGCATTGGTTGATGCATGATACAGAGCATTCACATTGGATATGATGTTATTGTGCTTTATCATTGATATTGTGTTTTGATATTGCACTAAGATAGAGGTTTATCTATACTCACGTTGTGTGAATGTTTCTGTAGGATTTCATAGACGTGGGGATCGTGAGTCTTATTCCGCTGCGAGGTGAACCACTGCATAGGAGTTGTGCTGGCTTAGGTTGTTATTTATACATGTGATGTATATGTGAATAGGGTTTTTGTACCAGTGGTTTTGTACATCTGTAACAACCTATTAGTAAGAAACTCTTAAGCAGTGTATGAATTACTTAATTCTGACTCACATATGTACTTGCGATTGAATACATAATGGATTAAGTAACGAGGACCCCACAATTGCCAAGATAAGTTGTCCAAATATCACTTGTTAGTGCTACTTTCGAAGAAAGATTACCTAAATACATAATTAAATTTGCTTTATATTCACTAAAAATTGTGAATGCATCCGATTTAATACTATATCTTGAAAACCTTTTATGTTGAGGTTGCAAACCTAAATGAATATAATTAGTAAATTTCACATCTGCCCCCATTGAAAAAGATTTCTCTGCCCATACTATGTATTTAACTAATTCTCTCATATCTCTTTCAACATTATAAGTGAAAATACATCAACTCGAACTACAATTACCAGTACCGAATTGTGAAAGAGTAGTTTGGTTACCATCATTTGGTTCTCTTTCATGTTTAGCCATGTGTCTTAGTAAATGACCTGTACCACCAGAAGAAGCATATACATTATCTTTTTTACATTTTTTTACAAACTGCCAGTGATCTATTTCTCTCAACATTTTCTACATCGAATAGTTGACATAGATTACTAGTTTTTCTTTTTTTTTGAAGTTCTTATAGTTGATGATTGGATATTTGGTGTGTTTTCTTCATTTTCTTGAAATTGATCACTTTCATCATCATAATTGACATTATAAGATGAATCGACCATTATGTATATATACTAGAATTATTTAATGCAACAAATATAAAAGTTACCAAATATTTGCTAGAAGGAGTATTGGTTTTGTTGCTTGTGCTTGTATTGGTAAACGTGAGACGGACTTCTTGTTGAGAATATAGTGTTTCATGTATATATAGCTTAGAGATTGATAGGATAAAATGTTTCATCCATACACACATATACAAAAAAAAAATTAACAAAAAAAAAAAGAGCGCTATTTTTTTTACCGTTGGTGCTTCGGCGATCGATCGCCAGTTATGTGGCGATCGATCGCCAAACACCTTTCGTTGTTTGTAACCTACGGCATTTCACGATCGATCGGTAAATCACTGTCGATCGATCGCGACAATTTTTTTTTTAAAAAAATATATAACTACAGTGTCGTGTCATGCCCGTGCGGTCCACGCCTGCACCCCTTGGCCCGGCAAGGCCCATGTCCCGGGCCGTGCCTGGCACGACACGATACTACAGCAAAATGAGTTGTGTCATGCCGCTCCGTGTCGTGTCGTGTCTCGTCACGTGCGTTCTGTTTGATATCTCTATGATATCTCTATGAAAATGTCATATAGATTGTCACATTCAACAACAAGAATGTACATGTGGGGATATCCATTAATGCAAAAAGTTTTGCTGCTGTTTTGGCGAATCAAATTCAGGTTAATTGGTATTGAAATAAATGCAGTTGATGGAGTGAAGATTGATGAATGAAAGATTTGTGAAGTGGAGTGATCGTGTAATGTTGCGAGAGACTATGACAGGTGGCAGTGAATGATTGGATTAAGATATGAGGAAACAGCTACTCATGCTCAACTAAGGGACAAGAATTGGCTCACGGCATCTATTCAGAAAACACATATAGAAAACACATGCATTGCTATCAGACTCATTAATTTGGGCAAACCCAAACGGATTGATCCGACCACCACGTGACTCAAACGGATTGGACATGTTTTGGCCTGCCTCCCTTTTCCCAACCCAATCCAACTCTTGAGCCAACCCACCAAAAAAAATAAACAATTTAATTTTATTAATTTTAATGAATTAAAATTATTAAAATCATATTTCAATTAATTTAATGAAAAACTAATATAAAAAAATATTTGATTAACTCACGTGCTAACCCACCAACCCAATCAGACTGGCCCTATGTAGGTACGCTTCCAGGTGGGGTAGAAATTTCTGGCCCAACCTACCTATTTCGAGGGATGGGTTGTGCCTACCGGACAGACCCAACTCTTTTTGACAGCTCTAATCGACACTTGTGGAGGATTTTATTGACTAACAAAAATGGTAAACAGAGAGAGACTCACCTAAATTTCTGGAAAAAAACGTCATACAAAAAGTACACAATAATAAGGCTAACCTAGTTCATGGAAATACATCAAATATGGCGTGTGAATAAATAAGGGAAAGCGTAGTCTCTCCATTGTAATGAGAGCACAAATATGTCTATCAGAGATACTGATCTACCAGACCATTGCCCTGACAAAAAACTATATGAGAGGAGCATAGCCTCCAAATCTTCAATACAATATGATGGAGCTCCCAACAGAGGAAAAAGTAGTCAAAATCTGAGAATGGCCAAAAGCTCGGCTCCAATGTTGGTCCGGACTACCATAAACCCATTGAAAGCTACCAAAGGCTTACCAGAGGAATCTCGAACAAAGCCATCTATTGAAAATTCTTTTCGATTGCTCTTGCTGTAAATTTTTCTTGAATTCTCAAAAATGCTATTTTTTGAATGTTTGAACTATTTATGCAAATACATAGATCCTAAATGAGTTAAGTTCTATTATATTTTTTTGCATTAACAAGATAATGCATAAAATATAATATTAAAAACTTGGTAAGAAAAATTTACGACACATAATATGAAATGTTTAAAATCTAGTTCTACATGAAACAAAGGCCATAGGTCATTAGATCTGATAAAAAAAAATTTAAAAATCAAAATTAATTCATCAAACCTAGCTATTGGAACAAACACTTGCGTGTATCTTGGGAATTCATCTCCAAGTGAAAATTCCTACAAACTGATCGTTGTTCATGGCATATCATCATAAACTTTTTACAGAAACCAAATGATGAAATGCCATGAACACGACCGGATTGTAGTAAATTCTATTTGCTTTTGTCTATCTTGATCTCTAAAACAATGTGCCGAATGGTGAATGACGGAGTCTGCGCATTGTGAGTAGGGTAGTCTTCACCCACCCATATTATGTATTTTTTGTAAAATTTATATTTTTAATTTATTAAATTTAAGAAAATAATTTTATGCTAAACCTGACTCCAACACAGAAAATGACTATTATACAGTGTTGTTAAGTCGCCATTGTTGTTTGTTAGCCCTTACGGAAGGTCTTTATATAGGAATTGTATTGGAATAGCAACCGCGTTGAACATGGTCAAATTTATTGGATTTTGTACATTAAATGTGGCTAACATAATGAGAATACGAAGATTTGGTCGCATATAAATGAAAAAAGTGAAATAATTGTAATTTCCCTTCATTAATTAGATAACAATCGCTTATTTGTTTTTATTTTTAAAACAGAAACATGAAATATATTAAACATTGATTCGGTAAATCTGATACAACCGAGCTCTGAAAATGAGACTACGACACCAGGTAACAACATACAAACAATATAAAAGTGAGACCAGCAAAGCAGAACCGCTAGAACGTGACTAGAAGGATGCCAAGACCGCAAGAGCGAACTTCGGTTCCCTCGAACCATGTGATCCAGAATCCTAAAGAGGGAGCTGCCTTCTTTAACATGAAGGAACAAAGTCGGATAATCGAGCGACGCAAACTGATAAAGTCCAACAAACGCTCAAGCTCTCTTATTCAAATCTCAAGTAAAGATCCATCGATCAAACACTACCACTGGATGGCGCATGGAACCAACGAGCCCAGTAGTCAGGAACTGTGATGATCACCACTTGCAACCACCTTACCAAAATATGATACCACAACATGATACCACAACATGATACATTGAATGTGATGATCACCACTTGCAACCACCTTACCACAACATGATACATTGAATTTAGGTAATCAAACTATCCTTAAATACATCATTGCTTACATAATATTAAGTTGATGTCATTGATTACATAATATTAAGTTGATGTCATTGATTACATAATATTAACTTGATGTCATTGATTACATAATATTAACTTGATGTCATTGATTACATAATATTAACTTGATGTCATTGCTTACATATTTTCTTGAAAAACTTCTATAAATACCAAGCTAGATTCATTAGTAGAAACACAAAAAGTTTAAAGGAAATACTCTCAAAAATATCAAATATTCTAGCAAGAAAAGAAGTTGATTTTTGAAGGTTGTAGATCCATACTCTTTCAAGTTTAAAGAATCATCGTAAACAATCAGGTAAGTGGGCTTTTGTTATATTATCCTTTCGTTTTGATAACATATGAATGCTTATGAAAAATACAGTCGAATATGTGAACTATTTTAAAAACTATGATGTCATGAAAATTCTGAATATCGGGAGATAAGTTCTATGCGAAGCAACGTGCTACGTACGTGTGAGCCACCTCTTGAACCGATGGGGCAAAGTGCTATATGTACGGGAGCCACCTCTTGAATTCGTAGGAGCCACCTCTATAATCCTTATGTTATGTAGATCGATCTAATTTGATAAGTATATGATATGTGTTCTAATATAATGTTTTTAGTATGGCTCAACGGAGCAAAATTATGTTATTTGTATCAGTTTATGTTTTGAAATCTGTTTTGAAATCTGTATAAGTATATGTTTTTGGCATATTCGATTGGCCCCCGCTTACTGAGTGTCAACCAGAACACTGACCCCTTACATACCCTCCCCGGATAAAAGTGAGACAGATACTGAAGATGCAGAACAACACAACTTTTGGGGTTGGTGATCTACCGCAATTATTCAAGATTCTACATAATTACGCTTCCGCTCAACTCTGTTAAGATTTAAGTTATGGTTTTATTTTCACTTGTAAAAAATTTATGTTTATGGAATAAATAGACTGGTTGTATTAAATTCTGTACTATGAGGCTTGTTGATTTTCAATTGTATTTGAAATCAACGCCGGTGTTATCGATCCCGGTCTCGGGGCGTGACATTTAAGTGGTATCAGAGCTAAACCAGGTTCCATAATCCTGCTGGGAAAAGATTTCTGGTTGTTAACAAATTAACCGGAATATGAATCCCGGATCCAATAGACCAACTGATTAAATCTAAAAATCAGTTGGGAATCGAATAACAATCTGAATCAACTGATTAAATCTAAAAATAAATCAATTTGAGGGAGCAAAATAACAGTCTGAATTAAAAAAAAAAAAAAAACCTTAAATTGGCTACTGCCTGTTCCATATCGCCGCCGCCGCCGCTCCTTACCTGAAAGTAGACCCATCACCATGACCGCCTGAACAAGACAAAGACACTACAACAAGAATCGAACCGAACGGACTACGATTTCCCGGCCAAATCGCCGATTACAACTCTCGCATGAACAAAGACGTCATTTTTCCGATGCGCCGTCTCCGACCACCGATGGTCCAATCAGGCATATCAATGTAACCGGAATCAACTCTAATACGAAAGCCCTCTACAATTTCCAAGTTCCAACTACCGGAAGATGTCCAATTGATCGATGGAAGCCGACCATTGAAGAACCCTAACCCTAGCTGACGAAACTTCATTTGATAAATTGCTCGATCATTCGAACGCCAAATATTAATTAATTTCGTATTTATACTCATCATTGTATGGGTAATAAAAGCCCTCTATCATATCTTTCTCACAAACAAAGTAAAATGCTCAATTTTGAATCAAATTTCACGCCATAGAACCCTAAAATTTCGAAATTTTTGAGCTTCGATTTCTCTCAAATTCGAACACCATTTTCAAATTAATTCTGGGTTTATGATACTCATATAATGCTCATTAAAATCCCTTGGCCAATTTTGAATTTTCAGATCCGGATTGACAAAATTTTGAATCACAATTTTTGCACCCATTAGCCTCTAAAAAGCTTGAGATTTATCATTCAATTTCTCAATCACTTAAACATAATTTTGTACACCAAAATTATGATAATTCATGTTCTGTTTTATATAAATTTTTGGTTAATAAGAATAAACTAAACTTTAAGATATTAAGGTTATATGTTTCTTCAAAACTTTCTTTTAGCTTATTCTCTCCACAACTTTATTTTTAAACTCATTTCTCATTGACAAATCTATATGATAACCATATAATATCGCTTGTAAGAATGACCTTAAACTTTGCAAATTCTTCAATATTTTTAAGCTATGAACGTTTTGCAAATCGACAATCTTTATTAACATAAACTTAGAGGAATGTAATTTATAACTGCAATATTAGCGGTGTGGAACCTTTATTTCTTTTATATAATTATCATTACAAACTGAATATTTAATTCAAAATATTACATATCTGATCCACAATACAAAAAGAAATAAACTTATGATAAATAAAATTAAATTTCCAAACGACATCACCAGCATACATGAAAACACAATAAACTGCAAAATAAAATACAAAATTAAAAACATTGGGGTTTCTTCAGACATGTCTTGAAGCTCGCCCTCGTCCAGATGAACCACCCTTGCTTCTAGCCAAACTTTAGACTAAAAGTTCAGTCTCAGTAGTAATTACTGAAACCAAACACTAAATGATAACAAAGAAGATTTTAGAGGTGTGATTTTCAACTCAGCATCAAGCCATTAGTTATAATAAAATTAAGGCTTGGATTGATGAATGACTCGATGTGGGAGAATTACTTTTGGACCAAAATTACAAATGAATTTGTAGGACATGGCTGGACGACCACCCCGTAACAACCGCAACCCACGATATGGATTTCCACGCAATAATGACAATGAAGCGGAGGAAGCCAAGATCCACCACAATCTCCAAAAACGGGTTTAAGTCGTGAAGACTTCATGGCCATAGCTACCATAGTAGCCACTACTCTTCAGGGGATTATTAACCCAACTGCTAATCAGGCACAACCACAGCCTCAGCCTCAGTCGCATGGGATAAAATATCATTATGAGTCTCTTCGCAAGAATCGAATGTCAACATTCGATCGTAACTCAAAACTAGAAGTGGCTCAGCACTGGCTGAAAGAAGTAGAGAAACATCATAGACTACTGGAAGTGCCTCAAGAAATCAAAGTGGAAGTTACATCGCCATTTCTTGTTGACGATGCAAATAAGTGGTGGGATAGTATGTCACCCTCGATGGAAGTGACCGGACCAATCACTTGGCAAAGGTTCCGTGGTGCATTTCTAAAACAATACTTCCCAGCAGCCATTAAACTCCAAAAGTTGGAGGAATTTGATAACTTGACACAAACTCCAGGAATGTCAGTGGTAGAGTATTCCTCAAAATTCCATTCTCTTGGGACTTACGCCCCAACCATTATGGCAGATGATGACTTAAAGCTACACCGTTTCAAGAAGGGTCTGAACAGTCGGATCCAATCAGCATTAGCAGTGTTGGATACCATCAACTTTGAGGATGTGATGGGAGCAGCCATCAAGGCCGAGTTTGACATACATCGTCGAGAAGAAGAGTTCAAGCGCAAACGACCTCTCCCTCATCAGCCCTCTAACAATGGCCAGAAGTTCAAACGGCCAAATCAGTTCCATAATCAACAAAGGGGATCTACATCTACCCCAAACAACAAAGAATTCCCAAAGTGCCCAATCTGTAATCTTGCACATACTGGGGAATGTCGTAGACAAAGTGGTGCTTGCTTCCGATGTGGGAAGTTTGGACATAGAATTGCTAATTGCCCTGAGACTGAGAAGAAGAGGACTGGAGCAGGCAATGGCATCCCTCCAAACAAACCCAACGCCAGGGTGTTCGCCATGACACAGAATGAGGCGAATAAAGCCAATGACGTTGTGGCAGGTACTGTCTTAATCAACAAATTGCCTGCTTATGTGCTGTTTGATTGTGGAGCTACGCACTCATTTATATCTAAGAGGTTCGCTAAGAAGTTAAAATTTATTCCTGACATACTTAGTGAACCATATAGAGTAGCAACTCCTGCTAACAAAACCTTGGAAACACATAGTATTCATCGAGGTTGCAACATTCACATAAGTGATAAAAAGTTCAACACCGATCTGATTCAACTCAACATGGTGGAGTTTGATGCTATCCTAGGAATGGATTGGTTATCTAAACAACATGCCTTAGTTGACTGCCATAATAAGAAAGTCAAACTACGAGCACCAGACCAAGAAGAAATCTTATTGTGGCAATACAAAAGAGCGTAAAGTTCTTTTATCTGCTTCTCAAAATTGGAAAGCCATGAAAAGCGGTGAGAGAATTTACCTAGCCATGATAAACAAAGTCACGGAAGGAGCTGAACTCAGACTAGAAGATATTCCAATAGCACAAGAATTTCAGGATGTTTTTCCAGATGATCTCCCCGGATTAGTCCCAGATCGTGAAATAGAGTTTGAGATTAACTTGGTGCCAGGCGCTGCATCCATTTCGAAGGCACCATATCTAATGGCTCCAGCTGAATTGAAAGAGCTAAAAGAACAACTGCAAGAACTCTTGGACAAGAAGCACATCAGACCAAGTACATCTCCATGGGGAGCTCCAGTACTATTTGTAAAAAAGAAAGACGGGAGTATGAGATTGTGTATCGATTACAGAGAATTAAATAAGATCACAATCAAAAATAGATATCCTCTCCCAAGGATAGACGACCTATTCGATCAACTCAAGGGAGCTAAAGTCTTTTCTAAACTTGATCTAAGATCGGGCTATCATCAGCTCAAGATTAAGGCAGGAGATATTCGAAGACTGGCTTCCGAACAAGATATGGACATTACGAGTTCACGGTGATGCCATTTGGTTTGACGAATGCTCCAGCCGCATTCATGGACTTGATGAATCGAGTATTCAAGCCATTCCTGGACAAGTTCGTGGTAGTGTTCATAGATGACATTCTGGTCTATTCACCGAGTAAAGAGAAACACGAGGAACATCTTCGTCTTACTCTACAGACCTTAAAAGAGAAAGAACTCTTTGCCAAGTTCAAGAAATGCGAATTTTGGCTAGACAACGTTGCATTCTTAGGGCATATCATCTCTGAAGCAGGCGTGTCCGTAGATCCTAAGAAAGTGGAAGCGATTATGGACTGGCCAAGACCAAAGACTGTTACGGAAATTCGAAGTTTCTTAGGGCTAGCTGGCTATTATCGAAAATTTGTTGAAGGATTTTCCTCGATAGCCGTACCCCTTACAAAACTCACACAAAAGAACTCCAAATTCATATGGAGTAAGGAGTCTGAGAAGAGTTTCGAGACTTTGAAGAAGCTTGCATCTACACTTGTATTGGTATTGCCAACTGAGAATATGGGTTTTACCATCTACAGCGATGCATCAAAAGAAGGTCTAGGATGTGTGCTCATGCAAGAAGGGAGAGTGATTGCCTATGCATCAAGGCAACTCAAACCGTATGAACAAAACTACCCTACACATGACCTTGAGTTAGCAGCCGTAGTTTTTGCCTTGAAAATATGGAGGCATTACCTTTACGGTGCCAAGTGTGAAATTTTCACGGATCATCAGAGTCTCAAGTATTTGTTCACCCAGAAGGAATTAAATATGAGGCAAAGACGATGGATAGAACTATTGAAGGACTATGACCTTACGATAAGCTACCATCCAGGGAAAGCAAATAAGGTCGCAGACGCACTAAGTCGGAAGGGCACAGGGAAGATGGTTTTAGCATCCCTTTCAGCTTATCCCTGCCTCCGAGAAATGATAAAGTTAGAGCAAAGTCAGGATCCCAGCCTAACTAAACTGAAATAACAAGTTAAGGAAGAAAAATTTCCCGATTTCACGATAGACAACGATGGAACTTTATGGATGAAAAGAAGGTTATGTGTGCCGAACGGGAAGGACCTTAGACGAGAAGTGATGATTACAACACATAAATCAAAGTTCTCCATCCATCCTGGAAGCACAAAGATGTACAAAGACCTCAAAGAAAGCTTCTGGTGGAATGGAATGAAGAAAGACGTTGCTGAATTTGTCGCTAGATGCTTAGTTTGTCAGCAAATTAAAACTGAACATCAAAGGCCAGGAGGATTACTTCAACCTCTTGAAATTCCGGAATGGAAGTGGGAACATATCTTCATGGACTTTGTAGTAGGATTGCCAAAGTCACGACAAAGTCATGACGGTATATGGGTAATTGTGGATAGACTCACAAAATCTGCACATTTCCTCCCAGTCCGTATGAATTATAACTTGGATAAACTGGCGACCCTATACATGGATAATATTGTGCGACTTCATGGAGTCCTGATAAGTATCGTATCCGATAGAGATCCCAGATTCGTGTCACGCTTCTGGAATAGTTTTCAACAAGCTATGGGAACTAAGGTAACTCTTAGCACAACCTATCACCCACAAACCGATGGCCAAACAGAGAGGACAATCCAAACCCTCGAGGATATGTTAAGAGCTTGTACCATAGATTTCAGTGCAAACTGGAGTGAGCTCTTGCCTCTGATCGAGTTCGCCTACAACAATAGTTATCATAGCAGCATTGGAATGGCACCATACGAAGCACTCTATGGGCGAAAATGTCGATCACCGTTATATTGGGATGAAATTGGAGAGAAAGATATCACCGGACCTGAGCTTGTACAGACCACAATCGACAAAGTCACAATCATTAGAGATAGGCTCAAGGCAGCTCAAAATCAACAAAAAAGTTGGGCTGATATGAAAAGAAGACCGTTAGAATTCGAGATTGGCGACAAGGTTTATGTAAAGGTCTCACCAATGAAAGGAGTCATCCGATTTGACAAAGCAGGGAAGCTAAGACCAAGATATGTTGGACCATTTGAAATCTTAGAGAAAGTGGGAACTCTAGCTTATAGAATAGCACTACCGCCAAGCCTCTCAAGAATTCATAATGTATTTCACGTATCACAGTTAAGAAAGTACATTGCTGATCCAAATCATGTACTCGAAGCAGCACCTTTAGTAGATCAAGGAAACTTGAACGAAACCCTGAAGTATGAAGAAATTCCTATCCAAATCATAGACTCAAAGGATCAAGTACTGAGACGCAGGACCATTCCATATATCAAAATTCAATGGTCGAACCATACAGAGAGAGAAGCCACTTGGGAACCAGAAGAGAAAATGCGAGAAAAATATCCCTATCTATTCCAAGATCAAGCTGCTTCAAGTTTCGAGGATGAAACTCCTCATAAGGAGGGAAGAATGCGATGATCACCACTTGCAACCATCTTACCACAACATGATACATTGAATGTGATGATCACCACTTGCAACCACCTTACCACAACATGATACCACAACATGATACATTGAATTTAGGTAATCAAACTATCCTTAAATACATCATTGCTTACATAATATTAAGTTGATGTCATTGATTACATAATATTAAGTTGATGTCATTGATTACATAATATTAACTTGATGTCATTGATTACATAATATTAACTTGATGTCATTGCTTACATATTTTCTTGAAAAACTTCTATAAATACCAAGCTAGATTCATTAGTAGAAACACAAAAAGTTTAAAGGAAATACTCTCAAAAATATCAAATATTCTAGCAAGAAAAGAAGTTGATTTTTGAAGGTTGTAGATCCATACTCTTTCAAGTTTAAAGAATCATCGTAAACAATCAGGTAAGTGGGCTTTTGTTATATTATCCTTTCGTTTTGATAACATATGAATGCTTATGAAAAATACAGTCGAATATGTGAACTATTTTAAAAACTATGATGTCATGAAAATTCTGAATATCGGGAGATAAGTTCTATGCGAAGCAACGTGCTACGTACGTGTGAGCCACCTCTTGAACCGATGGGGCAAAGTGCTATACGTACGGGAGCCACCTCTTGAATTCGTAGGAGCCACCTCTATAATCCTTATGTTATGTAGATCGATCTAATTTGATAAGTATATGATATGTGTTCTAATATAATGTTTTTAGTATGGCTCAACGGAGCAAAATTATGTTATTTGTATCAGTTTATGTTTTGAAATCTGTTTTGAAATCTGTATAAGTATATGTTTTTGGCATATTCGATTGGCCCCCGCTTACTGAGTGTCAACCAGAACACTGACCCCTTACATACCCTCCCCGGATAAAAGTGAGACAGATACTGAAGATGCAGAACAACACAACTTTTGGGGTTGGTGATCTACCGCAATTATTCAAGATTCTACATAATTACGCTTCCGCTCAACTCCGTTAAGATTTAAGTTATGGTTTTATTTTCAGTTGTAAAAAATTTATGTTTATGGAATAAATAGACTGGTTGTATTAAATTCTGTACTATGAGGCTTGTTGATTTTCAATTGTATTTGAAATCAACGCCGATGTTATCGATCCCGGTCTCGGGGCGTGACAGGAACCACCGATGCCACAACAGAGAAGCTAAGCCGATAACCCACCAATAACCAGCAAAATAACGTCAGCAGAAGCAGAAAGTTGACGGGCCACCAAAGGCACAAAATTCCAAACATTCAGACTGTCCAGCCAAGGTAGATATCTAGATGCATACACCCTAAAACAAAAGCTGACAAAAACATATCTACCAATCAACCCATAAAAGATATGCATATAGCGTACAGAATAATATAAAACCACCAAAAGTGGAGAGCTCGCGCGTCGAAACAGACGGACGCAAATAAATGCACGGGATGCTCTCCAATCCCGCGCAATCCAACACAAAGGTTGGCCTTCGTGCAAAGGCATGGACCTACTATATTGTCCAAAAGCACGACGTTTACAGACAGGCTCTGCATGACCCAAACGGACCACAAGAGGGAGGTCCAAATTGCATTTTATACCCCCAAACAAGGTATCCGATATGGTTTCAAGTAAATCTGGTGGAGCATCATCCCAAGAAGGAACAAGAGTGATGGGGACAAGGATGATTGTTGGAGCAAGACGACAGAACTGCAACTTAGATTCAGCACGCAGCCATGGACCATACAGACAATACAAAGGATCATTCTCCTCCAAAATGGAATGGCTTTACAATCTCTGGCCACATGTCAAATAATCCCACAACTATAGCAGTAATTGGGGAGACGTTAATATCAGAGAAGAACTCGAAATAGATGGGAGTGATCTCCCCAGGAGAGTTGAATCACTCTGCGTAGGGCTTGGATATGTCAATTATTGAGGGCACACGCATAAAAGGGCCACAACATCGGCATTTGGCATCAGATTCAGAATGAACAGCTACACCAAGAGTATCTCCAATTATCATTACAACGTCATATATCATGCCTTCAAGAGGAATATTAAGGCCCTAATCCAGAATTGTGTAGTAGTAAAAGGTCATATATCACCCATGTGGAAACCATCGACAAGTTTCAGAACCAGAAAAGAACAATTGAAGGTCGAGGGTTCCAGACTTAAAATGCGTTCCGCATCTTGGTTGTCTTCAAATACAAATAAGAATGTATTATCAGATAACACTTTAAACTCCATACCTTTTCCGAGGCGCCAAATCTTAGCCATAATATCCTGGATAATCTTCTTACTAAAGAGTTTGATAGTCAACAATTTCCATACAAGCCCAATAATAATACAAGGGTTTTATTATCATACAAGGGTTTTATACATGCTCCACCCGGTGGAAATTTTTGTTGGATGTTGTGCCTTCTGTCCCATATCGGTTGAGAGGAAAAATATGGGCAGTTCCTGAGTTATAAAAGAATGCCCTAGCCTTCTTTTTAATTGCATCAGTCAATAGCTTGTCTTGCAACTTTTAACTTTGATAAATTTTCTCTATTGTCTTTCTTGTAAAATGAATAGGTTTAAGTTATAAAGTTTTGCTAGTGGAAAAAGGCGTGTTTTGTAATAAACGAGTATAATCTTATTTGATTAACTCATAAAATTTATAACACTTGAAGTTATGTTGTTATAGCACATCGTATGAGAAATATGGAATGTTAATGAAAGCATGGCACTATACTTAAATTTATGTTCGACATGTGTGGAATATTATTGGTTGAGCTCATCTTTCGGATGATGCCAATTTTATAAAAAATATGACTTTAAGCTACAACTTTTATGTTTTAAGTTTTTCGCTAATTCTACCGAATGAAGGGGAAAATTAATGTTGAAGTGTATCATGCGTACTGAAATTTCTGCATGTACATGCCTTGATAAATTGGGCCTAACTTTCTCGTCCAATATCCAAATCGAGTGATTCTAAAGACAGATGAAAGATAAAACATATATCTACAACTTCGTTCAGAACTATTTTGCAAATTAGGTTGTTATGAGACCTGAGTTTACATATTACATGAGTGCTTTGAAATATAAAAAAATTTATTAATTATTTAAAAATTATTAACCGACTAAACATTTTTGAATTTGAATATATATATATATATATGTGTGTGTGTGTGTGTGTGTACATACACGAAACGTATAGAAGGTGAGGAAGGAAAGAGAGAAATAGGGAAAACTTGACTTTGTCAATTTTTGGACTTCGAAATGCCATTGAACTTAGAACAAATTATATATTCGGAATCCTTACCAGCTTAAATTAGAGGTAGTTTTCTGGTGTGCGTTTATCGTGTACGTCCAAATTAACCTCACTCAGTAATATACTAATGTAATAGTGTAAGTAGAGATCAATCACACGAGGAAGGGTAATATCTTGTGTTAACGGAAGGCAAAATAAAGCAATAAAAATTAGGGGGTTTTGCGATTTTTAACTATAACTAATTAGACTAAAGAAAGCAAAATTACTAGTTTATCAAGATTAAAAAGTAATTCTTGGTTTTCGGTCAACTTTACCTTTGGAAGTTATGCACTTGATCATCGATTAACAAAAGATTTGATTTTTATTCGATTATTCATCAATTGAAAATTTAATTCCTCCATCACTTTAATCGTAGTCAAACAGAAAACAACATTCAAATTCAACTTTTATCAAATTATTGACCAAAACTACAGCCGTTAAGACAAAGTAAGTTTGATGAATCTAATCAATCAAAACTACAGCCATTAAAATCAATTATCCAATCATTTTCCATAAGAATTTAATAACACCTAAAGCAGGTAATTATCAATCTTAATTGCTGCTTATTTAGCCTTAGATTGTGTATATGATTACTAGGTGATCAATCTATCAATCAAACACAACAACCATATCAACCATAATCTGAAAAACAAATTGAAATTGAATTAAAATCAAGCAATCAAACCAAAATTCTCACAAATGTTTAAATCCATAGGCAATTATCCCTCAACCAAGAATTAAAAAGGTTTAGCCACTCAAATCTAAATCAAAAACAATAAAAACAAGTTTAGAAACATTAAACTAAAGCTAAAGGAAGAATTACTATAAATACCAGTTGAACCCGAGATTTTAATTATTGGAACCATTTTCCCCACCATTCCCGTCGCTTTCTCTCTCCCGCGCCAACACCCTTTCCCGATCCCCTTTGACCCACGCGACTTCAGGCCGTTCGCCCGCCGCCGTTCGGCGCGTGCCACCCGCCGTTGGATTCGTCTCTCCGAGGCGCAGCTATTCATACCATCAAGTTGAAGTTTGGTCGCGATTTGAGCTCGGATTTCTGCAGAAAGCGTAGGGTTCGAAACTGGAGTTCATCCAATTTTTGGGGCTCGATTTTGGTATGATTTTGGTACGATTATTCTGTTGTTTTTGGGACGTTTTTGAGCTGTTATTGAGTCGATGATTTCAGACTTTTTGGTTCGAAAATATTTGTTGCATTTGGTTCGAATTTCAGCGCTATTTTTCGTGAGTTAGGGTTCGAAAAATTGGGGTTTTTGACAAGGAGTGATGATTCTTGTTAGTAATTGATTAATTCATGTTTTAGATGCATTATGATGCTTGATTGTGTTCGAAATTGAGGAATTCGATAATGGTTTATTGTCGTGTGTTGACAATATTTTTGAGGGTTATGGGTGTGCTTGAGCATGGGTTGCATGATCGTAATTAATTGTGAATTAATTTATCGTGTTAGCACATCGTTCCTCGGAGCATGGAACTCGAGCAAGGTTTGGCTCGGACTTAGGAGATTTAAGGTACGTTTAGCGTACGAGCATAGCTTAAATGATGTTTACAAGTATGATGCATGATTTAAAATACGTGAAATGTTTTACTATGATGGCACCGGGACTCGGTTACGTTATTTTGATTCACATGGTGAAATGCTTGGTGCCGCTATGAAGCGAGCAAATGATGGGGTGTGGTTGCTACGGAGCAAACACCGATAGTATGATGCTACTTTGAAGTAAGAAATGAAAATGTAGTATTTGATTAGATATCTAGGATATCTGTATTTTATTCCCTATTGGTAATGGATAGGACCAGAGACGTAGTTAATCAGAGAAGTGATTAACTAGTATCGAAAGTTAAGGAAATCTCAATATGATATCTAGAATTATGATAATTGCTAGATAAAGAAAGATGTTATGAAATGTTGTTAAATTGAAACTGGCTAGGGTTAACCAATATGATGATTAACTGCATATTCAGGATTTGATGATTTATCTGTTTTGAGAACAGGGTTATTACAGGGGTACGCTATGATGAGGATGATACCATCCAGGAAGTATCACATATGTTCCACAATATTTACATTTTCGCAAATTATGTATTATGTCATTATGATTATGAATTTGTGGAATTGGTATGCTCACCCCGTTGGGGGCTGTCTCTGTTGGGGCAGGTGAACAGGTACATCGATGGCTTTGGAGATGAGCTCGAGCTGTTGATTGGACGTACTCCCAGGATCGTGGTACCAGGGCTTGTTGGAGCACGGTATCGTATAGAGTACTTATATACCCATGAGGGTTATATACATATTCATGATGCTCGCATGTGAGCAAGATTATACTTGTATATGGGTTGTATATAAAGGCATGAGCCTTTCTCTCTTTCATTCTATGTTGCATGCAATTAGAGGTAAATTGCTAAATGATATGAGAGTCATTGGTGTATTGTGGGTGTTGAAACCCACTTTTGTTGTCATATGTGTGGTGTCTTCCCTGGCTGGGAATTTACTTGATATTGCTGTATTCTGATGAGTGTTATGTTTTCCCTGGCCGGGAATTATGTTATGCGTTGTGCTTTTATTTCGGGATAGCTCTATTTATGGGGAGACTCTGCCCAAATTTTTTATAAGAGTCCACAATGTAAAAAGTGGTGTAATGGGCGAACTCTATGAGTCTATTGTTGTTAGGATGATGAGCTTATAACACTGTATGTTAAAGAAAATTTTGTAATTGCCATTCAATGGTAAAGTATCATCGGAGTTTCCCGAATAATTTTATTAAAAGCATGTGCCACACATATTGATTAATACACTAATCAAGGGTTAAGTTTATGGGGTCCTTACATTAGTGGTATCAGAGCAGTGGTTGCTCATTGGGGCTGTTGAGGGCCTAGGAAGTTATTGATAGCACATATTTATGCATGATGGCATTAATGTTATACGACATGACTAATTGTTTATGTGCTTTTATGTTATGAAAAGTGGTATTGCTAACCATTGTGGTTGCAGGAATCGTGTGGAACACGATAGGATGGCATTAATAGTAATGTCTAACACTCTATATGTTACGTGCCAAGGAATCTGATTGGTAAGAAAATCAGGGAAAAGAAAGTTATGATGTATTGTCTGAGGACAGACTGGGTGGACAACCGACAGTCGAATACTTCGGTATGGTCTCAATTATTATTGAATATACTAATGCGTTTGTTCATGTAATGTTCAAACAAGGAAGGTACGTAAGACGCGTACGGGCATCGGACGGTAACATATTCTTACACTATGACTATGCTATAATTACAGAAGTATTTACGATGTTTATGATGATGATTAGGATAAGTAAGTTTATGATGATGATGTCTATGATGAATAAAGACGACAAGATGTTTACGACGATATTATGATAAATGAAGATAATTTCTATGATGAATAAAGATGACAAGATGTTTACAATGATGTTATTATAAATAAGTTTATGATGATGATGTTATGATAAATGAAGATGATATGACGTTTACGATGACGACTATGATAAGTAATGATGATGTTAATATGATGTTTATAGAATGATATGATGTTTATAAGGTGGTAAGATGCCACAGGGTAAGATGCCCATATGCATGAATATGAACCAGGGAAAATGAAAAGAAGTTAATGAATAACCAGCAAGCTTACTCAACTATGATTTCGTACATTTACTGTTATATCTCTAAGATAATGATGCTATAAGATGACGATGTTATCAGATAATGATGCTATAAGATGATGATGTTTATATGATGATGATGTTACAAGATGATAATGTATGTTTAACTATGTTACTTAGAATGGTTGAATGTCTCAGAACACAGGAACCCATCATCAATAGTATAGAGTTTTTTAGCTCAGTAGATATTCGCGTGTTTCATGCGGCATGTTGACTTGAATGGCTATCGACTTTTTCTAGGGAGCAAGAGAAGTACGCAGAAAAGTCTCAGAACACAGGAACCCATCATCTTTTGAAGACTTGCAAAAGTTACTTAATTAATGGTGCTATTTTTTTCTTCATCCTGGCCAGGTTGGTACCTTGCTTCTACTTGCCTCCCATGATTAAGATCACTACTGAATGAGATCATTACGGTCCATTCACAGGCTATATTGCAAAACGAAGTGGACTAGAAAATTTTGCTTGACAATCAGAAATAATTTACTTTAGTTATTTGAGAGGGACTTTTTAATGATTTCTTTTATTTTAATTGATTTGCTGTGAATTTTTTGGTGGTTCCAGGATGTGGGTCTGAGGTAATTATATTCTTTTTATACTTATGTGTTCATGTTTTAAATTTTTAAAATTTACTTAGTTTTTGACTTGGCTCAGAAGAAGAAATTTACCTTTTAATTTGAGATTTTGATTAATAATATGATTAATTGAGTTATAATTGTTTTGTATATGTAGGTCTTGTGCTTTATGTGTACTTTGTTTCACTGAAATTACTTATTAAAGTAGGTGTTCATTGTAGTTCATTGAAACTAAATTGATTATAGTTTTTGGTTTTATGTGTAATCATTCATTTATGTTATTTTTTTGTGTGTATTCATATTATCAGGGAAAATATAGGTAATTCTATCGCTTATATTTGATCTTCTGATTGTTCTTACCGGATAATATGTTGTGATTATAATTCTATTAGTTGAAGGGTGTGTACTTATTATTGTTCTGCTTTGATATTTTTTGATTGTTTGTTTGAAGTACTCTGGTTACCTGGAGTACATTACACATGGTTTTTTTTTCTACCTGAAAGCACAACCTTGTAACAAATAGTTTCCCAAGGCTTGTTACGCTGTTCTATTAAGCTTATCACTTGTCGCAAAAATCTTTTTTCTTATCAATGGCAGTGTCCGGACTTTATTTTTTACTAAACTAGAGGAAAATCACTAACATGTATATCCCGCACCCTATATACTTATGGATTTGGAGCTTCGATGTGATTTAGAAGTACTTTGGTGGCCATTCAAATATTCCAATTGTGGAGCTGTTGGGATTTCATTGCACAAGTCTAGAGTTCAAGCCATGTTGAGCATGTGAGTGTTAATTGTTCTGATAAAAAATCTTAGAATTTTCTTTGATAAAAAAACTTAGAAATAAGTAAGTAATATATGTAATATTTTTGATCAGGTATTACTTATAATTGTATTCTTTTTTGCTATGGAGTAATAGATATATGTTCATATTATCTGCTTAAGGCTTTTGGTTTTTATGGATTAAGGATATATAATGTGATGTTTATAGTTTTTTTTTCCGGATATTCCAATTTATGAGGAGACTCTGCCCAATTTTTTTGTAAAAACCACGACATATTCGAAATGATATGCTTATATAGCACATAGGACAAGCACAAATCATCAGCAGAGATAACTGGTTGCACGTCTTCTATGCAAATACACATTGCTTGCTTTTAAGTCTTACATACATTTTCTTCTACATTGTAGAGAATTTTCCATATATACAAAATTAATTTCATCATTTGTTTTTTATTTATTGTTCATAAATCAAAATCATATAATTAACTTATATGATTGCATTCATATAATATAGATATTTATTTTGGCTGAGAGTTACCCGTCGCACAGTGCGCGACTGGCCTCACTAGTATAAAATTAACTATACTAAAAAATAATATCCACAGAAAATTTATACAAATATACAACACGTACATAGTGACACTAGTAATTAATATCGGTTGGTCTAAGCTACCCGCCTAACATAAAACCGCTATTGTGCTGGCGTAGCGCCGTATTTTGTCTCCATCTTACTTTCAAAGTTATCTCACACGTTTAACTTTAGTGATGTTGGGTCTTGATACCATCCTCATACAGGCTTGACAAGGGAATTAGTGTTTTTTTTTAGGGAAAATTAGGCATACCATCCTGTAATTTACTTTCAAAAAAGTCAACAACTAAAAAAGTATTTATTTACAAAATTGCCATTATTTTTCAATAAAAAGACAAGAATACCCTTTTAACATTTTTTTTAAAAATAAGCAATTAAGAATCATCAAAAACATGCATTTATTTGCATGATCCAACAACTTTCACATTCTTGCTTACATTCATATTTAAAATTTTAATTTTTTAAAATATTTGAAATAATTAATAAATTAAATTTATGATAATACTACTGCGTATTTAAGTGGCAACAGTTTGCTCTTACAAATTTTATTATCATTTGGAAAAAAAATCCTTTAATACAGGCTCGAATATGCATTTAATGTTCATCATAATTAGAATCAATTTCAACTATAGCATCAGAACCAATAGCAAATATAGCATCAGAACCAACATCAACTATAGCATCAGAACCACAATATCACCATCCATTTCAGCACCAACATTTTGACCCGCTCGATAAGATGTATCAGCACCAGTACCACCAATTTCATCACATATTTTAACACCCACATTTGACCCATACTATAAGATGCACCACCACAACCACCAATTCCAGTACTCATTCTAGTTTTTTCCACACTCCAAAATGTGTTTTTGAGTTGAAATTTGCTTGACTGAACATAAAAAATATAAAAAAAAATCAAAATAAAAAGTTACCCCAAGCATCATGTAGTTTACTACAAAATGATTTAACAAAAAAATTGTATTTTCCAAATATCCTCTAGGTTACAGAAAATCAGTTTTTTCCAAAAAAAAAAAAAAAAGTACCCTCCAACATAAATATTTGAGATTCTCATTTTCAAATCAAATAATGTATTTGTATATATGCTTGTTAAATACAAAAATAAAGACATACTTATGGTGATTTAACAATAACATAACAACACACTATCAAAAAATTTCAAAATCTCGATTTACACAACCATAAAATCGAACATACCTTTTCGATGGAAGACGACGATATCAAAATACCAAACTAGGACAAGAGATTCTTACATGGATTAGTCAGCATGTAGAGGTTTGAAAAGAGATGGGTTGAAAAGTGAGAGATGAAAAGAGATTGGTCAAGTTTGTTGCTTTTGAAAAGAGATGGTAAAAAGAGATGGAAAGATCGATAAAAGTGTAAGTGAGATTAGGTTTTGGTTTGGGGGTAATAATGTCATTTTATCCATTAATTTTTTTTCGTTTGACTAAGCATGTAAAGTGTAATATTTGAAAGTATGGTTGCAAACTAAAACATTGAAGTGAATCACAGATGCTGGGGATAATTTATTTTGGGGTAAATTATAAAAACTACTGTGTTAATCTGAACTTATTTAAACATTCAATGAAAAATTAATGAGCTAAAACTTTTCTATTCTTATAGTTGAAATCCCATATTGCTCAAGTGTTCAGATGGAACTTCAGCTATAGATTTTACAAAAAACATAGATATTTAACATTACATTCACATAAGATTATCTTAGCATCTTTAAAATAACACAAAAAAGCTCTTTTCAACGTTAACCTATTGGAGGGAAACACACTTTTTTTTTTCGATATACTTACCTTTCTGCAATTTTTGTTTATAATGTCAAAATTAAGTTTTAGTCACTTATTTTTATTTTTGGCAATTTGATCATTTAGTTTGCATTTTTAGTCATTTTTTCCATGGAAGTGATAGCATGACATTTGAGACACCGGGGTCATATCAGCGCCACACGAAAAATGACTAAAATAGCTGTCCACATCGTCACACGAAAATATGTTTAAAATTGCCAACAAAGCAAAGATAGGAGACTAAGGGAATGTTTTGAATTGTTTTTAAAAAAAAGTGTTTATATACTTTTTAGATTACAAAACATATTTTGGTGTTTGATTTACTGTTTCTGCAATTATTTATCTAAAAAAAGGAGGTAAAAAATCCGAAGTAGAGAACAAAGTCATGTGATATTTTTGGCTGCTTTAAGTTGAGCGGTGGTAATTCAAATAAATTGAAGTTCATTAAACTATTTTTTTATTTTAATATGAAACACTCAATGATTTTGTTTTAAAACAATTTTTTCCAACTGTAAGCAAAATAAAATATAAATGTTGAGTTTCCGTCCCCCGGCCTCAGATTCAAACACAGCAGAAAGAACACAGTAAACAGATCTGACTCGGGGATGGACGATCGCTTCTGATTCATATATAAACATACAAATATTAAATATAAATGCACGAAAAAGAGATTACCGTTCACCGACGTAAATCTGATAGCGGTGATATAAGGCCCCCAAGCCTTAACCTTGTCATTAGTTCAT
Organism: Haberlea rhodopensis; assembly: GCA_907163345.1. Taxonomy (NCBI): domain Eukaryota; kingdom Viridiplantae; phylum Streptophyta; class Magnoliopsida; order Lamiales; family Gesneriaceae; genus Haberlea; species Haberlea rhodopensis. The sequence continues at coordinate 1,024,867 of CAJQUN010000113.1, read as the reverse complement.
TATATCATCATTTGTTTATACATTCTTTATTAACATTGGGAAACTCTCAAGTAAGTGTTACAATTCACGGTGCAACTTCTATAAAAAATTTCGCCATATTCTTCCCATAAATCTTATTTCCAGTCAAAACAGTCACATGTACACATATTATAATGCACCTCACATGTAGGGCCTTCCTACCTTAACATCATAAGCAAGAAATAATTAGGGCTAAACATGCATCACAGACAGCTTAGGGCTCCGGTTATTACGTGAGTTATTAGAATTACAGGCCAAAATAAAACTTCAAGCAAATTAATTACATTCTCAAATGAATGGCGCTATAGAATTATACTACTCCTGGAGTAGAGACTATACCAAATCCTGAATCCTAATTCATAAGGCATCTCGAAGCTCACTTCTTCAACCCTGCCCATAGCCCTCCAAATCCAAATGTGTACCTACAAGAACAACCTATCGTGAGCATGTACATCATTACTCAACATCATAGGGTAATGGCATATAAATAAATGCATGAAGTAAATGGGTAACATATACTTCCTGGTTAATCGCATTAACTCTCTTTGGTTGTCCCTGTTTCATAGTCATGCATATAATCGTTAGCTCTCGGCATAAATGATTAAAATCATACTTCACATATATGATCACATCAAACTATGTTAGTAGAAGTGGAACTGTCCCGGTTCTATTATGACAGCGGCACAATTGGCCCCCTCGCTCGACATAACACATCGTATGATACCCATCGCTACGCCTTGATAGCGGATGTATCTCTTTATTCAGCGGATGATACCCATCGCTACGCCTTGATAGCGGATGTACCCCATCGCTCAGCGGATGATACCCCTCGCTACACCTTGATAGCGGATGTACCCCATCGCTCAGTTATGTGAGCGGCAAGACCTTCCTCGCTTGCCCATAATAACCACCGGACATTCAACCATTCTTAATAACATTGTTTCATATTCATCATCAACATCATAACATCTTATATACGTCATCATCTTGTAAACATCATTATCATATAAGCATTATCATCTTATAGACATCGTCGTCTCATCATAATCGTTATAGTAACGTCATATCATCTTCATTTATCAATACATCATCGTAAGCATCTCGTCATCTTTATTCATCATAAACATCATCATCATTTATCATAACATCATCGTAAGCGTCTCGTCATCTTTATTCATCATAGACATCATCATCATTTATCATAACATCATCGTAAGTATCTTATCATCTTTATTCATCATAAAAATCATCTTTATTTATCATAACATCATCTTAAACATCTTATCATCTTTATTCATTATAAAATCATCTTTATTTATCATAACATCATCGTAATTATCTTATCATCTTTATTCATCATAAAAATCATCTTTATTCATCATAACATCATCTTAAACATCTTATCATCTTTATTCATTATAAAATCATCTTCATCGTGAACTTACTTATCATAACATCATCATAAACATCTTATCATCTTTATTCATTATACACATCATCATAGCATCGTAAATTCTTATGTAATCATAGTATGATCATAATATAGGAGTATGGTTTACCGTCCGATGCCCGTACGTCTCTTACGTACCTTACCAAAAGTGGAGAGATTGTAGAATTCTATCTCCTTGAAGTTGTGGGTACCTGGGATGGTTCTACACAACCATACAAATCGATATTAGAAGCTAAATGTAGTCCAATATCCAAAAATCCCACAAGAAAAATCAAAAACACATATTTTTATATCTCGCGATCGATCGCCGCCCAGGCCCGATCGATCGCGAGATCGTACTGGACATTGCTGAAAATTTCAGCTCTTGGCGATCGATCGCCAGCTTTGGCGCGATCGATCGCCAGCCTCGCCGATCGATCGCCCAAATGCGGCGATCGATCGCCAAATGCTACTGGCATTTACTGTGGGTCGCGATCGATCGCCTGGAATGGGCGATCGATCGCCGATCTCTGTACATCAAAAAATCGCCATTTTTGAGCATTTTTCAAGCTCCATCTTAAACCATTCGAACCCAAACTTCCCTACAACAATAACAACATCATAACCCACTAAAACCCACATAAAACACTTCAAAAATCATACCCCAACAACATACAACACATACTCAAAACAAACCCACATAATCACTTCAAAATCATCCCCATTTCAAAACTAAACATTATAAAAACTTTAGGAAGGGTTCCATACCTCTTGAAGGCTCCAAATCTTGGCAAAAATCACACAAACACAAGTTTGTGGAGTTTTCCTTCTCCTTCCTTGGGGATTTCGAAAATGTGGTAAAGGGGTAGGGTTTGAGAGTAATTGGGGATTTAAGAGTGAAAAGGGTAAAGTGAGTTGGGTAAGGTGGGGAAAGGGTTAATTAAATTATACCCAAAAATTAACATGATTTATAAAATACCCTAACATGGTATTTTAAAAGCATTTTACAAAATGCAACAACTTCCACTAAATTCATATCTTCCTCGTAATTAACAACCTAGACAATTAAATCGTGTTAACACTTCATTTTTTTATCATGCATAACATGCACCCTGAATGCAACCCCCGGGTCACGCTTATCATGTGACTATGCATTTCATCATGATAATTAATTTAAACACATAAATCAATTACCCACATAATTAAACATATGAACATAATTAATGCCTTAATTGCAATTAATTATTTCGGGGACATCACATCACACATACTCAAGTTATATGCAAATTCTTTCTCAAATAGATTTCATATGAATTCCAAAGGAAAAGAGAGAATCTCAAAGGTATTTATACAGACCATATACACATTTTCATGATGCTCACATATGAGCCTTTAATAAATGAATGTGTATATAATTATACGAGTCACATAACCAAAACTAGTATTGATACCTCACTCCTGAGAGCCTTCTCATTCCATAGCTCGAACTAATCTCCTGAATCCATGTTATACATGTTTTACCTGTTTCAACAGAAACAACCCCCACACAGGGTGAGTACATGATGTGACTAAAAATAGACACATCTATTGCACTTAATTGTCTACGATTTGGTATGTTTTGATGGAAAATTTGATACATATGCTACCTTATCGTATATTTGTGTAAATGTAGGTGAAATCGAAGAAATCGAGTTAACAATGGCGAATAAGGATCAAGAAATGCATTGGAGTTGACGAGGGATCAAAGTAGACCAAGAAAAATACATAAAAGTGGACAACAGAAGCCGAGATTGATCGTTTTTATCTTAACCAACTATTTCTCAGTGTAGCAATTCTATACAGCAAGTGCACGGTGTCAAGTTTTAGTATAATGGTTTAAAAGTAAGGATTGTAGTACCCACAAGGACTAGTAGTAATTACCACGTTCGATTAGAATTACTATATTTAACCAACGATTATTGAATGATTATCAAACTAAATTGACTTAAGCACAAAAATTAACCTAAACAGCAGTGATGGATAATTGAAGAGAAATTATATACGAATTATCAAGATGTCGGTTCACCCATGTAATCCCCCAAAAGTTGTCTATTAATTAAGATTCAAAATTCTATTTTCTAGGGTGACGAGTTTTCCTATTTCATTCGTCATACCTTGGTCCGGTTATGACAAGTCTAGCATTAATCTACAATAAATCACTCCCGTGTCTTTATTGAATGATTAATACCGAAAAACGCTTTGTGAAAACTACTAGCCTTCGATTTTGGTAAATCTATTGCTATCACACATGTGCTAGATTTTACTTGGTCCGTCTCAACCTAAAACCCACGGCTTAATTTATTACGTCGTATCGTAATCTCCTATGGTCAATTCAATTACAATTACCAAAATCATGCAAAAGGTAGCTAATCTTTTACAAGCATTAAAAACATAAATTATGCGCAAAGATCATAGAAATCAAATAAAAACCATTAATTAACTCAAGGGTTCAAACATGGATCCCCTATGTCTTGACAAATAATTTAGCCAACAACCATAATCAAATTATAATGCAAAAACATGTCTTTAAACAAATTTAACATCACAATCTGAAATAACAATTAATTAAGTTCAGAAATACTAAGATAACGAGGATGTCGCTCCATGCGTCGCTCCGTTCTTTCGTTCCTTGCGTTGCTCTTGCTCTTCAATGATTTGTGGTATGATTCTTTGGATGGAGGAGTGGCTGCTCTTAGGATTCAGAAAAGTGTGCAAAAGTCCTCAATTTTCGTCCCTAGGTCTGATAAATAGGGTAAAATTAAATAGGAAGTAGTCCGCCTTGAACCAAACATGGAAAGTCTTTATTTTTCTTAAAACTCTCCGCGGCGATCGATCTTCACTCCATGCCGATCGATCGCGAGTCTCTACAGGACTTGATAGCCAAAATTAACATATCCGCGATCGATCTTCGATACATGCCGATCGTGAGACTTCACTGTATATTGGCGATCGATCGCGAGTTCTTGCCGATCGATCGCCAATGTAATCTGCTCAGCATCTCAATATATAGGTCCGCGATCGATCGCGATGTTGATGCTGATCGATCGCCGAGCTGTATAAATTTAAATCTCCGAGAATTCAGTCCACATTTTAACTTCTTCGCTCGGTTTGGTCATTTTTCAACATTTTTTGCTTATTTCCTCCACTTTTATCCCATTGGACCTAGATTCCTGAAATACACAAATATATACCAAAAAACGTAAAATCATCCAGGAATCGATACGAAAATCAGTACAGAAACACAGCAAATAAGTGTCAAATTCACACTTATCAACTTCCCCAAACTTAGACTTGATCGTCCTCGAACAAGCAATGAAATCAAAATGTATAGTTTATCATCAATACTTTAACAGAATTAACTTAACAACTCAATGTAACAGCTCAAAAATCTCACTAACACTTCAACAAGAGTCAATCCAAGAATCAACAAGAAGTGTTTTCTCCTATGCCAAGCAATACCTTGAAAAATTGGAACGTGCGTGTGTGCTAATTGTCAACCTTAAGTTTCATATATATTTTTAAGAGCAAATTCTGCTAGTAAACTCAAATGCAAGATTACTATCAAGCACTCCATAAGCCTACTTTCAAGCACTTCTCCACTAATGTAATATTCCCTAGACTTGGATCAGAAGGTCTTTTTAAAGCTTATAATGTTAGGCCTTTGGTGTTTGGCTTCAAAGAAAAGATAGGATAGCACAAAGAAGAGAGTATAAGCATGCAATGTTCATATTTTTAGCACAAAAATGAGCTTTTCTCTTCTTTTTTTTCTTTTAGCCTTGGCTACTTTGGGTCTTATTTAGTCATTTTTTTTTCCAGGCTTTTTCTATTATTTTCTTTTCTCATTCATCAATTTTTTTCAATAAGCTCATCAAAATATAGCCTCTAATGAGAATCATTATACTCCCTTAGGGTGAGGATAATTTTTCAATTTAGGCTCAAATATGTGGATATAATGAGTTTGCCAAAAAATGTTGAATGTGGGCTAATTTCCATTCTTATTCATTTAAGCTCAAAGGGGGACACTAGTGGTACAAATAAACAAGGTATGCTCGAAAGGCTCAAACATTCCAAGGATCGCCTAAATCATATCTAAGTCAAGTTCATAATTATAAAATTTCGCCTCAAAGTGCCCTCAAATAGATTCTAGAGTGCTCTAAGATGTTCAAGACAAATCATAGTTAACAGAATTTTTCACTTTCCTATATATATTCCACTCAATCATGACTCAAACGTGCATCAGAATGTTCCTCAATTTTTGAAATATTAACTCAACCCAAGATATTCACCAACAAGTCAAAATTTTCAAAACTCTAATTGAGATGGAGATTATTTTCATCATGTATTACAGTTGCAAGTTTCATTCATATATTTCTTATGAAGAACTCATTTTCCACGAACAATTAAATTTAAGATGCTCAAGAACGACTTCATACCACTCGATAAAATATCATGCAAGAAAAGTAGTAGCAAGAGAACAACAGTACTCAGTAAAGACCCCCCCAAACTTAGTATGTGCATTGCCCTCAATGTACAAAAAATAATAAGTGCAGTAGCAAAACACATACCTCGACGACGATCGTCAGTGATCGTCGTCCTCATCGTCCCGCTTCGGTGGTGGGTCTGGGTAGTATGGTGCCTCGGGCTGGTATGGCTGGAGAGGCGGAAATGTAGGCTGTGGCGGGAATGGGATGTTAGGGAAACCCTGTGCCAAAGCAGAGTTCCATGCAGCTTGATACTGCATGAACTCCATGTTTTGTTGATACATTTGCTGGTGGCTCCATCGGATTTCCCTTTGTTCGTGTTGTATCTCTTGCAGTTCACGATGGAGGGATTCCATAGTGATCGATGTAGGCACTGTAGCAGCAAATGATGATGGTTCAGGAAGATGGCTGCTGCTAGGTCGTGGTTGTGCCATCCGTCTAACTGTGGCTAGTGCAGGATGATCGACCACGAGTAATGCCTTCGGTGGAATGGCCTCTTCTGCTGTGGCGCCCCAACCGTCACCACGTAACCAGACAACACATGACGTCATTTATATAAAATTTTTGACATAATCTCCCCGTAAGTGGACCTCCCAACAACACAGAACATGACATATATAAATTCACAAAAATATATGACGTCTACCCAATTTAAATATGACATAAGTCACATGCATCAACACAAGATAACCAAATCATAGAGTAATATATACAAGCCATATACAGATGGAAACAAGCTCTAACGTCTAAGCCCGATACCCGTTTCAACAGAAACAACCCCCAAAATGGGTGAGCACACACACCAGCAATAAGAACATCATAATTATAAACACATAGTGTCAACAATATAAAATACTGAAACGTAACAGAAATACTCCATGAAATTAATAATCATAATACAAGAATTCACTGCCTGTTTCTGTAACTCAATTCCCTAACCTGAAATCAAAATCTATCGGTCATCACCTCAATCATATCACATCCGATATACAAATCGATATAGTGGCAACACCGAGCCTACTATACCCCATCGTCGCATCATCATCGCGACCCATCGTGTATATAATCGATATAGTGGAAACATCAAGCCTACTATACCCCATCGTCGCATCATCATCGCGACCCATCAACTATATAATCGATATAGCAGCAATACCAAGCCTGTTATACCCACACGTCGCTCCCCTGCTACTGCGACACAATAGACTCATTCCAGCGACCCCCAATATCATCATTCATTTATAATCAATGATCTATCATAATCAACATCAATAGAAATAGGAATATCAATACATGCTCGTACGTCAATACATACCTGATAGTCAATAATCAAAATAGGCTATTCCTGACGTCCCGAGGCTCGTGAAATATCTATAACATGTTATTAACTCAATATCAACTCATTATAATAACATCAACGTATCAAGATAACATCTAATCACACTTCAAATAGCCTTGAAATAATAATAAATTCATCAAGGTAGTATACTTCCACATATTCATCAATTTACTCATTACATTATTAGACAATAAAGTATCGAATCCTGTAGGTTAATTGTTTTTAATTCCCACCCAAGATTCTACTGCAACTTGATGTTCTCTTACCTTGACAATGTACTCACCATTTAAATCTTGGGTTTTCGATCTCATGTCATTAAGAAATAAATCATGACTTCAAAATACTACATATTACAAATTCAATAGGAACATAAAATAAACCAATTTTTGTTTTCCTCATCTCTAACAACCCCTCAACTACAAGAATGAACATAATAAACATTTAACAATCAACTAGATACTTAACTTCTTGGATTTGAGACTCACTCAATTAAACAACTAAGCATGAATTCAATATGCTACAGCTATTGGTAGTGTTTATCGTGTACGCCCAAATTAACCCTTCTTCAGTTAATAGCAAGAATATGTAGTAGCGGAAGTAGGGATCGATCCCACAGGGAAGGTAAATTTATTTCGTGCCAAAAACGAATAGTAACAAGGGGGTTTTATGATGAATGATCACTACTAAGCAAATTCTAGAACTAAACTAATTAACGAGATTAACTAAGATGATTTAAACTTATGAGAGTGAAGCGATTCTTGGTTTTCAGGTAACCGTACTTTTGGAAAATTATCTTTTGGTCATCAAATCAAAACATTTGAATTCTTTCGATATCTATCGACTGGAAATTCAATTCCCACTCATCTTATTCATAGTAAAAAAGAAAACAGCATTCAATTCAACCCTTACCAAATCTCTAATCACCACTACAGCCGTTAATGATTAAATCAATGATAGTTTTCAAAACTAATGAGTTCGATAAATCTAATCAATGAAAACTACAGCCGTTAAAATTGATTACTCAACCGTTTCTCCTAAGAATTCAATAACACCTACAGCCAGTTAATTATTAATTTTAGTTGTTTCTTAACAAACTATCGATTATGTAATTGAATATTAGGTGATCGGTCTAATACACAAACACAACAATCATGGAATTCGAAATCTGAGAAACAAATTGAAATCGAAATCTAATTCAACAATCAAACCAAATTCTCATAAAAGATTCAAATCCAAAAGTAGGTATCCCTTCAACCAAGAATCAAAGAGTCTTAGCCTAGCATAATTAAATCTAAAAACAATAAAAATTTGATGGAAAACATTCAATAAATAAAGGAAAGAAAGTTACTAAGATAAATCACGATTCCGGCTTGTCGATTCCGGTTCCGTTCTTCGTTGTTCTTGAAGAAAACTTGAAAGAAAATTAATCTAAAATCTCCAATTATCCTAAGAAAATCGAAAAACTATAAAAGACTCCTGCTAATGAGGCTTAGTCTCGAGTTTTAGGGTATGGGAGTGATAAAAATGGGATACAATCTTTTAAACATGGTAAAAGACTCAATTTCCTAATTTCCGGACTCTGCGGCGATCGATCGCCTGATGTGTGGCGATCGATCGCTAGCTTATTTTTTTCAGCGAATTTCTTGAGGCGATCGATCGCCACTTTATCGCGATCGATCGCTGAGCTCCAGTAGACTTTGGCGATCGATCGCCTGGCATTCGCGATCGATCGCTGACCCGTGAATTTTGTTGCAAAAGTTTCTGTCCATAGGCGATCGATTTCCTCTTCCGGGCGATCGATTGCCACCTCCAAAATTACATTTTTGCCCTTTTCTTGATCAACTTTGAGTCCTTGTCATGTCCATGTCTCTCCTTGGTCATTACACATCGTTTTTAGCTCGTTTTCTTCGATTGTACCTACAATTACACAAATATACGATTAGGTAGCATACGTATCAAATTATCTATCAAAACCTACCAAATCGTAGACAATTAAGCACTAAAGATGTGTCTATTTCTAGTCACATCAAACTCCCCCATACTTACTCTTTACTCGACCTCGAGTAAACAAATAAAACTACAATATTTTTGGTTGGCTCATAGGTTCATAACAAAGCCACTTGTCCTCACTTTAATGCCTCAACAATTTTAACATGCATAATAATGAACGGCGGTGAAAAATTAACAGTGGAACAAGTTCAATCCCTAAACATTTTTTACCCAACAAAGCAGTGAACGTGTGTGTGTGGTCATAATCAAGTGTTGTGTACAAATTATAGATCCAAAATATGCAAAGCCGTAATAGTTCAAGTCATACACTAACACAAGTATAAGCTCACTTGCACACTCTTCTCCACTATCTTAGCTACTTTGCAAACATAAATCAAGTAGGTCTTTATTAGCTTGTAGCTTGGCCTAGGTATTGGCTTATGAAAGAAAGGTTAAGGATACTCAAGCAAGAGAGTATGATGAAATGCACACTAAAAGCTTCTCTTCTTGTATGAATTTTTTAACTTTGTTCTTTTTCACAAGGTTTATTTCAACACTTTTCTTCTTTTGTGCCTTGGCTCCCCTTGGAGTCATATTTTTATCTATTTTTTCAAGGCATCCCTTTTTCTTTCATGCATTCCATTCTTTTGACAATTAAGCTCACAAATATACTTCAATGATTCCCAAGTGCATTTGAATGAAATACATCATACTCCCTTAAAAGGTATGGATTAAAATCACATTTAGGCTTAAAGGGTAGGATGATAAGCTAGTCAAGAAATGTTGAATGGGGGTCTTTAGTATGCTTAGCATACTACCATTCTTTTACATTTAAGGCTCAAAATAGGTACTAGAGAATGATTTTGTTTACATGGTAGGCTTGAAAGGCACAAACGCATCAAAGATCGCCTATATCACTTTCATGTTTGCAAGTAGTCTAGACATACGCCTCAAAGAGCATGTAGTTAAGTTCTAGCATGTATTAGAGACTTCTTAAGACTATTACAAAGTTCACACAATCTTCACTAAGCTATGCACACTTCACAAGCCATGACAATAATGTGCTCAAAATATTAAACTACTAAGTTAAAGTAAACTTTGCATTAGAGTTCAAAGTGTTCCAAGGTTAACAATTCACCTATGTTCAAAAGCATGCATGATATCAATTAGGTTTCATCATGGGCTAGTGATTCTAAGCATGTGTTCATTACTAGCTATGAGCTCAAAATTTTCAAATTTTTCGATTTTTTTATTTTTTTATTTTTGTAATAAGAAAAACAATAACACACTACTAATCCCTCCCCCATACTTAAATCTTACATTGTCCCCAATGTAAGGCAAAAAGACAAGAGAAAAGAAAAGTCAACTATGAAAGCAATAAAAATAATAAAAGGGAGAAAAGAAACTAACTCCCCTTAGGTTGCCTCCCAAGTAGCGCCTCTGTTTAACGTCGGTGGGCCGACGCTATCGCCATCCTCAGTCGAAAGTAGATGGGTCTTCTAGAGCCACCTTGATGTCTACTCGTCCTCCGTCTTCATTTTGGACACCGTCATAATAGTGCTTCAATCGGTGACCATTCACTTTGAATGTCTTCGTGGTGTCCAAACTCTGAATCTCAACTGCACCATGGGAAAACACATTAGTAACTACATAAGGACCATGCCACCTGGAACGAAGCTTACCTGGAAATAGACGAAGGCGGGAATGGTAAAGGAGAACTTTCTGACCAACTTCAAAATTCCTCCTAGAGATCGATCTTGTCGTGAAAATCCTTTGTCTTCTCTTTGTAACATCTGGCACTGTCATATGCGTCATTGTGAATCTCCTCGAGCTCTTGCAATTGCAGCTTCCTATGCACTCCACTTTCATCATAGTTCGTGTTGAAGTTCTTCACTGCCCAGTACATTTTGTGCTCCAACTCTACAGGAAGATGACACGGTTTTCCAAAAATCAGTATATAAGGGGACATACCTATCGGGGTCTTGTATGCGGTCCTGTAGGCCCATAGTGCATCATCAAGTCTCAAGCTCCAATCTTTCCGTGTCGGGTTGACGGTTTTCTCCAATATGGCCTTGATTTCTCGGTTGGAGACCTCGGCTTGGCCATTTGTTTGCGGATGATAGGCAGTGGAGACCTTGTGAGTTACGATGGTATTTCTTGAATAGACTTTCCACTGTCCGATTGCAGAAGTGTGTCCCTTGATCACTGATGATGGCTCGTGGGATTCCAAATCTAGAGAAAAGGTTATGCTTGATAAAATCTGCAACAACCTTGGAATCGTCAGTTCGGGTAGCTATAGCTTCCACCCATTTCGATACATAATCAACAGCAAGCAGTATATAGATATGACCATAAGACATAGGAAAAGGTCCCATAAAGTCGATGCCCCCCACGTCAAAAATTTCAGAAATGAGATGGGTTGTTGGGGCATCTCCTTTCTTTGGGAGAGATTACCTGTCAGTTGACATTGTGCACAATTCTTGCAGAAAAGATATGAGTCACGAAATAGGGTGGGCCAAAAGAACCCACATTCCAGTACCTTTCTCGACGTCCTCTTTGCTCCAAAATGTCCACCACACGCATATGAGTGGCAGAATGTAAGAATGGCATTTACCTCTGTCTCGAGTATGCATCGTCGAATGATTTGGTCCGCACAGTTCTTCCATAAGTAAGGGTCATCCCATACATAGTACTTGGCGTCACTTCTAATCTTGGCTCGTTGGGCCCTAGAAAGTTCATGGGGTAGCACATTAGAAGCTAAAAAATTCACAATATGGGCGTACCATGGTACATTGTCGTTTATGGCGAAAAGGTGCTCATCCGGGAACTCCTCCTTCAAACACAGCTCATCGTCCAAATGTGGTAGACGGCTTAAGTGGTCCGCTACTTTGTTCTCGCTGCCCTTCTTCTCCTTGATTTGGATGTCGAATTCACTCAAGAGCAAAATCCATCTTATTAGCCTTGGTTTTGCCTCCTTCTTCGTCATCAGATAGCGAAGAGCTGCATGATCAGAATAAACAATCACCTTAGTACCAAGTAAATAAGATCTAAATTTTTCAAGAGCAAAAACGACTGCTAATAGCTCCTTCTCAGTAGTAGAGTAGTTGCGTTGGGCGTCATTCAAGGTTTTGGATGCGTAGTAGATGGCATGTGAAGCATTGCCCTCTTTTTGTCCCCAGACAGCACCAACCGCATAATCACTTGCATCGCACATGATCTCGAAAGGCTTGTTCCAGTCGGGTGGTTGGATAATAGGGGTAGAAGTCAATGACTTCTTCAGTGTATCAAAAGCGCTCTTGCCTTCGTTAGTCATCTCAAACGGGACATCCTTTTGTAGTAGCTTACACAAAGGTGTAGCTATCTTGGCAAAGTCTTTGATGTACCTCCTGTAAAAACCTGCATGACCAAGAAACGAGCGCACATCCCGAACACAAGTAGGATAAGGTAAAGATTGCATGACATCAATTTTCGCCTTATCGACCTCTATACCATTGGCAGACACAACATGACCTAGCACTATACCTTGTTCGACCATAAAATGACATTTTTCAGAATTTAAAACAAGGTTAGTATCGATGCGCTTCTTCAAAACCAGTGTAAGGCTAGATAAGCAATCCTTGAATGAGTTACCATCAACAGTAAAATCATCCATGAATACTTCTAAGATATGTTCAATAAACTCAGAAAAGATACTAACCATACACCGTTGGAAAGTAGCTGGGGCATTGCAGAGGCCAAAGGGCATGTGACGGTATGCGAATGTGCCAAACGGACATGTGAAAGTGGTCTTTTCTTGGTCCTCCGGAGCGATTGCAATCTGAAAATAGCCCGAGTAACCTTCAAGAAAACAGTAAAATGAATGGCATGCTAACCTCTCAAGCATCTAATCAATAAAAGGTAGAGGGAAGTGGTCCTTTCGAGTCACAACGTTGAGCTTCCGGTAGTCAATGCACACGCGCCAGCCATTTTGAATGCGTGTGGGTATAAGTTCATCGTCTTTATTCTTGATCACAGTAATACCTGTCTTCTTAGGAACCACTTGTACCGGACTAACCCATTGGCTATCAGATATAGGATATATCACGCCAACTGATAAGAGTTTTAGAATCTCTTCCTTCACCACATCCATCATGGGTGGGTTCAGCTTCCTTTGTGGTTGACGTGTGGGGATTCCTCCTTCCTCCAGTAGAATCCGGTGCATGCATGTGGAGGGACTGATTCCCTTTATGTCTGCAATGGTCCAGCCGATAGCAGTCTTGTGCTCCTTGAGCACATGAATCAGGTCCTTCTCTTGATCATTCCCCAACTTGCTGGAGATGATCACTGGTAGTGTATTACCTTCACCAAGGAATACGTACTTGAGATGACTTGGCAGCGGCTTAAGCTCGATTTTGGGTGCCTGCAAAACAGATGGGGGAATCCTGGTATTAGAAACAGGTAGTGATATAAAAGAAACAGTACCTGACTGAGAGAGCTCAGGTGTATCATCCAGTGCGTCAACGGTGTGCTTCACTTCGTCCATGAGGGATGTTGCTTCAGTCTTCCTTCTCCATGCCCGTGGTAAGAGTGCTTTCCAGTTCATCTTTCCCTGTATTCTCAAAACTTCCTGGGACAGGTAATCAATAACATCAACAGAGTACACAGTATCATCATTATTACAAGGATATTTCATGGCATCATAGATGTTAAATGTAACAATCTCACCATCACTCCATAGTGAGGGTACCACTATGCACATCTATCTTAGTCTTAGATGTTTTGAGAAATGGTCTTCCTAACAATATAGGACTACTCTTATCGCCATTTTCCATGTCAAGGATATAAAAATCAGCTGGGAAGACTAGTTCATTTACTTGCACCAACACATCTTCAATTAAACCCCTAGGATATGCACTAGATCTATCCGCTAATTGAATTACCACTCCAGTAGGACTCAAGGGACCAAGTTGTAAAGAAGCATATATGGAATATGGCATAACATTAATTGATGCTCCTAGATCTAACATGGCTTTTTCAAGTCGAGTGGTACCAATGGTGCACGGGATAGAGAACATACCTGGATCCTTACACTTGGTAGGAATTTTTCTTTGTATCACCGCTGAAACGTTTTCTCCCAGTTCAACCTTCTGGGGTCTCTTCAATCTATGACTCCTCTTGGCAGTGCATAATTCCTTCAAGAATTTCGCATAGCGCGGTACTAGTTGGATTGCGTCCAGTAATGGTATGTTTATCTCACATCTTCGGAAGGTCTCATATAGGCCCTTGAGTCCAGCGTCTTTCCTGTTATCTTTCAAATCTTGGGGAAAAGGGGGTGGTACTTTATACTCAGAAAAAGAAGGAGGCTTACCTTTTGGTGCCTCGTGCTCTATCCCGATCTTTCCTCCAACTTCCTTTTCTTCCTCACCCTTTGATGGTTCTTTCTCTATCTTCTCTGGCACCTCCAATTCCTTCCCACTCCTAGTTGTGACTGCATTGACATTTTCTCTCGGATTCACCACTGTTTGGGATGGTAGAGTGGTTGATCCGGTTGCTTCAACTCTATTAAGTGCAGTGGCTATTTGACCCACTTGGGTATTCAAGGTTTGAATGCTCGATCTTGTTTCCTGTTGAAATTTAGTAACATTGTGAGCAAGATCTTGAATTATAACCTCTAACCTGTCAGTAGTAGAAGGATAATTGGGTTGTTGTTGGGCCCTCTGAAAAGGTAGGTCTGTATGGCGGAGGGTGTTGTTTTGGCGCTTGAGGAGGAACGTGATTTATCGATTGCGGTCCATAACTCAAGTTAGGGTGGTCTCTCCATCCTGGATTGTATGTGTTGGAGTAAGGGTCATGTCTTCGTTGGGGTTGTCCCGGAAATCCCCCTGCTGCATGCACTTGCTCAGCTGATGTCTCTTGAAGTGATGGACATGCATCATTAGCAGAATAGAGAATTACTTTTGTATAGCTTCTACAAAGAGTAGAGTAAAGCTACAGTTTAGTAACCTTTTGTTAGGAATATGTAAAATTCCTTTTTGAACTTTTGGTACTGTAATCTCTTAAGCTCAGGATTATAAACACAGCCTAATACTCTGATTTATGAATGATTAGTTCTCTTAATTGTACCTTAGAATCTTATTTAGATAACGGGGTCTTACATCGATTAATGCCCTCCCAGTTGCTACGAACGGCCTTCCTAGAATCAATGGCATGTCAGCATCCTCCTTCATGTCCAACACTATAAATCCACTGGAATGGTGAATTTATCGACTTTTATTGGCACATCTTCAACTATTCCTTGAGGATACTTGATGTACTTGTCCGCCATATGCAGTGAAACGTTTATTGCTCTCCTAAGCCCATATTCCTGTAAACAGACAAAGACATTAGATTAACACTTGCACCCAAATCACATAAAGATTTCTTAAAAGACATAGAGTTGATTTTGCAGGCATAGTGAAACTCTCTGGATCCTTTAACTTTGGATGTGAAACATTTTGAATGATAGCAGAACAGTCTACAGTTAAGTTTATCGTCTCGTGCTCTCCCAATTTTCATTTTTTTGACAGTATCTCCTTCAAAAACTTAGCATAGTTCGGCATTTGCCGTAAAGCATCAATGAAAGGCATTTCAATGTGGAGATTCTTAATCAAATCTAGAAACATAGCAAATTAGCATCTATTTTGCTCTCTTATACGCAGTGGGGAATGGGAGTGGGATATCTATCTTAGCAGGTGTGATGGGTGTAGTGATCTTAGTAGACTTACCTTTGTCACGTGTTTGATCCTCTTCTTGCTTGATGTCCGCCTTGCCCTTATGCTCAACATGTGAATCCTTCTTCTCAGCGACCTCCTTTCCGCTCCTCAATGTGATGGCATGGACTTACTCCCTAGGGTTCTTTTCAGTGTAACTAGGTAGTGAGCCTTGTGCTTGCCCGGCTAGGATGGTTGCTAACAGTCACACTTGGACTTCCAAATCCTTTATCGACACCTCGTGATTTTGGAATCTAGTCTTCGTCAATGTGATGAATTTGGTCAACAATTCCTCCATACCATGGTGGTGGTTGGGGATAGTACGTCGGCCCCGTATTGTATGCATTTGGGTAGGGGTAGTTCGGTGGTGGCCGATTCCCTACAAAATTAGCACTCTCAACAGTTTGAACAAAAGGATTACCTGCTTGACATTCAGTGCTTGGATGTACTCCTTGGCAAAGCTCTGATGTTACGGCTTGAACTTGTATTGATGCTCAAGCTGTCAATTTTCTTGTTCAGTGCTTCTAACTAGGCAGCTAGGGCAGCGACTTCCTCACTTGATGCATTCCAGCTTGCTTCTTCGGCACGTTCCATTCGGATTGCCAATTGACAGCTATTAGTAACCATTTCCTCCAACAGTGTATAAGCCTCCTCGGGCGTCTTTCTCATCACAGTACCTCCTGATGCTCATCAATCATTGAACGGTTATATCAAAAAATAAATCAGTTATAAAAAGTTTGTACCTGCAGCCAGATAGGGAGGCATGATGTGGGCATCTCCACAGAAAATCCTTAAAACGCTCCCAAGCCTCGTACAATGTCTCTAGGTCATGTTGTGCAAAAATGGTGATATCATTGCGCATCTTGGCGGTCTTGGATGGTGGAAAGTATTTTGACAAGAACATTTGTGACATTGCATCCCACGTAGTAATAGAACCTGTAGGCTATGATTGCAACCAAGATTTAGTTTTATCACGTAAAGAGAATGGAAATAAATGTAACCTGATGGTGTCATCAGTAACGCCATTGTGCTTGGAGGTATCACAAATCTCCAAGAAGTTGGGATGTGGGCATTTGGATCATCAGTAGCTGCTCCCCCAAACTGGACCGAGTGTTGGATCATATGTATGTTAGCAGCCTTGATCTCAAAATTGTTAGCCTGGATGCCCGATCTAGTGATACTAGACAATGATCCATGGAATGACGGATGAGCATAGTCTATTAGTGACCTTGCGACTGGAGCCGCGGGAACCTTCTCGCGTTCCTCGTTATTAGCCATGAGGGTCCTTCCTTGCCTTAGCCTCTTTTGACAAGTGTGTTCGATCTCAGGGTCGAAAGGCTCAAGTGTAGGTTTGCTACTCCTTAGCATGCCCCAAGAGATAACAACCTGCAAAGATCCACCCAAAGAAACAATTGTAGAATAGTAGAGAAAAACAAAAAACAAATCGAGAATAAAAAAAAACAAATGACTAAACTACAGTAAACTAATCTCGTTTGATATTACTTAAACTAGTCCCCGACAACGGCGCCAAAAACTTGATCACTATTTATTTAAACGGAAACTTTCAGTGTAGCGATTTTATACCGCAAGTGCACGGTGTCAAGTTTTAGTATAGTAGATTTAAAGAAAAGGTTGTCGAACCCACATGGACTAGAAAATAATTTCCAAACTCAACTAGTTTAACTATATTTAGCATACGATATTTAGTGATGAAAATTATACTAATTTGACTAATGACAATAAAATGCAACCCAACGAGTAGTAAAGAGAATATAAATCAGTAGAGACAATTATCAATACTTCGGTTTACCCATGTAATCCCCCATAATTCGCCTATAAGTAAGATTTAAGTTCAAACGTTCTAAAATGACGAGTCTTCCTAATGCACTTGTTATACTTTGGCCCAGCTATAACGAGTCTAATACTAATATGCAATAAGACAATGGGCATGCACTTATTTAACACATAATATTGTATGTCGATTTATGAAAACTACTAGCCTTCGATTTTGATAAATCTATTGTTATTACACTTGTAAGGCCTCGCTACCTTAAGTGTGGATTAAAAGCATGAGGAGAGCTAAACATGCATAAATCAGAGTATAAGGATCATGTTGATGCCTCGAAATTAAGGTTTGCAGTGCCAAAGATAAAATTCCAAAAAGGATTAATTACATTCCAGCAAAAATGAATGTTAAGGCTATAACTTTACACTACTCCTAGAGTAGAGACTATACAAAATAATCCTATCCCGCTGTACTGATAGCGCTCCTCACAAAGTTCATCTCATCAACCCAGTCCTTAGCTCTCCGTGCCAAAAGCTCCTACAGGAACAACCCCAAAACCATGAGCATATAATAAAACAAATCCACAACAACATGATTATGATATAAAAATGCATAACCGTAAATACAAATCACTTCCTGTGTTTTATGCATTTAAATGCTCCCTTTGATTGTCCCTGTACCACGTTCATAATCAACAGATTATAATACCATTAATAAATATCATGACATGTTTCTATTCCATTAATAACGATAACCATTTTCCAGTCTTATTATATCAGTGGCATAATGCGCCTCGCGTTGACATGACAGCGGCATTATTACCCATCGCTTCGACATACCAGTAGCATTTAATATCCCTCGCTACAATATGACAGCGGCGTGTTCTTCGCTTCTACATATTAGCGGCAAATATTCTTTCATCACTACGGTATGACAGCGGCAAGTATTCTATCATCGCTTCGACATGAAAGCGGCAAGCATTCTTCATCACTGGAATATAATCTCGACTTATAATATCATGCACCAATGCATCAAATATGTATTTGCAACCATAATGCATAATCCAAGTATGACAATACATTTTACCGTCCGATGCTCGTACGTCTCACTAGTACCTTTCCAAAATATGGAATATGGTAGGACTTTATCTCCTTGCTATGGTGCCACCTGGGAAGGCTCTACACAATCACACAATCCAATATCAAAAGCCAAATAATAGTCCAATATCAAAAATCCCATCAATTTAACCAAAATTCAATATTTTCACTATTCATGCCTCGCGATCGATCGGCCCAAGCTCGCGATCGATCACGAGGCAATCAGACTTTTGACACCAAATCGCTGCCTTGCTCGATCGACCGAGGTGGCCTCACTGATCGATCGGGGAGCTTTGTCGATCGATCGGGAGTTTCCACCAATCGATTGAGCCCTGTTTCATCGCTCACATTTGACTTCTCAATCACGCGATCGATCGGTGGCTCCGCACCGATCGATCGGCGAGCCCTGTATAAGCGAGAAAACTCCATTTTTATGTACAAACTTCATGTTGAACCAACATATAACACAAACCAACAAACCTCATCAACTCAACACATAATAAACTCCATTATACTACCATATTACAACACAAATCCAACTTCAACTAAACACATCAAAACATGCCATCTCCCCCAAGATATAAACTCAACCTCAACTAGCACATGCCCAACATTTAACATACAAGACTCTTACCACTTTAGCTTCAATTCTTGCAGGTTTCCAAGCAATAAGATTTTCAAGAATCCTTCCTTCCCTTAACCAGCTGAGGCAATTTTAGAGATGAGAGGTGGAGAATAGATTGAGTGATGGTGAGAATGAGTGGTGATGGTTTAAAGTAGGGGCATGGGTGTGTATGTGTGGTGGCAAATTCAAAATGATGTCCAATTGCTTAGCATGGTGTATTACAATATCCCAACATGACATCTTAAAAGTATTTACCAAAAAAGCACCATAGTCACAATTAACATGCTTTTCCAAAATAATTGACACAAATCTCAAATAAACCATGCCAAAACCCAATTTCCACAACATGCATCACATGCACCCTGAAATGTACTACCAAGTCATGTCCACTGCATAACTATACATTTCACCACCATAATTAATTTAACATCGAATAATCACATAAACATAATTAATGGCCCAAATGCACATAATTATTTCAGTGATATCACAACACGTGTATTTGACTTTATCTCTAGATCTCAATCTGAAATCCACGGCATAAATTACTATATCGTATTGCAATATCATATGGTCAATTCAATGCAATAAATAATCATTCAAAGGTGTTCAATCCTTCAAAAGCATGAATCACAAATATTATGCAGAAAAATAGGTAAGAATAAATCAAAAACCTTAAATTGAATTATTGGTTCAAAACATGGGATCTCCTAAGTCTTGACAACAAACTTAGCAAACGATGTCATCAAATAATAATGCATAAAAATGTTTTGCAACAATCTAAACATTAAAATCTGAAAAAATAGAGAACAAAGTGTAGAAATACGAAAATAACGCTAGGCATTGACTCCTTGAATTGCTCCGTTGTCCCGTCTCTTCCACTTTTCTTTCTCGGTCGTGTGTTTTCTTCGATTTCTCAATGGTTTGACTTATGGATGAAGATTGGGTGATGGAGAGTGACGGAGGCTGATGTTGAAGGGTAAAAAATATGAGCCAAGAGTCCCCTAGAATCCGAGTGTATCAGATAAGGAAGGTAGGAAAAGTTTCCAAAATTTTGTGGCGTATTTACGCCTATGATACTGGCGTATCTACGCCGATGATGTGTTAAAATTCTGGCTTCCCGCGTATCTGGCGTATATACGCCTCAATACAGATGTATTTACGCATGTATGACATATTTATGCCTCAGATTGGCATATTTACGCCTGCTTTAATTATTCACAAATTGTAATTGTCGTAGCCTTGGCGTATTTAAGCCCCAGAATGGCGTAGTTACGCATGTCTCTTGAGTGGAAAATTTGAGGCATTTACATCAACACACCATTTTGATAAGCTTTTTCACCCTTTAGTCCACAAAACCATGTAGTTAATTGGATTCCTACAAGATGCAACAAAGCAATACCTAAACACATAATTCTGATCGAAAGACCAACATCAATCCAAACAAATTCAAAGTAATAATAAGTGCAAAAACGCACTCAAATTCTTGTCCTTCTTTGACATGTTCGCTCGGTTTGTTCCTTTTCATCGTTAATTAGCTCAACTCCTCCACTTTTATGCATTTCTACATAGATTCCTGAAATCAATGAAAAAATACCAAAAAGTGTAAAATCGTCCAGGAATCCATACAAAAACGCCTATAATTTCATAGCAAAATAAGTGTAAAATCCACACTTATAAATTATCTTAGTAATACTACATGGCATACCTGCTCGTACGTCACTACGTACCTTAAAGTCGTTAATGTGATTAATTCATTTTTGACAACCAGATGCTCTTGTAGTATCTATATTGAAATATCAATTCAATATTAATTTCACATCAATTGCTTTCGATTTTAACATCATTTAACGTATAGTTTCTTCATGCCTCTTATCACAAACAATCCAATTAACACTATGTAATACTCACAACAAGACAAACCTCTTTGTTCATTCATGTTATCAACTGCTCAAGTATGAATCATCTATACATTTTTTAAGGTTCCACATTTAGGACGTTAATCCATTGATCAAGATTGATAACAAATTATAATCCTCTCTGACCAGAGGTCTGAGCAAGCTCAACATTAATTTAACAATACAATAGAAATTCATAAACAAAGCCTTTAAAATCATTAAACTTTATTCCATCAGCATAACCCTTATGCTCAATATAAAAAATCTTAATTCCATGAATTAATCATTAATGTACCAATAAAAGCTCCTACAAATAAATTTAAGGAGAAGTTTTAGTTTATTTTAATCAACCCTACCGATCGATCGGTAACTACTATCGATCGATCGGTAGAACATAGATTTTTTATTTTTGGCTACGCCATTCGACCGATCGATTGTTAACACATACCAATAGAATGGTAGAACGCTGAAAAATCAAAATCACCATTTTCAGCACCTCAATTCCTTCCCCAAACACCTATAACTCAAATAACCTTCCCTCCAACCACAAAAATATATCCGGGAATTAATTGTGTTGATTCCGGAGTGGTTATGATCCTTAATGGATTTTAATTGGAGTAATTATGAGATAATTACTGTGTTGAGACTCCCGGGGATTTTAATCCGGTATCGGAATTGTCGGATCCAAGGGTTGAGATTTTATTCTCATTAAGGTGTAAACGTTGGAATTGTGTTGATAGTGGGATCTGGGGTCGGGCTGCTTTGGATTGAGGTTGGTAATGAAAATAGTGAGTGAGAGATAATTATTGAACATTGATGATTTTTAATGAGTCAGGGTGCGAGTATTTGAAACTCGGGTTTTTGGAGCCTTGGTAGTATATATACCAAGTGGGCTTGGTGTCCAGTCATTTCCCTCTCCTCCCTCTCTCTCCTCTCCCACGTTTCTCCCCATTTCCCCTTTTCCCCTTTTTCTATTGGAAGAGAAATCGAGCAAGGCTCGACTTTGGGGCGTGATTTCTCGAAGATAATTGGGTAATTTTTTTCCCTCACTTTTATCTTCGTATTGATTATGGTTTTGTAAGGTTTGGTTGGGTATAGTAATGAATTTGGGTTTTGGGGATTTTTTTGGTAAAAATGTTAAAGTGTTGTTTTGGGCGTTTTTATTGAATAAATGGAGTTTTTGGGGTTGTGAAGGTGTTGGGGGTGATTTTTGGTGTGAAAAATGCCATTAAAGCAAGTTTTTCTTGGAAAAGCGCAGGTCACGATCGATCGCGGCTTGGCACCGATCGATCGAGACATTACGCTGGATTTTGGAGACGATGTACAGTACCCGCAATCGATCGCGAGAATCCACTGATCGATCATGGTGAGGCATGCGATGTTGGCGATCGATGGGCGTCAAGAGACGATCGATCGTGGAGGTTGAATTTTCGGGCAGTAAGATCTCGCGATCGATCGCGGGAAATGGCGATTGATCGCGGCCCCTGTTCCTTTCTTTTTTTTTCAAAATTTTGGAAATGTAGGGATTTTGGAATTGGGGTTTGTTTGGTAGATTTTCGGGATGATGTCTACATTCCAATGGGAATACTACGCTTTAAAATAAAATGGTTTGGGTTGAACTTTCATAAGACGTATTACTCGTTCGAGTTAATCAGTAACTCATTGGACATTAAGTTGGGATGGCTTAAGTAGTACACATAATTCATTATGGTAATTAATCATCGTGGTAGGATGATGTATTTGGGGGTTGTGTACATGCTTATGCATGTGGTTGTGAGCTTATTATTGATTGTGGGTTATTAACTGAATATAGTGTATAATTCACTGAATCTTGGGGCAAGGCAAGGATTGGCTCCTGCTATCGGATTATAATGTACGTATGACGTACGAGCATAGCTAGATATATTATTGTCATGTGCATGAATAATGTATGGTTGTTGCAATCATTTTTTATATTCATTGAGAATCATGTGGTGCCTAAGTGAGCAATGGTTATGATGTTGTCGCTGTTGAGCGAACATCGATTATGATGCCACCGCTGTTGAGTGCGCAAGAGGATGGAATGCTGTCGCTATTGAGCGAGCGATGGGATATGATGTGATAGAACTGTGGAATCATTGTTAAGATATATGTGATATCTGTAAAATCATGAGTGTAATGATTTAACTATAATTGACTATGGAATTACTGTTTTAGCATGTGCATAGTTAATCAAAGTAATGATTAACTGATTTTTGGGATTTGATGCTTTTGGCTATTGTGAGAACAGGAACAGCACGGGGGATCCCACATGATAATGATACTATACATGGAGTATCTTTTACATTTACAGTTTTATATTCTGTAAATTATGAATTGTGAAATTGCTGTTATTTGAGATGGTGGATTGGTATGTTCACCACGTGTGGGAGTTGTTTCTATTGGGACAGGTAGAACATGTACAACAATGGCTCTGGAGTTGAGTTCGAGCTGTTGATTGGGAATGCTTCCAAGGCTGACATACCAATGACGGTATTGGGTAGCATGTTTATACAGTAGATACACATTATTCATTCAATGCTCGCTTGTGAGCATTCATAAATGTGTATATGGATTGTATAAAGGTTAGAGAGTTCTCTTTTCATATATGGAGTATTGCTTGATGAATTGAGAAGATGTTAGTGTATTATGAGGTGTTTGCGTATGCTAGTGGGATGGTATTGAGAATTGAACATTATGTGGATTAATGTCAAAAAGTTTATAGATAGCATATATGAGGATTTTCCTAATGTAAAAAAGAATGCACCATTATTGTGATAATACACTAATAGCGGGTTAATGGAGCGGGGTCCTTACATTAGTGGTTGTTAGTCCCGGATCTTATCAATGAGATTTTAAAGATGACAAAACATATCAGACCGGATCGAGAGAAATCAGACTGACCAGAACGATCGCCCAAAACAGATCAAGCTGATAAGATGTCAAAGCATATCAGACCGGATCGAGGGTAATCAGACTGACCAGATCGATAGCTCAACAACAGAACAAGCTGATAAGTCACATTACTTATCAGACCGGATCGATGAATATCAGACTGACTAAACCGAAGCTTCAGATCGATCTCTATCTTTATCAGATTAGAGCAGCTTAGGATACATACAGAATGGCTCCTCAGTTCGAATCATTAACGGCTATTTATTGTAGCATTTAATGTTGTAATTAATGCTACAAAGGACCAAAGACTGAAGATTGCCATAATAGGTAAGAAGACAAAGAGTAGCTTACCTGACAGTCGCCGAAAGTATGAACCAGAACGGCAAGTTTCCTGAAGAAGAAGACTGAAGCCTACTCAGTGTTTAAGCAGAGTCAAAGTTGCACATTAAAGGAAATAATGTCGTTGGTACCTTCAACTATAAAAGGATGCAACAAAAGGAACTTACTGATGCTTGCTACTGACTCTCGCTGATCAATTGAAAAACGCACAAGAAAGCAAAATCAGCACAAGCTTACAAGTTCAGAAGCTCTCGAGCTGAAATCATTCTTAAGCACGTCTTATTTGTATCATTTGATCATTTAGGATCACTGTGCGCGTCTTGTGTTTTCTATATTGAAAATCAGAAAGTGAGAAACATATTGTAACTGTCAGACAGAGTGTGTCTGAGCAGATTGAGTGACTAGGAGTTTCAGATTGGTAGTGAGGTAAATCCAGTCTGAATCGGGTTTGTACAACAGGATTGTATAAATCAAAGTCTTCTAGTATAAACCTTCCTTAATTGGAAGAAGGGGAGACGTAGAAGGATTACACCACCTTCGAACTTCCAGAAACATATCCTGTGTATCTTATTTCTGCACTCGTTCTTTCTCACTAGCCATCGAGCCGTTCTTACATACAAGAACAGACCGTTCCGCACTTATATTTTCAGTGGTCTGTTTTGTACAAGAATTGATTAAGAAACAGATTTCTTTCACTAATCCGAAAGAAATCACGAAGGATTAATTTTTAGAAGGAGTGTTCATTCACCCCCCCCCCCCCCCCCCTCTAAACACTCCGGACCGATCCTAACAAGTGGTATCAGAGCAGGTCATCTTAATCAGCACAAAATCACTCGAGCTGATGGCATCATTCAACAAAATCCCTATGTTCTCAAAAGAAGACTATGATGACTGGAGAATCAGAATGCAAGCTCATCTGGCAGCTCAGGATGACGATATGTGGTTCGTCATCACTGATGGACCAATGAAGATTCAAAAAATAAATACAGCAGTCGCCATTACTGGTGGTGAACCACAAATGGTAGAAAAGGACATATCCCTCTGGACGAATGAGGAAAGAAAGAAAGCAAATCTCGATAATGTGGCCAAAGACATCTTGTTCAAGACATTGGACAAGAACATGTTCAGCAAAATCAAAATGTGCTCTACTGCCAAAGAAATTTGGGAGAAGATAGCACAACTATGTGAAGGCAACGACCAGACCAAAGAAAACAAGTTAGCTGTTGCTCTTCAAAGATTTGAAAGCATAAAGATGAAAAGTGGAGAAACTCTAAATGAGTTTGATGAAAGAGTCACTGGCATCATAAATGAACTGAATGGTCTGGGGAAGGAATATTCTAACAGAGAGATCGCTCTGAAAGTTATGAGAGCTCTGCCAAAGGAATGGGATGTTAAGACCATTGCCATGAGGGAATCAAAAGATCTTAACAAGGTTGAACTTCATGATCTGTTTGCAGATCTTAAGGCCTATGAGTTTGAACTGATAAGCAGAGGTGAAGCAGAGCCATTCATCTCTCAACCAAACAAGGCCCTGGCAGCCATTCCAGACCAGATCGCTTCAACATCAGATCGATCCGCAGAACATATAAGTAATGATGCTATGTCATTATTTATCAAGAAATTTGGTAAATTCATGTCTAAGAATAAGAGGAACTTCAAACCCTCTCATCATTATAAATCAAGAAAAGATGATACTGTTAACGACCAGGCTTGCTACAATTGTGGTAAGACCGGACATTTTATTGCAGATTGCACCAGACCGAAGAAAGAAGAACGGAAAGAGAAGCATCATGATGATAGGAAGAAGAAGCACTACAAAGACCGCAAGAATCATGGAAAATCCCAAAAAGTCCTAGTAGCTGAAGAAGGAAACAGCAAATGGGCTCAGACAGACTCAGACTCGGAAAGCTCTGAATATTCTTCCAGCGAAAGCGAAGAAGATATTCAATGTCTTATGGCAGACGAAGAGATGAGTCAGACAGACGAGGTATATGATCTTGACTCAAATGAATTTACACGAGAAGAGCTCATGTCCGCACTGCAAGACATGGCTAATGATTATAGGATCTTAGCTGAATCATTTGAGAAGAATAAAGCTAAAGTCAGTGATCAAATGGATGAGCACAATAAACCAAGCTGCTCTGAGCAGGGTGATTGCAACAATCTCCAGATCGAGCTGAATAAGCTGAAAATCTCTTATGATCAGCTCCATGAAGAAAATAAGAGAATTAGCACACAAAATGCTAAGCTCTCTCATATATTCAAAACATGGACAAAATCCAGAACATCCTTGGAAGAATTACAAGAGGTTCAAAGAAACGTCGGTGATTTCACCGGCATAGGCTTTGACACCAAAGAATGCACCAAAGATGAATCTGAGCTGTTGCTGGTAAAGAACCAAGTCAAACAAATGACATTGGTTAAATCCAGCACAGTATATGAGACTGAAGCACCTAAGATTCAAACAGGAGTCTCTTACGTGAATCAAAATCTAAGAAAAGGAATTGGTTATGTTGACCAAGCCAAAGAAAAGGCACCAGCAAGATTTGCGTCTATCAGACCAAATCCAAAGGTGCAAGATCTGAGGCAAGGAAGACAATACAATTACTACAATTCGAAACCGATTCAACGAAGATATAGACTACCTTATGAGAATCAAAGGTTTCCACAGCGCACACATTATCACACAAAACATCGAAACAGACCAGCACACAGCACACCTTACACACACAAGCCATTGAAGCTGATACAGGTGTGGGTTCTCAAAGGGCTAATCCGTTCTGGACCCAAATAGGATTGGGTACCAACAATAATTATATTTGATGACAGGTACCGAAGAAACTCGCATCAGACTGGTATTTGGACAGTGGGTGTTCCCGTCACATGACTGGAACATCGAGCTGCTGTCTGAAGTCACAGAATGTACTGGACCCAAGATCATCTTCGGAGATAACTCAAAGGGTAAGACCGTGGGCAAGGGTAAGATTGTCCATGGTAACATTATTATCAATGATGTGCTGTTAGTTGAAAATCTGTGCTATAATCTGATCAGCATAAGTCAACTTTGTGATAATGGTTATGCTGTAGAATTTCACAAACACACTTGCACTGTTAAATCATCGGACGGTATAACCATGCTCATAGGAATCAGGAATGGAAATACATATAAGATTAACTGGAATCATGCTCAACCTGATAATCCTACTTGCTTCATCGCTAACAATGATAATAAACACTGGCTATGGCATAAACGCTTGAATCATATAAACTTTAAGACCATTTCCAGCCTGTGTAAACATGATTTAGTTATCGGTCTGCCCAAGATCGATTTTGCTAAGGATAAGATCTGCGAAGTTTGCCAAATGGGCAAACAGATCAGATCATCCTTCAAAAACAAGAATGCCAAATGCTCCTCCCGCTGTTTAGAATTATTGCATATGGACTTGTTTGGTCCTATACCAATAACAAGTTTAGGGGGAATGCGGTATACTCTTGTTGTTATTGATGATTACTCACGCTTTACTTGGACTATATTTTTGAGCAGTAAAGATCAGACCGGTCCGAAGTTGATCAAGCTGCTGAAACGCACTCAGAACGAGAAATCATCCAGCATAGACAGGATTCGTAGTGACAAAGGCACTGAGTTTTCAAATCAGAATCTTGAATCCTTTCTAGAAGATCATGGAATCAAGCATGAGTTTTCAGCCGCTCGAACTCCTCAACAGAACGGAGTTGCAGAACGAAGAAACAGAACGCTCAAGGAAGCAGCAAGAACAATGCTTGCTGATTCTGGCATTTCGCAAAAGTTCTGGGCAGAAGCTGTAAACACTGCTTGCTACACTCAAAATCGGTCCATGATCAACAAGAAGCTGAACCTTACCCCTTATGAAATATGGACTGGTAACAAACCGTCTATTTCTCACCTTCATGTTTTTGGCTGCAAATGCTTCGTTCATAACACTGGTAAGAATCATCTTACAGCATTTGAAGCTAAGTCATATAATGGAATATTTTTAGGATATTCATCATCTAGCAAAGCTTATCAAATTTTTAATAATCGAACCTTAACTGTAGAAGAATCTGTTCATGTAGTTTTTGATGAATCATTATGTATTGAGGGCAACAAAGAATCAATTCAAAATCAGATGGAAAATATCTATCTCGAAGCTAACAGTGATGATGAGATTGTAGCTAACAGGTCAAGAGACAATCCACCAGAACCAGAAGTACCAGACAGACCGGTTCACGCCATTGAAGCCTCTTCAGATCGAGCTGATCCGGACAATCTTCACTCAAATATAAAGCAGATGCTGATCATGCTGCTACTACTCATTCGACCGGACCAGACAATCCAGAGTCAAGCTATCGATGGACTAAGAAGCATCCACCCAATCTAGTGATTGGTAGTCCCTCTGCACCGATCAGAACCAGAGGACAGATGACAGATGAATTCACACATGCTGCTTTCATCTCTACTCTGGAGCCTAAGAAAATCGATGTAGCTCTAACTGATTTCAACTGGATTAAGGCCATGCAAGAAGAGCTAAATCAATTCGAACAAAATCAAGTTTGGAGTCTAACCCCCAGACCAAGCGATCTGCCTGTCATTGGAACTAGATGGGTTTTCAGAAATAAACTGGACGCAGATGGAACTGTGGTTAGAAACAAAGCCAGACTGGTGGCACAAGGATTCAGACAAGAAGAAGGAATCGACTTCGATGAATCATTTGCACCAGTCGCCAGACTTGAAGCCATCCGGATCTTTCTTGCATATGCTGCCTTTAAAGACTTCAAAGTGTATCAGATGGACGTTAAGAGCGCTTTTCTTAATGGAAAGCTTCAGGAAGAAGTCTACATTGAGCAACCACCAGGATTTCAAGACCATTTGCATCCCAATCATGTGTATCTACTGAATAAAGCAGTGTATGGTCTGAAACAAGCTCCAAGAGCCTGGTATGACACTCTATCTCAATTTCTGCTGAATCATGATTTTCAGATCGGCTCAGTAGATAAAACTCTATTTAAATTTATTAAGGGGGAACATACTCTATTAGTTCAGATTTATGTTGATGACATAATCTTTGGGTCAACTAACCCCAAATTGTGCGAGAAGTTTTCTAAGCTAATGCAGGGACAGTTTGAGATGAGCATGATGGGAGAACTTTCATTCTTTCTGGGTCTCCAAGTCAAACAGCTTAGCAATGGAATTTTCATCAACCAGACCAAGTATACCAAAGAGCTCCTCAAGAGATTTGGAATGGAAACATGCTCAACTGCATCAACTCCAATGAGTCCAACAATCAAGTTAGACAAAGATGAAGGGGGAACAGCAGTTGAAGTAACCATGTATAGAGGACTAATCGGATCGCTATTGTATCTTACAGCGAGCCGGCCTGATATTATGTTCTCAGTCTGTATGTGCGCCAGATTTCAGTCAGACCCAAAGCAATCACATTTTATTGCTGCCAAGCGTATTCTGAAATACTTAAAAGGATCTCAGAACGTTGGTCTTTGGTACTCCAAAGATTCGAACTTCAGCTTGATCGGATACTCAGATGCAGACTACGCTGGGTGTAAGATTGATCGTAAAAGCACCAGTGGAACATGTCAATTTCTAGGTGAAAGATTGATCTCTTGGTTCAGTAAAAAGCAGACATCGATTGCCACATCCACAGCTGAAGCAGAATATCTAGCCGCTGGAAGCTGTTGCGCTTAAATGCTCTGGATTCAACACCAGCTCAAAGACTATGGCATCCAAGCTGTTGACTCTCCGATATTTTGCGACAACACAAATGCAATCGCTATAACATACAATCCAGTTTTGCACTCTCGAACAAAGCACATTGATATACGTCATCATTTTATTCGAGATCATGTTGGCAAAAAGGAAATTCGGATCGAGCACATCTCAACAGAGCAGCAAGCAGCAGACATCTTCACCAAACCGCTCCCAGAGGCTAAGTTTAATTATTTTCGTCAAATTCTTGGTTTAATTGACTTATCTTAATAGTTTAGATGTTCTCTTACTTTCGCACTTAAAGATTTTTGTTACCACATATCGATAATACAATGTTCAGAAAGACACAGACCGGTCTGAACTTTCAGACCGATCCTTGTCAATCTGATGTTATCCCATGATCTGTTTGGTCAATACTTTACTTTTACAAAAACAGCCCGGACTGATTGCATTTTAACCGCCTTAACTATATGTTATCCTGACCGCTTATTTTGAATTTCTTTTCATCAGTCATCGAGATAAAGACACGTGTCTTCTCTCTCCTATTTAGCGGGCTGAACATTTCATTTTATTTCACTTTTTACAAATTACCGCTATCAGTTTTCTTACTCTCTCACTCTCCTAAATCTTCGCATTCGTTTGATTTCATTCCAATGGCTACCATCACTCATAACTCCCTCTCCGTTGAGTTTAATGAGATTTACAGGGCAGAAGATGCAGAGATGGTGTCCATCTTCAGAGCTTTGGAATCTTCTGGTCTGAGAAATTTTCTGGAATGCGGCACCGTTGTTTATGAATCAGAAATCCGCGAACTATTCGCCAATGCCGTCTCCCAGAAGACATCCATATCTACTACTGTCAAGGGAAAATCTTTTGAGATCTCGCCGATGACGCTGGCCAAAACCTTTGGCCTCCCCAATTCCGGACTGACGGAATTTGGACAGATTCCTCAGGCGTCCCTCTCAGATCTTCAAGGGAAGATATCTATTCTTTGCCACCGCTTGCAACCATCGTTTAAGAAGAAGGAAATGTTCTTTCATTTCCAGGTGCTGTGTGAGATAGTGGGTAAGCCTCTGTTGGGCAAAGCAGGAAGTTTTGATGCTGTGACTGCAGAGAAGTTCAGGGCTATGGCGGCTATTGTATCCGGACAGAAGATGAACTGGTCCGTGATTCTGTTTGGAGTTCTGATGGAAACGGTGATTGCATCTAAGCAAGCCGTATGCTTTGCTGTTCCTCTCAGCAAACTACTGGAGTCTTTGGACATCGAGCTGGGAAAGCAGTTGTGATGCCCCGAAATTAATTAATTGCAATTAAGGCATTAATTATGTTTATATGATGAATCATGTGATAATGGATTTATGTGTTGGGTATTAAGATGTTAACATGATTTAATTGTTTTGATTATTAAATATGAGGAAGATGTGAAATTAGATGAAGTTTAGAGCATTTTTGTAAAATGCTTTTAAAATACCAAGTAGAGTATTTTATACATCATGTTAAGTTTGGGGTACATTTTTTTTAAAATTAAGTTAAGACAACCCCTTTTAATCTTTTACCCACCACTTAAACCCCTCTATACCTTTCACTTTATTAAAAATCCACAAAATCACTTCCCAACCCAAACCCTCCCATTTTCGAGTTCCACCAAAAGAGGAGAAGAAAAGTTCCACAAAAACTTTGTTTGTGTGATCTTTGCTAGGATTTGGAGCCTACAAGAGGTATGGAACCATTCCTATAAGTTTTATGATGTTTGGTGTTGAAATGGGTTAAGTTTTTGATGTTTTATGTGAGTTTGTTGGGTATGTGTTGTTTATGGTTGGGGTATGATTTTTGAAGTGTTTTAAGTGGGTTTTAGTGGGTTATGATGTTATTGTTATTGTTGGGAAGTTTGGTGTTGAAAGGTATGAAGATGAGCTTGCAAAATGCACATGAAAATGGAGAAATCGCGGCCACTGTAAGTGGCGATCGATCGCTACAAAAGCAGCGATCGATCGCCGAGGGGCAGTACGCGAAGATGAGGATAGGCGATCGATCGCCTCAAATGGCGCGATCGATCGCCAACGTCCAGTAGCCAAATAAGCATCAGGCGATCGATCGCCTCATTTTAAGCGATCGATCGCCGCTAAGTGAAAAATCGGGCGATCGATCGCCTCATTTTAAGCGATCGATCGCCACTGTTCAAAAGATGAAAAATGTTGATTTTTGTTGTATTTTTGGTATTGGGCTATTGTTTAGCTTCTAATATCAATTTGTATGGTTATGTAGAACCGTCCCAGGTACCCACGACTTCAAGGAGATAAAGTTCTACGACTTCTCCTTCTTTTGGAATTAAGGTACGTAAGAGACGTACGAGCATCGGACGGTAAACCATACCCTTACATATTATGATGATGTTTACGATGATGATGTTTATGATGATGTTTATGATGATGTTTATGATGAAGATGTTTATGATGATGTTTACGATGATGATGTTTATGATGATATTTATGATGATGTTTATGATGAAGATGTTTATGATGATGGTTACGATGATGATGTTTATGATGATGTTATGATGTTTATGATGACGTTTATGATGATGAAGTTTATGATAAGGTCATACGACGTGTATGATTGGGTAAGACGCCCGCGTGGTAAGATGCCACCCAAAGTATGTGAGTGGGTAAGATGCCCCCGTGGTAAGATGCCACGCAATGTTTATGATATGGTAAGACGCCATACGATTGGGTAAGATGCCCATGTGGTAAGATGCCACACGATGATTATGATATGGTAAGATGCCATACAATGGGGTAAGATGCCCTAATATATGAATAAGAGTCAGGGATAACAAAGGAAGTCGAAGGACGACCAATAACCTTTACTTAACTAGGATGTTATGCATAATTGTATGCTTTTGATATAATGTTAAGTAAATATGTATATGCTCACGATGTGTTATCCCTGTAGGTACACTTTTGGACCGAGGGCCTAGGGTCGGGTTGAGGAGGTGAGCTAAAGGAAGCAAGATGAATGTAGGATGCATGATTTTGATAGTCTCTACTCTAGGAGTAGTGTAAACCTATAGCTTTAACATTCATTAATGGGAATGTAATTAAATAGCTTTTGGAAATTTTATTTTGGCCTGTAATCTCCTTAGCTCAAGCTACAACCGGAACCCTTAAGAGGTTTTAAATGCATGTTCTGTCCAATTTATGTGTACTAATTGATATTAAGGTAGGAAGACCCTACATTAGTGGTATCAGAGCAGTGGTTATATAACCCGGGAATGAGTGAAGGGTAGCCTTAGCAATAAGTTAGCTAGGTGCTTGCTTTCGAACATGTTTTGTGCATAAGTTGCATATGAAGTATATGATGTTATGCTAACATTTTTATTTACCTAACGAGGTATTATATGAACTGCTTTTGGGTATTGTTGTTAACCCTTGTCTTGCAGTATGGCAGCAAACGTGGAGGTAGGTGACGCAGTGAGCGTCAATGCAAGTGCGGGGCGTACGAATCCCCTACCCCCGCCAGCTTTTGATGATGAACCGGCCGAACAACAGTTGTTGCCAGGGGAGCTAAGCTTAACTCAGTTTCTTGCATACCGACCCCCAACCTTTGAAGGAACTGAAACAGGGGAACGAGCTGAGGAATGGTAGGAAAGAATAGAGCAAATCTTTGTGGCAGCCCCATGTGCGAAGACAGCATGGATACGGTTAGCAGAGTTCCAATTGGCCAAGAAGGCGCTAATGTGGTGGAAGACCACCGTGGTTGAGCAAGAGGCTGAAGGTCATGAAGTCAATTGGAAAATGTTTCGGACTCGCTTTCTGAATCGTTATTTCTCGGCTGCTGCACGACAGGCTAAGGAAGATGAATTTACTCACCTCAAGCAAGGTAATTCGTCGGTGTCAGACTATGCTCTTCACTATTGCTCCTTGCTCAGATATGTGCCTCACATTGCCACGAGCACGCAAGCAAAGATGAGGAATTTCATGAAAGGTTTGAGGCCGGAGCTGTACGATAGGGTGATCACTTATGGCCCTACTTGTTTTGACGATGCACTCTCACGGGCCGAGCTGGCCGAACTAGGAGTGGGTGCATACCATGATGTTGTACCACCGTCGGCACCCTCTCAGAAATCCACTCCGGATAATTTGAAGCCAAGGAGTGATCAGTTCAAGTCAAGGGGGAACTCATCGGCGTCAAGGTTCAGTGGTAAGAGGCCCGACAATAGATGGAAAGGAAACCGTAGGGGTGATGCCCCATCTGGAAGGGGGCAGTCTCAGGGAGACAGATCCGGGAAGATCCAATGCACTCTTTGTGGGCAACCACATCTGACGAAAGAATGTGTAGGGTGCTATGTTTGTGGCGACAAGGGCCACTTTGCTAGACAGTGTCCCAACAGGGGAAGTCAACAGGGTCCTGCGGGGAGGCCTGCGGATAGGACAGCACAACACAGACCCCCATTTGTGCCGCGTCAGCATGGAGGTCAGCCCATGGGGCCACCTCAAGGACAAGTCTATGCATTGACAAGGGAGCAGGCTCAGCGGCTCCGGAGGAGGTTATAGTGGGTACGTGTCTTTTATTTACGCACCCTGCTTTTATATTGATCGACACAGGTGCGTCACACTCTTTTGTGTCAACAAGTTTTGTGGAAAGACACCACATATGCACTTCTCCGTCGCCCACGCCTCTTATAGTCTCGACCCCCGCTGGAAGAAGTATGATTACTGATCGGATCGTCTACAATGGCCTCATTTATTTTGAGGATAAAGAACTAAGGTCTGGGCATCGACGTTCTGAACAGGTATCAGGCAGTTGTGAACTGCAGGCAGAGGACAGTACGGTTCAAATCTGATATGGGAATTCCATGGACGTTCTATGGGGATGGTTCTCGCTCAAAGATTCCATTGATATCTGCTGTCAAGATGGCACAGTTATTGGAACGAGGCCATACAAGATATCTCATATAAGCCGTTGATGTTACGGGAAAGAAAGAAGAAGTAAAAGTTGAGGATGTGCCCGTAGTGGCGGAGTTTCCCGATGTCTTTCCGGAGGAGATTCCCGGATTCCCACCGACGAGAGAGGTCGAGTTTGGGATTGAATTATTACCGGGGACGTCTGCCATTTCTCGTGCCCCTTATAGGATGGCACCAGCGGAGCTAAGGGAATTAAAGATTCAGTTGCAAGAGCTCCTTGATAAAGGCTATATACGCCCTAGCGTATCGCCCTGGGGAGCACCAGTTTTATTTGTGAAGAAGAAAGATGGTTCGATGCGCTTGTGCGTCGATTACAGACAACTGAACAAAGCTACAGTAAAGAATAAGTACCCACTCCCGAGGATCGATGATTTGTTTGATCAGTTGCAGGGTACGAGGCTCTACAGTAAGATCGATCTGAGGTCGGGGTACCATCAGATTCGAGTAAGAGAAGAGGATGTTCAGAAGACAGCCTTCAGGACTAGGTATGGGCACTATGAATTCCTAGTCATGCCTTTTGGGGTGACAAATGCCCCGGCTGTTTTCATGAGTTTGATGAACAAGGTGTTCCAGCCATTTTTGGACCAATTCGTCATAGTTTTCATTGACGATATACTCATCTACTCTCGGACCGAAGAAGATCATGTACGGCACTTGAGGACAGTACTTCAGATCCTCATGGATCATCAGTTGTATGCAAAGCTCAGCAAGTGTGAGTGGCTGAGCAGTGTCGTGTTCTTGGGTCATGTTATATCTAGCAGCGGGATATCTGTGGATCCCAGGAAGATTGAAGCTGTAATGGAGTGGGCAGCACCCACTTCTGTACCCGAGATACGGAGTTTCCTCGGCTTAGCAGGTTATTACCGACGTTTTGTCGAGGGATTTTCTAAGATCGCTAAGCCGTTGACACAGCTGACTCAGAAAGGAGTCCCATTCTTTTGGTCCGAAACTTGTGAGGAAAGCTTCCAAGAATTGAAGCGTCGTTTGACGACAGCGCCAGTGTTGGTGATTCCGTCTGAGGATAAGAGGTTTGCCTTGTACACGGACGCATCATTGCAAGGTTTGGGCTGTGTATTGATGCAAGACAGACAAGTGGTAGCCTATGCTTCGAGACAGTTGAAGCCTCATGAGACCAGATACCCAGTTCATGGTCTGGAACTGGCGGCTATCATTTTCGCCTTAAAGATTTGGCGTCATTATCTTTATGGTACGACGTTTACCATCTATACGGACCATAAGAGCCTGAAGTTTCTATTCACTCAGGCTGAACTGAATATGCGTCAAAGAAGATGGATGGATTTGCTCAAGGATTATGACTGTGAGATTGAGTACCATCCGGGTAAAGCAAATTTGATAGCAGACGCCTTAAGTAGGAAGGTGAAGAGTACCGCTGAAGACGCTATGTATTTATCAGCGATGATGACTTCTTATTGC
The DNA here is from genome assembly GCA_907163345.1 of Haberlea rhodopensis. Taxonomy (NCBI): domain Eukaryota; kingdom Viridiplantae; phylum Streptophyta; class Magnoliopsida; order Lamiales; family Gesneriaceae; genus Haberlea; species Haberlea rhodopensis. The sequence continues at coordinate 988,051 of CAJQUN010000113.1, read as the reverse complement.
CATCTGGGCTATGATTTTGATGTGGACACGTCGCCGGTGCGAGTGTCGACCTTATTGGCCGAGCCAGACGTATTTGAGGCTATCAGGAAAGCCCAGAGGTCGGATGATGAAGTTCAGAGATGGTTATCGATAGTACTTCGAGGTCAGCCAACAAAGTTTAGAGTGGCTGAAGATGATTCATTAAGACTGGGCAACCGATGGGTAGTCCCAGATACACCAGAGTTACGCAAAGGAATATTGGAGCGAGCTCACAGTAGTCGGTTCAGTATTCACCCAGGAGGAAGAAAGATGTACAAGGACCTGAGTGGTCAATTCTGGTGGAGACGCATGAAGCGTGATGTGATCAGTTTTGTCAAGAGATGTTTGATCTGCCAACAAGTAAAGACGGAAAGGCAGAGGCCTGGCGGCGAGCTGAAGAGCTTGGAGGTACCTAAGTGGAAGTGGGAGCATATATCTATGGACTTCGTGACCCACTTGCCAAGGTCGGCCTCTGGATTTGATGCGATCTGGGTGATCGTGGATAGGCTGACGAAGGTGGCTCATTTCATCCCTTACAGTATGACTTTCACGTATCTAAAAATGGCCCAAGTATATGTACGGGATGTAGTGAGGTTGCATGGGATTCCAGTCTCGATCGTGTCTGACAGAGACCCAAGGTTTACTTCTCATTTCTGGGAGGGTCTCCAGACAGCTTTGGGCACCGAGGTGAGACTGAGTACAGCTTATCACCCTCAGACAGATGGCCAAACGGAGCGTACTATACAGACGCTCGAAGATATGCTGAGGGCATGTGTTTTGGAGTTTGATACTCCGTGGCAAGAATCTATACCACTGGTAGAGTTCTCATACAATAACAGCTATCAGACGAGCATTCAAATGGCCCCTTTTGAAGCTCTTTACGGACGGCGATGTAGGTCACCGCTGTATTGGGAGGACTTGACGAGTAAAGCGGTTGGAGGACCGGATATGATTAAGGACATGGAGGAAAAGATTAAGATGATACGCTTAAAGATGAAAGCGGCCCAAGATAGGCAAGCAGCCTATGCAAATAAGCGGCGACGGCCGCTAGAATTTCAAGTAGGAGACAAGGTCTTCTTGAAAATCTCACCCTTCAGGGGTGTTGTTCGTTTTGGTATGCGGGGGAAGTTATCCCCGAGGTATGTTGGACCGTACGAGGTGTTACAGCGTATCGGCACTTTGGCTTACCGATTGGCTCTACCGCCGTCTTTATCTGGAATTCATGATGTTTTCCATGTTTCTATGCTACGGAAGTATGAGCCAGACCCGTCTCATGTTTTACAGCCTACTGAAGTGCAGTTGGATTCAGATGTATCCTACGTTGAACGACCGGTCAGAATTCTGGATCGTGAGGATCGCAGACTACGAAGTAAAGTTATACCGATGGTCAAAGTTCAGCGGGATCGTCGGGGTGTCGAGGAGGCTACGTGGGAGACGGAACGGCATATGGTGCAGCACTACCCGGAACTATTTTCTGGTATGATTTATGTTTAGTTTCATTTTGGGTAAGTGCATGCGATTTCGAGGACGAAATCTTGTAAGTAGGGGAGTAATGTGATGCCCGAAATTAATTAATTGCAATTAAGGCATTAATTATGTTTATATGATGAATCATGTGATAATGGATTTATGTGTTGGGTATTAAGATGTTAACATGATTTAATTGTTTTGATTATTAAATATGAGGAAATGTGAAATTAGATGAAGTTTAGAGCATTTTTGTAAAATGCTTTTAAAATACCAAGTAGAGTATTTTATACATCATGTTAAGTTTGGGGTACATTTTTTTTAAATTAAGTTAAGACAACCCCTTTTAATCTCTTACCCACCACTTAAACCCCTCTATACCTTTCACTTTATTAAAAATCCCCAAAATCACTTCCCAACCCAAACCCTCCCATTTTCGAGTTCCACCAAAAGAGGAGAAGAAAAGTTCCACAAAAACTTTGTTTGTGTGATCTTTGCTAGGATTTGGAGCCTACAAGATGTATGGAACCATTCCTATAAGTTTTATGATGTTTGGTGTTGAAATGGGTTAAGTTTTTGATGTTTTATGTGGGTTTGTTTGGGTATGTGTTGTTTATGGTTGGGTATGATTTTTGAAGTGTTTTAAGTGGGTTTTAGTGGGTTATGATGTTATAGTTATTGTTGGGAAGTTTGGTGTTGAAAGGTATGAAGATGAGCTTGCAAAATGCACATGAAAATGGAGAAATCGCGGCCACTGTAAGTGGCGATCGATCGCTACAAAAGCAGCGATCGATCGCCGAGGGGCAGTACGCGAAGATGAGGATAGGCGATCGATCGCCTCAAATGGCGCGATCGATCGCCAACGTCCAGTAGCCAAATAAGCATCAGGCGATCGATCGCCTCATTTTAAGCGATCGATCGCCGCTAAGTGAAAAATCGGGCGATCGATCGCCTCATTTTAAGCGATCGATCGCCACTGTTCAAAAGATGAAAAATGTTGATTTTTGTTGTATTTTTGGTATTGGGCTATTGTTTAGCTTCTAATATCAATTTGTATGGTTATGTAGAACCGTCCCAGGTACCCACGACTTCAAGGAGATAAAGTTCTACGACTTCTCCTTCTTTTGGAATTAAGGTACGTAAGAGACGTACGAGCATCGGACGGTAAACCATACCCTTACATATTATGATGATGTTTACGATGATGATGTTTATGATGATGTTTATGATGATGTTTATGATGAAGATGTTTATGATGATGTTTACGATGATGATGTTTATGATGATGTTTATGATGAAGATGTTTATGATGATGGTTACGATGATGATGTTTATGATGATGTTATGATGATGATGTTTATGATGACGTTTATGATGATGAAGTTTATGATAAGGTCATACGACGTGTATGATTGGGTAAGACGCCCGCGTGGTAAGATGCCACCCAAAGTATGTGAGTGGGTAAGATGCCCCCGTGGTAAGATGCCACGCAATGTTTATGATATGGTAAGACGCCATACGATTGGGTAAGAAGCCCATGTGGTAAGATGCCACACGATGATTATGATATGGTAAGATGCCATACAATGGGGTAAGATGCCCTAATATATGAATAAGAGTCAGGGATAACAAAGGAAGTCGAAGGACGACCAATAACCTTTACTTAACTAGGATGTTATGCATAATTGTATGCTTTTGATATAATGTTAAGTAAATATGTATATGCTCACGATGTGTTATCCCTGTAGGTACACTTTTGGACCGAGGGCCTAGGGTCGGGTTGAGGAGGTGAGCTAAAGGAAGCAAGATGAATGTAGGATGCAGGATTTTGATAGTCTCTACTCTAGGAGTAGTGTAAACCTATAGCTTTAACATTCATTAATGGGAATGTAATTAAATAGCTTTTGGAAATTTTATTTTGGCCTGTAATCTCCTTAGCTCAAGCTACAACCGGAACCCTTAAGAGGTTTTAAATGCATGTTCTGTCCAATTTATGTGTACTAATTGATATTAAGGTAGGAAGACCCTACAGCAGTCCGCTCTCAGCCCCTTTAAGATTCTAAACTCCAAAGGACTTGCATTGCTGAAGTCCAAGAGTGCTCCGCCTACTCCTGCTACTCTGGCTACAGTCAAGATTGAGAAGGGCGAAGAACAAGCTGTTGTGCGCAAACCTCGCGTCAAGCGCAAACTGACCATCCATACTGATTCGGAAGAAACTCAGTCTGCTCCCTCGCCACCAACCAAGCCACTTCCCAAAAAGCCAAGAACCCAGATTATCAAGCCCAGCAAACCATTACCTCTCAAAGCCTTACCCATATTGCCTCCAACTAAAGCCTCCCCTGCACCCCAACCTTCCATCCAAACTTCACAAGCTTCAACCCTTGCACCCAAAGTCACCGTTAGGCTTCCCTCTACCATTCCCGTGGTGAAAGGGATTGTTATCACTGAATTGGGCGACTATACCCAATCAGGGATCAAGTCCCCTTCCTCCACTGGCAAGGGAAAAGCCATTCTCTCCGAACCCCTCTCCACTAAACCCAAATCTGCAGCGCAGACAGCCATCGACATCGCTATGGAGGATGTTGATGAGAAAGTGAAGGCACTCATTGTGGTCTTTGATGAATATGTCCAGTACCGGACTATCAACCACATTGAGTTATTCTTCGGTAAGTTGAGCAGACTGAAGAAGATGGAAGAGGAAGTTCTGAAAGGAACAGAGACTGATGATGTTCGGATTGCCGTGCAGCGCAAAGAGCTATTTACGGCTAATCAAAGATTCAGTATAGCCACTCTGCTCCTAGCTGCTAAGAAAGAGAATTTTGATCCGACTGCTCCAACTGCCAGAGATGATGGGGCTGTTATTGCTCAACTCGAGTTGGATGTTCATGCTCTTCACTTAGCTGTCCGTTTTCAACGACAGAAGCTCAGTGTATCCACTCCCACAACCAGCCCGGATCATCCCTCTGCAAGCAAGACTATGGCAGAATCTTTTGTTGAGGTTATTCATTTTGATGCAGCAGAACAGACAGCCGAGCCAGCAGCAGATCAGACTGCAGAGCAAATACCAGATCAGACTGCAGAGCCACTACCAGACCAGACAGCGGAGCAGCCATTGCCTAATGCTCCGTCTGTGCCCGATGATGAACCATTGAATGTATTGTTGGACTCTCCAACAACCTCCATTCCTTTGGGGTCCTCAGCCTCCCATGCTCAAATCAGTCCAACAGTAGAACTTGCAACAGTTGGCGCTCCAGAATTCGTCGATCCGGATCTGGTGGTGTCCACCGTTGTTGCAGCTCTCCAGATTGAGGAGCCTTCCAGACCAAGCACTCCTCCAATCCAATCAGATGAAGATATGGCCTTTATTCAAACATTCTTCGGATCTGGTCACCTTGATCCGGTCCGAAAATCACCAAGCTGCTGTATCTTCACTTGTCCCGGTTGCTGAAGACGATGAACAAGCTTTGTCCTCATCAGATCGCTCTCCCAGCCAACAATCTGATGCACCTCCATTTCTGGCAAGGACTCTTCAGCATCTCTCCGACAACTGCCTGTCTCTCTCTCAACGCATTCTCGAAGTTCATCAAGGTCAGAGGCTTACAGCTTTGGACTTTGATTCATTCAAAGAGAAGATGACTGCCAGTATCGGAAGTCTTCAGCGAGGCATAAACGATCTGTTTTCTCAACAAGCCTCTTATAAGAACAGTCTGAGAAAAGAGCAGATTGAACTAGCCATTGAAGTCAGAGCATATGTTGCCAATTCCCTCCGCGCTCAAGACGTTCGTCTTGACGCTATCAGCGCGCAGCTAGCACAAGTTGTTGACTTTCTTCAAGAGATTGCTGCTGACAAAAAGGGGGAAAAGAAGAAAGACTTCAGGCCGCCTCCGTCTCAGTCTTCTAGAAAATAGTATTTTCAGACTGTCTGTATTTAGGATTTTTTGGTGATCAATAAAAATCCTCTCTCGATTCAGTCCGTGTTCATTTATTTTGAACTACAACATAAGGCTTAATAATAAAAGCTTAATCGATCCAACCTAATGATGTTCATTTATTTTGAACAAGAAAGAGTAATCGATCCAAAAGTTTTCGCTTCAGAGGAGTCATCAGACTGGCTAAAAAGACTTAGAAGCTAGGTTTTGTCATCATCAAAAAGGGGGAATTTGTTAGTCCCGGATCTTATCAATGAGATTTTAAAGATGACAAAACATATCAGACCGGATCGAGAGAAATCAGACTGACCAGAACGATCGCCCAAAACAGATCAAGCTGATAAGATGTCAAAGCATATCAGACCGGATCGAGGGTAATCAGACTGACCAGATCGATAGCTCAACAACAGTACAAGCTGATAAGTCACATTACTTATCAGACCGGATCGATGAATATCAGACTGACTAAACCGAAGCTTCAGATCGATCTCTATCTTTATCAGATCAGAGCAGCTTAGGATACATACAGAATGGCTCCTCAGTCCGAATCATTAACGGCTATTTATTGTAGCATTTAATGTTGTAATTAATGCTACAAAGGACCAAAGACTGAAGATTGCCATAATAGGTAAGAAGACAAAGAGTAGCTTACCTGACAGTCGCCGAAAGTATGAACCAGAACGGCAAGTTTCCTGAAGAAGAAGACTGAAGCCTACTCAGTGTTTAAGCAGAGTCAAAGTTGCACATTAAAGGAAATAATGTCGTTGGTGCCTTCAACTATAAAAGGATGCAACAAAAGGAACTTACTGACGCTTGCTACTGACTCTCGCTGATCAATTGAAAAACGCACAAGAAAGCAAAATCAGCACAAGCTTACAAGTTCAGAAGCTCTCGAGCTGAAATCATTCTTAAGCACGTCTTATTTGTATCATTTGATCATTTAGGATCACTGTGCGCGTCTTGTGTTTTCTATATTGAAAATCAGAAAGTGAGAAACATATTGTAACTGTCAGACAGAGTGTGTCTGAGCAGATTGAGTGACTAGGAGTTTCAGATTGGTAGTGAGGTAAATCCAGTCTGAATCGGGTTTGTACAACATGATTGTATAAATCAAAGTCTTCTAGTATAAACCTTCCTTAATTGGAAGAAGGGAAGACGTAGAAGGATTACACCACCTTCAAACTTCAAGAAACATATCCTGTGTATCTTATTTCTGCACTCGTTCTTTCTCACTAGCCATCGAGCCGTTCTTACATACAAGAACAGACCGTTCCGCACTTATATTTTTCAGTGGTCTGTTTTGTACAAGAATTGATTAAGAAACAGATTTCTTTCACTAATCCGAAAGAAATCACGAAGGATTAATTTTAGAAGGAGTGTTCATTCACCCCCCCCCCCCCTCTAAACACTCCGGACCGATCCTAACAGTGGTATCAAAGCAGTGGTTTGCTCTTTGGGGCTATTGAGGGCTAAGGGAGGTGTTGATAGAAAAGAATAGCACATAGTTTATGCATGATTGTAGTTAGTGTTGTGTGACACAACTATTATGCATATATGCATATTATGATATGAGATCATAAATGAAATATGTTATTGTTAACCATTGTGGTTTCAGGATCGTATGGAATATGATGGGAATGGTATTGATGGAAACGATTTGCACTTTATATAATAAGTGCTAAGGAATCTGATTTTTTAGAAAAATCAGGGAATGAGAAACGTGATGCACTGTCTGAGGACAAAGAATGGCAGACTATGTGGTATCGTCAATAGGTGACAGCGGATGATGATTAGATATGGTTGCCTTATGATTATAAGGATGCAGGTATATGCATACATTGGAATTGATTTATTATGGGGATGCATGACTGCTGGATATTATTATTGTGTTGCTACGGGTATATCGACTAGCGATGGATCATAATGTTTGCCGTTGTCTTATCAAGCGATGAATCAGGGTATTTGCCGCTGTCATATCGTAGTGTGGGTCGCTGGTATGTCAAAGCGAGTGAGGGATAATATTGAGCCGCTGATATAACGTAGTAGGACTTGTGGATTGTTGTTTGTGCATATTGAGATTTTTGTATTGATGCAGGTATTGTGAAATGGAATAATTGTCGCTGTTACACGAAGCGAGGGGTATTGTGACATGAAATTTATGTCGCTGTAGTGTCGAAGCGATGATACATGCCGCTGTCACGTCGAAGCGGTGAGTTTGGGAACAAAGTGATACATGTGATGTGAGTCACCTCTTGAGTCCGAAAGGAACGAAGTGCTACATACATGTGAGTCACCTCTTGAGTCCACATTTATGCCGCTGTCGTGTTGAAGCGATGATACATGCCGTTGTCACGTCGAAGCGATGAGTATGGGAACAAAGTGCTACCTGTGATGTGAGTCACCTCTTGTGTCCGAAAGGAACAAAGTGCTACATACATGTGAGTCACCTCTTGAGTCCACATTTATGCCGCTGTCGTGTCGAAGCGATGATACATGCCGCTGTCACGATGAAGCGATGAGTTTGGGAACAAAGTGCTACATGTGATGTGAGTCACCTCTTGAGTCCGAAAGGAACAAAGTGCTAAATACATGTGAGTCACCTCTTGAGTCCACTTTACACCGTTGTCGTGCCGAAGCGATGATACATGCCGCTGTCACGTCGAAGTTATGAGTTTGGAAACAAAGTGCTACATGTGATGTGAGTCACCTCTTGAGTCCGAAAGGAACAAAGTGCTACATACATGTGATTCACCTCTTGAGTCCATGTTTATGCTGTTGTATACGTAGCGATGGTTTATGTCGTTGTATACGTAGCGATGGATTATGCCGCTGTATACGTAGCAAAGAATTATGCCGCTGTATACGTAGATATGGATTATGCCGATGTATACGTAGCGATGGACTATGCCGCTGTATACGTAGCGATGATTTATGCCGATGTACACGTAGCGATGGTTTATGCCAATGGTTTATGTCGTTGTATACGTAGCGATGGTTTATGCCGCTGTATACATAGCGATGGAGTATACGTAGCGATGGACTATGCCGATGTATACGTAGCGATGGTTTATGCCGATGTATACGTAGCAATGGTTTATGCCGTTGTATACGTATCGATGGTTAATATCGTTGTATACGTAGCGATGGTTTATGCCATTGTATACGTAGCAATGGATTATGCCGCTGTATACATAGCGATTGTTTACGCCGCTGTATATGTAGCGATGATGTGATACCGCTGTATACATAGCGTTGATGTGATACCGTTGTATACATAGCGAGGGATTATACCGCCATTGAGCGATGAGTGTGGATTGTATACCGCCTTGGGCGATGAAATAGATGTGTCGCAATTATATTAGCGATGAATAATATTATATTGCCATTGTGTTAGCAATCAATGTGGATGTCATGTGTTGAATATACTGTCACGAGTTGACGAGGAAATGTGGATGTCATCTGTTGACATATACCGTCACGAGTTAACGAGGAATTGTGAATGTCATATGTTGACATGTACCGTCACGAGTTGACGAGGACATCATGAGTGTCATGTGTTGACATGTAGGTGTCACAGGTTGACACGGAACCTGTATGCCGAGCGGGTTGCTCGATGAATAAATGGATGTGCCGTACAGATAAGTGTACTGCAGCACGTATTGTGGTAAACGTGTGTTACCAATAGTGGTATTTTGGGTATACTCGTTGAGTTGGCTATGGCCAAGCGACTTGTGGTGTATGTAGTTATCGAGGGAACTACATACATATGTCGAGGTGGTGTATGGTGGACATGGTCGCACATACACATGAGAACGGGAGATAAATCCTAACGGGTTAGGATTGAATCGTGATCGAGTGAGGACATTGAGATGTCCCTGGTGTATCGATATTAGAGAATGTTGGATGATGATTCACAACTCTAATTGGTGGTGCGGTATTGTATACCAGATTGAACGTATGATACGTTGGCAGGTTTTATGTAAACCTTAGGAGGGTGCGAGTTGCTAGCCAGGCATTGTGATTTATTGTTGAAGTGATATAGTGAGCTTGTTGTAGCCACTAAACTGCTTTTCAGAACCGAGTGTAGTGAATCATATGATGATACGATGAGAGGTTATAGTGGACTCGTGTAGTCACTATAATGCCTGTGAGTTGGGGTGGGAAATACCTCAAGGGAGCTTTCGGCTCGGCTTGGTCGGGAGTGCCAACGAGAGGGTTAACAGGTTATTGTTACCTCTAATGGAGAATTCTTGCAATAAGGATGCAATGGTGAGACGTAACCGGAGTTGTGGGATATAGTTAGTGTGGTAACACTACTGTACCAATTGTATCTCTTGGAGAGATTTGGAAACAATTGGTATCAGTTACGAGTTGATTATGAATCCAGTATGGTAAGTATTACTGGTGGTGGACTGGGTGTAAGGACCCCGTGCCCTTAACCCGCTATTAGTGTATTAACACATGTATTTAGTGCATACAATCATGTAATCAGAGGGAAAACTACATGCTACCATATCATAATATACCAACAATAAAATTTCTTACATTATTCCATATAATGTCCAATTTCCCCCCAACCAAGTCCACTTACATATCATGCACCCTTATAATACACTAACATGTTCTCAATTCATTTAGCAATTCCTTAATTAACTGCATGCACCCATAACGAAAAGAGAAAGGCCTATGCCCTTTATACAACCCATATATACATATAACAGTGCTCACATGCGAGCATCAAAAGAGTGAATGTGTATTTAATGTATAAAGTACATTACACAATACCGGCATCGGTACTTGGTCCTGGAAGTACCTCCAATCCATAGCTCGATCTCAACTATGGAGTTACCGCTGTATCTGCTCCACCTGCCCCAACAGAGACAACCCCCAACGGGGTGAGCATACAAATACTACCATTCCAATAATCACAGTACATAGTTTACAGAATACAAAACTGTAATGTAAAAGATACTCCCTATATAATATCGTTACCACATGGGATCCCTCGTGCTGTTCCTGTTCTCAAAATAACCGAAACCATCAAATTCCAAAAAGCCAGTTAATCATTTCATTGATAACTAAATCCGTTCCCTATTTGCCAATTTCCATAATTAATGAACTCCAATCATTTATAAATGTTTGTAGATATCACACGCATCTAACCAATAGATCCACAATTCCATTTCATCGCTTGCTCAGTAGCAGCAGCATTCATAACCGATGTTCGCTCCATAGCGACAACATCTCAACCGTTGCTCGCTCCATAGCGGCACCATATAGTTCACAATACATATCCATTTATTGCAAATACAATATACCATGCATTTAACAATTGCAATAAGATATAAGATCATGCTCGTACGTTATACGTACCTTATAATTCCGTAGTCCGAAACAAACCTTGCTTTAATACCGCGATCCGATGAATTATGTCTAACACATAGAATAATTCACAATCAATTACAAACATGCAACTACGTGCCCAAGCACGTTCACAACCTCCAATAATATCGTCAATCCATGACGATTTACCATTTTAAAAGACCCCATACGAAGCATGCATACTACCCAAAATATTCCATTTTATATGCTCAGTGATAGTACAATTGAGTAGTCCATTTTTATTAAAGTTCATCTCCAATCATTCCATTCTTAAAGTGTAGCATTGCCATTGGAATATAGACAATGCCCCGAAAATCGGCTACCGATTCCAAAATCCCAACTTTTACCAAAGTTTTGAAAAAAACTCATCCCCAGGAGCCGCAATCGATCGCTGTTTACGCGCGATCGATCGCGCAAACTCATTGCCGCGCAGAACATTACCGCGATCGATTGCTAAGTCCCGGCAATCGATCGCCATACCCCTCGCGATCGATCGTTGAGACTTAGCGATCGATCGCCAACACTGCACATCTTTCCCAAAAATCAGATTCTCGTCGCAATCGATCGGCGCCAAGCCGTGATCGATCGCAACCTGCGATTTTTCAGAAAAACTTGAGCTTTAATGGTGTTTTTCTCACCCAACTCAAAACCAACATCCTTTACACCTTCAACACCTCAAATACTCTATTTAAAACCAATAAAAACACCAAAAACATCAATTTGAAATTTAACCAAAAATTCCCAAATTCCAAATCCAACCCAAATCCTAACCATTAACCACAATACCACTATCAAATCGAAGACAAAGACGAGAGGAAGAAGATTACCAACTTTTCTTTGAGAAATCCCGCTCCAAAATCGAGCCTCCAACGATTTAGCTCCAAAGAAGAAAAGGAAAAGGGTTGGGGGAGAAGGGAGCGCGAGAGAGATGAGAGAGTCCGTGCAATGACTGAACACTGAATCCACTTGGCATATATAGTACCAAGGCTCAAAAATCCCGAGTCCTCCACAAATACATCATGACTCATTAAAAATCATCTGTGTTCAATAATTTCCTCTCAATCTCAAATTCCATTACCAGCCCCAACACAAAGCACCCCAGACCCCAGATCCCACCAAAAACACAACTCCAAGGTTTATCGCCACGATGAGAATACAATCTCAACCATTGGATCCAACGACCCCAAATACTGGATTTTAAAATCCTCAGGATTCCCAACACCACAATTAATTCATAATTACCACAATTAAAAATCCATTAAGGATCCACACCGGGATTTACACCATTAATTCCCGGGCATCACACTGGGTAATGGCTTTGTGTTTTTGGTGAGACGTACGAGAAGACGTCTCTAAAGAGATGCTCGGAACGTTGAGTACTATGGTATTAGTACGGAGCATCATTAGAATTTGTATACGTCGTGTATACGGGATTGAAAATGATGGGTGATAGTGGCAAGGATGCACTATCCTTGACCGGTTGTGTATTTATTGGTTCCGGGATATATTTTAGTATAAATATATCCAGATTTTTCGAACGGTGGTTCAAGATTGGAGGGGCATAGATTCATGACACCTTCCTTGTGAGGGAGGAGGTATTGATATACCTGTTTTGAATCTTTGAGAAATTCGATGAGTCGATGCGCATGGTGTTGATGTTGACTTCCCACCATTAGTCGTTGGTTCGTCAATCATTATTCTATTCTGAGTGAGAATAACTGGGTGATTGACAGATAGGTTTGAGGCTTGTGGGTATAATTGGAGATACCCAAGTCGATTGTTGTTAGTTTGGCGTTGAGGTATACATATCGGTATGTATATTTGTGGGCCAGCATTGTTATGCTTGGATTGTCAAATCTCTGGTAAGAGATTGTGGTATTCTTGAGATTGGAAACCTCGGTGGGACAATTTATTTCAAGGAATAAACTGTGAGGTTTGGTAGACTCTCTTTTAAGAAGAGATTGTCGTGTTTTGGGTCACGACAGTTCATTACTGGTTAATTCCATAGTATCCTTGTATTAGAATTGTAATTCTAAGAGTAAACAAAGGATGATCAGGATTCGAATTCACTGGGTGTCGATTGTAATTCTAAGAGTAAACAAAGGATGAACAGGATTCGAATTCACTGGGTGTCGTTGTCGACACATATGGTAAGAATGCAATAGATTTTCTTGCATGTTTCCTATTGAAACTTGAGACCTTGTGGAGTCTCGATAGTGCGTTTGAACCAAGATGTGATTTCTTGGAACACATGGTTATTGACATCTTTGGAGATGTGCTTTGGGTTGTTCGGTGGCCGTGGGTTTCCCAATCTGAGTTGCAGGTGGTGCATCTACTCCTTGGCTGGGGATGGAATTGGAGAACGGAAACCAAGTTTAGTGTGAGTTTATTGTCGTATACTGGAGGTTTCCTTGGTAGCGATGTATGTTTGGCACCGTAGACTAAGTTGTAGAGATATCATTGAGGCGATATCTATGTTGGAATCAGGAATGATTTGATTGGATAACAGTTAAGGTTGACTGACTGCTTTTGGATGGTTAAAATCGGGGGATGTTAACATCTTTTAAGGTTGTGATGGCTTGGGAGGAGAACTACATTCCAGATTTGGAGCGAGTTCGATGTCCTCGCGGTTGGTGTTCCCATCATGATGTATTCATGAATCGATGTAGCGGACCCGAATTGGGTTGTGTGGTTTCGACGGTACGTGGAGTACGCATGTGAAAATTTCGAGGACGGAATTTTATTAGTGGGGGATAAATGTGATATCCGGGAATTAATTGTGTTGATTCCGGAGTGGTTATGACCGTTAATGGATTTTAATTGGAGTATTATGAGATAATTACTATGTTGAGACTCCCGGAGATTTTAATCCCACATTGGGAATGTCAGATCCAAGGGTTGAGATTTTATTCTCATTAAGGTGTAAACCTTGGAATTGTGTTGGTAGTGGGATCTGGGGTCTGGGATGCTTTGGATTGAGGTTGGTAATGAAAATAGAGAGTGTGAGATAATTATTGAACACAAATGATTTTTAATGAGTCAGGGTGCGAGTATTTGAAACTCGGGTTTTGGGAGCCTTGGTAGTATATATACCAAGTGGGCTCGGTGTTCAGTCATTTCCCCCTCCTCACTCTCTCTCCTATCCCACGTTTCTCCCCATTTCCCCTTTTTCTCTTGGAAGAGAAATCGAGCAAGGCTCGACTTTGGGGCGTGATTTCTCGAAGATAATTGGGTAATGTTCTTTCCCTCACTTTTATCTTCGTATTGATTATGGTTTTGTAAGGTTTGGTTGGGTATAGTAATGGATTTTGGTTTTGGGGATTTTTTTGGTCAAAATGTTAAAGTGTTGTTTTGGGCGTTTTTATTGACTTTAAAAGGAGTTTTTGGGGTTGTGAAGGTGTTGGAGGTGTTGGTTTTGATTTTGAGTGTGAAAGACGCCATTAAAGCAAGTTTTTTTTGAAAAATCGCAGGTCGCGATCGATTGCAGCTTGGCGCCGATCGATCGCGACATTACGCTTGATTTTGGAGATGATGTAGAATACCCGCGATCGATCGCGAGAATCTACCGATCGATCGCGGCGAGGCAGGCGATGTTGGCGATCGATCGGCGTTAAGCGACGATCATCGCGGATGTTGAATTTTTGGGCAGTAAGATCTCGAGATCGATCGCGGGAAATGGTGATCGATCGCGACCCCTGTTCCTTTGTTTTTTTCAAAATTTTGGAAAATATCAGGATTTTGGAATTGGGGTTTGTTTGGTAGATTTTCGGGACGATGTCTACAATGGGAATACTACGCTTTAAGATAAAATGGTTTGGGTTGAACTTTCATAAGACGTACTACTAATTCGAGTTAATCGGTAACTCATTGGACGTTAAGCTGGGATGGCTTGAATAGTACGCATAATTCATTATGGTAATTAATGATCGTGGTAGGATGATATATTTGAGGGTTGTGTGCATGCTTATGCATGTGGTTGTGAGCTTATTACTGATTGTGGGTTATTAACTGCATAATGCGTATAATTCACTAAATCTTGGGGCAAGGCAAGGATTGGCTCCTGCTATCGGATTATAAGGTACGTATGACGTACGAGCATAGCAAGATATATTATTGTCATGTGCATGAATATATATATGGTTGTTGCAATCATTTTTTATATGCATTGAGAATGATGTGGTGCCGCTATTTAGCGAGCAATGGTTATGATGTTGTCGCTGTTGAGCGAACATCGGTTATGATACCGCAGCTGTTGAGCGTGTGAGAGGATGGACTGTCGCTATTGAGCGAGCGATGAGATATGATGTGATAGAACTGTGCAATCATTGTTAAGATATATATGATATCTGTAAAATCATTAGTGTAATGATTTAACTGTAATTGACTATGAATTTAATGTTTGAGCATGTGCATAGTTAATCAAAGTAATGATTAAGTGATTTTGGGGATTTGATGGTTTTGGCTATTGTAAGAACATGAACAGCACGGGGGATCTCATATGATAACGATACTATACAGGGAGTATCTTTTACATTTACAGTTTTATATTCTGTAAATTATGAATTGTGAAATTGCTGTTATTGAGATGGTATTGGTATGCTCACCCCGTGTGTGAGATGTTTCTGTTTCGACATGTAGAACAGGTACATCAATGGCTCTGGAGTTGAGTTCGAGCTGTTGATTGGGAATGCTTCCAGGGCTGAGGTACCAATGATGGTATTGGGTAGCATGTTTATATAGTAGATACACATTATTCATTCAATGCTCGCATGTGATCATTCGTATATGTGTATATGGATTGTATAAAGGTTAGAGAGTTCTCTTTTCATATATGGTTGTATGCAATTAATTATGGAGTATTGCATGATGAATTGAGAACATGTTAGTGTATTATGAGGTGTTTGCGTATGCTAGTGGGACGGCATTGGGAATTGAACATTACGTGGATTAATGTCAAAATTTTTATAGATGACGTATATGAGGATTTCCCTAATATTATAAAAACATGCACCATTATTGTGATTATACACTAATAGCGGGTTAAGGGCGCAGGGTCTTTACAATACTCATCATAAAATCACCCTAACATGTATTAAAACACAAAGTAACACAAGTTTTCAACATAATCCACACAACCAACATACCCATAAAAAAATCATGCTTTTAAACCTAAAATAAACATCAAGAACAAGCTCAAATCTTCCCTAAATCCAACTATAAACACTTCTAAAGCATAGAAGTACACTTACCCCTAGATTTCTTCAACAAAAATCTAAGTTGAATTAAATTTGAGCAACAAGAGGAGAGGGGCGATTTTTAGGCGAGAAGAAGAGGAAAAGATTGATTGAATGAGGGTGGTCTTCTTGCACCCAAGTCTTAATTGAAGACTACAACTATCACTAATTGCACTTAAGTCCCCTCAAAAAGTTTTAATTGCACAAAGATTCTCATATCACGATTAAATGCAAAAATTATCCTCAAATCAATTACACCATGATTTTCAATCATATTCGGTTTATTCGAAATGAGAGTCTAAATTTCAATTTAATACAGTTAATTTCAGTATTAACATTACATAAAGATTGAGTATCACAATGCTCTCAAATAGTTATTTTACCTTCAGTTCCATAATTATTGTTCAACTCCAATAATTTCCTCCCAAATCAACTTCATAATTACCCTTCATTATCATATTAAACTTTATTTAATTAAGATAATTATGTTCTAGGCATCACAGGTGATCCCTCATGTCCGAACAACCTGACCAGATCTACAAGCACAACACCAGTGCTATATTGATATCAGCGTTTCTACGACGACAAATATGTGATTCTAGTTTGTGAATTGTGTTCAAAGTTTAAGGGAGACAAACAATATATTTATAGGTGCACTAGTGGGCTTTGGGTACATAAAACCTAACATGCCAACTTTTGGTTTGTAGGGCACATATGCTAACAATCTTCCACCTGCCCAATAAGCCAACACACGAACACTAAACTCATAATCCAAGTAGTCAATCCAATTGAACAACTTGATGTACAACCGTCGTACATAATTATGAGATATTAATATATCATATATTTTAATTTAGAACTTTTTATAGATGGAACATTTCCAAATATATAAACTCCACTAATGTGAGGAGCTTTCAAAAATTAAACTCATCCCTTGAATATCAATCACATCATCTTGAGCACTTACCATTTACGTCTCAATTCTCATCGATAAATCGGTGGCCGGTTGATTGTGACCAGCTAGGCTCAAGTGTATCATAGCAGTAGGATCACAACCTTTATGTTTTTAGAAGTCAAGCAACTTCTTTGGGCTTACCTTGAATGCCAAGAATCAGTCAGCCATAGTTAGCGTGCAGTATATTCCTTTCACTCAGTATCTCCTGACTGAATCTTGGGCATTGGTTGGTCAAGGACACTTATGATTTCACTACCTATGTATTTGTTTCACATTATATGATTCACTGTGTCCGTATATGAAATACACATTTTTCACAAGCACTACCCACTCTGGCTAGAGATCCTTGAATCATATACAGAAAAACACATAAGACATCCTGGTTCATCGAGACCAGTGGTGAATCCCCAACAACAATCATAGGCCTCTGACAGCATCACTGAATACCCAAAATAACAACTTTATGACCCTCATGTGATCAGGTATTAAATCAAAGTATACAACTATCTGTCAAAACCTCAATGATGCCTCGGGTCATGATGAGTAATTGTGCAAAACTATGACTAGGAATTCTATACTTGACAAATGAAAAAACTTATAGAATTCTAAGTAGAATCGTTCAATGAACTTATTCCTAATGAGAACCTATTCCTGTGTGCTGACTTCTCGAAGCCAATGCCGATGAAACGCGACACACTACACTAGACACATCATGAATACCAATCCCTAGCGAGCATATATTGATCCCATTCTCGTAGGCTCATCGACCAGGAACATTTAGAAATCACAGTCTAGAATGTATTTTATGATCACCATCATATGCATAACCACATTCTATGGACTATAACAATCTCTAGGACTTCATCAATGCATCATGATGCATGAGTAAACATATCAAGAAGTGACATATATATTAATATTCAAGCAAAGATTTTTCATAATAAAATTACAAGTACAATCAATCAACTATTGATTTACTAAAATCACATAGGATAATAACATCTTTCACTTCCCCCAAAACAAACTATTCATGTGTCTTCCAAGATGTCTGGTAGACATCAATCGCCGTAAATGCTTTGTCAGTGGATCTGCTCTATATTTTCTTGTGAAGCAACTCTATCGATAAGGATGTCGCATCTACCATCTTTCTCATTAGATGATATTTTCTCAATATATCTTTGGATTCTTGATGAGATCTTGGCTATTCATAATAGCTAAACTGTTGTCACGGTACACAGGGATTGTGTCAACCGCACTAGAAATTATACCCAACTCTTGGATGTAATTTCTTATCCAAACTGCCTCTTTTGCTGCTTTATATGCTGCAATGTACTCATCTTCAATGGTGGAATCAATTGTGGTTTCTTACTTGGAACTTTTCCAAGAGACAACACCACCATTAAGCTTAAATACAAATCCGAACATCTATTTGGAATCATCTACATGTGACTGAAAACTAGCATCAACTTACTCTTCAACTTTTATTTCTCCACTTATAGTTCCTAAAACCATTAAGATATCATAAGTTCTTCATAAGTACTTGAAGATTATTTTCACAGTTTTCTAGTGACCTTCACCGGGATATGCCTGATGTCTGCTCATTACACTAAGAGCATACTCCACCTCAGACAAAATATAAAACATAACATATATTATGCTACCAACAGTTGAAACATAAGGTACCAACGTCATCTTTTCTCTCTTCTCATCAATATTAGGGCTCACTGACCTCGAGAGATGAACACCATGGCATAATATAAGGTAACTCCTTTTCGACTAGTCCATGCTAAACCCTTTAGCATAGTGTTTATATACACAGATTGAGAGAGCCCAAGCATCCTCTCAGACCTATATCTATAGATCCTTATGTCAAGCACATAGGACGTTTCTCTCAAATCTGTCATGGAGAAATTAGTAGATAATCATGTTTTAATTGATTAATCCAATATCATTCACAATGAGTATGATATAATTGACTTAATGCACTACAAATGTAACTGCGCTCCCACGACCCTTTTGTACACACATGACACTTTCAGATTTTAACAAAACCAAACACTTTGATAATATTATCAAAACGAAAGTTCTAACTTTGAGACGCCTTCTTAGGACCATAAATGGGCATATGGAGTTTGCAAACCTTTTGCTCACTCCCAATGGTTCTGAAGACATTTGACTGCCACATTTCTACCTCAATGTCACCATTGAGAAATATTTATCTTCATATCCATCTGTTATATCTTTTATCCATAATATGCAGATATAGCTAATACATTCCGAATAAACTTTAGCATCACAACCGATGAAAAGTTTCTCACAGACAACTCTTTGCCTATGAGAATAACCTTTTCCCATCAGTCAATCTGTGAAGGTAGCTACATTCCATCTACTCCAAGTTGTCGCTTGTAGATCCATTCACATCCTATGTGAACAATTCTCTCAAGAGGATCTACTAAGGTACATACCTTACTAGAGTACATGAAGTCTATGTAATATCTCATGACTTCTTGCCAATGCCCCGAATCAATGCCCAACATCGTCTCCTTAAAGTCTTAGGATCATATCCATGTTCAAAATCATTTTGACTACTTTGTAAATTTTTTCTATCAGAAGTTCCTGAAACACTTTCATATCTCCTTGGTGTGTGTACTTTTTAAAGGTCAAAATTGGCTCAATTAGTTTCATCATTTCCACATTTCCAGTTGTTTGTGGTTCTTGAACCCTTCAAGTTATTTATCTTGTCATTCCTTTCTAATGGAAATACTTTCTCTAGAAATATTGCACTCGTGAGAAACAAACTATCCAACTCATCTCCCACTGGCTGCTTCACATAAGCAGAACAATCTCAAATCTATATTTGGATTGTTTTTCAGACAATTCGTATATGGTGTTTTGGTCGCTGCATTGGTAGGAATTATGTTCAACAAATATGTAACTTTAGACAGTTACTGTGAGAGAATCACATTATCTTTAAGATAATTCAACGTTCTTTTGCACTAACATTTAGTGCTCAACGTACGTCCGTATGAATCAAATTCAACGGACCTTCATTACATGCTAAATATATGTGGTGTTTAAGTTATCATCATTTTATATTCTTTGAACATAATCATACTAATCGTTCGTAAGTTCATAAGATTCAATTAAACAGACATTCTTAAAATCTTGTAAATCATTTTCGCAAATTTAAATGAATGTTATTTTCTATATTCATTGAATATGAAAAAATAAACAATCATTCAAACCAGTTACAAACTAGTTCAACATTTTGCATCAAAGAAATGTCCCAAAAAGCCTTTGTAGCAACTCTTGCTACAATGCTTAGCCTCAGGTAGGTTTCACATTCCTAGACTTTCTATTTCTTCTCAACATCTACAACTCATTGTAAATATATGAGCATAATTGGTATCATATACCATAGAAGTAGAACCAATAGAAACAATAATTTTTATATAAGGTACGCCCTTTCTAGAGCGCTTCTGGTCTAGGTATTCTTTGCAGTTTCTGTGTCATTGATCAGCAGTGAAAACATAGTTGCTCCACCTTCTTAGTTGCTACTATATCCATTTTCATACTTTGAGGTCGGGAACTGACAAGTGCCATATTTAGCACTTATATACTATGTTTTCTCGTTACGTTTTATATTGATTCTTAAACGATGTGACGCTTTTTGGTATTAATTTGCAAGTTTCATGAATCTTTGTGAAAATGCGAGGAAATGAAGAAAAGTAACTAAATAATGATAAAAAGTGCGAGTGGAGAAGACCCAATTTGAGGCTTGAAAAGATGGATTTTGAAGGGTCAAAACGATGCACCAGTGTGTTTAAGATTGAGATCGAAAGATAAAATCACATACGAGTGATAGCTTTGGGTTATTTAACCTAAAGTTAGTGGTTTTCATGAAGTTTCATTCAATATCGAATTGTTAATTAAGTGAATGAAAGTTACTTGTTGCAATTTGGTGTTAGGTTTAATATAGCTCGATAGTATATTGAATAAATTCGGAAAACCCATCACCTTATGATGGATGGATAAAAGAATTGTTGGGGATTGGTTAAGTGAATCATTGTCTTGATATTTCTTTACTGTGGATTTTTCATGATCATCGATTGTTTTGGTTGAGTTAGAGTAGTTTAATTTAGTCATTAGTTAAATTATTAATTTATTATCGTAGGTTAAATATAGTTTAGAGAAATATTATTTGGTACTTGCTTGTTAGACCAAGGTTCGACACTCGTACTTACGAATCACTATATAAAAACTTGACACCGTACGCTTGCGGTTGATTTGTGATGTTGATTTATATAATGCACCGCATAATATTTATTTGCTAAAGAAAAGCGCGATCAAGTTTTTTGGCGTCGTTGCCGGGGATTAATTTTAGTAATATCGTACGAGATTATTTGATTGTAACTTAAGCTTTTTTTAATTTTATTTTCGGAAAAACAAAAAAAAATTATATTTATATTGTTTTGTATTTGTTTTTCTTGCGATGTACTTGTGATGTTTGATAAGTGCCATTACAATGATTCACTGTACTTATATTCAAAACAGTCAGTTCCATAATCAATCATAGTTAAATCATTACAATAATGATTCACGAAATCAAATACCTCTCAACCAGCAATTTCATAATTATAATTCATTGTATCACATCGCTCGCTCAAAAACGGCGGCACTCTAACCTCTCGCACGCTCAACAGTGGCGGCATCACAACCATCGATCGGTCAACATCGGCAGCATCAAATCATTACAATAATGATTCACGAAATCAAATACCTCTCAACCAGCAATTTCATAATTATAATTCATCGTATCACAATGCTCGCTCAACAGCGGCGGCACTCGAACCTCTCGCACGCTCAACAGAGGCGTCACAACCATCGCTCGCTCAACAACGGCATCATCATACTCATTTGCTTGCTCAACAACGCATTATCATAGACTATTGCTCGCTCAAAAGCGGCATCATCATAAGCCAAAAAATACAGCAGTAAACATAGCCATCAAAATTTGTACGTCTTCACGTACTTAATTCAAACGCAGCAATAATATATTATTAGTTAACACAACAATAATATACTTACCTATGCACGTACGTCACACATACCTTATAATTCAATAGCAAGTGCCAATCCTTTGCATTTGCCCCGAAATCCAATGAATCATTCGCTATACACAGTTACTAACTCATAATCAATTACGTGCACACAATCGTATACTCAAGCACGTACTCAACCTCCTTATATACATCATCCAATCATGATAATTAATCACATAAAAGACTCGGGAAAAGCGTACATCGACATAACAACAAAAAAATATTTTTCAAGAATCTTGGCCTTGCGATCGATCGCTAGCCTCACAAAATCAGGACCATCTTTCGACTCACAGTGATCGATCGCCATGGTTCTCGCGATCAATCGAGATACACCATGATTGATCGGGCACTTCCCCGTGATCGATCGGTGGTACTATATGTCGCTTCCAAATTCCTACGATATCGATCGCGACGTGCGATTTTTCAAAAAAAAAAATTGCTTCAATGTTGTTTTTCAAAGCCATACTCAAATCCAACACTCTCAACACCCACAATACTTCAAAAACTCCATTATAACTCATAAAACACTCAATAGAACAATATAACATTTCTTCTAAAAATCCCCAAACTTAAACCCAACTCAAATCATGAACAAACCTCACAAAAATACTATCCAAACAAAGATAAAAGAGAGGGGAAGAAGATTACCCAACAATTTGCTCGAAAATCCACCAGGAATCGAGCCACCAACAAGTTTACTCTTCAAGGAAAACGGGGGAAGGGAAAGGAAATGGGGAGGAGGGAGAGAGAGAGTGGCGGTGTGAGAGAGAGAATAATGATTGAATACCGAATCCACTTGCTATATATAGTACCAAGGCTCCAAAAACCCGAGTCTCAAATACTCGCACCAAAATTCTAGAATAACAAAAGTGTTCAATAAATTCTCTCTCAATTACTCAATTACATCTAGAACCTCAAACCAAAGTTCCTCATACTCCAAATCCCACTACCAACACGATCCCAAGGTTCAACAAGTCAGTGATAATAAAATCTCAAACCTTGACTCCAATAATTCAAACAACGGAGAATAAATCCCTAAAATCTCAATACGGTAATTATCATCATTACCACAATTAATTTTTGGATATCACATTTATCCCCACTAATCAAATTTCATCCTCAAAATTTGTACACACGTACCCAATGTACCACACAGACCACGCAACTCAACTCAGATACACAACATCAATTCACGATTTCGTCATGAATGAAACACCGACTGCGAGGACATTGACCTCGTACCAAACTCTGGAATGAAGATATCCTCCCAAACCATCACAATCTTCAAAAAGATGTTAACATGCATCGATGTTAACTAACCAAAAGCAGTAGATTAACCTTAACTGCTATCTACTAGAATCATTCCTGATTCCAACATACCGATCAACACAAATACACATCTTCACAAATGTCAACCAAAACCTCACAATTTATTCCTCAGAATAAGTTGTCCCATCGAGATCAATCTCAAAAATACCACAATCTCTTACAAGAGATTTACCAATCCAAGCATACTAACCAGCTATTCCACAATCATAAAAATATTGGTATACATACATACATACATACTGATATATATGCCTGAACGCCAAATACACCACATGCATACTCAAGGCAACACGACTTGGGTATCTCCAATAATACTCACAAGCCTCAGGCACGGTTGTCAATCACTCAGTTATTCTCACACCATAGAGAATAATGATTGACGAACTAACGACTAATGGTGTGAATTCAATATCAACACCACGCGCACCGACTCATCAAATCTTTCAAAGATTTCAAATAGGTATATCAATACAGTAAGGAATCCGACAAGCATACAACGCAGCGCAATAAAAAAAATCATATTCCCACGGAGGAACTATGCGAAGTTGTCATATCGGGTGTCGAGAGTTGTACCTTTGTAGCGTGTTTGATACAGAATCCTTGAAGCAAGACGTCCATGACTCACGAGCAAAACTTTTCAATTTTGCCTCTACGGTATCCACACGATCAAATCGAAAGGGATGTTGAATTTATCAAGTTGCTAGACTTGATAAATCAACTGGGACAAAGACATGAGACGTCGAAGCAAGGTGACGACTGTGTCTCCTTCGAATGGTCTGCTAGGTTTAGCTTTAAGTTAATTCTGCTTTAACCTAATGCAAACATATATATAGACATAAAAGAAGCGGCTGATTTCAGAATAGGTTTTCGCAAAACCTTTGGCCAATTTTAATCCGTTATCCGTCTATGTATGTATATAGCATATTAATATATATCTCTCTCTCTATATATATATAATTGGCCCATTAATATATGTGTAGGACTCTTCCTAAACAACTTTAATTCATCCAATGAATTTAACTCCCTTTATCGATTTAATCTTTTGTGCGACCCGTTAGGATCTTGTAATGTTGGCAGTGACATATCTAATTTTATGTCACAAGCAATGAGCGGTATCTAGCAACACATCAAGGCTACCCAAGTTACAAGAATGTCATTGACTCCACATAACCTATGGCATGTGATAATATTCACCATGTAACTTAATCCCTTTGTCCTAGGTGTTTAGATTAAACACGAGTCATGGAATAAGTCATACTCGTATAGTTCAATCTTTTATTTCTTGATCCCCAGGTAGACAAGAATAAACGAATAAGCTCGATATCACATATCGACTCAATCGAGCATGGCCATGCATTTTAGTCTCAGTTGATCAAGGGCCCAAACAATTCTCCTGTTATATAGGAGGGACAAATCATGTCTTGATCACTCAACATCCATGTACATAATTCGTAGTGTATCCAATGATTGTCTTTATAGTTTACCCTGTTAAAGGTAACGTTTTATAATATCAAGATACACAACTCTTTATGTTGGGATCTATGGTGATCTCAAGTCGTAAGGATTACATACACTATTATCACTATGAGAATTGCTTATGACATTCATATAATTGTCCATGTAGCATTCTCATGGTGGGTCTGCCAAGTACATAGTTCTCTAACATGTACCCATGTGTTGATTCGATATCTCATATCCATGAACAAAATCATCAATCAATACATACTAGTCTCAATGCATTATCATTATCGTAATTCATGGTAATACTTGACTATAGACATTCTTTAAGAATAATACAATATTATTCTAAGGACATTAACATATATATATATATATATATATATTTATTCATATTACACAGATACTGGAAAAATATATAATAATGGCCATTAATACAATCATATTACATCGTATGCCAAAATCAATCATCTAAGAGTTGTCTTAGGGCATATCCCAACAAATCTCCCACTTGCACTAAGACCAATCAGACATGTACTTAATGCCTAAAGATCTAGAATGACGATCATGCTTCTGCTGTGACAGAGGTTTCTTCAGCGGGTCAGATACATTATCATCAGTTGGTACTTTGCATATTTTGACATCTCCTCTTTCAATGATTTCTCGAATGAAATGAAAACACTGAAGTATGTGTTTGGATCGCTAGTTAGATCTGGGTTCCTTAGCCAATGCGATGACTCCATTGTTGTCATAATAGAGTTCAATCAGATCTAGAATGCTAGGCATAACCCCAAGTTCAGAAATGAACTTCTTGATCCAAACGGCTTCCTTTGCTGCATCTGAGTAGCAATATACTCAGCTTCATTTGTAAAATCGGCTATTGTCTCTTGCTTTGGACTCTTCCAGCTCACAGCACCGCCATTTAGGCAATACACATATCCTGATTGCGATCGGAAATCATCCTTGTCGGTTTGGAAGCTTGTATCAGTGTAACCTATTACATTGAGTTCTTCCTCACCTCCATAAATCAAGAATGTATTCTTAGTTCTTCTTAAGTACTTCAAGATATTCTTGACAGCGAACCAGTGACATTCACCTAGATCAGCTGACGCATATGGAATCTTACCCATATGTTGTCTCTCATCTTGTGTTGAAGACATTGATCCTTCGACAGATATATCCCATGTGTCATAGGAACGAATCCTTTCTTTGATTCTTGCATGCTAAACCATTTTAGCACTTTATCTATGTATGTACTTGGACTTAGGCCAAGTAATTTTCTTGATCTATCTCTATAGATCTTGATACCTAACACATAGGTAGCTTCACCCAAGTCTTTCATAGAAAAGCAATTCCCTAGCCAAATCTGTACAGATTGCAAGGCAGAGGTATCATTTCCAATAAGAAGTATGTCATCTACATACAACAATAAGTTGATAATTATGCTCCCACTGACCTTCTTGTAGACACAAGGTTCATCTACGTTCTTGATGAAACCAAACTCTTTGATCGCATCATCGAAACGAAGAATCCAACTCCGAGAAGCTTGCTTCAATCCATAAATGGATCGTTGTAGCTTGCATATCTTTCCAGTATCCTTTGGATCAACAAAACCTTTAGCAACCAGTCGTTCTTTAAAGGTTTGTACATTACCATCCATGTCAGTCTTCTTCTTGAAGTCCACTTGCACCCTATGGGTCTTACCCCTTCAGGTGGGTCAACCAAAATCCATACTTGGTTTACATACATGGATTACATCTCAGATTTCATGGCCTCTAGCCATTTCTCAGAATCAGGGCCCATTATACCTTCTTGATAGGATGAAGGTTCATCCTCATCAATGAGTAGTAAGTCACCTTGTTGAGTCACAAGAAATCCATATCTCTGTGGCTCCCGGTGTACTCTTACAGACATACGCTGGGGTTGTGTCTCTTGAGCAGGCATTTCATCCACAACTACTTGTGGTGACTGCTCTGTTTCCATCTCAATATCATGTTCAATGTTTTGTTATGGTTGTACTTCACTAAGTTCTATTTGTCTCCCACTGGTTCTTCTAGAAATAAATTCTCTTTCAAGAAAGACACCTGTCCGAGCAACAACCACTCTGTTCTCGGTGGGATAATAGAAATAGTATCCTTTTGTTTCCTTAGGATACCCCACAAATAAACACTTATCAGATTTGGGTCCAAGTTTATTGGGGGCGTGACGTCTCACGTAAGCCTCACAACCCCAAATCTTCATAAAAGACATAGTAGGACATTTCCTAGTCCATATCTCATATGGTGTCTTTTTAACTGATTTAGATGGAACACGGTTCAGTATAAATATTCTTGTTTCTAAAGCATGTCCCCAAAAGGAAATCGTAACATCTGCATGACTCATCATAGATCGAACAATGTCCAACAAAGTTTGAGTCCTCCTTTCAGATACACCATTTCATTGTGGAGTATACGGAGGTGTGAGTTGTGGGACTATCCCACACTCCTTTATATAATCATGAAACTCTTGGCTTAGGTATTCACCTGATCGGAGGATTTTGATACTTTTGCCAAGCTGGTTTTGTACTTCATTCTTGAAATCCTTGAACTTTTCAAAATGTTTTATTTTTCATTAGGTACACATACCCATATCTACTGAAGTCATCAGTAAATGTAACGAAGTATTGAAAACCACCTCTAGCTTGAGTGCTTATTGGGCCACATACATCACTATGTATGGGACTCAATAAATCATTTGCCCTTTCAACATGTCCCTTGAAAGGGGCTTTAGTCATCTTGCCCATTAAACAAGATTCACATGTTTCATACGTTTCAAAATCAAATGAATCAAAAACTCCATCTTTATGAAGTTTTGATATGCGATTATCGTTTATATGGCCCAAGCGACAATGCCAGAGATAAGTTGAATTAGAATCATTAGTTTTAATCCTCTTAGTATTTATGTTATAGACAGGTATATCAAGATTTAGAACATAGAGACCATTAATCAATTGTGCATTAGCATAAAACATCTCATTCAAATAAATTGAGCAACATTTGTCCTTTATAATAAATGAAAAACCCATCTTGTCTAAACAAGAAATTGGAATGATGTTTCTAGTAATTGATGGCATAAAATAACAGTCTTGTAAATCTAAAATTAAACCAGAAGGCAAAGGTAATGAATAATCTCTTATAGCTAATGCAGCAACTCTTGCTCCATTTCCCACTCTTAGGTCAACTTCGCCTTTCGCCAACATTCTACTCCTTTTGAGTTCCTGCACATTAACACAAATGTGAGAACCACATCCAGTATCTAATACCCATGATGAAGAAGTAGATAGATCGACTTCTATAACAAAAATACCTGAAGTAGAAGTCACACTTCCCTTCGTCTTCTTAAGATCTTCCAGGTATAACTTGCAGTTTCTCTTCCAATGTCCGGTCTCACCGCAATGGAAGCAATTTCCTTCCTTAGCCACTCCTACTTAGGCTTAAGTACAGTAGCATGAGGCTTAGATTTGACAAAGACTTTCTTGTCTTTTCTAAAGCTCTTTGCTTTAGCCTTTCCTTTGCCCGTATTCACAATAAGAACTTTTGTGGGCTTAGACTTCTTTGTGCTTGCCTCGTAAGTTCTCAACATACCAAGCAACTGTGGTAGAGGCTTCTCAATTTCAATCATTTTGTAATTCAGAACAAATTGACTATAGCTATTAGGCAACAATTGGAAGATCACGTCAGTGGCCAACTCTTGGTCCAATGGAAAACCCAGTTTCTCAAGATTCTCTATGTATCCAATCATTTTGAGAACGAGTTCCAACAAGGCTTCCTTCTATCATTCTGCACTGAAATAACGCTTTAGAGACGTCATACCTCTCTTGTCTAGCTTGTTGTTTGTAAAGTTGTTTCAGATGTTCAATCATATTGAATGCATCCATTTCCTCATGTTGCTTTTGAAGCTCAGAGTTCACGGTTGCAAGCATTAAGCAGCCAACATCGAGAGCGTCATTTTGATGCTTCTTGTAAGCATCCCTATCAGCCCTTACGGCCGTAGCAAGAGCTCCTCAGCACGTAAGGGTTCCTCTAGGACATATTATTTTTTCTCTTGTTTGAGGACAATCCTCATATTCCTATACCAGTCTAGGAAATTTGTCCCATACAATTTGTCCTTCTCAAGGACCGATCGCAAAGATAGTGTACTAGTAACGTTATTTGATGCCATGGATATCTACAATTTAAATATGCAAAATAAGTTTTATGATTTTAATCATTTAATAAGATGTTATATTAAATGAATCTCCCATCAACCCACAAAACTATTAGTGGGCCAAGATCCATATTTCACCTAATCTTGAGTTAGCTTTGGCTAATCACCCAAGACTCGGTTATTTAGGTAGACAATACTTTGTCAATTGCATCATATGTAACTCTTGGATGGTTGTGCGAACAACACTTTGTTCTAATTCATCTAATGAATTATTACACAACCCCATGCATCTAGGTTCCCAATCCTATTAAGATAACGCTAGTTAAGTCGAACCCAATTTAAAGTCACACAGATATCACTTTTATCCTATCACGGTACTTTGCTTTGGCAAACCTACACATGTTCAATCGAAGTCTTGACGAGTACTTTTAATTCGAAGGCATCTAACTTGACTTAATATTTTAGAGGGATTTACAGATCTCAGGTTTTTATTAATATTGATAATGAAAATATGTCATGTACATATACATATATACATATATATATCATCCATCAATATTAAGCATCAAATGATAAACATGTATCACATACATCAGCAAAAAATAAACGTGACATGGTTATAGCCCGAACTACTGATTTTCTCAAGCCAATGCGAAATTTTAAATGGTCAACCTAAGGGTAACTTCTCCAAGCACCTCTTCGGTCTATTTGTGAATGACCTCCTCGTCACGGCACCATGGTCCAACTTCATTGATCTCCATCAACAAAAGTTAAAACTATACTATATAACAATTACATGATATAGAGAATACCTCGAGTTACATTCGAGGGGATCATAGGGGAGGGAATACGTTCAGAAAAATATAGAAGGCACGACACGCATGACGTATTTAAAAATACAAGCATTCACAAAATTACAAATCTAATAGGTCATAGGGCTATAACTATGCACCATGCTCAAACAACACATAAAACATGCTTGGACATAACAATTAATGAATTAAATTATAAACACTTTAAAATTTAATTATAGGTTCATAAATTGTAAAATAATTTGAAAAATATTGCACGCTCGGGTCGGAGGCCGCCCAGCCATGGCCGGTCTCCCGCCCATCGCCCGCCCATGCGTGGCCGCGATCGCCCGCCCTTTGTGGGCTTTCGCCCGACTATCGAGCCACGTTCGCCTGCCTTGCTAGGGTCAGTCAGTCGCGCGCACACATATGTATCTTATACATAAATACACGTTAATGTATGATATATATTTTACGATGGTTTCCCACATACATATCTCATATGTTGATTATAACATATCATATATGTTCTTATTAATCTTTACAGTTTTCGAATTAGCATGATAACAATAACTCAAAGCATGATAAAACAATTGATCACTTATTTTTTAAACAGAAAATTCCAGTGTAGCGATTTTAGACCGCAAGTGCACGGTGTCAAGTTTTAGTATAGTGATATAAAAGAAAGGACGTCGAACCCACATTGACTAACGTAAGTACCAAATAAAATTAGCAAAATTATATTTAGCCTACGAAATAAATGATTAATTAATTAATTAAACTTAAAAACTTAAAAACTCAAAATTAAATCAACTCCTTTGAAGATGCGAAGGAATTCCGCTCAAGAAATTTATCAAGATGTTGGTTCAAATGTGTTATCGTCAATGATTTGTTTGCAAAAAAACAATTACTAATCAATCAATTCTTAAGGTGACGGATTTCCTAATATAATCAATATACTTTCTCAAGCTATATTGAAACTAATATTAAATTGACATAAGTAACTCTCGTTCACTTAAACCAATTTAATATCGAATAAATCTCGATGAAAACCGTTAACTTTAAATCTTGCAATTCAAAGTGATCACGTATGTGATTTAATCTCTCGATCTAAATCTTTAACATACAACATGAATTATTATAGCGTATTATAACTTTATCTCTCGATCTCAATTATAATTCACCAATTCAATCAAAGTTAGCTAGGCTTTGATAGCATTAAGATTATAATTCATGCACATAAGAATTAATCCACTCAAACACATTCAAATCAATGATTCAAGCACAATATTCCCTAACCTTGATAAAATAAACTTAATTATATTCAAATCAATTAACAAGATGTATAATCGTTTCTCAACCTCATAAACATCAAATAAATCTGAAAATCAAAATAATTAGAGTTTAGAAATACGATAACGTAGGATCCGTGCGTTGAACGCTACTTCTTCTCTTGCTTCCTTCCTTGCACTTCAAAGGATTTCTCTAAACTTGGATTGTTCTTGGAAGATGATAGGCGGCTCAAAAATATATTATTGGGTCTGATTATCCTCTGATAATGGCCCTTGAATTCGTGCCCTACTTCCCTAATTTATAGAAGAGGGGGTGGATGGAAGAGTTTCCAAAATCAAACCAAATCAAGTCTTTAATTTTCTGAAAATTCAGTGTCTCGATTGATCGGTGCATATGTCTCGATTGATCGAGCGCCTTCAACTCTCGGACCTGATTTTCTCTGCCATGCTCGATCGATCGAGGGTAAGCTGCCGATCGATCGAGCTTTCTTCAATTTTTCTTGTCAAGTCTCTGCCATGCTTGATCGATCGAGCACAAGTTTCCGATCGATCAAGCTCTGCTTTTCTTTGTTGGCCAAAACTTCTGTCTCCTTCGATCGATCGCCCTCCATGTCCGATCGATCGGTCATGCCAGAATCCAAATTCAACATTTCTTGCCTCGGTTTGACTCGTTTTCTTCCTTCTAGCTCAAATCTTCCATTTTCCACCTAGATTCCTGAAACAATCAAATAAATACCAAAAAGCGTAACATCTTCCCGGAATCTACACGAAAGTATATACATCTCAAAGCAAAAATACACGTAAGTATCAACCATATCAACTCCCCCAAACTTAGATTTGATCGTCCTCGAGCAAACATTAAGATCAAAATGCAAAGTTCATCATCAATACTTTAAATGAATTAACTTAGCAACTCAAATGTAAAAGCTCAGAAATCCCACTAACACTTCAACCATAAGTCAATCCAAAAATTAACAAGAAGTGTTTTCTTCTAAGCCAAGCAATAAATCGCAAAATCGGAACGTGCGTGTGTGTTCATGTCAATCTTGAGTTTCATATATACTTTTAGGATCAAATAATGCTATTAAACTCAAAGTCAAGATTACTAGTAAACACTCTATAAGCCTACTTTTCAAACACTTCTCCACTAATGTATTTATTCCCTAGACTTGGATTAATAGGTCTTTTAAAGCTTGTAATGTTTGGCATAGGTGTTTGGCTTCAAAGAAAAGATAGGGAAACACAAAGAAGAGAGTATATTCATGTAAAATTCAAATTCTTTAGCACAAGTTTGAGCTTCTCTTCTTTTTTTCTTTTATAGCCTTGGCCACTTTGGGTCTTATGTAGTCACTTTTTTCTCAAGGCTTTATCTATCATTTTCTTTTCTCATTCATCAATTTTTTTTCAACAATAAGCTCATCAAAGTTTAGCAATTCATGTGCATCTAATGAGAATCATTATAATCCCTTAGGGTTAAGATAAAAATATTCAATTTAGGCTCAAGTAGGTGGGTATAATGAGTTGCCAAAGAAATTTGTTGAATGGGGGCTAATAGTATGTTAAACATACTCCATTCTTTTTTCAATTAGGCTCAAATTAGGGAACTAGAGATTGATATAAACATGGTAAGATTGAAAGGCTCAAACGTTTCAAAGATCCCCTAAATCATTTCCAAGTCTAGTTCATAACTATAAGATTTCGCCTCAAAGTTCTCTCAAAAGGTTCTAGAGTGCTTTAAGTTCCTCAAGACAAATCATAGTTAACAAAATTATTCCAATATATAATTCCCTCAACCATGACTCAAAAGTGCTCAAGATGTTCCTCGATTTTGAAATATCAACTCAGTCAAAGATATTCACCAACAAGTCAAAAATCTTCAAGACTTCAGTTTAGATGGGGATTAATATCATCATGTAATACCGTTGCAAGTCTAATTCCTTATTTCTTAATGATGAACTCGTTTTCAAGAAAAAAAAAATTTATGTGCCCAAAAACGATCTAATCTTATGATAGACTAGTCATGCAAGGAAGTAACAAAAGACAACAGCAGATACCAGTAAACACCCCCCAAACTTAGTACATGCATTTCCCTCAATGTATAGTAAACAATAAGTGCAAAAGCAAAACACATACCTCGACGACGATAGTCAGTGATCGTCGTCCTCATCATGCTCAGGCAGGGGTACTGGATAGTATGGCTCCTCTGGCTGGTATGGTGGGTATGGCGGATAATTCGGTGGTGGTGGTTGGTATGGTTGGTACTCAGGTGGTGGTGGTTGGTATGGCGGGAATGGTTGAAATTGCGGCTCAGGTGGGAACTGAATAATTTGGAAACCTTGGGCCAAGGCATTGTTCCATGCACATTGGTATTGTAGGAACTCCATTTGGTTCTGACTTATCTGTGCTTGGCCCCACTGTAATTCCCTTTGCAAATTTTGGATGCCCTGCTGCTCCAGGCGGATGTCTTGGAGATCCCTATGAAGGGAGTCCAGGTGATCGATGAATGCTCTGCAGCGGAAGAGGAGGATTGCCCAGCATGTCTGCTGCTCGAAGGCCTTGGCTCGGCCCTACGTCGCCCTGTAGGAGGTGGAGGTCCATCAACCACAATTGGTCCTTTTGGTGGTAGGAGTTCTTCATCGGCATCCCACTTCACCCCGCCTCTCTTGCAAAGAGTTGTGATAGTAGATGGAAAAGGTAATGCGGAGGTGGGCGGACTCCTGCCGATGTCACAGATGTGGTCATTTATAATGTGCCCCAGATCCACCGTTTGCCCTATGAGTATGGCAAATACCAGGGCAGCTGTAAAGACCCAGATTTTAGTTAAGGGGTAACTAAAACTTGACTAAGAAGAGTTTGAAAATTTCTAAATTCTAGTCAAGAGTTGCACAACATCTGTGATGACCTGAGATTAGGGATGTTAATCCCGGAGTGTTAATAACCCCTAAAGTTGTTTTACGTGGCGATTTGGTGTTTAATCGCGGTGTTGGGCCTTCTGGGCTCATTTATTTGGGTGGTTGGGATTGTTGGATCCCGAGGTTGAGATTGTATTCTCATTACGGTGAAAAACCTAAGAGTTGGGTTGTTGAAGTGTCTCGGAATCTCGGGTGCTTGTGTGGGCACCGGTAGGGGGTTTTTGAGTTAGAGAGAGAATTTTTGAAAACAGATGATTTTTAATGAATCATGATGTATTTGTGGGGCTATTAGTTTTTCGGGGTATTTTGCTATAAATACCATTTGAACCCGAGATTTAATTAAAAATCTCATTTCAGCCCTCCAAACCCGCCCCTTTCTCTCTCCCCGCCGATCCCGTCTGCCCAGCCCCCATCCGCGCGCAAAAACGCTTCGCCCGCCGCCGTTCGGCGCGTGCGACCTGCCGCCGGCTTCGTCTCGTCGAGGCGCAGCTATCCCCTCCGGCAATTCGAAGTTTCGTCGCATTTTGAAGTCGGATTTTGCAAGAAAGCGCCGATCCCCAATTTCTAGGGTTCTTCGATTTTTCGTCCGATTCCGATTTTCGTTTGGGTAACCTTCCTTACCCCTTTTCCATGCTTGTGATGTAATTCCCTGCCTAATTGTGATTTATTGGCTCGAATTTATTTCGAATTTCGTTGGTTTTGGTTCGAATTTTTGGATGTGTGGGTGAAGTGGGTTCGAAAATTGTGATCTTTGGCAGGGGTGTGGCGATTCTTGTTATGGGTCGTTTATTACATGTTTTAGATGTATAAGGATGTTTAATTGTGTTCGAATTTAGGGCTTTGAATTCGAATTTTGGGGGTTTGGCATGTGGGGCGATTATTCTTGTTGTTGATTGATTAATTCATATTTTAGATGAATTATGGTGTTTAATTGGGTTCGATTTGTGTTGAGAAGGTTCGAAAATTTGTGGGGTGTTCTTGAGCAATTTTTGATAATGGTTAATTGTCGTGTGTTGACAATATTTTTGTGGGTTACGGGTGTCGGAGATTTAAGGTACGTGCGACGTACGAGCATTACTTTATGTGATAGCAATTGTGAAATGCATAATGTGTTGTAATTGCATTAGATGGTTGTGGGTATGGCTATATATATATATATATATATATGTGTGTCGATATGACTATGGAACGACCTAGTCTTGATATCGCTGCCACAAGTGTGCGTAGTACTAGAGTAGTACGACCTTATAAGAGATATGGGGTACTGGGTTTATATGACTATTGTATGGCATTTGAGATGCCTGAGAATGATCGTGGGATCGAGTATTCGTTATGAGACATGTGAGATGTCTTCGTTAGGAGACATGTGAGATGTCTAAGTATAATGGAGAATTTGTAAAATAAATGCTAGGCCTTTAAGCTATCTGTGATTGGTAGCAAAGTTGAAAATCAGTATTAGATATCGAGATATCTATGTTTGCATGTATAATGAATTTGGAATCATTAATTATTGATACTTGAGAATCAGGCATGCTATGAGTTAAATCAATGTGTTGATTTACTGATTTATGAGATTTGATGGGTTTGATGATTGTGAGAACAGGGACAGTACACGGAATCCCGGATGAGGATGTTGCCATCCAGGGAGTATCATTTAAAATTCATTAATATTTACTTGTGTTGTAAATTATGAATTTCATTATTGTGATTATGAGATTTTGTGTATTGGTATGCTCACCCCGTTGGGGGCTGTCTCTGTTGGGGCAGGTGAACAGGTGCATCGATGGCTGTGGAGCTGAGCTCGAGCTGTTGATTGGATGTACTCACAGGATCGTGGTACCAGGGCTTGATGGAGCACGGTATCGTATAGAGTACTTATGTACACCCGAGGTCTATATACATATTCATGATGCTCGCATGTGAGCACGATTATACTTGTATATGGATTGTATATGAAGGCATGAGCCTTTCTCTCTTTCATTTTGTGTCGCATGCAATTAAGAGTAGAATTGCTAATGATATGAGAGTCATGGGTGTATCATGGGGGTGTTGAAACCCATTTATGTCGTCTTATGTGTGGTGTCTTCCCTGGCTGCGAATTTACTTTGTGTTCTGCATTTTGTTGAGTATTGTGTATTCCCTGGCCGGGAATTATATTATGTGTTGTGCTTTCATTTCGGGATAGCTCTATTTATGGGGAGACTCTGCCCAAATTTTATAAAAGTCCACAATGTAAAAAGTGGCACCAAGGGGATGGTAAAGGGCGAGCATATGAGTCTAATTGTGGGTAGAGATGATCTTAATGTTGAATATTAAAGAAATTTTGTAATTGCCATTCAATGGTAAAGTATCATCTGAGCTTCCCGATTGTTTTTTTTATTGAAAACATGTGCCACACATAGTGATTAGTACACTAATCAAGGGTTAAGGGCTTGGGGTCCTTACAACATCAAGGAGTCCAATTTAATTAAACCACTCTCGGTTTTATGAACCGAACCAAAACAGCAAGGGAAGTGTGTGCATCAACTCGTGTTTTGGCCATATTTTTGTCTTCGTTCATGGCACGATTTTGGCTCGATTAAGGTAAGATTTGTTCCCTCAATTTAGAAAACTCCAAGCCAAGTTAAACACCTACTTGTACGATCCTTAACCAAGCCAAAACTCCTTCATGATCGCAGCATATCAGTTGAGAGAAAGTATCCAACTTAAGTGCAGCAGAATCTGTCCAATATGATCCCGTTTTCTCAGCTTTTAACTCGCGTGGCTTCGATCCAAGTCACATCTAATTGCAGCCCATTAACCAAGGGTCCAAGCCACTACCAACCAAGAGACCTTCACCAAGCTAGAACCACAGAACCACTCACCATAGTCTGAGAAAGATCCAACCAAAAGAGAGGCAGCAGCTCGAGGTATCCTCCTTCGAGTAGGAGTCTCAGATTTGCTCTTATCCAATTGAGAGTCCTTTCACCTTTGGGTATCAAGTTCTGCCTCTATATAAGCAAGGTTCCAGCATCTATTTCATTCACCAATTCACTCTCAAACCAGCAGCAAAAGCCGAAGCTTTCTGACCACCAAACCAGAAGCAGAAACCATCGAAATTCTGCACCAACAGCAGATTTTGATTCTGAAATATTTTCGCATCCCTTTCAGAAGCTGTTTCATTGTGTTGTGTCTTCAAACCAAACTGTGAGTTGATTCCATAATTTGTCCAAGTAATCCAGGAAGGATTAACCACGAACCAAGCCAAGTTTCGAACCAAAACCATCGAGTTTCCAAGTTCTGTTCTGTCAGCAAGAGTGTTCTGTTTCTGTTGGTTTTGATAGCAACGTTTGAGTGTTGTTAGTTCCCCATGTGAACCTTCGAGTTTACCAGAAACCTTGTCCATAAGATCCTCTGTTAGTGTGTGAAATTCGAGCAGAGTTCAAGCAAGAACCATCGAGTTCTAACCATCATATCACCAGCATACCAATCTGAAACCAAATCTGCCAAGTTGTGTGTTTCTATTCCATATTCGAAGTGTTCCAGCAATCGGTTGCCCATCGTGATTCCAGTAGTGATTCAAGGATTAAAACGCGGTATTTCGAGTGTTGTTCGAAAGCCAAAGAAGTTCGGAAACGTGTGTTTCAATCCCTTGCTCAAGCAAGCAAGTACCAAGCACTGTAAGTGGGCTTTTGTTAAGTATTCGTTTCATTTTCGAAAATAATTTGTATGTTTTTAAATTCTCAATCGATATTCATTATGTTGAAATTATGAAAGTATATTTTGCAAGCACGTTAAACTCGAAATCTAATTGGATTTGGATCCCCATGACCCTGATGCGGTGGGGTGTAACCGCTAAAGGAACCTTATACGGTGGTAATCCGTTGTTTCTGGAGTATCCAGACCCTTTATTCGTGGGTTAGCCGATGTTATGACCTCGTCTCTAGGAGGGATAAGTCTAGAGACTGATATCAGTACCAAGAAGAGAGTAGAATGCTTTACTGTGCTAAAGTATATTAAAATTATGAAACGATATGTTATGTCATGGCTCGTAGGGGCAAATCAAGTATGTTAAGATACATTCATATCGGTTTATGCAAGTTTTATGATCCATGTTTATGAAAATTATGTATATGTTATGA
Organism: Haberlea rhodopensis; assembly: GCA_907163345.1. NCBI lineage: Eukaryota > Viridiplantae > Streptophyta > Magnoliopsida > Lamiales > Gesneriaceae > Haberlea > Haberlea rhodopensis. The sequence continues at coordinate 949,876 of CAJQUN010000113.1, read as the reverse complement.
TATCGATTGTTCCCCACTTGCTGTGTGTTTTCCAAAACACTCACCCCTTACTCTACATCCCCAGATAAAGCTGAGGAAGAAGTTGAAGCCGAAGAAGATCACCAATTTTGGGGTTGATGATATATCCGCTGCGTATTTCTAAGAATTCAGATCCCAAGACTTTATTTAAGTACGATTTTACTATTTAAGACTTTTAGAGTTTGATTACGCTTTTTTAATTCAGTTGTAAAGACAATGATTTCTTTATTTATGGAATATAGACTGGTTTTGTTTATTACGATATTACGAGGCTTATTGATTTCAAGTTGTTTATGGAAATCAATGCTGGTGTTATTGACCCCGGTCTCGGGGCGTGACATTTTAGTGGTATCAGAGCTAGCCAGGTTCCATAATCCCGCTGGGAAAAGTATTCTAGTTAAGGAAATAACTAGAAGAAAATTCCGGTTGAAATAGACCAACTGGAGAAATAAATACAGTTGCGTGAAAATTGTCGTTTCATGATAATTACGATAATCAGGAGTCCAATCTGATTAATCACATGAATACGAAAATTTTCGAAATTTTAAAATTTTCAGTTTCTGTTTTTAAAATTTTATTTTCGAAAAATCGATTTTTAAGACTTATTTACGATTTTCGTACAGTAAACCCTAGCCGATTTACCGTCGCCGCCGATTGCAGCCATGATAGACGCCGGGGAATATACCAATCGAATCGTCTTCTTCAGTCGATCATTCTGTCCAAGTATCAGACCAATCGGACTTCGTTTGATCCGTCAATTTCCCGATTGTTCTCAGGAACCCTAATTCCCAATTTTTGTTCGATTCCCGATTTCTCGAGCCTCGCACGATTGTTTTGAAATTAAAAATTTTCGTGTGATTATTCCAGCAAGTCTATCATTAGCCCTCTATCAAATTTTGATTTCGAGCATCGATTAGGTAGAATTTTGAAACCCTAATTTTCAAACTATGAACCCTAATTTTTTATTTAAAAAAAAAAAAAAATCCAGAATTCTAAATTTCGATTCTTACTGTTGATACTTGAGTTTTATGATTTTGTCAAGTATTTCATTTGACTTAATTAGTTCCGTATTTGGGTTTAGGTGATGACAACCCGAGCTCAGACAGTCCAGATCCTTAGCCTGGAACAAGAAGTTGAAAAGCTCAAGGAAGCTAATTCTGAACTACTTGAGGTAGTAGACCACCTGCATGGCGATGTTCATAGACTCGGCTACTATCCCCATCAAGCCGACGAGCAGAGTAAGGAAGCTAACAAAGAAGTTGCTCGATTAGATGAACTCCATCGGACTGCTGCCGAGAAATGCGTAGTGCAAAGGCAACAGCTGGAACAAATGGCGGGGCGAGTTCTCTCACTACAAGCTACGAACCATCGCTTGGCAATAAGAAGCAATGGATACTGGAATATCATCACTCACCTCCAGAACGTCAATAGTGATCTACGGGAAGCCAATGATCACATGAGAAATCTTCTGGATATTGTCGATTCAGATGAAAATTCAGACGAAGACCCTGAGGAAGAACCCATGCAGGAAGATGTCGTAGAAGAATTAGGAAGTGGAGAAGTGATAGATCCATAGTTCTTAGAAGCCTTGTTTAGGAGTTTTTGTTTTATTTCAATGTTCAGCATTTTCCTTTCCAGTAGTTGTGATAAACATTTTCCCAGTGATTAATAAAATTATCATTTTTGTTTATCATGTCTTCTTTATCTTTCCTCTATCGTTTTATTTCCGCGCAAAGATTTTAGATTCGTGTTATTGTAGGAAATGGCCAGACGCCGCAATACCCGCAATACCAATACCAATGAGGAAAGGTATACTGACGATCAAGGAGCCCCACGAATGGGTTTGAGCAAGGAAGACTTGATGGCAATTGCCACTATAGTAGCAACTACTATGCAGGGAATGACCAATCCTGCTGCTACCCAGCCTCAAGCACAGCCAGTACATCCGCAAGGTGTAAAGTACCACTATGAATCGTTGCGGAAAAATAGAGTTCCAACCTTCGATGGTAACTCAGACCCGGAAAGGGGGCAGAACTGGCTGAAGCAAATAGAGAACCACCATAGACTGTTGGAAGTACCGGAGGATATCAAGGTGGAAGTTACCACGTCTTTTCTCATCGACCAAGCAGGGAAGTGGTGGGAAAACGTGTCGCCATTGATGCAAGAAACGGGACCAGTTACATGGCAAAGGTTCCGGAGTACATTTCTGAAGCAGTACTTTCCAACTGCGGTCCAGAACCAGAAGCTGCGAGAGTTTGAAAACCTGACACAGACTACAGATATGACAGTGGTGGATTATACCGCAAGGTTTAACTCACTGGGAACGTATGCACCGAGTATCATGGCAGACGAGTCCCTTAAGCTACATTGCTTCAGGATTGGACTGAACAGTCGAATCCAATCCGCCCTGGCAATTTTCGAGACAACCAATTTCGGAGATTTAATGGGAGCCGCCATCAGGGCTGAAGCAGATATCAAGCGTCGCGAGGAAGAGTTTAAGCGCAATCGACCCTCCACCAGTCAGCATACCTCTAGTAGTCAAAACTTCAAGAGGCCTAGTCCGTCCAGCAAACAGCAAAGGGGACCCACAGTAGGCCCAACTCAACAGAGGTACCCTAAGTGTTCGAACTGTGGATTCAACCATCTAGGAGAATGTCTCAGAGAAAAAGGTGCATGTTTCCGATGTGGGAAGACAGGCCACCGAATTGCTGAGTGTCCAGAACCTGATATGAGGGGGACGACTGTAAGGAATAACGGCCCTCCTAGTAAACCAAAGGAGACTAAGCCGAACGCCAGAGTGTTTGCTATAACGCGAGAAGAGGCCGAGGACGCAAACGACGTTGTGGCAGGTACCATTTATTTAAACGAATTACCTGCGTATACATTGTTTGATTGTGGTGCCACACATTCGTTTATGTCCAAAAGGTTTGCTAAGAAACTAGCCCTTAAGCCAGAACTGCTTAGTGAACCATATAACGTAGCAACACCAGCCAATAAGACCCTTATAGCACATAGCATACACCGAGATTGTAATCTTAGTATTAATGAAATCAAGTTTAATGCTGAGCTAATTCAACTCAACATGGTGGATTTTGATGTTATATTGGGAATGGATTGGTTATCCAAACATCATGGAGTAGTAGACTGCCGTAACAAAAATGTTAAACTACGGACTCTAGGCAAGAAGGAGATCGTATACCATGGCAAAGCTAAGGAAAGAAAATTCCTATTGACGGCAGCCCAAACCTGGAAAGCCGTAAAGAACGGTGAAGAAGTTTACCTAGCTACAATAAGCGAGGTTAAAGAAGAAGATGGCCCCAGGATAGAAGACATAGCGGTGGTGCAAGAATTTCCGGATGTCTTTCCTGAAGAACTGCCCGGTTCTGTTCCAAACCGAGAATTGGAATTTGATATTAATTTGGTGCCAGGCGCTACACCAATTTCTAAGGCACCATACCGAATGGCTCCAGCCGAACTGAAGGAACTTAAGGAACAACTGCAGGAGTTATTGGACAAGAAACAAATCAGACCAAGTGTATCCCCATGGGGAGCTCCAGTGTTGTTTGTGAAGAAGAAAGACGGGAGCATGAGATTATGTATCGACTACAGAGAGTTGAACAAGATCACAATAAAAAACAAGTACCCTCTTCCGAGGATAGATGACCTATTCGATCAACTTAAAGGAGCTAAAGTGTTTTCCAAGATCGATTTAAGGTCAGGCTATCACCAACTAAATATTAAAGCGGAGGACGTGCCGAAAACCGCATTTAGAACACGGTATGAGCATTACGAGTTCACGGTAATGCCATTTGGATTCATGGATTTAATGAATCGTGTATTCAAGCCATTCCTGGACGACTTTGTAGTAGTGTTCATCGACGACATACTCATTTACTCGTTGAGCAATGAAGAACACGAACGACACCTTCGTCTTACAATCCAGACACTAAGAGAGAAAGAACTCTACGCCAAGTTTAACAAATGTGAATTTTGGCTAGAAAGTGTATCTTTCTTAGGTCACATAATATCAAAGGAAGGCGTATCAGTGGACCCTAAAAAGGTAGAGGCAGTTTTAGATTGGCCTAGACCAACGACAGTGACTGAAATCCGAAGCTTCTTGGGATTAGCTGGTTACTACCGGAAGTTTGTCGAAGGATTTTTGTCAATAGCAGTACCTCTTACCAGGCTCACAAAAAAGAACGCAAAGTTCATATGGAGTGAAGAATGTGAGAAGAGCTTTGAGACTTTAAAGGAAAAGCTCTCATCTGCACCTGTACTGTTATTACCAACTGAAGACATGAGTCTCACTATTTATAGTGATGCATCTAAAGAAGGACTAGGATGTGTACTCATGCAGGAAGGAAGAGTGATTGCTTATGCTTCAAGACAGCTCAAGCCCCATGAGCAAAACTACCCTACGCATGACCTCGAATTAGCCGCAGTAGTGTTTGCCTTGATGATTTGAAGACACTATCTGTATGGCGCCAAGTGCGAAGTGTTCACGGACCATCAAAGCCTCAAGTACTTGTTCACTCAAAAGGAACTCAACATGAGGCAGAGACGATGGATCGAACTTCTAAAAGACTACGATCTCACTATTAGCTACCACCCCGGCAAGGCAAACAAAGTAGCAGATGCTTTGAGCCGGAAAGGCAAAGGAAAAATAATCTTAGCTACGGTCTCAGCTCAACCTTGTCTTCGAGAGACCATCAAGCTAAGCCAAGATCAAGATCCGAGCCTAACCAAGATAAAAGAACAAGTCAAGGAGAAGAAAATTACTGACTTTGAGATCGATAACAATGGAATCATGTGGATGAAAGGACGATTATGCGTGCCAGATGTGAACAACATAAGACAAGAAGTAATGTCTGAAGCGCACAAGTCAAAGTTTTCAGTCCACCCTGGGAGTACAAAGATGTACAAGGATCTGAAGGAATGTTTTTGGTGGAACGCAATGAAAAAGGACGTAGCTGAATTTGTTTCCCGATGCTTAGTATGTCAGCAAGTGAAAGCTGAGCATCAGAGACCCGGAGGACTTTTCAACCTCTGGAAATCCTGGAATGGAAATGGGATCACATCTCCATGGATTGTGTCATGGGACTACCAAAGTCAAAACAGAGCCATGACGGAATATGGGTAATTGTTGATAGACTAACCAAGTCAGCACACTTCCTACCAGTCCGCATGAACTACAACTTAGATAAGTTGGCAACACTATATATGGACAATATAGTGAGAATGCATGGAGTAAGCATACTATCGGACCGAGATCCCAGATTCGTGTCGCGTTTCTGGAAAAGCTTTCAGCAAGCTATGGGAAGTAAGGTAACTCTTAGGACGGCTTATCACCCACAAACTGATGGCCAGACGGAGAGGACTATCCAAACCCTCGAAGACATGCTAAGAGCTTGCGTATTAGACTTCACAGCAAATTGGAACGAGCTTTTACCGCTAGTCGAGTTTGCTTACAATAACAGCTACCATAGTAGTATCGGAATGGCGCCATACGAAGCACTCTATGGGCGCAAATGCCGATCACCATTGTATTGGGATGAAGTAGGAGAAAGAGCTATCACAGGACCGGAGTTAGTACAAGCTACTACCGACAAGATAGCTATTATCAGAGATAGACTTAAGACAGCACAGGACCGACAAAAAAGTTGGGCTGATTTGAAAAGGAGACCCGTGGATATAGAGATTGGTGAGAAAGTCTTTGTAAAGATTTCACCAATGAAAGGGGTAATCAGATTTGAAAAAAGGGGAAAGTTGAATCCAAGATACGTGGGACCATTTGAAGTTCTAGAAAAGGTGGGAACGCTAGCATACAAAGTAGCACTACCACCAAGTCTGTCAAGAATTCATAATGTCTTCCATGTATCACAACTAAGAAAGTACATTGCCGACCCAAGACATGTACTTGAAGCAGAACCCCTAGTAACTGAAGGGAACTTAGACGAGACATTGAATTATGAAGAAATCCCAATCCGTATTCTAGATACTAAGGACCAAGTTCTAAGGAGAAAAACAATTCCTTATGTTAGGGTCCAATGGTCAAACCATACGGAGAGAGAAGCTACTTGGGAAATGGAAGAATCAATACGGGAGAAATATCCCTATCTTTTCCTAAATCAAGTTGACTCAAGTTTCGAGGATGAAACTTTCAATAAGGAGGGAGGGATGTACAGCCCAGGATTTTGGTTAAGGGGTAACTAAAACTTGACCAAGAAGAGTTTGAAAATTTCTAAATTCTAGTCAAGAGTTGCACAACATCAAAGAGTCCAATTTAATTAAACCACTCTCGGTTTTATGTCAAATAAAACGAACCAAAACAGCAAGGGAAGTGCGTGCATAAACTCGTGTTTTGGCCATATTTTTTTCTTCGTTCATGGCACGATTTTGGCTCGAATTTGGTAAGATTTGTTCCCTCAATTTATGTGATGACCGTGGATTATAGGTGTTAGTCCCAGAGTATTAATAACCCCTAAAGTTGTTTTACGTAGCGATTTGGAGTTTAATCGCAATGTTGGGCCTTCTGGGCTCGTTTATTTGGGTAGTTGGGATCGTTGGATCCCGAGGTTGAGATTGTATTCACATTACGGTATAAAGCCTAAGAGTTGGATTTTTGATGTGTCTCGGAATCTCAGGTGCTTGTGTGAGCACCGGTAGGGGGTTTTGGGGTTAGAGAGAGAGTTTTTGAAAACAGATGATTTTTAATGAATCACGATGTATTTGTGGGGCTATTAGTATTTCGGGGTATTTTTGCTATATGAGTCTATTGTTGTTAGGATGATGAACTTATAACATTGTATGTTAAAGAAAATTTTGTAATTGCCATTAAATGGTAAAGTATCATCTGAGTTTCCCGAATGATTTTATTGAAAGCATGTGCCACACATAATGATTAATACACTAATCAAGGGTTAAGTATATGGGGTCCTTACAATTTAGAAGACTCCAAGCCAAGTTAAACACCTACTTGGACACTCCTTAACCAAGCCAAAACTCCTTCATGATAGCAGCATATCAGTTGAGAGAAAGTATCCAACTTAAGTGCAGCAGAATCTGTCCAATATGATCCCGTTTTCTCAGCTTTTAACTCGCGTGGCTTCGATCCAAGTCACATCTAATTGCAGTCCATTAACCAAGGGTCCAAGCCACTACCAACCAAGAGACCTTCACCAAGCTAGAACCACAGAACCACTCACCATAGTCTGAGAAAGATCCAACCAAAAGAGAGGCAGCAGCTCGAGGTATCCTCCTTCGAGTAGGAGTCTCAGATTTGCCCTTATCCAATTGAGAGTCCTTTCACCTTTGGGTATCAAGTTCTTCCTCTATATAAGCAAGGTTCCAGCATCTATTTCATTCACCAATTCACTCTCAAACCAGCAGCAAAAGCCGAAGCTTTCTGACCACCAAACCAGAAGCAGAAACCATCGAAATTCTGCACTAGCACCAGATTTTGATTCTGAAATATTTTCGCATCCCTTTCAGAAGCTGTTTCATTGTTTTGTGTCTTCAAACCAAACCGTGAGTTGATTCCATAATCTGTCCAAGTAATCCAGGAAGGATTAACCACGAACCAAGCCAAGTTTCGAACCGAAACCATCGAGTTTCCAAGTTCTGTTCTGTCAGCAAGAGTGTTCTGTTTCTGTTGGTTTTGACAGCAACGTTTGAGTGTTGTTAGTTCCAAATTTGAACCTTCGAGTTTACCAGAAACCTTGTCCATAAGATCCTCTGTTAGTGTGTGAAATTCGAGCAGAGTTCAAGCAAGAACCATCGAGTTCTAACAATCATATCGCCAGCATACCAATCTGAAACCAAATCTGCCAAGTGGTGTGTTTCTATTCCATATTCGAAGTGTTCCAGCAATCGGTTGCCCATCGTGATTCCAGTAGTGATTCAAGGATTAAAACGTGGTGTTTCGAGTGTTGTTCGAAAGCCAAAGAAGTTTGGAAACGTGTGTTTCAATCCCTTGATCAAGCAAGCAAGTACCAAGCACTGTAAGTGGGCTTTTGTTAAGTATTCGTTTCGTTTTCGAAAATAATATGTATGTTTTTAAATTCTCAATCGATATTCATTATGTTGAAATTATGAAAGTATATTTTGCAAGCAGGTTAAACTCGAAATCTAACTGGATTTGGATCCCCATGACCCTGATGCGGTGGGGTGTAACCGCTAAAGGAACCTTATACGGTGGTAATCCGTTGTTTCTGGAGTATCCAGACCCTTTATTCGTGGGTTAGCCGATGTTATGACCTCATCTCTAGGAGGGATAAGTCTAGAGACTGATATCAGTACCAAGAAGAGAGTAGAATGCTTTACTGTGCTTAAGTATATGAAAATTATGAAACGATATGTTATGTCATGGCTCGTAGGGGCAAATCAAGTATGTTAAGATACATTCATATCGGTTTATGCAAGTTTTATGATCCAATTTTATGAAAATTATGTATATGTTATGATATCGATTGTCCCCCACTTGCTGAGTGTTTTCCAAAACACTCACCCCTTACTCTACATCCCCAGATAAAGCTGAGGAAGAAGTTGAAGCCGAAGAAGATCACCAATTTGGGGTTGGTGATATATCCGCTGCGTATTTCTAAGAATTCAGATCCCAAGACTTTATTTAAGTACGATTTTACTATTTAAGACTTTTAGAGTTTGATTACGCGTTTTTAATTCAGTTGTAAAGACAATGATTTCTTTATTTATGGAATATAGACTGGTTTTGTTTATTACGATATTACGAGGCTTATTGATTTCAAGTTGTTTATGGAAATCAAAGCCGGTGTTATTGACCCCGGTCTCGGGGCGTGACAGCAGCTCTCTCCTTGGTAACCTCAGAAGTGTGGGTCGATGGCATGACCCGGGAGGCTATGAAGGAGAACCATGCTTATGCCTCTGGTTTCAGATATTTCTTTAGGACCAATTGGGGCTCTCCATTGCTGTTTCTTTGCCAGTCAGTCCCCTCAATGATCTGGCTCGTCTTGAAAGCTTGGTAATCACTATTCTTTATTGATGGCATCCTAAAAATTGCATTTAATTTGAATCGATCAAATTCAACATCCTTACCTCTTACAAATACAACCTCCCTTGAATTCTGGTGGACTGTCCTTAGTTTAGCATAGAATTCCCTCAAAACAGGGACACCGCATCAATAGGTTGTTGAATGAAGTCAAACCAACCTCGTCACCTTGCTTCTTGAATGACAGGGCATTCAAGTCGATCTAAACTCATTCCCCTTTCGCGACTGAGGGGTTTGCGGTGATAACTGGGGTACAATTCCGCCGCTACGGAATTCACAAAGCGCCGCTCATCATAATCTGCAGACGAAGTGGTGGCTTCGACTTGCTTTTGTTTTTTCTTTGGAGCCATTGATCAATTCACAATTCTCACTTCTTCAATCCCAACCACAACAATAACTCACCAATATTACCAACCACAGCAAGAATTCACCAATCTTACCAACCAACTCTTTACTTCCCCAATAATTAACTACTCAACTCCCAAATTCACCAAAAACCTCGATCCTTGTATACCCAAACAGAAATGTTCACTAATTCATGGATATAGAGAAGAGTTGGAACCGAATACCCTGAAAATCTAGGTGATGTTTTGGAATTTGCTTGAGTTCCTCCTTTTTTATGCAATCTCCCAATTTCAATTGTGAATCTTCAAATCTGTTGCCAAAATTGTGATTAGATGAATCTTTGAAACAAAAATTGCAAGATTTGTGAGTTTGTGGGCAAAATTATAGAAGGAAATTGGGGAATAGGTTAAAGAGATGATTTTTTTTCTGTGAAAAGATTGATAGGGTTGTGCAGGATATCTGCTGAAATCAATTTAACAACAAATTTATCTGTCGCTCGATCGATCGAGAGTCTCTGCTCGATCGATCTAGCGAGACAGAAAAATTTTCTTCTTTTTATAACCTTCCTCGATCGATCGAGGGTGAACTCCCGATCGATCGGTGACTCCAGATTTTTTTATTATTATTTTTGCAACCCATGGTCGATCGATCGAGCTTTAATCTAGATCGATCGATCCTTCCAGACCAATTTTCACAAAATATTTCCATGTTCGATCTGCCCCACCAATTGGACTCATTCCATTTTTCTGCATTTGAAAATTAACGCACGGTGTTAGGCTCCAAAAAATTAAAATAACAAGAATAAAAATAAAAATAATTAGACTAAAAAATGAAAAACAAATAAGGGATAGAGGAAAGTTCTTAATTTATAATCCCAAGCTGGACTGTCACCTCCTTCTCAGTGATCCAATTTTGATTGCTCCTTCGCGTTTTTCACTGTATCAGTAGGTAGTGTCCCTTGAGCTCGTCCATGAATTATAGCTGCTAGTTTCCCCACTTGAACCTCCAAGTTTTTTATAGATGCATCCTAGTTTCTGTCGATGATATTAACTTGGTCAAGAGCTCCTCCATACTCGGCTTAGGCGCATTTCCCGGTTGTTGTTGTGGGTTCAACACGTTGTTTTGGTTGGACCATTGCAAATTTGGATGATTCCTCCATCCTGGGTTGTAAGTATTGGAGTACGGGTTGTTGGGCTGCCTGTTTCCTACATAGTTAGCAGATTCATTAGACTGAATGAATGGATTACCTGCCTGGCACTCGGTGCTTGGATGATTGCTTCCACATAATTCACAAGTGATAACTTGAGCTTGCATTGCTGTCATGCTCATGCTATCTATCTTTTTGTTCAACGCTTCCAACTGTGCCGAAAGAGCAGTGATGTCGTCAATTTGATGAACTCCAGCCGGTTTCTTTGGCACATTCCTCTCCGATTGCCATTGATAGCTATTAGAAGTCATCTCTTCCAAGAGTTCATAAGCTGCTTCCGGTGTTTTGCGCATAATGGATCCTCCTGAGGCTGCATCAATCATAGAACGGTTAGATGAAAATAAACCGTTATAAAAAGTTTGTACCTGGAGCCAAATAGGAAGACCATGATGTAGGCATCTCCTAAGCAAATCCTTGAAACGATCCCACACCTCATATAATGTTTCAGGATCATATTGCCCGAACGTGGTGATATCGTTTCTCATCTTTGCAGTTTTGGAAGGGGGAAAATATTTAGACAAAAACGCTTGTGTCATCCCCTCCCAAGTGGTTATAGATCCTGCAGGTAAAGAATTCATCCAAGCTTTAGCTTTATCCTTTAACGAAAAGGGAAATAACCTTAACCTAATGGCGTCGTCAGAAACGCCATTGTGTTTGAAAGTATCACAAATCTCCAAGAATTTGGGGATGTGAGAGTTTGGGTCATCAGTGGCTACTCCCCCAAACATCACTGAATGCTGGATCATTTGTATTATAGCCGGCTTTATCTCAAAGTTGTTTGCTTGAATACTTGGCCTTGTACTGCTTGACAGTGATCCATGAAAAGCTGGTTGAGCAAAATCCATCATAGACCTTGGATTCGGTGCTTCATTGTCCGCGCCCCCTTCTTGATTGTTATCAGCCATTGCTCGAGCTTCCCTAATTTTCCTTAGACATGTACGCTCGATTTCTGGGTCAAACGGCTCGAGTGTGGGGTTGCTACTCCTTAGCATGCACCAAGAAAATGACTACCTGTAAAAATCAACCCAAAAGAAGAAATACGAATGTAGTAAACCCAACGGTTAAAAGTGACAAAAAAATAAAACAAAAAACAAAAAATGGCTAAATTACAATTAACTAACCTCGTATGATATTATACAAATTAGTCCCCGGCAACGACGCCAAAAACTTGATCGCTTATTTTTTAAACAGAAAATTCCAGTGTAGCGATTTTAGACCGCAAGTGCACGGTGTCAAGTTTTAGTATAGTGATATAAAAGAAAGGATGTCGAATCCACAGAGACTAACGTATAAGTACCAAATAAAATTAGCAAAATTATATTTAGCCTACGAAATAAATGATTAATTAATTAATTAAACTTAAAAACTTAAAAACTCAAAATTAAATCAACTCCTTTGAAGATGCGAAGGAATTCCGCTCAAGAAATTTATCAAGATGTTGGTTCAAATGTGTTATCGTCAATGATTTGTTTGCAAAAAACAATTACTAATCAATCAATTCTTAAGGTGACGGATTTCCTAATATAATCAATATACTTTCTCAAGCTATATTGAAACTAATATTAAATTGACATAAATAACTCTCGTTCACTTAAACCAATTTAATATCGAATAATTATCGATGTAAACCGTTAACTTTAAATCTTGCAATTCAAAGTGATCACGTATGTGATTTAATCTCTCGATCTAAATCTTTAACATACAACATGAATTATTATAGCGTATTATAACTTTATCTCTCGATCTCAATTATAATTCACCAATTCAATCAAAGTTAGCTAGGCTTTGATAGCATTAAGATTATAATTCATATACATAAGAATTAATCCACTCAAACACATTCAAATCAATGATTCAAGCACAATATTCCCTAACTTGATAAAATAAACTTAATTATATTCAAATCAAATTAACAAGACGTATAATCGTTTCTCAACCTCATAAAAATCAAATAAATCTGAAATCAAAATAACTAGAGTTTAGAAATACGATAACGTAGGAGCGAATCCGTGCGTTGAACGATACTTCTTCTCTTGCTTCCTTCCTTGCACTTCAAAGGATTTCTCTAAACTTGGATTGTTCTTGGAAGATGATAGGCGGCTCAAAATATATTATTGGGTCTGATTATGCTCTGATAATGGCCCTTGAATTCGTGCCCTACGTGGATGGAAGAGTTTCCAAAAATCAAACCAAATCAAGTCTTTAATTTTTTGAAAATTCTGTGTCTCGATCGATCGGTGCATATGTCTCGATCGATCGAGCGCCTTCAACTCTCGGACCTGATTTTCTCTGCCATGCTCAATCGATCGAGGGTAAGCTGCCGATCGATCGAGCTTTCTTCAATTTTTTTCTTGTCAAGTCTCTGCCATGCTCGATCGATCGAGCACAAGTTTCTGATCGATCGAGCTCTGCTTTTCTTTGTTGGCCAAATCAGTGTCCTTCGATCGATCGCCCTCCATGTCCGATCGATCGGTCATGCCAGAATCCAAATTCAACATTTCTTGCCTCTGTTTGACTCGTTTTCTTCCTTCTAGCTCAAATCTTCCATTTTCCACCTAGATTCCTGAAACAATCAAATAAATACCAAAACGCGTAACATCTTCCCGGAATCTACACGAAAATATATACATATCAAAGCAAAAATACACGTAATAATCAACCCTATCAACAATCTATCACATAACCCCGATATGAGCTTCGAACCTGGCCTCGATACCACTGTAAGAAATCCGACAAGCATACAACGTAGCGGAATAAAAAAATCGGATTCCCACAGAGGAACTATACGAAGTTGTCATATCGGGTGTCCAGAGTTATACCTTTGTAGCGTGTTTGATGCAGAATCCTTGAAGCAAGACGTCCATGACTCACGAGCAAAACTTTTCAATTTTGCCTCTACGGTATCCACACGATCAAATCGAAAGGGATGCTGAATTTATCAAGTTGTTAGACTTGATAAATCAATTGGGACAAAGACACGAGACATCGAAGCAAGGTGACGGCTGTGTCTCCTTCGAATGGTCTGCTAGGTTTAGCTTTAAGTTAATTCTGAATTAACTTCTGACCCTCTTTAACCTAATGCACACATATATATAGACATAAAAGAAGCGGCTAATTTCAGAATAGGTTTTCGCAAAACCTTTGGCCCATTTTAATCTTTTATCCGTCTATGTATGTATATAGCATATTAATATATATATCTCTATAATATATAATTGGCCCATTAATATATGCGTAGGAATCTTCCTAAACAACTTTAATTCATCCAATGAACGATTTAATCTTTTGTGCGACGCGTTAGGATCTTGTAACGTTGGGAGTGCCATAAAATCTAATTTTATGTCACACGAAATGAGCCGTGTCTAGCAACACATCAAGGCCAGCCAAGTTACACGAATGCCATTGACTCGACATAACCTATGGCATGTGATAATATTCACCATGTAACTTAATCCCTTTGTCCTAGGTGTTTAGATTAAACACGAGTCATGGAATAAGTCATACTCGTATAGTTCAATCTTTTATTTCTTGATCCCCAAGTAGACTAGAATAAATGAATAAGCTCGATATCACATATCGACTCATTCGAGCATAGCCATGCATTTTAGTTTCACTTGATCAAGGGCCCAAACACTTCTCCTGTTATATATGAGGGACAAATCCTATCTTGATCACTCAACATCCCTATACATAATTCGTAGTGTATCCAATGATTGTCTTTGACAATATCAAGATACACAACTCCTTATGTTGGGATCTCTGGTGATCTCAAGTTGTAAGGATTACATACACTATTATCAACAATGAGAATTGCTTATGACATTCATATAACTATCCATGTAGCATTCTCATGGTGGGTGTGTCCAGTACATAGTTCTCTAACATGTACCCATGTATTGATTCAATATCTCATATCCATGAACAAATTCATCAATCAATACATACTAGTCTCAATGCATTATCATTATCATAATTCATGATAATACTTGACTAGGGACAATCTTTAAAAATAATACAATTTTATTCTAAGGACATTAATATATATATATATATATATATATATATATATATTCATATTACATAGATACTGGAATAAAATATAATAATGAATTGCCATTAATAAAATCATATTACATTGTATGCCAAAATCAATCATCTAATGAGTTGTCTTAGGGTATATCCCAACAAATACATCTTTCCTTACAAGGAAAGTATCATGCATCAACGACTCTCCAAACTAGAACCATCTTACGAACATCTAGATACATTTATACCGAAATGCCTCCCTGAACTAATAAGTACAAAGCTAACTCATGATAGTGTGTCAACGCCACAAACAAAAATTACTCTCAAATCCGTATACACGACGTATACAAACTCCAACAATGCTCTAAACTGACATAATAATACTAAAACACTCTCAAGCATCTTTCTAGAGACGTCTCCTCGTACGTCTCACAATTTAACTAAAGCAAATACTAGGTCCGTCACCAGTAATGCTTACCACGGTTGATTCACAAATCAACCCGCAATCGATACCAACTGTCTCCACGACAGCATTGCTCCAAACCAAAAATCAACATACAACACTATCTCCCCAAGAGATACAATCGATATAGTAGTGTTACCACACTTATGGTATCCCACAACTCCGGTTAAGGTTCATGTGATGTCCCCGAAATGATTAATTGCAATTAAGGCATTAATTATGTTTATATGATGAATTATGTGGATAATTGATTTATGTGTTAAGATTAATTATCATGTTGAAATGCTTAGTCACATGGTAGGCGTGACCGGGGGTCGCATTTCAGGGTACGGGTTATGCATGTTGGGTAATGAAGTGTTAACATGATTTATTTGTTTTGGATGTTGATTATGAGGAAGGTATGATTTTAGTGGAAGTTTAATGGCTGTTGTAAATGCTTTTAAAATACCATGTTAGGGTATTTTATACATCATGTTAATTGATGGGGTACTATTTTATTAACCTTTATAACCCTTTCCCCACTTTACCCAACTCACTTTACCCTCTACACTTAAAATCCCCAAATCACTCTCAAACCCTACCCTTTACCCCCATTTTCGAAATTCTTCAAAGGAGGAAGGAGGAAGCTCCACAATACTTTTGTTTGTGTGATCTTTGTTAAGATTTGGAGTCTTCAAGAGGTATGGAACCCTTCCTAAAGTTTTTATGATGTTTGGTTTAGAAATGGGGTGATTTTGAAGTGATTTATGTGGGTTTGTTTTGGGTATGTGTTGTATGTTGTTGGGGTATGACTTTTGAAGTGTTTTATGTGGGTTTTAGTGAGTTTTGATGATGTTGATGTTCTAGGAAAGTTTGGGTTTGAAAGGTATAAGTTGGAGCTTGAAAAATGCTAAAGAATGGTGAAAATCGCGCACCAGCAGGTGGCGATCGATCGCCCTGTATGAGGCGATCGATCGCCCTGTATGAGGCGACCGATCGCCGAATGCCAGTAGCAAAAATCGCTACAGGCGATCGATCGCCATATTTTAGCAATCGATCGCCGCAAGGCAAAAAGTGAGGCGATCGATCGCCTCAAGTAGCGATCGATCGCCACTGTTTAAAACATAGAAAATGATGATTTTTATTAAATTTTGGTATTTGGCTATTGTTTAGCTTCTAATATTGATTTGTATGGTTGTGTAGAACCATCCCAGGTACCCACAACATCAAGGAGATAAAGTTCTCCAACTTCTCCACTTTTGGAATTAAGGTATGTAAGAAACGTACGGGCATCGGACGGTAAACCATACTTCTATACTATGATTATGCAATGATTGCACAAGTATTTATGATGTTTATGATGATGATTATGATAAGTAAGTTATGATGATGATGTTATGATAAACGAAGATGATATGACGTTTACGATGACGATTATGATAAGATGATGATGTCTATAATATGATGATGCTTATAAGATGATGATGTTAACAAGATGATGATGTTTATATGATGATTATATAATGATACAATGTTATGATATGGTAAGATGCCATACGATAGGGTAAGATGCCCACATGGTAAGATGCCATACGATGTTTATGATATGGTTAGATGCCATACGATAGGGTAAGATGCCCATATGGTAAGATGCCATACGACGTTTATGATATGGTAAGATGCCATACGATGTTTGTGATATGGTAAGATGCCATACGATAGGGTAAGATGCTCATATGGTAAGATGCCATACGATGTTTGTGATATGGAAAGATGCCATACGATAGGGTAAGATGGCCATATGGTAAGATGCCATACGATGTTTATGATATGGTAAGATGTCATACGATAGGGTAAGATGCCCATATGCATGAATGTGAATCGGGGACAACAAAAAAGGGAAGTCAACGAATAACCAGCAAGTTTACTTAACTAAGATTTCATGCATTTACTGTTATGTTTTGTTTATGATGATAAGTAAGGATGTGTATGCTCATGATGTGTTGTTCCTGTAGGTACGCTTTTGGATTGAAAGTTTAAGGGTCGGGTTGAGGCAGTGAGCTATGAGGAGCATGAAAGAAGATAGGATACAGGATTTTTGGATAGTCTCTACTCTAGGAGTAGTATAATTCTATCGCTTTAACTTTCATTATTGAGAATGTAATTAATTAAGTTTTGAAATTTCATTTTTGGCCTGTAATCTTATTGGCTCAAAGCTACAACCGGAACCCTAAGGTGTCATTAATGCATGATTAGTCCATATTATGTTATTATAATGATGTTATAAGGTAGGAAGACCCTACATTAGTGGTATCAGAGCCATGTTAGATAACCCGGGAATGAGTGAAGGGTAGCCTTAGCAATAAGTTGGCTAGGTGCTTCTTTTAAACATGTTTTGTGCATGTGTTGCATATGAAGTATATGATATTATACTAACATATTTTGTTTCTCTAACGATGTATTGTATGAACTGCTTTTGGGTATTGTTGTTAACCCTTGTCTTGCAGCATGGAAGCAAATGTGGAAGTGGGCGATGCTGTGAGTGTTAATGCAAGTGCTGGACGTACAAATCCCCTACCACCGCTCGCTTTCGGCGAAGAACCGTCTGAGCAACAGTTACTACCTGGGGAGCTGAGCTTTACTCAATTTCTTGCATACCGACCTCCGACATTTGAAGGAACTGAGAGAGGGAAACAGGCAGAGGAGTGGTTAGAAAGAATAGAGCAAATATTTGTGGCAGCTCCTTGTGCTAAGACAGCCTGGATCAGACTAGCGGAGTTCCAATTGGCCAAGAAGGTGCTGATGTGGTGGAAGAACACAGTATTAGAGCAAGAGGCTCAAGGTCATGAAATTAATTGGAAGCTGTTCAGAACTCGGTTTCTGACCCGCTATTTTTCGGCTGCCGCACGACAGGCTAAGGAGGATGAGTTCACTAACCTCAAGCAAGGTAATATGCATGTATCAGATTATGCTCTTCAGTACTGTTCTTTGCTCAGATATGTACCTCACATTGCCGCAAGTACTCAAGCCAAGATGAGGAACTTCATGAAAGGCTTGATGCCTGAACTGTATGACAGGGTGGTCACTTATGGCCCTGCTTGTTTTGATGATGCACTTTCAAGGGCTGAGTTAGCCGAGCTGGGAGTTGGTGCATATCCGGATGCCGTGCCACCTCCAGCACCCCCTCAGAGATCCACTTCTGACAATTTGAAACCAAGGGGTGATCAATTCAAGCCAAGGGGGAACACTTCAGCGTCGAGATTCAGTGGTAAGAAGCCCGAGAATCGATGGAAAGGAAGCCGTAGGAACGATGCCCCATCGGGAAGAGGGCAGTCTCAGGGAGACAGGTTCGGGAAGGTCCAGTGCACTCTTTGTGGGCAACACATTTGACAAGAGCCTATGTAGGATGTTATGTTTGTGGCGACAAAGGCCACTTTGCTCGGCAGTGTCCCAACAGGGGAAGACAACAGAACTCTACGGGGAGGCCTGTGGACAGAGCAGTGCAGCACAGGCCACCGTTTGTGCCGAGGCAGCATGGAGGTCAGCCTATGGGGCCACCTCAGGGGCAGGTTATGCATTGACGAGGAAACAGGCTACAGCAGCCCAGAGGAAGTGATAGCGGGTACGTGTCTTTTATTTACGCACCCTGCTTTTATATTGATCGACACAGGTGCGTCACACTCTTTCGTGTCGACAAGTTTTGTGGAAAGGCACCACATATGCACTTCTCCGTCACCCACGCCTCTTGTAGTCTCGACACCCACTGGAAGAAGTTTGATTGCTGATCGGATTGTCTATGATGGCCTCATTTATTTTGAGGATAACGAGCTAAGGTCAGATTTGATCGTTCTGGGAATGTCAGACTTTGACTGCATTATGGGCATTGATGTTCTGAACAGGTATCAGGCAGTTGTGAACTGCAGGCAGTCCGATTCAGATCTGATATGGGAGTCCAGTGGACATTCTATGGGGATGGTTCCCGTTCAAAGATTCCATTGATATCCGCTGTCAAGATGGCACAGTTATTGGAACGAGGCCATACTGGATATCTCATCTATGTTGTTGATGTTTCTGAAAAGAGAGAAGAGTTAAAGGTCGAGGATGTGCCGTAGTGGCAGAGTTTCCCGATGTCTTTCCGGAAGAGATTCCCGGATTTCCACCGACGAGAGAGGTCGAATTTGGAATTGAGTTACTACCGGGGACGTCTGCCATTTCTCGTGCCCCATATAGGATGGCACCAGCATAGCTAAGGGAGTTAAAGATTCAGTTGCAAGAGCTCCTTGACAAGGGCTACATACGCCCTAGCGTATCGCCCTGGGGTGCACCAGTTTTATTTGTCAAAAAGAAGGATGGTTTGATGCGTCTGTGCATCGATTACAGGCAACTGAACAAAGCCACAGTAAAGAATAAGTATCCGCTTCTAAGGATTGGTGATTTGTTTGACCAGTTGCAGGGTACGAGGCTCTACAGTAAGATCGATCTGAGATCGGGGTATCATCAGATTCGAGTAAGAGAAGATGATGTACAGAAGACAGCGTTCAGGACTATATATGGGCACTATGAATTCCTAGTCATGCCTTTTGGGGTGACGAATGCCCCAGCTGTCTTCATGAGTTTGATGAACAGGGTATTCCAGCCATATTTGGATCAATTCGTCATTGTTTTCATTAACGATATACTCATTTATTCTCGGACCGAAGAGGAACACGTGAAGCACTTGAGGATAGTACTCCAGATCCTTAGGGATCATCAGTTATATGCAAAGCTTAGCAAGTGCGAGTTTTGGTTGAGCAATGTGGTGTTCTTGGGCGATGTTATATCTAGCAGTGAGATATCTGTTGATCCCAAGAAGATTGAAGCTATGATGGAGTGGGCTGCACCCACTTCTGTGCCCGAGATACGGAGCTTCCTTGGTTTAGCGGGTTATTACCGACGTTTCGTCGAGGGATTTTCTAAGATCGCTAAGCCGTTGAAGCAGCTGACTCAAAAGGGAGTTCCATTCTATTGGTCCGAAGCTTGTGAGGAAAGCTTCCAAGAACTGAAGCGTCGTTTGACTACGGCACCTGTATTGGTAATTCCTTCTGAGAATAAGAGGTTTGCTTTGTACACGGACGCATCATTGCAGGGTTTGGAATGTGTATTGATGTAGGAGAAGCACGTGGTGGCTTATGCTTCGAGGCAGTTGAAGCCTCATGAGACCAGATACCAAGTTCATGATCTGGAACTGGCGGCCATCATTTTCGCCTTGAAGATTTGGCGGCATTATCTCTATGGTACTTTGTTTACCATCTATACGGACCATAAGAGTTTGAAGTTCTTATTCACCCAAGCGGAACTGAATATGAGGCAAAGAAGATGGATGGATTTACTCAAGGATTATGACTGTGAGATTGAGTACCATCCTGGTAAAGCAAATTTGACAGCAGATGCCTTAAGTCGGAAAGTGAAGAGTACTGCTGAGGACGCTATGTGTTTATCAGCAATGATGACTTCTTATTGCCATCTGGGCTATGATTTTGATGTGGTCACGTTGCCAGTGCGAGTGTCGACCTTATTGGCTGAGCCAGACATATTTGAGGCTATCAGGAAAGCCCAGAGGTCGGATGATGAGGTTCAGAGATGGTCATCGATAGTACTTCGAGGACAGCCATCAAAGTTTAGAGTGGCTGAGGATGGTTCTCTGAGACTCGGTGACCGATGGGTAGTTCCATGTACGCCAGAGTTGCGTAGAGGAATCTTGGAGCGAGCTCACGGGAGCCGGTTCAGTGTTCACCCAGGAGGAAGACAAATGTATAAGGACCTAAGTGGTCAATTCTGGTGGAGACGCATGAAGCGTGATGTGATCTCTTTTGTTAAAAGATGTTTGATCTGCCAGCAGGTAAAGACAGAAAGACAGAGGCCTAGTGGCGAGCTGAAGAGCTTGGAAGTACCTAAGTGGAAGTGGGAGCACATATCTATGGACTTCGTGAAAACTTGCCAAGGACGGCCTCTGGATTTGATGCAATCTGGGTGATCGTGGATAGGCTGACGAAGGTGGCTCATTTCATCCCTTACTGTATGACTTTTTCATACCTAAAGATGGCCCAATTATATGTACGGGATGTAGTGAGGTTGCATGGAGTTCCAGTCTCGGTTGTGTCTGACAGGGACCCAAGGTTTACTTCTCATTTCTGGGAGGGTCTCCAGACAGCTTTGGGCACAGAAGTGAGACTGAGTACAGCTTATCACCCTCAGACAGATGGCCAGACAGAGCGTACCATTCAGACGCTCGAAGACATGTTGAGGGCATGTGTTTTGGAGTTTGATACTCCATGACAGGATGCAGTGCCATTGGTGGAGTTCTCCTATAATAACAGCTATCAGGCGAGCATTCCAATGGCCCCTTTTGAAGCTCTTTACGGACGACGATGTAGGTCACCGCTGTATTGGGAGGACTTGACTAGTAAAGCGGTCGAAGGACCGGATATGATTAAGGATATGGAAGAAAAGATTAAGATGATACGCCAAAAGATGAAAGCGGATCACGATAGGCAAGAATCCTATGCCAATAAGCAACGGCGACCGCTAGAATTCCAAGTAGGAGACAAGGTCTTCTTGAAAATCTCACCCTTCAGGGGTGTAGTTCGTTTTGGTATGCGGGGGAAGTTATCCCCGAGGTATGTTGGTCCATATGAAGTATTGCAGCGTATCGGTACTTTGGCCTACCGTTTGGCTCTACCGCCGTCTCTATCTGGTATTCATGATGTTTTTCATGTCTCTATGTTGCGGAAGTATGAGCCAGATCCGTCTCATGTATTACAGCCTACTGAAGTGCAGTTGGACTCAGATGTATCCTACGTAGAACGACCAGTCAGAATTCTGGATCGTGAGGATCGCAGATTACGAAGCAAGGTTATACCGATAGTCAAAGTTCAGTGGGATCGTCGGGGTGTCGAGGAGGCTACGTGGGAGACGGAACGGCATATGGTGCAGCATTAGCCGGAACTATTTTCTGGTATGATTTATGTTTAGTTTCTTTTTGGGTAAGTGCATGCGATTTCGAGGACGAAATCTTATAAGTAGGGGAGTATTGTGATGTCCCCAAAATGATTAATTGCAATTAAGGCATTAATTATGTTTATATGATGAATTATGTGGATAATTGATTTATGTGTTAAGATTAATTAGCATGTTGAAATGCTTAGTCACATGGTAGGCGTGCCCGGGGGTCGCATTTCAGGGTACGGGTTATGCATGTTGGGTAATGAAGTGTTAACATGATTTATTTCTTTTGGATGTTGATTATGAGGAAGGTATGATTTTAGTGGAAGTTTAATGCATTTTGTAAATGCTTTTAAAATACCATGTTAGGGTATTTTATACATCATGTTAATTGATGAGGTACTATTTTATTAACCTTTATAACCCTTTCCCCACTTTACCCAACTCACTTTACCCTCTACACTTAAAATCCCCAAATCACTCTCAAACCCTACCCTTTACCCCCATTTTCGAAATTCTTCAAAGGAGGAAGGAGGAAGCTCCACAAAACTTTTGTTTGTGTGATCTTTGTTAAGATTTGGAGTCTTCAAGAGGTATGGAACCCTTCCTAAAGTTTTTATGATGTTTGGTTTTGAAATGGGGTGATTTTGAAGTGATTTATGTGGGTTTGTTTTGGGTATGTGTTGTATGTTGTTGGGGTATGACTTTTGAAGTGTTTTATGTGGGTTTTAGTGAGTTTTGATGATGTTGATGTTGTAGGAAAGTTTGGGTTTGAAAGGTATAAGTTGGAGCTTGAAAATGCTAAAGAATGGTGAAAAATCGCGCACCAGCAGGTGGCGATCGATCGCCCTGTATGAGGCGATCGATCGCCGAAGGCCAGTAGCAAAAACCGCTACAGGCGATCAATCGCCATATTTTTAGCAATCGATCGCCGCAAGGCAAAAAGTGAGGCGATCGATCACCTCAAGTATCGATCGATCGCCACTGTTTAAAACATAGAAAATGATGATTTTTATTAAATTTTTGGTATTTGGCTATTGTTTAGCTTCTAATATTGATTTGTATGGTTGTGTAGAACCATCCCAGGTACCCACAACATCAAGGAGATAAAGTTCTCCAACTTCTCCAATTTTGGAATTAAGGTACGTAAGAAACGTACGGGCATCGGACAGTAAACCATACTTCTATACTATGATTATGCAATGATTGCACAAGTATTTATGATGTTTATGATGATGATTCTGATAAGTAAGTTATGATGATGATGTTATGATAAACGAAGATGATATGACGTTTACGATGAGGATTATGATAAGATGATGATGTCTATAAGATGATGATGCTTATAAGATGATGATGTTAACAAGATGATGATGTTTATATGATGATTATATAATGATACAATGTTATGATATGATAAGATGACATACGATAGGGTAAGATGCCCACATGGTAAGATGCCATACGATGTTTATGATATGGTAAGATGCCATACGATAGGGTAAGATGCCCATATGGTAAGATGCCATACAACGTTTATTATATGGTAAGATGACATACGATGTTTGTGATATGGTAAGATGCCATACGATAGGGTAAGATGCCATACGATATGGTAAAATGCCATACGATGTTTGTGATATGGTAAGATGCCATACGATAGGGTAAGATGCCCATATGGTAAGATGTCATACTATGTTTATGATATGGTAAGATGCCATACGATAGGGTAAGATGCTCATATGCATGAATGTGAATCAGGGACAACCAAAAAGGGAAGTCAACGAATAACCAGCAAGTTTACTTAACTAAGATTTCATGCATTTACTGTTATGTTTCGTTTATGATGATAAGTAAGGATGTGTATGCTCATGATATGTTGTTCCTGTTGGTACGCTTTTGGATTGAAAGTTTAAGGGTCGGGTTGAGGCAGTGAGCTATGAGGAGCATGAAAGAATATAGGATACAGGATTTTTGGATAGTCTCTACTCTAGGAGTAGTATAATTCTATCGCTTTAACATTCATTATTGAGAATGTAATTAATTAAGTTTTGAAATTTCATTTTTGGCCTGTAATCTTATTGGCTCAAAGCTACAACCGGAACCCTAAGGTGTCATTAATGCATGATTAGTCCATATTATGTGATTATAATGATGTTAAGGTAGGAAGACCCTACAGTTCACCATCGCATCCTCAATGCAAGAATACTCATACAGATATAACAATAATTTGTTGACACTCACGTTGGTACTCCCAACAAAACTGAGCTGTCACAACACAATTTCCTCGACGCGTTTATATGTATGAAGTCTCTCTTGAGTTGTCTCTTACCTCAAGCTCAAATGCATTATAGAGACTACACGAGTCAACTATAACCTCTCATCGTATCACCATATGATTCACCATACTCGGTTCTGACAAGCAATATAGTGGCTACAACCAGCACACCATATTACTGCAACGATAAATATCATACCTGGCCAGCAAATCGCAGCCTCCTAAGGTTTATACAAAACCACCAACGTGTCATATTTTCAACCCCGGAATACAATATCGTACCATTCCCGAACTACTACCACTCTCACAATTCACGAATCACATCATGAATTAATTATCGTACCACAAACAATTAGAGATAGTAGATCATCATTTAACATTTCTCTAATACCGATACACCAGGGACATTCCAATGTCCGAATCCAATCACATCTCAATCCTAACTCATTAAATTTATCTACATATTCTCATGTGTATGTGCGATCATATCCATCATACACCACATAGATATACGTATGTAGGTTACCCCGACAACTACGTACACTACAAGTCGCTTGGCCATAGCCAACTCAACGAGTATACCCAAAGGTACTACTACTCATAACACATTCACCTCAATACACTATGTAGTATATTTATATATACGACACAACTATTTGTCCATCGAGCGAACTTGCTCCCTATAATGGTAACGTGTCAACCTGTGACACACCGCACCCCCTTACGCTAATCAGTGGCACTCAAATCATATAACTCAATACATACATCTATATATGTATTATTCATCGCAATGGCGGCACAAGTCCCCCATCGCCCGTCATATTATATTATCATAAATATCTCGTCAACCGGTGACGGTATATGTCAGCCCGTGACATTCATAATATCCTCGTCAACTACTCGGTACATGTCAACACGTGACATACTCATTCATCTCATTCCCAGATGATTATATTCAGTTCAATACAACAAGTGATTAATCACTTATTAATCCAAAATATAGAAAACCTAACATGCTTCCATAGCAATAAACATCGCAATAGCAGTATAATAATACCCATAGCTAACATAATAGCGGCACATCAATATTCATAGCCCACCGGCGGTACACAAGGAATATTCATCGCCCAACGACGGTATACAATCCATACCCATCGCCCAACAGTGGTATAACCCATGGTTACGTCTACGGCAACATAATATCATCTCTAAGTACACAGCGGTATAACATCATCTCTACCTATACAACGGCATAATCCATCGCTATTTATACAACGACATAATCCATCACTATGTATACATCGGCATAACATCATCGCTACGTATACAACGACATAATCCATCTCTAAGTATTCAGCGGTATAGTCCATCGCTACGTATACAACAACATTAAATCATCGCTACGTATACAACGGCATAACACCATCGCTACGTATACAACGGCATAATCCATCGCTACGTATACAGCGGCATAATCCATCGCTACGTATACAATGGCATAATATCATTGTTATGTATACAACGGCATAATCCATCGCTATGAGTTATCGGCGGCTGAATGATATCCCTCGCTTCGACATATCAGTGTCCCGCGCTACGATATGATAGCGATAAATATCCTGATCCATCGCTCGATAAAGTAGCGGCAAATATTCTGTACATCAGTGGCTCAATAGTATCCATCGCTTCGAATTATCGGCGGCTCCATGGTCGCTATTATTGTAAACAGTATTTTCGAGTGTAGCGATTGCGTACCGCAAGTGCACGGTGTCAAGTTTTAATATAATGAAATTAGAAGTACGAGTGTCGAACCCACGAGAACTAGTAAATAAGTACTATGTTCGATTAGATTAACTATATTTAAGCTACGATTATGGAAAGATTAACAAATTAAATTGACTCAAACACAAAAATCAACCTGAACAGCAGCGATGGATTATTGAAGAAATATGATCAAATAATTATCAAGACGTCGGTTCACCCATGTAATCCACCAAAAGTTGTCGATTAATTAAGATTCAAAATTCTATGTTCTAGGGTGACGAGTTTTCCTATTTCAATCGTTATACCTTGGTCCGGCTATAACAAGTATATCATTAATCTACAATAAACCACTCTCGTGTCCTTATTGAACGACTAATACCAAAAAATGCTTTGTGAAAACTACTATCCTTCGATTTTGGTAAATCTATTGCTATCACACGTGTGCTAGATTTTACTTGGTCCGTGTAAGGACCCCCGTGCCCTTATCCCGTTATTAGTGTATTAACCCAAGCATTTAGTGCATGTAACATATATGTAGGAGAAAACCCACTTGTCATCATAGCAAATCATGCCAATAAAAAAATTCTTTACATTATTCCATATAGTGTCTAATTTCCCCAACCAAGTCCACATACATATCATGCACCATTATAATACACTAACATGTATGTGTGTATCAAATGTATAAAACACAGTGC
Organism: Haberlea rhodopensis; assembly: GCA_907163345.1. Taxonomy (NCBI): domain Eukaryota; kingdom Viridiplantae; phylum Streptophyta; class Magnoliopsida; order Lamiales; family Gesneriaceae; genus Haberlea; species Haberlea rhodopensis. The sequence continues at coordinate 923,092 of CAJQUN010000113.1, read as the reverse complement.
TCAATACCGTCACTAGTACTTCGATCCCTGGAAGCACCTCCATTCTATAGCTCAAGCTCAACTCCAAAGCCATCGATGTACCAAATCACCTGCCCAACAGAGACAGCCCCCACACGTGGTGAGCATACCAATATCCCAAATTCAATAAGTACAATATTACATTTCATAATTTACACAAGTAAATGCAATTAATATTAAAAGACACTCCCTGGATGACATCATCCTCATCCGGGATCCCCTGTGCTGTTCATGTTCTCAAATAACTGAACATGCTTCCATAGCAATAAACATCGCAATAGCAGTATAATAATACCCATAGCTAACATAATAGCGGCACGTCAATACTCATAGCCCACTGGCTGTACACAAGCAATATTCATCGCCCAACGACGGTATACAATCCATACCCATCGCCCAACAGCGGTATAACCCATGGTTACGTCTACGGCAGCATAATATCATCTCTACGTACACAGCGGTATAACATCATCTCTACCTATACAACGGCATAATCCATCGCTATTAATACAACGACATAATCCATCACTATGTATACATCGGCATAACATCATCGCTACGTATACAACGACATAATCCATCGCTACATATTCAGTGGTATAGTCCATCGCTACGTATACAACAACATAACATCATCGCTACGTATACAACGGCATAACACCATCGCTACGTATAGAACGGCATAATCCATCGCTACGTATACAGCGGCATTATCCATCGCTACGTATACAACGGCATAATATCATTGTTATGTATACAACGGCATAATCCATCGTTATGAGTTATTGGCGGCTCAATGATATCCCTCGCTTCGACATATCAGTGTCCCGCGCTACGATATGATAGCGATAAATATCCTGATCCATCGCTCAATAAAGTAGCGGCAAATATTCTGTATATCAGTGGCTCAATAGTATCCATCGCTTCGAATTGTCGGCGGCTCCATGGTTGCTATTATTGTAAACAGTATTTTCGAGTGTAGCGATTGCGTACCGCAAGTGCACGGTGTCAAGTTTTAGTATAATGAAATTAGAAGTACGAGTGTCGAACCCACGAGAACTAGTAAATAAGTACCATGTTCGATTAGATTAACTATATTTAACCTACGATTATGGAATGATTAACAAATTAAATTGACTCAAACACAAAAATCAACCTAAACAACAGCGGTGGATTATTGAAGAAATATGATCAAATAATTATCAAGACGTCGGTTCACCCATGTAATCCACCAAAAGTTGTCTGTTAATTAAGATTCAAAATTCTATGTTCTAGGGTGACGAGTTTTCCTATTTCAATCGTTATACCTTGGTCCGGTTATAACAAGTCTAGCATTAATCTACAATAAACCACTCTCGTGTCCTTATTGAACGACTAATACCAAAAAGAGCTTTGTGAAAACTACTATCCTTCGATTTTGGTAAATCTATTGCTATCACATGTGTGCTAGATTTTACTTGGTCCGTGTAAGGACCCCCGTGCCCTTATCCCGTTATTAGTGTATTACCCCAAGCATTTAGTGCATGTAACATATATGTAGGAGAAAACCCACTTGTCATCATAGCAAATCATGCCAATAATAAAATTCTTTACATTATTCCATATAGTGTCTAATTTCCCCAACCAAGTCCACATACATATCATGCACCATTATATTACACTAACATGTATGTGTGTATCAAATGTATAAAACACGGTGCTCAATACCGTCACTAGTACTTCGATCCCTGGAAGCACCTCCATTCTATAGCTCGAGCTCAACTCCAAAGCCATCGATGTACCAAATCACCTGCCCCAACAGAGACAGCCCCCACACGTGGTGAGCATACCAATATCCCAAATTCAATAAGTACAATATTACATTTCATAATTTACACAAGTAAATTCAATGAATATTAAAAGACACTCCCTGGATGGCATCATCCTCATCCGGGATCCCCTGTGCTGTTCATGTTCTCAAATAACTGAACATGCTTCCATAGCAATAAACATCGCAATAGCAGTATAATAATACCCATAGCTAACATAATAGCGGCACATCAATACTCATAGCCCACCGGCTGTACACAAGCAATATTCATCGCCCAACGACGGTATACAATCCATACCCATCGCCCAACAGTGGTATAACCCATGGTTACGTCTACGGCAGCATAATATCATCTCTACGTACACAGCGGTATAACATCATCTCTACCTATACAACGGCATAATCCATCGCTATTTATACAACGACATAATCCATCACTATGTATACATCGGCATAACATCATCGCTACGTATACAACGACATAATCCATCGCTACAATAGTACATCGCTACGTATACAACAACATAACATCATCGCTACGTATACAACGTCATAACACCATCGCTACGTATAGAACGGCATAATCCATCGCTTCGTATACAGTGGCATAATCCATCGCTACGTATACAACGGCATAATATCGTTGTTATGTATACAACGGCATAATCCATCGTTATGAGTTATCGGCGGCTCAATGATATCCCTCGCTTCGACATATCAGTGTCCCGCGCTACGATATGATAGCGATAAATATCCTGATCCATCGCTCAATAAAGTAGCGGCAAATATTCTGTACATCAGTGGCTCAATAGTATCCATCGCTTCGAATTGTCGGCGGCTCCATGGTTGCTATTGTTGTAAACAGTATTTTCGAGTGTAGTGATTGCGTACCGCAAGTGCACGGTGTCAAGTTTTAGTATAATGAAATTAGAAGTACGAGTGTCGAACCCACGAGAACTAGTAAATAAGTACCATGTTCGATTAGATTAACTATATTTAACCTACGATTATGGAATGATTAACAAATTAAATTGACTCAAACACAAAAATCAACCTAAACAGCAGCGATGGATTATTGAAGAAATATGATCAAATAATTATCAAGACGTCAGTTCACCCATGTAATCCACCAAAAGTTGTCTATTAATTAAGATTCAAAATTCTATGTTCTAGGGTGACGAGTTTTCCTATTTCATTTGTTATACCTTGGTCCGGCTATAACAAGTCTAGCATTAATCTACAATAAACCACTCTCGTGTCCTTATTGAACGACTAATACCGAAAAATGCTTTGTGAAAACTACTATCCTTCTATTTTGGTAAATCTATTGCTATCACACGTGTGCTAGATTTTACTTGGTCGGTGTAAGGACCCCCATGCCCTTATCCCGTTATTAGTGTATTAACCCAAGCATTTAGTGCATGTAATCATATATGTAGGGGAAAACCCACTTGTCATCATAGCAAATCATGCCAATAATAAAATTCCTTACATTATTCCATATAGTGTCTAATTTCACCCAACCAAGTCCACATACATATCATGCACCATTATAATACACTAACATGTTCTCAGTTTATTTAGCAATTCAATAAATAACTGCATGCAACTCATAAATGAAGAGAGAAAGGCCCTTGCCTTCTTATACATACCATATACACATAATATTGCTCACATGCGAGCATCAAATAAGTATGTGTGTATCAAATGTATAAAACACGGTGCTCAATACCATCACTGGTATTTCGATCCCTGGAAGCACCTCCATTCCATAGCTCGAGCTCAACTCCAAAGCCATCGATGTACCTAATCACCTGCCCCAAGAGAGACAGCCCCCACACGGGGTGAGCATACCAATATCCCAAATTCAATAAGTACAATATTACATTTCATAATTTACACAAGTAAATGCTATGAATATTAAAAGACACTCCCTGGATGGCATCATCCTCATCCGGGATCCCCTGTGCTGTTCCTTTTCTCAAATAACTGAAACCATCAAATTCCCAAATGCCAGTTAATCGTTACATTGATTAACAAATCCGTTTGCCACGTACCGATATCATAATCAAAAATATCAAAATCATTAAACAATGATTATAGATATTCCATATATCTCACTTATAGTTCCATAGTTCTATTTCATCGCTCGCTCTACAATAGCGGTATTTGATCCTCACGCATGCTCAACAGCAGTGGCGTCATAACCGATGTTCGCTCAAAGGCGACAACATCCCAATCATTGTTAGCTCAAAAGCGGCAGATATAATTCCCAAAGTCTATCCATTTATTGCAATATAATGTACCATGCATTAAACAATTGCAATTACAAAAAGGGCTATGCTCGTACGTTATACGTACCTTATAATTCCGTAGTTCGAGTCCAACCTTGCCTGTGTCCCACGACCCGATGAGTTATGTGCTATCACATAAATAACTCACAATTAAACACAAGCATGCAACCACATGCCCAAGCACGTTCACAACTTCCAACCCTATTATTAATCCGTGACGATTACCAATATAAAAGCCCCCCCCCCCCCCCCCCACCCCGGCTAAGCATGCATAATACCCAAAATATTCTGTTTTATAATTTCAAAATGATAGTTAAAAACTCAACCGAGAATTTTGTTTTATTAAACTTTGGCTCCAATCTATCCATTTTAAAATTATAGCATTCCCATTGGAATGTAGACATTGCCCCGCAAATCGGCTAATTAAACCCGTCTCCAAAAACCCGACATTTTCTAAAAAATTTCGAAAAAACTACAACCTTCCAGCGGCGATCGATTGCTGATTTTATCGCGATCGATCGCCCTTAACCAGTGGCCAACCAGTGCCTTATCGCGATCGACAGCGAGTCTCCGCGATCGATCGCCAACCCGCTCACGATCGATCGCCGAGACCTTGCGATCGATCGCCATCACTATATATCTTCACCAAATTCCAGCTGCTCAACGCGATCGATCGGCACTCCCTCCGCGATCGATCGCGACCTGCAATTTTCTGAAAAACTCAAGCTTCCATGGTGTTTTTGACATCCAAACTCAAAACCAACACCCCTAACTTCTTCAACACCTCCAATACACCAATTAAACTCAATAGAAACACTAAAAACATCTTTTTAGATTTTTTAACCAAACCCCAAATTCTCAAATCCAACTGAAAACTTGACCAACAAGTGCAATACTATAATCAAATCGAAGCTAAAGGTGGGGAGAAGAAGATTACCAGCTTTTCTTCAAGAAATCGGGCTCCCAAGACGAGCCTCCATCGATTTGATTCCAAGAGAAAAGAGGGGAAGGGTTTGGGGTGAGAGAGTGGCGTGAGGGAGAGGAGAGAGAGAAGACCATTTGGTATATATAGCACCAAGGCTCCAAAATACAAATACCTCCACAATTAAATCACGATTCAGTAAAAATCATCTGTTTTCAATAATTATCTCTCCAATCTCCATTTCCCATACCATCCCCAATACAAGTTACCCCAGATCCCAGATACCACCAAAAACCCAATTCCAAGGTTTTTCACCACGAGTAAGAATACAATCTGAACCTTTGGATCCTTCGATCCCAAATACCCGATTTAACAATCCTCGGGTGTTCAAACGACGTAATTAATTCAAAATTGCCACAAATAAAATCCATTAAGGATCATTACCACTCCGAGATTAACACCATTAATTCCCGGGCATCACAATTATCCCCCACTAATAAAATTTTATCCTCGAATTTTGCACAAGCGTACCTCACGTACTGCCAAGACCACACAATCCAAACGGATCCATATCGTCAGATCATGAACATATCATGAACGACAAATCAACTGCGAGGATACCGATCTCGCACCAAAATCTGGAATGGATTAAGTCTCCCAAACCATCATAATCTCAAAAGAACGTTAGCATATCCCGATGCTAACCACCCAAAAGCAGTCAGCCAACCATAACTGCTAATCAAACGAATCATTCATGATTCCAAAATAGATATCGCCTCAATGATATCTCTAATTTAGCCAACGATGTTAAACATACATCGTTACAAAAGAACTACCAGTACACAACAGTGTACCTAAACCCCACCCGGTTTTCGCTTTCCAAATCCATCTCCATCAAAGGAGTAGTTGCACCACATTGCAACACGGATCGGGCAACATCACGGCCACCGATCAACACAAAACACATCTCCAAAGATGTCTACATCCTGGTGTTCCAAGAAATTATATCTTGGTCCAAACACATCATCGAGACTCCTCAAGGTCTCAAGTTCCCAAAAGGACATGCAAGAAAGATCAATTGCATTACCGCCTCACGTCTCAACCACGACATCTAACAAATCCGAATCATGGCCATCCCTCGTTTACCCTAGGATTCAACAATCCTAACACAGGGATGTTATAAATTACTCAGAATGAATTACCATGGCCTCAACACACGACAATCCCTCCTCAAGGGAGTCAACCAGACCTCACGATCATTCTTCAGAATACATCGTGTCATTGAGATTACCAATCTCAAGGTACCACAATCTCTCACCGGAGATTCATTCATCAAAGTATACTAACCCGATGCTCGACGATACCAAGAAAATGCTGGCATTCGTATACACACACCGGCATAGATGCCTAAGCACCCATACTACCTGTATACTCAATGCAATCAACTCGGGTATCACCAATCATACATAAAAATCCCAATCTCAACTGTCAATCCTCAATCATTCTCACCCAACGGAGAATGATGATTGACAAATCAACGACCAGTGGTGTGATTCCCAGATCAACACCACACAAACCGACTCGTTGAATCTCCCAAAGATTTCTAACCGATAGGTATATCAATACCGCTTTCCTCAAAAGGAAATTGTCATGAATCCATGACCCTCCAACCTCGAACCACCGTTCGGAAAACTGGATATATTTATACCAAAATATATCCCGAAATCAACGAATAGACAATTGGTTCAGAATAGTGCATCAATGCCACTATTACCAAATCGAAATCTGTATACGCAACGTATACACATCTAACAATGTTCTGTACTAATACCATAGTACTCCACAAACCTCGAGCATCTCCCCATAGACGCTTCCTCATACGTCTCGCCGGAAATATAAAGCCATTACCTAGTCCAACACTAGTAATGCTTACCATGGTTGATTCACAATCAACCCTCGACCAATACTAGCTGTCTCCTTGACAGTACAATCCAAATCTCTCCAAGATAAGATCAATATAGTAGTGTCACCACACTAACTATATCTCACAATCCCAATTATGTTCCCCCATTGCATTCTTTATGCAAGGATGCTCAATTAGAGCTAAAAATGACTTGTTGACACTCATGTTGGTACTCCCAACAAATTGAGTTGTCCCGGTACAAGTCCCTCAAACATTTGACGTATAAACGTCCCCGTGAGGTATTTCCTGCCTCAAACCTTAAGCACATGGTGACTGCAAGAGTCCATTATGACCCTCATCATAACATCATATGATTCACCAAACTTGGTTCCAGCGAGCAGTATAATGGCTACAACAAGCACACTATATCACTGCAACAATACCTGGCTAGCAATTCGCTGCCCCCATAGGCTTATACCAAACCTACCAACATGCCATACGTTCCATCCCGGTATGCCATACCGTACAAACCATTAGAGTAGTGGGTCATCACCCAGTAGTTCTCTAAAACACCAAAGCATAATGGACATCCCGGTGTCCTTGCTCAACCATGATTCAATCCTAATCCACTAGGACTTATTCCACACCCTCAGGGTAGGTGTGACAATGTCTACCCCACGTCACAACGACAAAAGCGAGTAGTTTCCTCAATAACTACTCTTACCATCAATCACTTGGCCTTAGCCATTCCAGCGAGTATACCCAAAGGTACCGCTACTCGTAAAATATTTACCTCTAATGCATGATGCGGTACATTCACCGGTACAATGCATCCAATAATTCATCGAGTAAACTTGCTCGACATAACGCTCGTCAACCGGTGACGTAGACACCACCTTGTGCTCCACATCGGCACTCAAACTATATGACCAAATACATACACCCAGACGTATTATTTATCCAAAAGACGTTACACGTCTACATAGAACACCACCTATGGCATCGTCATCCCATGACGGTATATGTCAACATATGACATCCAAAATAACATCGTCAACTCGTGACGGTACATGTATATCGACGCATGACATCCACAATAATGCTAATAAAACAGTAATATATCATACCTCATCACTAACAAGATAGTGGCATACCTGTATCGATCGCCCAACAGTAGTACGCAAGTCGCACCCATCATTCGTAGGCGGTGTAATCCAGTGTTACGTACATAGCGGTATAACCCATCGTTATAGAATCAGCGGCATGATCCCTCGCCATAGAGTCAGCGGCATAAAACATCGCTATAGATATCCGGCGGTATGAACCATCGCCATAGATGTAGCGGAATTAACCATAGCTATATAGATACCCGGCGGTATGAATCATCGCCCATAGATGTAGCGGAATGAACCATCGCTATATAGATACCCGGTAGCATAAACCATCGCCAATAGAATAGCGGAATGAACCATTGCTATATAGATATCCGGCTGTATGAACCATCGCCCATAGATGTAGCGGAATGAACCATCGCTATATAGATACCCGGCGGCATAAACCATCGCCAATAGAATAGCGGAATGAATCATCGCTATGAATACCCGGCGGCATAAACCATCGCCAATAGAATAGCGGAATGAACCATCACTATGAATACCCGGCGGCATAACCATCGCCAATAGAATAGCGGAATGACCAATCGCTATGAATACCCAGCGGCATAAACCATCGCCAATAGAATAGCGGAACAATCGTGGACTCAAGAGGTACTCACATGCATGTAGCACTTTGTTCCTTTCGGACCCAAGAGGTGGCTCACATTACATGCAGCACTTTGTTCCCGACGACGTCGCTACGTCATGACAGCGGCATCATCGCTTCGACGTGACAACGGCATGCATCATCGCTTCGACACGTCAGCGGCATCATCGCTTCGACATGACATGATATCATCGCTTCGACATGACAGCGGCATCATCGCTTGGATGTGACAGCGGCATTTACCATCGCTTCGACACGACAGCAGCATCATCGCTTCGACATGACAGCGGCATAATTCCGCGGGCCCAAGTGGTACTCCCATGCACGTGCCACATGCCCCGTAGGCGCAAGAGGTGACCCCGTACATGTGCACATTGTCCTTTGGACTCAAGAGGTGATGCCCATTCTGTATAATCTCACCGATATTTCCATACACCTGCATCAAAGTTAGCACAACAGTCCACAAATCTTACTACGTTATATCAGCGGCTCAATAATATCCCTCGCTATGATATGACAGCGGCATTAACCATCGCTTCGACATATGAGCGGCAAATATTATGATCCATCGCTGGTGATACACCCGTAGCAGGACACTAATTGCAATACATTTGCATGTTCAATTATCAATGGAAATCTCATAATCATATGGAAATCATACCCGAATATTCCACTGTCTGTTACCCACCATTCCTGTCCTTAGACATTGTATCATGTTTCTCATTTCCATCAATCTCATCTCATCGCATTCCATATGATCCTACAACCACCATGGTTAACAATACCACATTCCATATCATAAAAGCACATAAGCAAATAGTTGTGTCATACAACAATAACTACCATCATGCATAAATATGTGCTACCCTTCTCCATCATCATGTTCCTAGGCCCTCAACAGCCCCAAAGAGCAAACCACTGCTCTGATACCACTAATGTAAGGATCCCCGTGCCCTTATCCCATTATTAGTATATTAACCAGAGCATTTAGTGCATGTAATCATATATGTAGGGGAAAACCCACTTTTCATCATATCAAATCATGCCAATAATAAAATTCTTTACATTATTCCATATAGCGTCTAATTTCCCCCAACCAAGTCCACATACATATCCTGCACCATTATAATACACTAACATGTTCTCAGTTCATTTAGCAATTCAATAAATAATTGCATGCAACTCATAAATGGAGATAGAAAGGCCCTTGCCTTCTTATACATACCATATACACATAATAGTGCTCACATGCGAGCATCAAATAAGTATGTACATATCAAATGTATAAAACACGGTGCTCAATACCGTCACTGGTACTTCGATCACTGGAAGCACCTCCATTCCATAGCTCGAGCTCAACTCCAAAGCCATCGATGTACCTAATCACCTGCCCCAAGATAGACAGCCCCCACACTGGGTGAGCATACCAATATCCCAAATTCAATAAGTACAATATTACATTTCATAATTTACACAAGTAAATGCTATGAATATTAAAAGACATTCCATTTATTGCAATATAATGTATCATGCATTCAACAATTGCAATTACAAAAAGGGCTATGCTCGTACGTTATACGTACCTTATAATTCCGTAGTTCGAGTCCTACCTTGCCTGAGTCCCACGACCTGATGAATTATGTGCTAACACATAAATAACTTACAATTAAACACAAGCATGCAACCACGTGCCCAAGCACGTTCACAACTTCTAACCCTATCGTCAATTCGTGACGATTAGCAATATAAAAGCACCCCCCCGGCTAAGCATGCAAAATACCCAAAATATTCCATTTTATAAGTTCAAAATGATAGTTAAAAACTCAACCGAGAATTCCGTTTTATTAAACTTTGGCTCCAACCAATCCATTTTAAAAGTATAGCATTCCCATTGGAATGTAGACATTGCCACGCAAATCGGCTAATTAAACCCGTTTCCAAAAACCCGATATTTTCTAAAAAATTTCGAAAAAACTACAACCTTCGAGCGGCGATTTATCGCTAATTTTATCACGATCGATCACCCCTATCCAGTGGCCAACCAGCGCCTTATCGCGAGTCTCCGCGATCGATCGCCAACCCGCTCGCGATCGATCACCGAGACCTTGCGATCGATCGCCAACACTGTAAATCTTCACCAAATTCCAGCTGCTCGTCGCGATTGATCGGCACTCCCTCCGCTATCGATCGCGACCTACGATTTTTCGAAAAACTCGAGCTTCCATGGTGTTTTTGACACCCAAACTCAAAACCAACACCCCTAAGTTCCTCAACACCTCCAATACACCAATTACTCAATAAAAACACTAAAAAGAACTTTTAGATTTTTTAACCAAAACCCAAAATTCTCAAATCCAACTCAAAACTTGACCAACAAGCGCAATACCATAATCAAATAGAAGCTAAAGGTGAGGAGAAGAAGATTACCAGCTTTTCTTCAAGAAATCGGGCTCCCAAGACGAGCCTCCATCGATTTGATTCCAAGAGAAAAAAGGGGAAGGGTTTGGGGTGAGAGAGTGGCGTGAGGGAGAGGAGAGAGAGAAGAGATTCCGCATAATGACGGAATACCGAGTCCATTTGGTAGATATAGCACCAAGGCTCCAAAATACCAATACCTCCACAATTACATAATGATTCATTAAAAATCATATGTTTTCAATAATTATCTCTCCAATCTCCATTTCTCATACCAGCCACAATACAAGGTACCCCGGACCCTAGATACCACCAAAAACCCAATTCCAAGGTTTTTCACCACGAGTGAGAATACAATCTCAACCTTTGGATCCAACGATCCCAAATACCCGATTTAACAATCCGCGGGTGTTCAAACGTCACAATTAATTCAAAATTGCCACAAATAAAATCAATTAAGGATCATTACCACTCCGGGATTAACACCATTAATTCTTGGGCATCACAGTCCGTATCAACCTAAAACCCACGGCCTAATTAACTAAGTCGTATTGTAATCTCCTATGGTCAATTCAATCACGATTACCAAAATCATGCAAAGGTAGCTAATCTTTTACAAGCATTAAAAACATAAATTATGCACAAAGATCATGGAAATCGAATCAAAACCGATAATTAACTCAAGGGTTCAAACATGGGATCCCCTATGTCTTGATAAACAAAATTAGCCAACAACCATATTCAAATTATAATGCAAAAATATGTCTTTAAACAAATTCAACATCAAAATCTGAAATTCAAAATAACTAAGTTCAGAATTACTAAGATAACGAGGATGTCACTCCGTGCGTCACTCTGTTGTTCCGTTCCTTGCGTTGCTCTTGCTCTTCAATGAATTGTGGTATTTTTGTTGTGGATTGAGTGATGAAGGAAAGTGATGGTTGCTGAGTTTGTAGGGTAAATTATGAGCCAAGAGTCCCCCAAAACGCCTGAAAATCTTCTATAAATAGTGTTGGAGGAGTCTTCAATTCTTTGGACACAAAATAGCTTGAAAAATAACAAAATCTCGATTTTTTTGGGTTTGGCGATCGATCTTCGTCAGTTGCCGATCGATCGGCAAAACATTTTGAACAAAATAACCAAAATTTATATATCTGCGATCGATCTTCGTAAGTTGCCAATCGACCGCGGAAATCTTCTGGATGGTGGCGATCGATCTTCGTAAGTTGCCGATTGATTGCCGATCTCAAAATCTCCAATTTTGCGATATGGTCCCTACTTTTCCATATTTAGCTCGGTTTTGGTCCTTTTTCATCATTTATAGCTTATTTACTCCACTCTTATGCAATTGGACCTAGATTCCTGAAATATACAAATATATACCAAAAATTTTGAGCACATTGAGTCATGATCATTGTGTATTGAATGTTGAATAGTGAAAATTTTTGTGAACTATGATTTGTCTTGAGCATCTTAGAGTACTCTTGAACTTATTTGAGAACACTTTGAGGCCAAATTTTATAGTTACAAACTTGATTTGGAAATGATCTAGGCGATATTTGGAACGTTTGAGCATTTCAAGCCTACCTTATATATATCATTCTCTAGTGTCCCACTTTGAGCCTTATTGAAAAAAGAATGTTCGAATTCCTTATGATAAGAAAGTGAATAAAGTTCATTGGCAAACTCATTATTCTATCATTTTATGTGCTTAAATTGAAATTTTATCCTACCCTAAGGGAGTATAAAGAATCTCATTTGATGCACATAAATTTTCATATTTTTATGAGCTTAAAAAAAAATACCATGGATGAGATGAAAGAAAAGAAAAAGGAAGTGCTTCACAATAAGGGCACAAAAGAAGAAAAAAAAAGAGTTGAAATAGCCTTGAGAGAAGATAAAATGAAACCCAAGGGGGGTCAAGGCTAGAAAAAAGAAGAGAAGCTCAAAATGTGCTAACACATGAACTTTATCTGTTATACTCTCTTGAATTTCCTTTCTTTCTAGCCAACACCTAGGCCTTACATTACAAGCTTAAAAAGACATTTTGATCAAAGTCTAAGGAGTAACTACATTAGTGGAGAAGTGTTTGAAAGTAGGCTTATGAAGTGCTCAACGATGATTTTGACTTTGAGTTTATTAGCATTATTTGATCTAGGAGATATGCATGAAACTTGAGATTGACAATAGCACACACACGTTCCGATTTTGCGATATGTTGGTTGGTTTAAGAGAAAACACATCTTGCTTGATTTTGGAATGACACTTGTTTGTGTGTAAGTGAGGTTTTTGAGATGTGAGTTGCAAATTAGTTTGTTTCAAATATCAAGTTTAACTCGACTTTTATTTTAATGCTTACTCGAGGACGATCAAGTGATAAGTTTGGGGGAGTTGATAAGTTTCATATTTAGCACTTATATTATATGTTTTCTCTTTACAATTTATATTGATTCTTGAAGGATATGGTGCTTTGTGGTATTAATTTGCATGTTTCAGGAATCTTCGTAAAAATGCGAGGAAATGAAGAAAATGAACTAAATAATGATAAAGTAATGATAAAGTGCGTAGGAGTGGAGAATACCCATTTTGAGGCTTGGAAAAATGGATTTTGGAAGGTCAAAACGGTGCACGAGGCGCCACGGTGCCGCCTGAAAGGGGCACCCCTGGCAGAATACCATGCACCCCAGCGCCTGGCTGGCGCTTGTGGCACCCCAGCACCAGATGGATTAATTTGTGCGCGTTTCTTCAGCTTTTAGGCGCCCTGGCGCCGATCTTCATGCACCCCATCGCCCACTCACGAGATGGAAAGATTAAGATGTGCTCGGATCTTACCCTGCATTTGAGGATTCATGGACGATTTTGGCACAATAAAACACCCCATATATCATATTTTGAAGATGAGCACCATATAATCTAACCTAGGAGTAGCCTCCATCATGCATCCTCCATCTTCCATCTTCCACCTTCACCATCATCCACCTCCATACCGTCTTTCATCATAGGAATTGGAACAAGCCAAAAAAATAATCGAGGAGCACGATCGAGAAAGAAGTAAGAGAAGAAGGATCGAGAATCAACGAACAAAGTCGACTTGGGAGTTTGTTCTTAATTTTCTATTTTAGTTTGAATGAATATTGGATTTGTTGTGTTTTAGATGATAGAAAGATATCTTGAAAATAACTTTTCCTTTGATATTATGATTGCATTCATACATATTCTATGTGCATGTTTTATTGTTGTTAATACTTTTGAAGGTTTGGTCACCTTTGGATGATTCCAGTTATTATAATTGAGATCGAAAGATAATATTAATACGATATAGTAATTCATTCCGTGTGTTTAAGATTGAGATCGGAAGATAAAATCACATACGAGTGATATCTTTGGGTTATTTAACCTAAAGTGAGTGATTTTCATAAAATTTCATTCAATATCGAATTGTTAATTAAGTGAACGAAAGTTACTTGTTAGCAATTTGGTGGGTTTAATATAGCTCGATAGAGTATATTGAATAAATTTGGAAAATCTGTCACCTTAGATATGGATGGATAAAAGAATTGTAGGGGATTGGTTAGGTGAATCACTGTCTTGATAATTCTTTCTTGTGGATTTTTCTCGTGATCATCGATTGTTTTGGTTGGATTAGAGTAGTTTTGTGGGGTCCTCGTTACTTAATCCATTATGTAATCAAATCTTTATACATATGTGAGTAGGATTTAAGTAATAATACACATTGATTAAGAGTTTTACTATGTCAGTTGTAACAACATTTACAAAATCCTAACAAAACCTTGACATCATATACAACACATGTACATCGGAACAACCTAAAGAAGTTCAACTCCTACTCAATGGTTCAGCTCGCAGCAGAATTCGACTCCCGTCCTCCCACGTCTATGAGTCCCTACTGAAATAATTACACAACATGAGTATTGATAGAAAACTATCTCAGTTCTATATCAGTAAGCAACATCATATTATAAATAACCATCGTAAAATGGCAACTGTGATTGTTCTGTCTCATGCATACAATATGCAAATATGTCATGTCATGTCTCAATTATCATCATGTTATAACGGGACCAATATGATATGCCTCTCAGCTTAATATGTCAAGGGCTCAGCCTTCACGTCCCATATTAGCAGCACATATCATATAACCGTCCTCACATGTTATAACAGCTAAAGCATATGCCCAACAATGACATACCTCTCATATGGCATCAATTGTATGCCTCAACAACATGAATGTATAATACTATGATTCCAACAATCATATGTCTCAATCGCTACATATCAGCACCATATCAATAACATCAATACTCGTACGTCAAAACGTACATGTCGTGCGACACAAAATATATAAAGTCAGTCGTCAGCATTTAATCGCCTCTGTGTCTTGTCCCTGTGATGGTGCTACATGAATATCAATAATGTACAATGTCATAATATGCTTTAAAATCCAATTCCACAAAAGTATGACATTTTTCAAATTATAAACCCTAGCGATCGATCTCTACTTTCACGCGATCGATCGCTTCATCCTTTTAAAAAACATTTTGCCTCAATGCGATCGATCTCTACGTTTACGCGATTGATCGCTACCTAGCGATCGATCGGTACAAGCTAGCGATCAATGGCTAAACACACCGCCTCTCTTGTGTTTAGCCTCGCGTGATCGATCTTTACGTATGTAGCGATCGATCACTATGCTCTGTTTTTCTTAGAACATGGCAATTTTCGTGTAGCTATTCCACCTTATTCCATTGATACAAAATCATACCTGGTATGAACATGTAGTCATGAAACTACAACTAATTCCTTGAATTCCATTTCATACCAAAGCAAGACATAACAATTATATAGAAATTGACCAACACTATGTTCACATGATTGAACTACCAACACATAAATATCATCTATGCTAGAAGTCTTACCAAATCCTGTGATGTTACTACACATTTGTTTGTAGTTTGATTCTACACTCAACTTCAAGAGTTCAACTACATACAAGAGACAAGAGGTGGTGAGAGCTTTGGTAGAGATTTGCTATGTGTTTGTGGTGTATTATGTGTTAAAAATCTGATATATGGCTTATATAAATCCTTCAAGATGACATGCGAATGCATGTGAAATCTCTCTCAAATTCAAATGCATAAGCCACTCATATGCTTCTCTTGACTTCAAGTCATGTCCACATAACACAACAATGTCATTACATTCCAAACCAAGTTACTATCACGGTTCATTAACATGTCAAGTCAATACATTACATATATGTCTATGTTCTCAACTCAACATATATAATATGATTATCATACTCGGTTTCACTTAAACTCGAGTCCACATCATGCCGTAATGATCACCTAATTACGCAATAATCATATTAAACATGTATGAGTAATATCGAGGCATTACAATTCTCTCCTACTAATTGAATTTCGTCCTCGAAATTGCATAAATATTATGACTGCAATACTACAACATATACTCAACTATATGTTTAACACAGCAAAACTTGCAGTAATATGAATGCTCACCAGTATAAACAACAACATAAAACAATACCAGAGAATAAATCGGGATACTGTTGCATCATATGCTGCTCCGTCTCCCACGTTGCCTCCTCGACACCCCGTCTGTCCCACTGTACCTTTACCATTGGGATTACTTTACTTCTCAATTTTCATTCAGCTCTATCCAAGATCCTGATTGGTCGTTCCTCATATGACATGTTTGTATCCAACTGTACTTCAGACGGTTGCAATACATGGCTCGGATCTGATTCATATTTCCTCAACAGCGAAACATGAAATACATCATGAATACCACTCAACAATGGTGGTAATGCTAGTCGGTAAGCCAACGTACCAATCTGTTGCAATACCTCATATGGACCAACATATCATGGTGACAATTTTTCACGCATACCAAAGCATACCACACCTTTAAAAGGTGAGATTTTCAAGAACACTCTATCACCAACTTGAAATTCAAGTGGTCTACGTCGCTTATTCGCATACGCAGCTTGTCTATCCTGAGCAGCTTTTAATTTCAATCTGATCAGTTTCACTTTCTCTTCCATTTCACGTATCATATCCGGTCCACTTATAGAAGACTGATCAACATCATCCTGATACAGTGGCGATCGACATCGTAGCCCGTACATTGCCTCAAAGGGTGACATCTGTATACTAGTCTGATAACTATTATGGTACGAGAATTCAACTAATGGCAACGCCGCTTGCCATGAGTTATCAAACTCCAATACACATGCACATAATATATCCTCAAGCATCTGTATCGTATGCTCTGTCTGTCCATCTGTCTGAAGATGATAAGTTGTACGCATTCGTACTTCAGTCCCATCGCTGACCGTAATATTTCCCAAAATTGAGAAGCAAATCTCAGATCTCGGTCCGATACAATTGAGATTTAGTCTCACTATATAACTGAGTCATTCTCAAGTAGGTAAACATCATACTGTATGGTATGAAATGAGTTACTTTCGTCAGTCTGTCAACTACCACCCAAATAGCATCAAAGCCAGAAGAAGTTCTTGGCTAATGGGTTAGAAAATCCATTGTAATATGTTCCCATTTTCATTGAAGAATTTCTAAACTCATCATTCACCTCCTGGTTTCTGTCTCTCTGCTTTCACACGTTGACAAACAAGACATCTCTTCACAAACTCAAGTACATCCTGTTTCATGCGTTTCCACCAGAACTGTGCACGTAAATCTTTCTACATTTTCTTTTCTCCGGGATGTATACTATATCTACTACAATGTGCACGTTGTAGTAGTTCTTGGCGTAGTCCCAAAGAAGCAGGCACTATCCAGCACTTTCCATATTTCAGACTTCCATCACTTGTTATAACAAACTGAGATGTTTGTTCTTGACTTATCTGTTCTTTCCAGTGTTGTACTTCATCATCAGTGGTTTGTGTTGTTCTGATCTTGTCAAAGATGTCGGGTTCAACCAACAATGTTGATACCTTTACTGGCACTATCACTGCATCAAACTCATATCCAATGTACAACAGGAAGTCATCAAAGCTGATAAGTTAATCATATCATTAGCAGTGTATTGTACCTTTCGACTTAAGGCATCAGCTGACAGATTGGCCTTCCTTGGATGATATTCGATCTCTCAATCATAATCTTTTAAGATATCAATCCATCGCCATTGTCTCATGTTCAACTCTGTCTAAGTGAACAAAAACATCAAATTTTTATGATCAGTGTATATGGTAAAGAACGTACCATATAAATAATGTCGCCATATCTTTAAAGCAAAAACTATGGCTGCCAACTCCAGATCATGCACTGGATACTTCATTTCATGTGGCTTCAATTCTCTTGATGCATAAGCCACAACATGCTTATCCTGCATCAATACACAACCTAAACCAAGTAATGAGGCATCGGTATAAAGAGCAAACCTGTCATGCTCTGATGGAATAATCAACACCGGGGCAGTGGTCAACCGATGTTTCAATTCCTGAAAGCTATGCTCACACGCCTCTGACCATCTGAACGGTACACCATTCTGTGTCAGCTTTTTTAATAGTTTGGCAATCTTTGAAAATCCTTCAACAAACCGTCTGTAGTATCCTGCCAAACCCAAGAAACTACGAATCTCTGACACAGAAGTAGGTGCTGACCAATTCAACATCGCTTCTATCTTTTTTGAATCTACTGATATGCCTTCTTTGGAGATCACATGTCCCAAAAATCTTACATTGTTCAACCAAAAGTCACACTTACTGAGTTTGGCGTATAAATGATGTGTTCTCAATAGTTGTAAAACCATATGCAAATGTTGGACATGCTCTATTTTACTCCGAGAATAGATCAGTATATCATCGATAAACACAATGACAAACTGATTAAGGTATTCCTGAAAAACTCGATTCATCACACTCATGAAGACAACTGGAGCATTATTCACTCCAAATGGCATTACTAGAAACTCATAATGTCGATCTCAAATCAATCTTCGAATAGATCATCGATCCCTGCAACTGATCAATCAAATCATCAATACGGGGAAGATGATATTTATTCTTTATTGTTACCTTGTTTAACTGTCTATAGTCAATGCATAGTCGCATTGAACCATCCTTCTTCTTAACAAACAACGCCGGAGCACCCCAAGGCGATACACTAGGACGTCTGTATCCTTTGCCCAATAAATCTTGCAACTGAGTTTTCAACTCTCTCAATTCAGTTGGTGCCAAACGATATGGTGCTCGTGAAATAGCAGAGGTACCATGTACCAATTCAATGCCAAATTCCACCTCACGACTTGGTGGAAATCCAGGAATTCCTCTGGAAATACATCTACATATTCTACAACCACTCGTATATCCTCTACTCTTCTTTCTACTTTCTTTTCAACTACATCAATAGCGTAAATCAAATATCCCATATGCCCATGTTCTAAAAAACGTGGCATTTGAATAGCAGATATCAACGGAATCTTTGCACGCGATCCCTGACCATAGAAGATCCATTGGTTTCCACTATCAGACTGAAACTTCACTGCCTTCTGACAACAATCCACAACAGTTTGATAATCTACACAACACATCAATACCCAGAATATAGTCAAAATCAGTCATATTCAACACAATCAAATCTGCCTATATGTCAGAATCATCATCAAACTGAATAGAGCAAGCATATACAACCTGACAAGTCATAACAGTAGTTCCCATGGGTGTTGAGACATACAGAGTCATCAACAGTGGAGACGAGCATGTGCAATAAATGAATGTGATGCACCAGTATCCATTAAAACAAAAGCCGGATAAATAAACAACACTAACCCGCTATCACATCATCAGGAGCTGCCTCTGCTTGCTCCTTATTCAGTGCATACACCTGAACTTAGGGCGGCCCTACTCTCTGTCCCCACCAGTCTGTGGTACAACCTGTGATCTCTGTTGCACTGTAATCTCTAACACATTTCCTTTAACATGTTGTCCTCCAACTTGAGGACAATCTCGTGTCATGTGTCCTGTTCTCCCACATCTAAAACATGCTGGACCATCAATGTGTGGGCAATCTCTTCTATAGTGTGAGCCTCCACAATTAAAACATTTCAATCAGTTACTACTGGTCCCTTGTGATTGTCCTTTTTCATCACTTCCTTTCCGATTATCAAATCGCCTACCACCAAATCTCGAGGATGAAACACCTCCTCGTGATGATTTAAATTGATCCCCTCTGTGTCTCATACTGTCTGATGTAGATTTCTGATTTTGTCCTGCATCCTTATACGCCCCAACTCCGATCTCAGCCATCTCTGCCTGGTCAGCTCCTCCTCAAACGAAGTAGGATTATTGGAAATAACCCTATCAAACAACTCAGGCCGCAATC
The DNA here is from genome assembly GCA_907163345.1 of Haberlea rhodopensis. Taxonomy (NCBI): domain Eukaryota; kingdom Viridiplantae; phylum Streptophyta; class Magnoliopsida; order Lamiales; family Gesneriaceae; genus Haberlea; species Haberlea rhodopensis. The sequence goes on along the minus strand of CAJQUN010000113.1, from coordinate 902,583 downwards.
CCTTTACAAATTGTCTGATTTTGGCATTCGTATTAGCAGTTATATGTGGCACATACCTCAAGAAAGAGAAATATTGTAGCGCATAGTCAGCTACCCTCAATGTTCTCTGTTTCAGATTTGTAAACTCATCTTCTTTTAACTGCCTTGCAGCCACAGAGAAATAGTAATTCAAAAAGTGGGTTCTAAACACATCTAGTCCACAGTCTGCCCCTGAGCTCGCAATTCAAGCAATGTCGCTTTCCACCACATCATTGCTATCTTTGCCAATTGGAACTCAGCCAAACGTAACCGGGCTGACTTGGCTAACGGTGCAATGTGTTCTAACCATTCCTCAGCCTATTCCTCCGATTTAGTACCCTCAAATCGTGGTGGTTGGTAACTCAAAAACTGGGTCAGTGTCAACTCCTCAGGTAACAACACATGTTCTACTGGCCCGTGGCCAACCGGTGGTGGTGGCACAGGTGCCAAACCAACACTAGTAATGCCACTCATGGCATCCCTAATGTCATCTTGAGGTACTCTGTCTGTCATTACTGCACATCAAGGGTTAACAACAACATTCAAAAATTTAAAGCATGTTACTATAACAGCATATCACATATCTCAACATGCTTTCAAGTGATTAGGCAACTTCCTAATAAAGTTCCTCTACCCTTGTTCACCCAGTTCTCGAACCACTGCTCTGATACCACTAATGTGGGGTCCTCGTTACTTAATCCACTATGTAATCAAATCTTTATACATATGTGAGTAGGATTTAAGTAATAATACACAATGATTAAGAGTTTTACTATGTCAGTTGTAACAACATTTACAAAATCCAAACAAAACCGTTGACATAATATACAACACATGTACATCGGAGCAACCTAAAGAAGTTCAACTCGTACTCAATGGTTCAGCTCGCATCAGAATTCAACTCCCGTCCTCCCACGTCTATGAGTCCCTACAGAAATAATCACACAACATGAGTATTGATAGAAAACTATCTCAGTTCTATATCAATAAGCAAACATCATACTGATAAATAATCATCGTAAAATCATAACTGTGATTGTTCTGTCTCATGCATACAATATGCAAATATGTCATGACATGTCTCAACTATCATCCTGTTATAACGAGGCCGATATGATATGCCTCTCAGCTTAATATGTTAGTGGCTCAGCCTTCACGTCCCATATTATCATATAACCATTCTCACATGTTATAACAGCTAAAGCATATGCCCAACAATGGCATACCTCTCATATGTCATCAACTGTATGCCTCAACAACTTGAATGTATAATAATATGATTACAACAATCGTGTCTCAATCGCAACATATCAGTACCATATCAATAACATCAATACCCGTACGTCAACACGTACCTATCGTGCGACACAAAATATATTGTGATGTCCAGATCATTATTAATCATTTGTTGGACTAAAAATGATTTGGATTTTAGTGATAATTAATTTTAGAATTTATTTGAAGTGGAATTGACCAAGTGAAGGTCAACTGGCGAGTTAATCGAATCATAAAATAATTTGAGGTTGTAAAATATACTCCGATAATATTTTAGAGATAAGTTAATTAAAATGAAGAATTTAAGTTTTGGGTTTTTGGGGTGTGTATAAATCCCAATCGTTGTCTATAAATAATATATCAGTGCACCGACGACACTTCGATATACAAAACCGGGCAAGGATACAAAAAATAAATATGTTATGTTGGGCATTTTCGGACACACTTTAAAACAGTGTAAAAACACGCACAGAAATCCCGAACCCCTTTTCCTTCGCTGCTGCTCGACCCCTCGCCGCTAAACCGTCGCGCACGCCGCCGTCCGAGCTCCTTCCGGCGCGTCCGAACCGCCACCGCCTGCGTCTTTCCCAGGCGCTTCTTTCCATACCAATATCACGAAGTTTCGTCGCAGATTTCGTCCGGATCTAGCGAAGAAGCGCTGCGGTTCGATTTCCAAATTCGTCCGTTTTGGGGACGATTTTCTTCCGATTGTTTTGTGGGTAATCCTCGTCGTCCCTTAGTCGTTATTCCCCTGAAATCCCATGAATTTTTGATGAACTTTGGTTCGATTTTTGCTAGCATTTTTGGTAGGGTTGTTAGTGTGTGTTCGTGTGTGTGCAGCAGTGTGTGTGCGTGTGTGTGTTTTTGCATGTGTGTGTGTGTCCAGCATGTGTTTGTGGGTGAAGATGGTGTGTGTGTGTATGTATTCCTTCATGTATTGAGGTGTTGTATTTGGGAATGGGGATAGCATGATGAATGCTTTGAGTGTTGGAGGTTAATTGGGGCTCACTTTATTGAATGGTTAATTGTTGAAAATAAATTGTGGAATAAGTCTTGACTTAGTATTATTATTGGTTAAAAGATGAAGATTAAAATCATGCATGAAATGTGTTTGTTAATAGGCTTAAATGAGATTCAAGTGTGGGTCTAAGTTTTGTTAGTGAGGTGAAAATGAGTTGTGATATTTGGTGATGTTGGGCTATGGTATGGGATGTGTTCAATGGGAAGCATGTGTAGTGTGTAAATAAGTGAGTTAGATACATGCTAGTATGTGTTGACATGGAAAAGAGTTATGGTGAAGTATATGCTTGAATGTGTAGCATATCATGTATTTATGATTTATGTCACTTTATTGAGCTTCAAATTTTAATAGTTCTAAATCAAGAATTTTGGAATCCAATGCATCTTTAAATTGTTAAAGTTGAATTTAATCAATAAATGACTTTATGTTGGGTTTGAATAATTGTGGAACATGTTATTTAACTTAATTGGATTGTTATAGTTAGACACTAGTTAGATATTATTATGCATACACCCTTGCACTTCCTTTCCCTCTATTGAACTGGTGTGTCTAGTGAACTACTATGTGAGTTGGGCGTGATCTTGCACGTATGGGTGTGTGTATCCCGCATCATGTGTGTGATGTAGCGGATGGTGGGAGATGATAGGGGTTTTGCATCACCAATGAAATATCATGATTCATGTGAAGATGTGTGCATCAAGTATTGATTATGATTTGATTCATAATATTGAGTTATTGATTTGTGATATTGGAAATGAAAGTAAGAACTATTTGATGGATGTTCATTGCTCGGATTATGAGCTAATATTGAATTGATATTCGATATAGACTCTATAGGAGGCTTTGGACTTTGATGATAGCTTGTTCATGTTGTCTACTATAAGGTACGTGGTGACGTACTGAGCAGGTATATCTAGTATCTATACATTCATGTATACATGCAATTTTGAATATGATGATTCAGGTAAGTGTTTGACTTTAATAATTGAGTTTCATATACGAGTCATGGGGGACACGTAGTGGTACGTGATCCGATTTTACTTGTTGAGTAGTGATGATGTGGGCATGGGCGATATGAGAAAATATCGAGAATGAGATAGTGGGATAACCAGGTGCACATCGATGTTGAATTATTTATGTTGGGCATAAATAATGTATTGTTGTTGTATTGAATTCATAGTGTCGTCGAATATCATGTTTTCAATGATAATGCTAAACTTGACATTATGAATGTGCGTGAGTTTGAAACAGGAACAGTGCGTGGAAACTATACAAACTCGGACTCGTACAGGGAGTATATTTTATGAGTTTTGAATAGTCTAAATCGTTGCATTATGATTTTGTATGTTGATTTGTGATCGAATATTGAGTTGGAGTGTGCTCACCCTGTGTGGGGGCTGTTTCTGTTGAAACAGGTACAACAGGTACGATGCTGCTTTGGCGTGCTAGGCTCGAACCTTGTTGGATGATGCTTCCAGGAGCATAGTATGAGATTGAGCCGATATACGAGGTTGAGCGGTTGGTATTTATACTAACTATGCATCCGGATGAGTATCCGTTATTCGTTGCTCTTCTGTGAGCACTTGTATGTGTATATGGACTGTATAAGGGTGTTGAAACCCACTTTTGTTGTCTTATTAGTGTGGTGTCTTCCCTGGCCGGGAATTTACTTGTGTTCCTATATTCTATTTAATATTGCGTTGTCCCTGGTCGGGAATTATATTATGTGATGAGTTTTTATTTCCGGATAGCTTAGTTTGTGGGGAGACTCTGCCCAAATTTTTATAAAAAAACCCACAATACAAAAGTGGTGTAATGGGGATGGTATTGGGTGAAACCCCTGAGTCTGTTTGTTGGTCGAGATGATCATATAATGTTGAACATTGGTTATGTCATGGGAAACATGTGATGATTCTTTTAAAGAATGAAAAGAAAATGAAAAATTTATACACATACGACGTCATAAATGAACTAATGACGAGTTTTAGTGTTGGGGCCTTACATTAGTGGTATCAGAGCAGTGGTTGCTCTTTGGGGCTGTTAAGGGCCTAGGAAGTTATTGATAGCACATATTTATGCATGATGGCATTAATGTTGTATGACACAACTAGTTGTTATGTGCTTTTATGATATGAAAAGTGGTGTTGCTAGTCATTGTAATTGCAGGAATCGTGTAGAATGCGATGGGATAGCATTAATGGTGATGCCTAACACTTCATGTATTATGTGTTAAGGGATCTGATTTTGTAGGAAAATCAGGAAAGGTGAGACGTACGGGCTTCGGACGGTAAAACGTGTTATACCTTTGATTATGTATATCATGGATAGTGGATCCTTACATGTGATGATATATGTGAAATGATAGTGATATATTGTGATAATGGAACCAATTGTTGTGTTTGATTATTGTGGTAGAATTGATGAATGTTCCGGTAGCCTTTATCTCCGAGCGAGGGAGGTACTTGCCGCTGTCATGTCTAAGCGAGGTAACATGCCGCTGTCATTGTCGAAGCGAGGGGTCCTAAAATTCCGCTGTTGTATTGGGACCGGAACAGTCACAATTCTAGTGATTAATGTGGAATATTGTGGTTATAACTGGAACGTGATATCGATCATTATATTGTGAACTGTTGTATTAACCTGGATGCAGGTACAGGGAGCTAGTGGAAGTTCCGGTAGTTGTTATATTCGAGCGAGGGAGGTACTTGCCGCTGTCATATGAAGCGATGGTAGTATGATATTTGCCGCTGTCATGTCTAAGCGAGGTAACATGCCGCTGTCATTGTCGAAGCGAGGGATATCATATGATGCCGCTATATGTCGAAGCGAGGGGTCCTAAAATTCCGCTGCTATAACAAGACCGGAACAACCACATTATCGATATTGATAGCGATGTCTCATTCCGCTATATTGGTTGGCGATGGTTCATGCCGCCAAGTGTATTGATAGCGATGTCTCATTCCGCTATATTGGTTGGCGATGGTTCATGCCGCCATGTGTATTGATAGCGATGTCTCATTCCGCTATATTGGTTGGCGATGGTTCATGCCGCCATGTGTATTGATAGCGATGTCTCATTCCGCTATATTGGTTGGTGATGGTTCATGCCGCCATGTGTATTGATAGCGATGTCTCATTCCGCTATAATGGTTGGCGAGGGTTCATGCCGCCATGTGTATTGATAGCGATGTCTCATTCCGCTATATTGATTGGCGATGGTTTATGCCGCCGGGTACATGTATAGCGATGCCTCTTTCCGCTATGTCAATGGCGATGGCTCATGCCGCCAGACATGTGTTTATTGATGGTGCATTCCGCTGATTCCATGGCGATGGTTCTTGCCGCCGATTATATATATAGCGACGCCTCATTCCGCTATTCTGTTGATGGTGAGTGTATCATTTTGTGTATTGATATGAAATCATATTTTGTGGAATATTTATGTTGAGAGCAGGGACAATTTAAAGGATCAAGTGTGGATCAACTGTGTACAGTAAGTGTTATTACATCTTATTGTTTTAAGAATGTATATTCATTGTGATTATGGATATTATGCCAGCATTGGCGATGAGTATTATGTACCGCCGTAGGGCGATGAAGATTGATGTGTTGCTATTGTGTTAGCAATGAATATTTTTAGTACCACTATTGTGATTAGCGATGAATGTTGTTGTAGCGCAATTGTGTTAGCAATGGGTATTGATGATGCTTTGATTGCAGATGGCAATAGAAGTTGTGCTATGTACAGTTATGTTATTGCTCATTGGGTATACGTGATTTAGGCCCAAGAGGATATTGGATCGATCCAGGAGGACAAAGTATCGAGGTAAACCGTTTCAGTTGGTTGAACATATTGATATATGTTGATTCGAGTTATTTTGTTGATTCATATTGATTTTGAAATCACGTACATGTAGAAAAGTTGATAATGGAATTGAAGTGGAACATAGATGTGTCATTCATATTTTGTTGCAGTGATAAGGCAAGAAAGGGGTGTAACCTCTGTGATAACACTCTCATATCTATGGTGTATAGTGATGAGATATTGAAAATAGATGTTAATCATTTTGTGACGATAATTATTGTTGTGAAAGCATGCTAGCTTTGTATGTGGTAGGATTAATAATTGATTAATCACCTACTATGTTGAATAGAATACCATCAGATAGACATGAGTTTAATGAGTGTGTCACGGGATGGCATGAGTATGTCACGGGATGACGCGTGATTACTACGAATGTCGTGTGTGGACATGTGTTCATTGTGAATATTCATGATTAATGAATTATTATGTCTCGAGGATGAGTTAAAGATTGATATAAATTGCGTCATTAAAGCATGCAATTGATTCTTGTGTTAAATTTCAATCACCCTATGTGATAGTGTGCAGTAGCATGTTGTGTATAGAACTGCGAGAAACTTTTGATGCAGGGAATTAATGTTTGATGACAGAAACATTATGAATATCGAAATGCGTAAAAGACAAGGTACGTGTTATGTTACTAGTATTTGAGAAATACTAACGAGATTATTTTGTACTTGTCCTATGACAGATAGTAATTGGGTGAAGTAATGTGGAAATGTTGATACTTAAGAGTATGTGAGTACTGTGATTAACATGATATTATGATGCCATTGTGTATTGTAGATGATTCCATCTACAAAGGTATGTCACGAACTATTCGATATTGATGTTGATGCCTTGTGTTAGATGAGTATAATCGTGACATGAAAATATTGGTGTTAAGCCATTTATCATGATTGATACTGATGGTCTGTGGCTATGGGTGTGTATAATGCGTATATACGTATGTGAGAATGACTAATGGGTTTTCTAGTCATTACCTTGCACCAGATAATAGCCAGGAGATGATATATGAAAGATTGATGCGGAAAGGCTCAAGTGTACCGTTACTTCATACGGATGATGGTGATGATGTGAAGATAAGTTGCATACATTTGCAACGACGCAGGTATGAAGTTAATTAAGATAAATGTTGATGTATTGTCATATATTCTTGAATATACATGAAAGCATGGATTGCATGATTTAACGAGATTATATGATGGGTACTGTGATAAAAGTATATGACGGGAAATAAGATTATGCAATGGAATTGTGTCGATTGAAGTACACAGGTGGTGAGATATGACAAAGAAGCTTGACGGTTAAACACTTCTTGCGATCGTTGGTGCAATGGGGCACATGTGTGAGCCACGATGATTCCGATGACTGTCATCCTACGGATGGTAAAGTCACTATTTTGAGCTATATACGGTACGTAAAGTTTACAGTTGGCTTTTATGGTAAGCATGCGTTGAAATTTCGAGGACAAAATTTTATATGTTGGGGAGAATTGTGATGTCCAGATTATTATTAATCATTTGTTGGACTAAAAATGATTTGGATTTTAGTGATAATTAATTTAGAATTTATTTGAAGTGGAATTGACCAAGTGAAGGTCAACTGGCGAGTTAATCGAATCATAAAATAATTTGAGGTTGTAAAATATACTCCGATAATATTTTAGAGATAAGTTAATTAAAATGAAGAATTTAAGTTTTGGGTTTTTGGGGTGTGTATAAATCCCAATCGTTGTCTATAAATAATATATCAGTGCACCGACGACACTTCGATGTACAAAACCGGGCAAGGATACACAAAATAAATATGTTATGTTGGGCATTTTCGGACACACTTTAAAACGTGTAAAAACACGCACAGAAATCCCGAACCCCTTTTCCTTCGCTGCTGCTCGACCCCTCGCCGCTAAACCGCCGCGCACGCCGCCGTCCGAGCTCCTTCCGGCGCGTCCGAACCGCCACCACCTGCGTCTTTCCCAGGCGCTTCTTTCCATACCAATATCACGAAGTTTCGTCGCAGATTTCGTCCGGATCTAGCGAAGAAGCGCTGCGGTTCAATTTCCAAATTCGTCCGTTTTGGGGACGATTTTCTTCCGATTGTTTTGTGGGTAATCCTCGTCGTCCCTTAGTCGTTATTCCCCTGAAATCCCACGAATTTTTGATGAACTTTGGTTCGATTTTTGCTAGCATTTTTGGTAGGGTTGTTAGTGTGTGTTCGTGTGTGTTTCTGTGTGTGTGTGCATGTGTGTGTGTCCAGCATGTGTTTGTGGGTGAAGATGGTGTGTGTGTATGTATTCCTTCATGTATTGAGGTGTTGTATTTGGGAATGGGATAGCATGATGAATGCTTTGATTGTTGGAGGTTAATTGGGGCTCACTTTATTGAATGGTTAATTGTTGAAAATAAATTGTGGAATAAGTCTTGACTTAGTAATATTATTGGTTAAAAGATGAAGATTAAAATCATTCATGAAATGTGTTTGTTAATAGGCTTAAATGAGATTCAAGTGTGGGTCTAAGTTTTGTTAGTGAGGTGAAAATGAGTTGTGATATTTGGTGATGTTGGGCTATGGTATGGGATGTGTTCAATGGGAAGCATGTGTAGTGTGTAAATAAGTGAGTTAGATACATGCTAGTATGTGTTGACATGGAAAAGAGTTATGGTGAAGTATATGCTTGAATGTGTAGCATATCATGTATTTATGATTTATGTCACTTTATTGAGCTTCAAATTTTAATAGTTCTAAATCAAGAATTTTGGAATCCAATGCATCTTTAAATTGTTAAAGTTGAATTTAATCAATGAATGACTTTATGTTGGGATTAAGGGGATTAGATTTAAAAGGGTAGAATCTTGTTCTACATGGATCCCTTCTTTCGTGTCTTGGTTTGAATCACCTCAGTCTGGGTTTGAATAATTGTGGAACATGTTATTTGACTTAATTGGATTGTTATAGTTAGACACTAGTTAGATATTATTATGCATACACCCTTGCACTTCCTTTCCCTCTATTGAACTGGTGTGTCTAGTGAACTACTATGTGAGTTGGGCGTGATCTTGCACGTATGGGTGTGTGTATCCCGCATCATGTGTGTGATGTAACGGATGGTGGGAGATGATGGGGTTTTGCATCACCAATGAAATATCATGATTCATGTGAAGATGTGTGCATCAAGTATTGATTATGATTTGATTCATAATATTGAGTTATTGATTTGTGATATGGAAATGAAAGTAAGAACTATTTGATGGATGTTCATTGCTCGGATTATGAGCTAATATTGAATTGATATTCCATATAGACTCTACAGGAGGCTTCGGACGTTGATGATAGCTTGTTCATGTTGTCTACTATAAGGTACGTGGTGACGTACGAGCAGGTATATCTAGTATCTATACATTCATGTATACATGCATTTTGAATATGATGATTCAGGTAAGTGTTTGACTTTAATAATTGAGTTTCATATACGAGTCATGGGGGACACGTAGTGGTACGTGATCCGATTTTACTTGTTGAGTAGTGATGCCGTGGGCATGGGCGATATGAGAAAATATCGAGAATGAGATAGTGGGATAACCAGGTGCACATCGATGTTGAATTATTTATGTTGGGCATAAATAATGTATTGTTGTTGTATTGAATTCATAGTGTCGTCGAATATCATGTTTTCAATGATAATGCTAAACTTGACATTATGAATGTGCGTGAGTTTGAAACAGGAACACTGCGTGGAAACTATACAAACTCGGACTCGTACAGGGAGTATATTTTATGAGTTTTGAATAGTCTAAATTGTTGCATTATGATTTTGTATGTTGATTTGTGATCGAATATTGAGTTGGAGTGTGCTCACCCTGTGTGGGGGCTGTTTCTGTTGAAACAGGTACAACAGGTACGATGCTGCTTTGGCGTGCTAGGCTCGAACCTTGTTGGATGATGCTTCCATGAGCATAGTATGAGATTGAGCCGATATACGAGGTTGAGCGGTTGGTATTTATACTAACTATGCATCCGGATGAGTATCCGTTATTCGTTGCTCTTCTGTGAGCACTTGTATGTGTATATGGACTGTATAAGGGTGTTGAAACCCACTTTTGTTGTCTTATTAGTGTGGTGTCTTCCCTGGCCGGGAATTTACTTTTGTTCCTATATTCTGTTTAATATTGCGTTGTCCCTGGTCGGGAATTATATTATGTGATGAGTTTTTATTTCCGGATAGCTCAGTTTGTGGGGAGACTCTGCCCAAATTTTTATAAAAAAACCCACAATGCAAAAGTGGTGTAATGGGGATGGTATTGGGTGAAACCCCTGAGTCTGTTTGTTGGTCGAGATGATCATATAATGTTGAACATTGGTTATGTCATGGGAAACATGTGATGATTCTTTTAAAGAATGAAAAGAAAATGAAAAATTTATACACATACGACGTCATAAATGAACTAATGACGAGTTTTAGTGTTGGGGCCTTACAATATATAAAGCCAGGCGTCAGTATTTAATCGCCTCTGTGTCCTGTCCCCTGTGATGGTGCTACATGAATACCAACAATTTACAATGTCATAATAGGCTTCAAAATCCAATTCCACAAAAGTATGACATTTTTCAAAATATAAACCCTAGCAATCGATCTATACTTTCACGCGATCGATCGTTTCATCCTTTTAAAGACATTCTACCTCAATGCGATTGATCTCTACGTTTACGCGATCGATCGCTACCTAGCGATCGATCGGTATAAGCTAGCGATCGATCGCTAAACACACCGCCTCTCTTGTATTTAGCCTCGAGAGATCGATCACCGCGTATGTAGCGATGGATCGCTATGCTCTATTTTTCTTAGAACATGGCAATTTTCATGTAGCTCTTCCACCTTATACCATTGTTTCTACAATCATACCTCCAAAACTTCATACAATATTAAGTCATGGTATGAACATGTAGTCATGAAACTACAACTAATTCCTTGAGTTCCATTTCATACCAAAGCAAGACATAACAATTATATAGAAATTGACCAACACTATGTTCACCCTGTGATGTTACTACACACAGGTTTGTAGTTTGATTCTACACTCAACTTCCAAAATTCAACTACATACAAGAGACAAGAGGTGGTGAGAGCTTTGGTAGAGATTTGCTATGTGTTTGTGGTGTATTATGTGTTAAAATATGATATATGGCTTACATAAATCCTTCAAGATGACATGCAAATGCATGTGAAGTTCCTCTCAAATTCAAATGCATATAAGTCACTCATATGTTTCTCTTGACTTCAAGTCATGTCCACATAACACAACAATGTCATTACATTCCAAACCAAGTTCCTATCATGGTTCATGCTAACATGTCAAGTCAATACATTACGTATATATATATGTTCTCAACTCAACATATATAATATGCTTATCATACTCAGTTTCACTTAAACTCGAGTCTACATCATGCCGTAATGATCACCTAATTACGCAATAATCATATTAAACAGGTGTGAGTCATATCGAGGCATTACAAGTTTAATTTAGTCAGTAGTTTAATTATTAATTCATTATCGTAGGTTAAATATAGTTTAGAAAAATCTTATTTGGTACTTGCTTGTTAATCCAAGGTTCGACACTCGTACTTACGAATCACTATATTAATACTTGACACCGTACGCTTGCGATTGATTTGTGCTATTTGATTTATTGTAGGATCGAGCGCTTACCGCTTTACCAATAACTATACTTAAGGGTAATGGCACAACATCAATTTTTTCAACCATTCACTGGCACAAGTGCCACGTGTTCGACCCATCACAAACCAGAGATAATTGTTGAACCCCAACAATCTCTCCCCAAATAATTGCACTCTCTACAACTAATGGGAATCAAATACGCAACATTGGCTCTGATACCACATGTTTGGGGGGGGGGGGGGGGGTGGGGATGAGGTTCCTTGGATACTTTAACGATTTTAAAGTGATTTTGCAAATGTCGAGTTTGCGTTGCGGAAGACTTCAAGTCAATCGATCAATGAACAATAAGAAATAATAAAGTAAATGCGTAATCTAAATAAAGCAACAAAGAACACAAGTATTTGTTATAGAAGTTCTACGACGAATCGCCTATGTATCCTCTTCCCGGTTAGAAAACGTCCAACCGAGGTTCCACTAGAACACTTCGATCTTGGCCTTGAGGGCTCTAAGCCACAAACAAACTCTTCCCGAGTAACACACTCTTCACGAGTCTTCTTGGCCTTAAGGGCTCCAAGGATAGCCACAAATAAACTCTTCCTGAGTCTCACACTCTTCACGAGTCTTCTTGGCCTTAAGGGCTCCAAAGATAGCCCCAAACATGCACCAACTTCACTTGTTGATGACTTAAACAATTTTCCAACTTGCTTTGGTGTTGGAAGACCTTACAATGAACTTTCTCTCTTGTGAGTTGCAAAACAATGACAACCCCCTCCCAAGAATGAACCAAGCTTGTTGAAACAAGCACAACCCCTCACACGTGTGCTACAATAAATCACACATTCACAATGTATACAAACTCAAGCACCAACTCTCATAACATAAAATGACTTATAGAAATAAGCCTCACATTCTCACAAATGAAGCACAACTCAAAATGATAAACTTGAATGATGAATGTGTAATCTTGAGCAAATCTTGTGTTTCTCTTTGTTGTAGGTCGTTATGTTGTATTGTGCCACCCCAAATGTATCAATTTATAGTGTAGGAGGCTCCCAAGTGAAGACCAAATCCAAACTAGCCGTTAGGAGCAATTTTTGACCAAACTCGCGCCCCCATCGCCTCAAGCGTTCTCCTAATCGCCTGGGGCAACTTCGCAGATCGCCTCAGGCTTTCTCCCCATCGCCTGGGGAGATCTTCAACAAAAAACAAAGCCGTGGTCTGAGCTTGACATGGCCAGGGGCAAAGTCATCATCGCCTAGGGCGATCGGATCGCCTGAGGTGATGGTTTGGATCTGCGCAGATTTCATCTCAAACTTTACACTTTTCGACCATCTTAAGCTCGTTTCTGGGAAATGTGGTAAACATCAAAGTTGTAGACCTTCCTCTTGGCTATGCATGGACACCAAAATCATCAAATTTCATTAAGGTACGAAGAAGTTATGCCCAAAATGCTACAGCCGCTCAAACCTTGCTTCAAGTTAAATGCAATCTGCACTTGTCATGACTTCCATGCCATTTTGCTCCATGATGAAATTCGAATTGGACTGAGATGTTTGAATATGAAATCTAGAATTTTGAGTTTGCTTTTCAACCTCTTTAGAATCACGTCATTCGTATCATCGAGCCATGAGATATAATCAAAATACCATGTTGTGCTCAAACTGGCTTCTATACGAATTTACCCACCAACGGACCATTGGTTCATGTGTCTTCATCCCATCATAAGATATTGTTCCAACATCACACATGTTGAACACTTATTTTAGTTGGTCATAGATATCATTCATTCTCGTCCAAGCTCAATATCTTTCTCGATAAAAAACACCGCTTATCCTAAGAATACGCAAATGTCATTATGTAACTTGTGTCCTTTTCCATTGGTCTTCCTAACCAAATTGTCCATCTAACCATGTACACTAAGTAGATATATTAGTAAAACAAATGCAAGTTTCGTTGATCATCAAAACCCATGAATAATTTGGAGATTAATTAAGCATTAAACTCAACGATGCGTTCAAGGCTCAACAATCTCCCCCTTTTTTATGATCACAAAACTTGGTAAACTTGTAAATGAAATATGCATGAAATAAGAATAAATAAGGTTCACATTAACAAATGCATAGCACATACAAATTTAACCAAGCAGAGCATATTCAAGAACTCTCCCCCTCAAAAAATGCATGTATTAAACTTCAAGTTTACCACAAAATTCTCCCCCTTTTTGTGATAATCAAAAAGCACGCTGTGCTCAAATTGGCTTCTATACGAATTTACCCACCAACGACCATTAGTTGAGCCTTGAACGCGTCGTTGAGTTTAATGCTTAATTAATCTCCAAATTATTCATGGGTTTTGATGATCAACATTTATATAATGCACTGCTTAATATTTATTTGCTAAAGAAAAGGGCGACTAGGAACCATGTAAGGACCCTAGTTTCTTAAGTGCGGATTAAAGGCATAATTAGAGCTAACATACATTATCAGAGTATAAAAGTTCGTGTTGAGACTTTGAGCCTTAAGAATTACATGCCAAGTTAAGGACTATCAAATTGATTAATTACATTCTCAAACAAATGAATGTTATTCACTATAGCTTTACACTACTCCTAGAGTAGATACTATACAAAATAATCTTGTCCTTCATATTCAAAAGTGTTCTTCACAAGCTCACCACCTCAACCCGCCTTAGCCCCTTTATCATGCCAAAATATACCTACAAGGACAACCCCCAAAACATGAGCATATAATAATTCATATTCAACACAGTATGAATATAAGGCGTAAATGCATAAACCGTAATAAAAAACTTCCTGTTTTTCCCATGCATTTTAAACGCTCCCTTTTGGTTGTTCCTATACCATAACTCATGAGTATAATCAATAGATTATTTAATGGTTATATACATGTCATGACATAACACAATTTCATTAGCACCAATTTCCAATCCCTAGTCTGTTATAATAGTGTATTTTAATGCACATCGCTTGTCATGACAATGGCATTAATACCCCTCGCTTCGGCATATTAGCGGCATTGAATAACCTCGCGCAAATGCGACATGCGGCAACACCCTCGCTTCAACATTTGGCGGCAAATATTCTTTCCTCGCTACAATATGACAGCGGCAAGTATTCTATCATCGTTTCAAGTGACAGCGGCAAAGCATTAAAATCATCACCATTATAACCATGACTCATGGGATGTGCACCAATAATCATCATATGCATATACAATCATCATGCATAATTCAACATGTATTTGCATCCACAATGCACAATTCCATATATACTCGCATCCACAATGAGTAATCAATGAGTATAATAGATACATGTACCGTTGGGTGCCCGTACGTCTTCTACGTACCTTTCCAAAAGTGGGATTTGGTATGACTTTACTTCCTTGGTTGCGTCGCCACCTGGGATGGTTCTACACAATCACACAACCCAATATTAGAATCCAAATAATAGCCAAATACCAAAAACTCCAACAAAAAACATCATTTCCCACAATTCAGCAGCTGGCGATCGATCGCTACATCGAGGCGATCGATCGCGAGCCTTACCGATCGATCGCCTCGATGTAGCGATCGAACGCCAGACCTTTCTGCCTCACGACGATCGATCGCGCCATATATGGCGATCGATCGCCTGCATCATATTTCGCCACTGTCCTTCGGCGATCGATCGCTGCATTCGTAGCGATCGATCGCCACCTGTTGTGTGCGCGATTTCTCCATTTGTTTACCTCAAATCTTTTCCAAACCATCCCAACTCAAACACCAACACATCAACAATACAAAAACACTAAAAACCTTCAATAAACACCTTCATACAACCATAAATCCAACCCCCAACCAAAAATAACACCAACCCAAAATAAACCCATTTCCAAATCAACCAAAAACATTTCAAAAACAAACCAAACTCCATTAAAATACTAAGGAGGTATCCATACCTCTTGAGGACTCCAAATCTCACAATAAATCCCACAAATCAAGCTTTTGCAAGGATTTCTCTTCCTCTTGAAGTCAAAAATCGAAAATGGAAGGGAAATAGGGTTTGGAGAGTGGGTTGGGGATTTTGGTAAAGTGATGGGTATAGTGGGGTACTAAGGGGTTAAAGGGGGTTTAATTTAACATTGTACCCCAACAATTAATTCATGATGTATAAAATACCCCAACATGATAATCCGGAGCAAAATGAAGATAGTTTGGTAATTCCTCGTGAGGCGATTACAATAATAACTGCGTACTTATTCATGATCCTTTTTGGGGGATGGTAGGAAAGGGCCATGAACAGTTGCTCCTGGACGTGAATGCAAATAAAAAACATCCCCTGGACTTGGAAAATGTAAAGATTTTCTTTCTTCCACATATAGGAAATCGAGTAATCCGTTGGTATACTATATGTATGAGAGAAAGATATCAAATATCTGGAGTTTCTTTTTGTATATTATATGGATGATCCCACCGAATTCTTTCTGGTTAAAGAATCTCTTTCTACATTTCACCAAAATGCACCAAAATCTCAATTAAATACATGTTCCATCAAAATAATTATCAACCATCACATTTAATTCATAACGATCCTCAATTCCCCAACATGCATAACATGCACCCTGAAATGCACCCCCGGGTCACGCCAACCATGTGACTAAGCATTTCAACAAGATAATTAATTCCAACACATAAATCAATTATCACCATAATTAATCATATCTACATAATTAATGCCCAAATTGTAATTAATTATTTCGGGGATATCACAAACAATTTCCCTTTCTCTTCTTTATCAATGAAATCTCCCTACCAATGATAGAAGATTCAACAAGAAGAAGATGTTTCTCCTATTGAATCAAGGACTCATGAATTTCCAACACTATAAGATCAAATCTACAGCCAGTTAATGAGGTATTGTCACATTTAGATTTTCCAATTTCTCAACAAGAGATGTTTTTCTTACACCAAGCTCATAGACCGAGGCCTCATCTTGAAGGTGAAATGAAAATAGCTCTTTTGAAGTCGCGATTCTCAGTAATCGCATCCGTTCACCTGTCAACATTTGTAGGTATTGGAAAATATTAGCAGTGTGAACAAATTTCTCATATCTATGTTGAAACTTATTTGACATTGATGCTATCATATAGCACCAAGTCTTCAAAGCATCATACCATCACTTAACAAGTGAGGTGATCTCTTCATCAGATGATCTGGGAGGCACTTCAATAAGAGGCTTCCCAAAAAGGATATAAAGCACTTTCAGAATCAATCCTTATTTTTTTAAAATTAATAGCCAATCAGAATAATTTGGTCCATTTAATTGGTTTGTATGGAGACTTGATGGAATCGGATTCACAGAATACTGAGAATAAACAGAAAATATAAGCAAACCCTTTGATTATTAATTAATTAAAAAACTATGGACTTTGGTTATTGAACGACCCCATTAAATTTTTCGAATTCATCACCCTCATGACAAATGAACGAAAAATCATATTTTCTTAGTGGGCTTGGAGTCCAACTAGCTCATGATAGCTCCGGGCGAGGGTCTAGAACGCTTCATGACATTAAAGGTAGCTTACATTTGCATCATATGCAACCCCAAGATATTCATCTCGCGATTGGCATAACCCTACGGACGCAGGTCAATTATGCATTCACATCAAACAAACTCATCCCACGGATGACAATGTCCGCCAATAAGACCCCAGTGTAAGTAATCCAACAAGCATAGCAACGCAACGGAATAAAATTTTGGATTACTATAACACCGGATCTATACAAAGGGGTTCATATCGGATAAAGGATCAAAAGTCTCACCCTTGTAGCGTGTTTGAGCAGATTCCACGAAGTAGCACCACGTCCAACGCCTCCTTCGAGTAACTAGCAAAACTTATCAAGTTTGCCTCAACGGTATCCACACGATCAAATCGGGAAGGGATAGTTTAAGAACAAGTTGCTAGACTAGTTCTTAAACCGGAACCAAAACTCACTCGATTCACAATCAAGAATGACGGCCGGAATCACAAAACCCCTTCTGCTATGAAAACCGAGAGAGCCAAGTAAAAGGCGGCCGTGTCCTTTTTGGTGGTGTGTCTAGGTTGGAATTTAATTGTATGATTAACCATTAATCAAAACCTTGTATTTATATTATAAGACTTTAATTAAGTTTCAAGACTTTCTTAAAGTCTCATGGGCCCAAACCCATGATTTAATTAAATCCTTATAATCATTTAATTAAGACTCTTCTTAATTAATTAATTCATCCCATGAATTTAATTTCCCTTATCGATTTAATCTTTTGTGCGACCCGATAGGATCTTGTAATGTTGGCAGTGACATAAAATCTCATTTTACGTCACAAGCAATGAGCGGTGTCTAGCAACACATCAAGGCTACCCAAATTACAAGAATGTCAATGACTCGACATAACCTAAGAACTTGTGATAATATTAACCATGTAACTTAATCCCTTTGTCCTTTGTGTTTAGATTGAACACGAGTCATGGAATAGTCATACTCGTATATTCAATCTCTATTTCTTGATCCCCAAGTAGAACTAGAATAAACGAATAAGCTCGATATCTCATATCGACTCATTCGAGCATGGCCATGTATTTTAGTCTTACTTGATCAAGGGCCCAAACACTTCTCCTGTTATATAGGAGGGACAAATCCTATCTCGATCAATCAACATCCCTCTACATAATTCGTAGTGTATCCAATAGTCGCCTTTATAGTTTACCCTGTTACGGGTAACGTTTGACAATATCAAGATACATAACTCCTTATGTTGGGATCTCTGATGATCACAAGTCGTAAGGATTACATACATTATTATCACTATGAGAATTGCTTATGACGCTCATATAACTATCCATGTAGCATTCTCATGGTGGGTCTGTCCAGTACATCGTTCTCTAACATGTACCCATGTGTTGATTTGATATCTCATATCAATGAACAATTCATCAATCAACACATACTAGTCTCTATGTAATATCATTATCCCGATCCATGATAATACTTGATTAGGGACAATGTTTAAGAATAATACAATATTATTCTAAGGACATTAACATATATATTAATTCACATTGCACAGTTAAACGAATAATATATAATAATGAATTGCCATTCATAAAATCATAAACATTGTATGTCAAAACAATCATCCAATGACATGTCTTAGGGCATATCCCAACACCCATAGGATGAGCAATCTTAAAGGTTAATGATCATCACTTTTTTTAACAATAAAATACCAGTTGTGAATGATTAATCTGCAAGTACACGGTTGTCAAGTTCTAGTATAGATATTGAAACAGGGTCGTCGTACCCACAGGGACTAGAAATAAGTACCAAACTCAATCAGTTTAATTATATTTAGCCTACCAAGTTGTTGAAAATTGTAATAATAAAAATAGTAAAGAATTCAAGACCCAAATCAACGAGCGCGCTTAAAACAAAAAAATCAATGGAGAATATTTATCAAGACTTTGGTTCATCTATGTAATCCCCTACAATAATCTTGTTAGTATTGATTGATGATCCATATGTTTCTAAGGTGACGAGTTCTCCGAGAATATCTAATATAATCTTCCAAGCTATATTAAACCTAATATCAAATTGCAGTAAGTTGTCGTGCAATTATTTAACAATTCAATATTGCATGAAACTTTGTGAAAACTTCTAGCTTTCGATTACTAGATATATATGGCTATCACACGTGTATTTGATCTCATCTTTCAATCTCAATCTGAAATCAACGGCATAATTTACTCTTCGTATTATAACATCATTTTCCGATCTCAATTATAATAGCATACATCAATTCAATGGTGATCAATCCATGAAAGCATTAAAATCATAGACCATGCACAACGAGTATATGGAATCAATCAAAAACTAACAATCAAACCATAAGTTCTAACATAGGATCCCCTAGTCTTGATAAAATAAATTTAGCCTATATTCATCTTCATAGAAAGAATATTATAGAATTGTTCTATGATAAACAACATCAATATCCAATGAATTAAATAAGCAAAGGTTAAGAAATACTAATAGACGCGAGGAATTGACTCCTACCGTTGTTCATCTTCCGTCTCTTGGTTGCTTCTTGCTTGGCGGCTTGGAAAATGATAGGGAGGTGAAGTCTAGGATGAAAATAGGATTCAAAACTTGTTATGGCCGTCCATCAAGTCTTATATATAGTGGATGTAAATTAAGGTAGGTTTCTTGTAGAACACAAACTCTAAAAGGTATTTTTTTTTCCAGATTTCCTCGGCTACTGATTGATCGGTAAAAAGTACCGATTGATAGTATTTCTTCGAATTAAATTATTTTGGCAATGGCATGTTACCGATCGATCGGAACAT
The DNA here is from genome assembly GCA_907163345.1 of Haberlea rhodopensis. Classification (NCBI taxonomy): domain Eukaryota; kingdom Viridiplantae; phylum Streptophyta; class Magnoliopsida; order Lamiales; family Gesneriaceae; genus Haberlea; species Haberlea rhodopensis. Next base: position 882,346 of record CAJQUN010000113.1, on the reverse strand, counting down.
GGCTACGATCTATCGGTAATTCTTCAAAATTTCAACTCAACCCACATCTTTTTCCGATCGATCGGTGCAAGTCCACCGATTGATCGGTTGCTCTTTTTCTTCAAAAGTCGAGTTTTTGCCGTTTATTCGACTGGTTCGCTCGTTCGAGTCCTTTTTAATCATTTTAAGCTCAAATCTTCCACTTCCATGTAATTGGACCTTGATTCCTGAAATATACTAAAACAACAAGAAATCGCATAATATTGTCTAGGAATCAACATTATAATAGTAAAAATCCTAGAAAAATAAGTTTAACAATGACAATTATCAGTTAACAGAACCACACCCATAATTAAGTGGCAGTTAAACACACAAATTTCCCATGCCAGATGCCCCCACGAGGGTGAGACAAGACATCATGACCCAAGTAGCGTCTTATGGCTTAACTGTTGATGGAAGACATGAATCATCAAACCATTTTGAGCTCCCCTTAACAGCTTGATATTAAAAGTATTGAATCATATTCAAAAGATGGATTTAATTGTTTAAAATCTCATCAAGTGCTCGTTCGTTTGTTTGCCGGATTCATGCAACTATGTTTTTTTTCATGCAACGTCATACGTACTAATAAAACATTCAAACAAACATTTATCATACATCATATACATAATAAAAATATGGATAATTATTGTCTTTTCATAGTTGATCCACGTGAGCCATAACGTGGATCGCAGGTCTGCCTACGATGATACAGGTATACAATGCAATCCTATTATATTTTTGTTTCCATTATACTTGTCATTATTCTTGATGCTCCATTTTCAATCTCAATATCCCACTAGTTACATTTAAATTGTGCAAACAAGGGATACATTATGGTGTGGAATACATCAGAAAATAGAGATAACAATAATAAAAAATCACAATTATAATGAAACAACAAAAACCTAAACATTCATCCAAACACATTGGTCAAGATCCGTAATCATCCATCATGCAATCATATCATATGTAATTAAACATTAAACTTAACCATGTACATCATATTCAATGATACTAATCACATCACATATAATTATATTACAATAATTATTTATTCTATCGTTTCTCACTAATCATATCATCAACTGAGAATAAAATTAACACATTAATAAAACAATTTTATTTAATTTCTAATTAATTAATTTTAATTAATCGGTAAAATCATTATTTTACCTTAATCATCATATTAATCAAAAATAAATTATTAAATTAAATGAAGCCTTGTCATTTAATTTTTCGTTAATTAAATTTTCAAATAATTTGTAAAATCTACATTTTACCTTATAATCATAATATTAATCGAAATAAAATTAACAAATTAAATAAAAAAATTTCATTTAATTTTTAATTAATTAAATTTTCATCTAATTGGTAAAATCTATGTTTTACTTCTTAATCATAATACTAATCAAAAGAATATTCAACAAATTCAATGAAACATTTTTATTTAGTTTTTAATTAATTAAATTTTCAAAACATTTAAAATGACCAAAAAATTAATGGACTCCATACCAATTTGAATCCAAATAAAATTTCAAATTCATTTTTTTCGGAAATTTCTTGGCCCATTTTTTGAATTTTTTTATTTAAAAAATTCGAAAATCAGATACGAATTTATTGTTTATCTTCTTCCCCAAAAAACAAAAAACAAAAATTAGGGTTTGGCTAAGGTACACCAGCAGCCGCCTAGTCATCATCTTACCCATGAAACCCTAATCCTCCACACTACCGCCGCCACTTTTCCCGACGATTTAACCTCAAGTCACGCAGAGGGTTGCACAATCCCATAATACATTTTCAAAAGAAAAAAAAAAACTCGCGCGAGTTCGCTGGTTCTTCGTGCGTCGCAACTCACTGCGCGTCGCACAGCCATGGACTCGCGAAACTTCCTGCGCACACAGCCACATGGATTCGCGACTCTCCGTCAGCGTACGCCAGTGTGTTCACGATTTTCCGGTGCGACGGTGGTGAAGATCGGGTGACGGAAACAATTTACGGCACGGTCAATTTGAGTCTCGATTAAAACTGATTTTAATCTCTTTTCTATATTTTTCCGTAATTTCTGAAAACTGGATCATGATTAGTATCAATTGGGAACTATCTAATAAAAATTAGTTAATCTGATAACGGTGATTTCTTTAGTCCAAACAATCTGACCATATCTACAAGCCCAACGTTTAGTTTGATATCGACGTTTCTGAGACGAGAAATCTGTGATTCTGGTTTGTGAGTTGTGGTCAAAGTTTATGGGAGAGACAATATATTTATAGGTGCACTAGTTGATTTTGAGTGTATAAAGTCCAACATGACAACTTTTAATTTGCAGAACACATATCCTAACAATAAATGTTTGAAATAAACAATCTAAAACACAACTAAGACTGAAATTTGACAATTTTCAAAATCGCAAATTGGGCATCAAAATCACTAAAATTATAACAATTGTTTTTCCACGTCATTTTAATTTGTCGATTTCAGCATTTTACCTCATATATATGTATATATATATACACGCCCGCCTGTATGTGTTTTGTAAGTTATCCTCAGTTACTTACAGTACCCCATTAATTTATGGCTAATCTTTTGCTGCAGCTTTTTAGATGATACTTATCTCTTCTCTTTTCTCAAACTTTAATATTGCCCTTTAAAGTAAAATTATATACTTTATTTATGACCTACTTATTCCAAGGTTCGTAAAACGGTCGCGGAATGGTCGAAACGACACTTGACACGATGAAGTTTCATGTATGTGTAATTATAACGGCGATTTGAGCGAACTCACGGAACGGAAAGACGCTTTTGCTCTCCGGAACGACCATTGCGGAAAATATTAAATTCAATTTTTTTTATTTTAAATTTTAAAAAACCGCTGCAATAACCAAATGTCAATGAAAACTGGAATAGCTGTCTCTGCGACCATGCCGACAAACCACGACTTGTTCTAATGACTTGTTTAAACCAAATATTTCTATACATTTTCTTCATGGCAAATGAACGCCCTTGTTTGCTTTATTTCATTTATTTGTGTAAAATTATACTACTTTGTAACATTTGATGCCTGCTTTAAAATTAGAAAAAAGAGAATGTGGGTGTCACTGTCAACTAAAAGTAGTCACTATATAGCCTTTATCAAAAGTAAAGAAGCTCAGAGATTATTACCCAGACTGGAAGTCATTATAAATGCAGTATAGGTGACTAAAGTGAGAAAAAAAGTTTTGGTTTTCATGATCAAGTTCATTTGTTGTATTCGTTTTAACTGCAAGAGCAGGAAAAAGTTGAGTAAAATCAACAAAAAAACCAAAAAAACATTAGGTTTATGGCTGGGGTTCGGTCATGTGGCCTTGATGACCTGTAATACATGCATGGCCTGTTGCTTGTGCTTCTGATGTGGCTTACACAGCCTGTTGTGGGCAAACCAGTCTTTTCCATTATTTGCTGCTTTATTTCTTGATATTAGTGTTAGCATAAAATACCCTACAAGCCAAACGTTGGCCCGATGGGCTTTATGTACCCTAGCCCAATTAGCTAGCTCATTACCTCTATAAATATAACATTCCATCTAGGGTTACAATATAACTCCATTCAATACACTCTAATAAGCCGTCATCACGCTAGCACTGATGCCAAGTTTATAGATCTGGTAGGTTGATTGAACTAGAGGATCACCGCCATCAGATTGATTTCGTTGTTATCGATAATTCCTTTTCGTGCATTTATATTCGATTTGCACATGTTCTAATATATGAATCAGGCGCGATCTATCCATCCCCGGGTTAGATCAGTTTATGTTTTATTCTGATGCGTTTGGATCTGACGTCGAGGTACAAACACCAAACAGTGGTATCAGAGTCAGGTTTCGCTTTGATTCATGTATTTGAAAATTATTTTTTTATTAGATCGTTCCCAATCGATGCTAATCGTGTTAGAAATTTTCGAAATTAAACTGTCTGAAAAAAAAATCGATACCCACTGTTCATCGTTTTCAGAAGACTTCCGGCAGCCTCGCGTGGCGGCACACGCGGCGGAGAAGTGTTCTCCGCCACCGTGCGCCGCCTACGAATGACTGCGCGTCACTGTTCTCCATGGTCAGTGAGTTATCGCGCAGAGTGAGTTGCGACCAAGCTCCTGTATTTATCCCGAAACCATTCACGTCTGATTTGTTCTCCACCTTTTCGTGCCGAGTTGCTGAATCTTGTAGACAACTCGATGTGCGCAGCTCGAGATCGGCGAGATGAAGGCGGCGACGCGAGCTAGGGTTTCTGAAACCCTAGTCGCCGCGCTTGTCATGGTGGGGAAGGAGATGAACAGTGCCATATTGCCCTAATTTTTTATTTTAATAAAAACAATATATTTGATGATCGAATTTTCGATTTTGTTCTGAGTTAATTTTTAAATTTTTATTTTTGGATCCAAATTGGTTTGGAATCCCTAAATTAATTTTGGGACATATTAGATATTTTTTCGGATAATAATTTTGAAATAATAAATCATAAAAGAATTAATTATTAAAATATGATTTTTAATTTATTATATGTAAAATAGAGATTTTACAAATTAATTACAAATTAGATGAAAATGTTTCATTTAATTTATTTTCAATTAATATTATGATTTGAAAGGTAAAATAGAGATTTTATCAATTAGCTGAAATTTAATTAATTAAAAATTAAATAAAATTAATTTATTTAATTTGTTAATTTTATTTTCAATTAATGATGCGATTAGTGGGGAGACGATAGAATAAATTAATTATTGTGCTCTAATTACATGTGATGTGGTTAGTATAATTACATATGATGTAACTGTTTAGTTAATCTTTAATTACATATGATGTGATTTCATGGTGGATGATTACGGGCCTTGACCAATGTGTTCAGGTGAATGTTTATGTTTTATTGTTTCATTATAATTATGTTTTTGATTATCGGGCCTGCGAGTCTGCTCTCTCTATTTTCTGATATATCCCACCACGGATTTGTATCCTTATTCTCTTGTTTGCACGAATTAAATGTATAATCTTTAGAATTAGTGGGAGATCGAGATTGAAGATGGAGCATCAAGAATCAAGACATGTATAATGGAAGCAAAAATGTAATAAGATTGCATTGCATACATGCATCACCTTAGTCAGACTTGTGATACACGTGTGGCTCACGTGGATCTATTAGGAAAAGACTGTAATTGTCCATTTATTTTATTATACATGTGATGTATGATAAATGTTTGTTTGTATGTTTTAATAATACACATGTTTGCATGAATAATATATAGTTGCATGAATCCGGCAAACAAACAAACAAGCACTAGATGGGATTGTAAAGTTATTAAATCCCTCTTTTGAATATGATTCAAAAATTTAATATCAAACTGCGAAGGGGAGCTCAAAGGAGTTTGTTGCTTCCTGTCTAAACAGTTAAGCCATGAGACGCTACTCCTGTCAGGTGTCTTGTCTCACCCTCGTGGGGGCCATTTGGCATGGGAAAGCTTTGTGTTTAACTGCCACTTAATTATGGATAGGGTTCTGTTAACCTTTAAGATTGCTCACCCTCGTGGGGTCTTATTGGCGGACATTACCATCCGTGGGATGGGATAGTTTGACGTGAGAAGACATGATTGGCCAGCCTCCGTAGGGTTATGCCAATCACGAGACGAATATCTTGGGGGTTGCATATGATGCAATTGTTAGCTACCTTCAGTATCATGAAGCTGGTTGGACCCTCGCCCGGGGCTATCATGAGTTAGCTTAACTCCAAGCCCATTAAGAAATGATGATTTTCCGTTCATTTGTCATGAGGTGATGAATTCGAAAAATTTAGTGAGAGCTTTCAATAACAAAGTCCATGTTTTTGAATTAATTAATAATCAAACGATTTGCTTATATTTTTCTGTTTATTTTTCAGTATTAAAATGGCCAAGAATCCAATCGAATCTATTCTCAATACAAACAAATTAACTGGGCAAAACTATAATGACTGGCTAAGAAATTTGAAAATTGTTATGGATTCTGAAAAATTGACGTATGTGCTTATGAAGCTACCCCCTGGAAAGGTTCCTTAGGGTTCGACTCCTGATGAGATTGAAACTGTCCAGAAATGGAAGGATGACGATCTCAAAGCGCGATGCTATATGATGGCATCAATGTCGAATGAACTTCAGAGACAGCATGGACACATGAACCATGCCGCCGAGATTCATACTCACCTGCAAGAGTTGTATGGTGAGCACTTGTTCTCTACGTTACAGTGTTGTCAGAGACCTATTGCGTGCCCATATGAGGGAAGGGTCTTCAGTCCAAGCTCATGGGTTGAAGATGATATGTCTTATTGAGAAACTTGCTAGCTTAGATACGATCTTGGAGAACGAATTGGCGTTGGATGTGATCCTTCAGTCTCTACCAGACTCATTCAAGCAATTTGTGGTGAACTTCAACATGCACAAAATGGAGTGCACACTTGCAGAGCTTGTCAATATGTTGACTACTGCTGAGGCTGCCATGAAAGAGGAAAAACCTGTTCTGTTGATTAATTTTTCTTCTAAAGCCAAGACGAGTTCTTGGCCTAAGAATATGAAGGATACTAGGAAGCGTTCTCAGCTGCACCATGAAAGAAAAAGGCTAAGGGGCCGACTGCGTCAATTAATGAAGAACAAAAATGCTTCCATTGCGGCAAACCTGGGCATTGGAGGAGAAACTGAAAGGAATATCAGGATCAGAAACGTTCTGGACCAGGTATATTCTTTGTTGAAGTTAATGTTTCCATTAGTTCAGCTTCTTGGGTATTGGATACCGGTTGTGGATCACATCTGTGTAATAATATGCAGGTGATGACAAGAAGCAGCAAGCTGCAAAACGATGAGATATTTTTGAGGCTTGGAAATGGTGCAAGGGTTACAGCCACATCTATTGGAAAAGTTAATTTAGCTCTAGATTCGGGTTTGATTTAGTTTTAAACGATTGTTTATTTGTTCCAGACTTGATTAAGAATATTATTTCTATTCCTGTTTTGGATAGAGAATGTTTTCTTTTAATATTTCAAATGAGATTTGTCATATTTTAAAGAATGGTTCCACTATTGGTTCTGGCACTTTGTTAAATGATCTGTATGATTTGAAACTAGCTGATACACCGGTTTACTTTCAACAAAAGGGAAAACGTAAGGCTGATAATCTATCTCCTGCACATATTTGGCATGCTAGGTTTGGTCATATTTCTAAGGGAAGGATGAGTAAACTGGTGAGTGAAAAATTGTTTGATTCATCAGACTTGGATTCATTACCCACTTGCAAATCTTGTCTCAAGGGAAAAATGACAAAAAGACCTTTCGGTGGTCATCCTGAGCCAAACAAAAGTTTGTTGGATTTGATCCATTCGGATGTTTGTGGGCCGTTAAGTGTGAACGGACGAGGAGGATATTCTTACTTAATTACCTTTTATAGATGATTACTCGTGATTTGGGTATGTCTATCTTATGAGGTACAAGTCTGAATCTTTTGAAAAGTTCAAAGAATTCAGACATGAAGTAGAAAAACAACTAGGAACAAGTGTTAAAGCACTTCGATCTGATCGGTGGTGAATACTTGAGCACGAAGTTCATAGATTATCTTAAAGAGAATGGGATTCTCTCCCAGTTGACTCCGCCTGGAACACCACAACTTAATGGTGTGGCTGAGCGAAGGAATCAGGCTTTAGATATGGTTCGATCAACTATGAGTTCCACTGAGCTTTCGACATCGTTTTGGGATATGCGCTTGAAACAGCATGTCATTTGTTGAACAGAGTTCCTTCAAAGACAGTTATTTCTACTCAATATATGATATGGAATGGAAAATCGCCTAATTATAATTATTTAAAGGTTTGGGGTTGCAATGCTTACTTGAAGCAGATGATAGATGACAAACTGGATATGAGATCCATATTATGTTACTTTGTGGGATATCCTAAAGATACTAGATGTTATTATTTTATAACCCACGGGAACAAAAGGTGTTTGTTTCCAGAAATGCTACATTCTTAGACAATGAGTTTCTGAAGAATATAGATGGGAATAGTTCAAGAACCACAAATGTCTACCCCAATGGAAGCAAGTATAATTTATGAACCATCAATTGAACCTGAAATACACGCACCAAGGAGATCTGAAAGGGTTTCAAGTGCTCCTGATAGAATGAATATACTCCTTGAAAGTAGTCAAGAAATAGACCAGGGATATGATCCTTGGATTTTCAAGGAGGCGATGACTGATATTGATTCGGGACATTGGCAAGATGCCATGAAATCTGAAATGGACTCCATGTACTCTAATAAGATATGGACCTTAGTGCGTCCTCCTGTGGGAATTGTTCCCATAGGTTGCAAATGGATCTATAAGCGAAAGCTTGGGGTGGATGGAAAGGTGATTGCCTATAAGGCACGTTTGGTTGCAAAAGGTTATACTCAAAGACAAGGAGTTGACTATGAGGAAACTTTTTCACCAGTAGCAATGCTGAAGTCTATTCGGGTTTTATTAGCAATATCTGCATATTATGACTATGAGATATGGCAAATGGATGTGAAGACTACTTTTCTCAATGGTGACATTGATGAAGAGATTTATATGAAGCAGCCAGAAGGCTTCACATCCATTGGGAGTGAGCAAAAAATTTCCAAACTCTAGAGGTCCATTTATGGGCTAAAGCAGGCGTCCCGAAGTTGGAATATCCGTTTTGATAACACTATCAAAGAGTTTGTTTTGTTAAAAATCAGGAAGAAGCATGTGTATACAAGAAGGTTAGTGGGAGCGCGGTTACATTTGTAGTGCTATATGTCGATGATATCCTACTCACTGGGAATATTATAGGATTGCTGAAATTGACTAAAGCATGGTTATCTACTAAGTTCTCAATGATAAACTTGGGAGAAGCATCATATGTGCTTGGCATAAAGATCTATAGGGATAGATCTAAGAGGATGTTGGGGCTCTTTCAATCTATGTACATAAATACTGTGCTAAAAAGGTTTAGCATGGAACAGTAAAAAAGGGATATCTTCCAACATGTCATGATGTTCATCTCTCGAGGTCAATGAGCCCTAAGACTGATGAAGAGAGAGAAAAGATGGCATCAATACCCTATGCTTCGGCTGTTGGTAGCATAATGTATGTTATGGTATGTACTAGGCCTGATGTGGTATATGCTCTTAGTGTAACGAGCAGATATCAGGCAGATCCCGGTGAAGGTCACTGGAAAGCTGTGTAAACAATCCTTAAGTACTTACGAAGAACTCAGAATATGTTCATGGTCGATGTCCGGATTTGTATTTAGGCTTAATGGTGGTGCTGTCTCTTGGAAGAGTTCCAAGCAAGACACCACAACGGATTCCACCACTGAAGTTGAATACATTGCAACATCAGATGCAGCAAAAGAGGCAGTTTGGATGAGAAATTTCATCCAAGAGTTGGGTGTAATTTCTAGTACAGTTGACCCAGTCTCTGTGTACTGTGACAACAATGGAGCTATTGTACAAGCAAAAGAGCCGAGATCTCATCAAAAATTCAAAAATATACTGAGAAAATACCATCTAATTCGAGAGATAGCTGGCAGAGGCGACATCCTTATCGAGAGAGTTGCTTCAACAGACAATGTGGCAGATCCACTGACGAAGCCTTTACCACGACTGGTGTTCGAGAGACATCTTGAGAAGATGGGCTTGAGGAACATGGGTAGTTGGCTCTAGGAGATTATTATAGTCATAAATGATATCATTTGAATCAATAGTTGATTGATTGTATTTATAATCATATTGTGACAGATCTTTGTTTGGTTATTAAGAAATGTGGCATTCTTCATCTATTTACCCGTGTATCATGATGCATTGATGAAGTCCTTGAGATTGCTATAGTCCATAGAATGTGCTGACTTCTCCAAGCCAACGCCGATGAAACGCGGCAAATTACACTAGACACATCATGAATACCAGTCTCTAAAGAGGATATATCGATATCCCATTCTCGAAGGCTCATCGACCAGGAACATTTAGAAATCGCAGACGAGAATGTATTTCATGGTCACCATCATATGCGTTGGCTTGGAGAAGTCAGCACACATGAATAGATGATCATTAGAAATGAGTTCACTGAACGACTCTACTCGGAATTCTATAAGTGGTTACCATTTGTCGAGTATATAATTCCTAGTCATAGTTGTGCACCATTACTCCTCATTACCCGAGACATCATTGAGGTCTTGATAGATAGCTGTGTACTTTGATTTAATGACTGATCACATGTGGGTCATAAAATTGTTATTTTGGATATGCAGTGATGATGTCAGAGACCCATGATTGTTGTTCGGGATTCACCACTGGTCTTGATGAACCAGGATGTCCTATGTGTTTTTCGGTATATGATTCAAGGAATCTCTGGACAGATTGGGTAGTGGTTGTGAAAAAAGAGTTTTTCATATACACACACAATGAGTCATATAACGTGAAACAAATACATAGTTATTGAAATCATAAGGGGCCTGGACCAACCAATGCCCTAGATTCAATCGGGACATATTGAGTGAAAGGAATGTACTGAACGCTAACTATGGCTGACAGGTTCTCGTACGTTGCTAGTCATTTGTATCTAGGTCTTCATGAAGCGCAGATGCTATGCGCTACCCACGATCAGTAGGTTGTTGCTGGAATTTTATTTCCGTCATTGTCTATTAAAGGAGTTTAATTGACAATGGGGCATTCAGGGTAAGCCCAAAGAAGTTGTTTGACTTCTAAAATCACAAAGGTTGTGATCTTACTGCTATGATACACTTGATCCTCACTGGGTCACAATCAACTGTGTGACATCCCCGAAATGGTTAATTGCTATTTGGCTCTAATTATGTTTACATGATTAATTATGTGGTAATTGATTATGTGTTGGGATTTATTTACCTTATATGGAAATGCATGGTCATGTGGTAGGGTTGACCGGGGATTGCATTTTAGGGTGCATGTGGTGCATGTTGGGTAAATATTATTGGAAGCATGATTTATTTGCATTGGTTAGCAATTAATTGGAAATCATGTGTTTAATTGATATTTGGTGCATTTTGAGTAAATGCTTTGAAAATATCTTGTTGGGGTGTTTTATACACCATGGAATTAATTGGTATGCATTTGATTTAATAAAACCCACCCTTTTATTCCCAACTCTTATTTCACTTTACCAAAATCATTTCCAACACCCAAACCCTTCCCTCTTCTTCACATTTTCGAGCTCAAGCCTAGGGTTGAGGAGAAACCTTTCAAAAATCTTGATTTGTGGAGCATATTGGGTGATTTGAGATCCCCAAGAGGTATGGGTACCTCATGCTTTAATTTTGTGAAGTTTTGTTTGAGTTTGGTTTGGTTTTGATTGGTTTTAAAATGGGTTTTGTTGGGTTGTTGTGGGTTTGGTTAATGGTTGGATTTTTGGTTGTTTTAAGGTGCATTTTGGAAGTTTATGTTGTTATTTGAGTTGTTGGTTTGTTGGTTAAGAGTTGGAATGGGTTGGAAAGGTTTTGAGATGCAAAAATGGTGGATTTTCGGGTTACAGGGGATGGCGATTGATCGCCCATTCCAGGCGATCGATCGCGCCCAGGCAGTGGGCTTTTCAAGCCTTTGGCGATCGATCGCCACTCTTGGGCGATCGATCGGCGGGTCTGGCGATCGATCGCGCCAGGGGTGGCGATCGATCGCCGAAGGGGTGCAAATTTGGTACTCGGGCAGTAGGGTTTGGCGATCGATCGCCGTGAGGGGCGATCGATCGCGAAGGCCAGAATTTTGTATTTTTGGATTTTTTTGTGGGATTTTTGGTATTGGACTATTATTGGGTTCTAATATTGGTATTTGTGAATATGTAGAACCAACCCAGGTGGCAACACAGTCAAGGCATTGAAGTCCTACCATATCCTACATTTTGGAAAGGTACGTAGTGGACGTACGGGCACCCAACGGTAACATGTATTTTATATACTCATTGTTTATGCATTGTGGATGCGAGTATATATGTGGTATTGCATTGTGAATGCATATACATGTTGATTTATGCCATATGAGGTATTGCATTGTGGATGTATATACATGGTAATTTATGCATATTGATGATAGATGCATATTATGATTATTGGATGCACATCCCATGAGTCGTGGTCATCCTTTGATGATTTTAATGCTTGCCGCTTTTTGTATTGGTTCCGTTAAATGTGAAGCGAGGGGTGGGAGCGCCGCATGTCACATTTGAGCGTGGTTGTCATATGGGGCGAGGAAAGGGTATTTGCCGCTCTCTGTGAAGCGAGGGGTGGGAGCGCCGCATGTCCATTGTAGCGAGGTTATCCTATGCCGCCCATATGAAAATAAGCGAGGGGCATTAAAATACATTGTGATGGACAGACTAGGGAATAGTGACCAATATGTGGTACAGTTGAGATGGTATATGATGTCATGACATATTTTGGCCATTAAAAATAATCTGTTGATTATACTCATGAGTTGTGGTACAGGGACAACCAAATGGGAAGCGTTTGAAATGCATGGAAAACAGGAAGTGTTTTATATTGATTATGCATTTACGCTTTATCTTCATATTGTGTTGAATATGAATGATTATTATTGCTCATGTTTGGGGGTCGTCCTTGTAGGTACCTTTTTGGCATGATAGAAGGGCTTGGACGGGTTGAGACAGTGAGCTTCAAGAGCATCTTTGGTAGATGAAAGGACAGGATTCTTTTGTATAGTGCCTACTCTAGGAGTAGCGTAAAACTATAGTGAACACATTCATTGACTGGAATGTAATTAATCCTTTTGGTAGTCCTTTATTTTGGCATGTAAATGCTTAAGCTCATAGACTCCACTTGTTTATTATACTCTGATCATTGTTATTAGCTCTATTATGCCTTAATTCCGCACTTAAGGATTAGGGTCCTTACATTAGTGGTATCAGAGCAGTGGTTAGAGAACCCTGGAACGAGTGAAGGGTAGCCTTAGCATGTTTGGCTAGGTGCTTACATTTGAAGCATGTTTATGCATGTGGTGCATATTGGTGTACATTTGGTTATACTAACATGCTTATATCACTCCTGTTATCTAACGACATGATATATATATTGCTTTGGATTGTTGTTAACATTTGTGTTACAGCATGGCTGCTAATGAGGAAGTCGGAGATGTTGGGAGTGTAAATGCGAGTATTGGACAGGCTAATCCTCTACCTCCACCGGCTGTGGGAATGGAACCAGTGGTCCAGTTATTGCTACCGGGTGAGATTAGCTTGACGCAGTTTCTGTCTTATCATCCGCCCCGGTTTGAGGGGACAGAGTCCGGAGAAGAGGCTAAAGAGTGGTTAGAAAGACTTGAGCAGATCTTTGTATCGGCTCCTTGTGCTGTGACGGCTTGGCTGAGGCTAGCGGAGTTTCAATTAGCCAAGAAACCACTGATGTGGTGGAGGAGCACAGTAATGGAAATGAGAGCACTGGGTGCTGTGATTGACTGGACGCTCTTCAGGACCAGGTTCTTGAACCGTACTTCTCCGCGGCAGCAAGGCAGACAAAAGAGGATGAATTTGCAAGTCTGAGGCAGGGGAACATGACAGTGGCAGACTATGCCACACAGTACTCATCACTACTTAGGTATGTCCCCCATATTGCCTCTGATGGACGTGCCAAGATGAGAAATTTCATGAAAGGACTGCGACCGGAGCTCTATGACCGGGTTATCATCAATAACCCAACTTCTTTTGATGATGCTCTCACAAGAGCGGAGCTTGCTGAGCTAGGAGTGGGAGCTTATGCCATGCCACCACCGGTACCGCAACAGAGGCAGACTAGTGACAGTTTGAGGCCTCGGGGTGAGCCATTTAAGCCCCGTGGTGCCTCTTCATCTTCGCGGTATGGTGGAAAGAAATACTTTGGTCAGAAACAGGATGGCAAGAAAGGAAATTGGTCGGCCAATCGAGGATCTTCACAAGGGGATAGGCCGGGAGAGCCGAGGTGCAACAACTGTGGAGGACCACATTCTTCAAACAAGTGTCCTGCATGTTATGTCTGTGGCAAGATGGGCCACATTGCTCGGTATTGTCCCACCAGGGGAGGCCAGTCAGAGTATCAGGGCAGCAGGCTTTTGTTTGAGGACAGGACAGTGCAGCAGAGGCAGCAGTTTGGGCCTCGTCCATCGGGAGGTCAGACAGTGGGACCACCCCAGGGGCAAGTATACGCACTGACCAGGGAGCAGGCTCAGGCAGCTCCAGAGGAGGTGATTGCCGGTACGTGTCATTTATTTACGTACCCTGCTTTTGTTTTGATAGATACAGGTGCCTCTCATTCCTTTGTGTCTGTGGGATTTGTGGAAAGACACCATATGCGCACGTCTCATTTGCCCACGCCTCTCCTTGTCTCGACACCCACTGGAAGAAACGTCGTTGCTGATCAGTTTTTGGCAGATAGCCTCATTTATTTTGAGGGCAACGAGTTGAGATCAGACTTGATTGTGCTGGGTATGTCAGATTTTGACTGCATCTTGGGTATTGATGTTCTGAACAGATATCAGGCAGTGGTAGATTGCCGACAGAGGACAGTGAAGTTCAGACCTGAGTTGGGCAGTCAGTGGACTTTCTTTGGCAACGGGTCTCGTGCGAAGATTCCGTTGATTTCAGCGATCAAGATGTCTCAGTTGTTGGAACGTGGACACACGGGCTATCTTATTTATGCCGTGGACACGTCTGGAAGAGTAAAGAACTGAGAGTTGAGGATGTACCAGTTGTGGCAGAATTTGCTGATGTATTTCCAGAAGAGATCCCAGGATTTCCACCGGCCAGGGAAGTTGAATTTGGGATCGAGTTGTTGCCAGGGACATCCGCTATCTCTCGTGCACCTTATAGGATGGCACCGGCAGAGTTGAGAGAGTTGAAAGAGCAGTTGCAGGATCTCCTTGACAAGGGTTATATACGCCCGAGCGTGTCGCCATGGGGCGCACCAGTTCTCTTTGTGAAGAAGAAGGACGGTTCGATGCGGTTGTGCATCGATTACCGGCAGCTGAACAAGGCTACAGTGAAGAACAAGTATCCTCTCCCAAGGATAGACGACTTGTTTGATCAGTTGCAAGGTACCAGGGTGTATAGCAAGATTGATTTGAGATCCGGGTATCATCAGATTCGGGTCAGAGAAGAAGATGTGCAGAAGACAGCGTTCCGGACTCGATACGGGCATTATGAGTTCTTAGTAATGCCGTTCGGTGTGACGAACGCCCCGGCCGTCTTTATGAGTCTGATGAACAGAGTGTTTCAGCCGTATCTTGATCAGTTCGTCATCGTGTTTATTGACGACATTCTTATCTACTCCCGGAGTGAGGAAGATCATGTGAAACACTTGAGGACAGTGCTTCAGATTCTCAGAGAGCATCAGTTGTATGCTAAGCTCAGTAAGTGCGAGTTTTGGCTGAGCAGAGTAGTGTTTCTGGGGCATGTCATTTCGAGCAGCGGGATATCAGTGGACCCCAAGAAGATTGAGGCTGTGATGGAGTGGGCTGCCCCCACTTCTGTGCCTGAGATTCGGAGTTTTCTTGGTTTGGCCGGGTATTATCGGCGCTTTGTCGAGGGCTTTTCGAAGATTGCCAAGCCGCTGACTCAGTTGACTCAGAAGGGAGTGCCTTTCTTTTGGTCAGAAGCTTGTGAGGAGAGCTTCCAGGAGTTGAAGCACCGGTTGACGACGGCGCCAGTATTAGTGATTCCTACGGAGAACTCCAGATTTGTGTTGTATACTGATGCATCGCTTCAGGGCCTTGGGTGTGTTCTGATGCAAGATAAGCATGTGGTAGCTTATGCATCGAGGCAGTTGAAGCCGCATGAGACCAGATATCCAGTTCATGACTTGGAATTGGCGGCTATCATCTTTGCCCTGAAGATCTGGAGGCATTATTTATATGGTACTTCATTCACCATATACACGGATCACAAGAGCCTCAAGTTTCTATTCACTCAGGCGGAGCTGAACATGAGACAGAGGAGATGGATGGACCTACTCAAGGACTATGACTGTGAGATAGAGTACCATCCGGGGAAAGCCAATTTGACAGCAGACGCTTTGAGCCGGAAAGTGAGGAGTTCTGCTGAGGACGTCATTCATTTGTCGGCTATGATGACCTCCTATTGCCATCTCGGCTATGATTTTGATATAGATGCATCGCCAGTGTATGTCTCTACCTTATTAGCTGAGCCAGATATTTATGAGAACACCAGGAGAGCTCAGAGATCAGATGCTGAGGTTCAGAGATGGTTGTCTATAGTGCATCTTGGTCAGCCGACGAAGTTCAGAGTGGCAGACGACGGATCTTTGAGATTGGGTAACCGCTGGGTAGTTCCGAGTACGCCGGAGTTGCGTAAGGGAATCTTGGAGCGAGCTCACAGTAGCAGACTTAGCATCCACCCAGGCGGGAAGAAGATGTACAGAGATCTGCGTGGTCAGTTTTGGTGGAAGAGAATGAAGTCTGATGTCGTCGCTTTTGTGAAGAGGTGTCTGATCTGCCAGCAGGTTAAGGCAGAAAGGCAGAGACCTGGCAGCGAATTGAGAAGCTTGGAGATACCGAAGTGGAAGTGGGAGCACATTTCCATGGACTTCGTGACTCATTTGCCGAGGAGTGCTTCAGGCTTCGATGCTATTTGGGTGATTGTGGACAGATTGACTAAGGTAGCCCACTTTATCCCCTATAGCATGACATTTACATTTTTGAGAATGGTGCAGTTATATATTAGAGATGTAGTGAGATTGCATGGGATCCCCGTTTCCATTGTGTCAGATCGAGATCCGCGATTCACATCTCATTTTTGGGAAGGCCTTCAGTCAGCTTTGGGAACTGAGGTCAGATTGAGCACTGCTTATCATCCTCAGACGGATGGCCAGACCGAGCGCACTATTCAGACGCTCGAGGACATGTTAAGAGCTTGTGTATTGGAGTTCGATGCCTCTTGGCAGGATTCAGTGCCTTTGGTAGAGTTTTCGTATAACAATAGCTACCAGGCGAGTATTCAGATGGCTCCGTTTGAAGCTCTTTATGGCAGACGATGTAGATCACCCTTGTGTTGGGATGATTTGGACAGTAGATCAGTCGGAGGGCCTGAGTTGATCCGGGAAATGGAAGAGAAGATAAAGACTATAAGGCAGAAAATGAAAGCGGCCCAAGACAGACAGGCAGCTTATGCGAATAAACGGCGGAGACCGTTAGAGTTTCAGTTGGGAGATAAGGTCTTTTTGAAGATCTCGCCTTTCAGAGGCGTTGTGCGATTTGGGATGCGCGGGAAACTGTCTCCGAGGTTTGTGGGACCGTACGAGATTTTGCAGCGCATTGGCACATTGGCTTACCGACTGGCTTTGCCGCCTTCTTTATCTGGGATACATGATGTGTTTCATGTATCAATGTTGCGAAAGTATGAGCCGGATCCGTCTCACGTGTTACAGCCTTCCGAAGTTCAGTTAGAGTCAGATATATCTTATGTGGAACGGCCTGTTAGAATTCTGGACAGAGCAGACCGTAGACTTCGGAACAAAGTGATACCGATGATCAAAGTTCAGTGGGATCGCAGGGGTGTCGAGGAGGCTACGTGGGAGACGGAGCAGCATATGGTGCAGCACTACCCGGAACTATTCTCTGGTATGAGTTTATGTTTAGTTTCTGTTGGGGTAAGTGCATGTGATTTCGAGGACGAAATCTTATAAGTAGGGGAGTATTGTGACATCCCCGAAATGGTTAATTGCTATTTGGCTCTAATTATGTTTACATGATTAATTATGTGGTAATTGATTATGTGTTGGGATTTATTTACCTTATATGGAAATGCATGGTCATGTGGTAGGGTTGACCGGGGATTGCATTTTAGGGTGCATGTGGTGCATGTTGGGTAAATATTATTGGAAGCATGATTTATTTGCATTGGTTAGCAATTAATTGGAAATCATGTGTTTAATTGATATTTGGTGCATTTTGAGTAAATGCTTTGAAAATATCTTGTTGGGGTGTTTTATACACCATGGAATTAATTGGTATGCATTTGATTTAATAAAACCCACCCTTTTATTCCCAACTCTTATTTCACTTTACCAAAATCATTTCCAACACCCAAACCCTTCCCTCTTCTTCACATTTTCGAGCTCAAGCCTAGGGTTGAGGAGAAACCTTTCAAAAATCTTGATTTGTGGAGCATATTGGGTGATTTGAGATCCCCAAGAGGTATGGGTACCTCATGCTTTAATTTTGTGAAGTTTTGTTTGAGTTTGGTTTGGTTTTGATTGGTTTTAAAATGGGTTTTGTTGGGTTGTTGTGGGTTTGGTTAATGGTTGGATTTTTGGTTGTTTTAAGGTGCATTTTGGAAGTTTATGTTGTTATTTGAGTTGTTGGTTTGTTGGTTAAGAGTTGGAATGGGTTGGAAAGGTTTTGAGATGCAAAAATGGTGGATTTTCGGGTTACAGGGGATGGCGATCGATCGCCCATTCCAGGCGATCGATCGCGCCCAGGCAGTGGGCTTTTCAAGCCTTTGGCGATCGATCGCCACTCTTGGGCGATCGATCGGCGGGTCTGGCGATCGATCGCGCCAGGGGTGGCGATCGATCGCCGAAGGGGTGCAAATTTGGTACTCGGGCAGTAGGGTTTGGCGATCGATCGCCGTGAGGGGCGATCGATCGCGAAGGCCAGAATTTTGTATTTTTGGATTTTTTTGTGGGATTTTTGGTATTGGACTATTATTGGGTTCTAATATTGGTATTTGTGAATATGTAGAACCAACCCAGGTGGCAACACAGTCAAGGCATTGAAGTCCTACCATATCCTACATTTTGGAAAGGTACGTAGTGGACGTACGGGCACCCAACGGTAACATGTATTTTATATACTCATTGTTTATGCATTGTGGATGCGAGTATATATGTGGTATTGCATTGTGGATGCATATACATGTTGATTATGCCATATGAGGTATTGCATTGTGGATGTATATACATGGTAATTTATGCATATTGATGATAGATGCATATTATGATTATTGGATGCACATCCCATGAGTCGTGGTCATCCTTTGATGATTTTAATGCTTGCCGCTTTTTGTATTGGTTCCGCTAAATGTGAAGCGAGGGGTGGGAGCGCCGCATGTCACATTTGAGCGTGGTTGTCATATGGGGCGAGGAAAGGGTATTTGCCGCTCTCTGTGAAGCGAGGGGTGGGAGCGCCGCATGTCCATTGTAGCGAGGTTATCCTATGCCGCCCATATGAAAATAAGCGAGGGGCATTAAAATACACTGTGATGGACAGACTAGGGAATAGTGACCAATATGTGGTACAGTTGAGATGGTATATGATGTCATGACATATTTTGGCCATTAAAAATAATCTGTTGATTATACTCATGAGTTGTGGTACAGGGACAACCAAATGGGAAGCGTTTGAAATGCATGGAAAACAGGAAGTGTTTTATATTGATTATGCATTTACGCTTTATCTTCATATTGTGTTGAATATGAATGATTATTATTGCTCATGTTTGGGGGTCGTCCTTGTAGGTACCTTTTTGGCATGATAGAAGGGCTTGGACGGGTTGAGACAGTGAGCTTCAAGAGCATCTTTGGTAGATGAAAGGACAGGATTCTTTTGTATAGTGCCTACTCTAGGAGTAGCGTAAAACTATAGTGAACACATTCATTGACTGGAATGTAATTAATCCTTTTGGTAGTCCTTTATTTTGGCATGTAAATGCTTAAGCTCATAGACTCCACTTGTTTATTATACTCTGATCATTGTTATTAGCTCTATTATGCCTTAATTCCGCACTTAAGGATTAGGGTCCTTACAAACTGGCTGTCGATCTATCGATGAAAATTGAGACGTAAATGTTAAGTGCTCAAATTGAGTGACTAAGAAGGGATGAATTTAGTTTTTGAAAGCTCCTTACTTTAGTAGTGTTTCTATATTTGAAAATGTTTCATCTATAGAGAGTTCTAAAAATTAAATCGTTTGATATATTTATGTCTCATAGTTATGTACGTTGGGTGCACATCAAGTTGTTCAATTGGATTAACTTACTTGGATTATGAGTTTATTGTTTTGTGTTGGCTTTTGGGCAAGTGATAGATTGTTAGCATAAAATACCCTACAAGCCAAACGTTGGCCGATATGCTTTATGGACCCTAGCCCAATTAGCTAGCTCATTGCCTCTATAAATATAATCTAGGGTTAAAATATAACTCCATTCAATACACTCTAATAAGCCGTCATCACGCTAGCACTGGTACCGAGCTTGTAGATCTGGTCAGGTTGATTGGACTAGAGGATCACCGCCATCAGATTGATTTCGCTGTTATATGTAATTCATTTTCGTGCATTTATATTCGATTTGCACATGTTCTAATATATGAATCAGGCGCGATCTATCCGTCCCCGGGTTAGATCTGTTTATGTTTTATTCCGTTGTGTTTGGATCTGGCGCAGGGGTACGGAAACCCAACAATTAGATGGTGTTAAGAGTACTTTAAATTTGCTGCTTTATTTCTTGACATTAGATGGTATTTATAGCACTATCCCTCCATTGAAGCTAACAAAACACTCATTTAACATACAGGAGAATGGAAAAAGCACCAGTGGGCGGCGATGAAAACTCGGAAAGCCTCCAGTACAAGGTAATTATTGAAAATGCTTATATGTAAATATTTATATATGCATTCATATGATTATTATCCAATTACTCACTTTAATACATTTGTTTATATATACTTAATAATTATATGTAGACATGGGCTTTGAGGGTGTCTATCCACTGTGAAGGCTGCAAGAAAAAAGTAAAGAAAGTACTTCAGAATATTGAAGGTTAATGTGTTTGTTGAACTGATGCATTTGTGTTTTTCTTCATGTGGTTATTTTTATATGCTTGATGGCTAGAAACTATATTGAGTTTTTGCTTAATTTCTTTTTATATCAGGTGTGTATAAGTCTGAGATTGACTCCAAGCAACAAAAAGTTTTTGTAACAGGAAATGTGGATTCTGAAGCATTGATCAAGAAGCTTGCTAAGTCAGGGAAACATGCCGAGATTTGGCCGGGAAACCCTGATAAAGAAGGGAAGAAGCCCGGAAAGTCGAAGAAAAGTAAGAGCGAAAGGGACTCTAAAGATGGTGATAATGGTAATGATCAGAACAAACCAGCCAAGAAAGGTGAAATTAGTCATACTAAAGATAATGGACATGCAAACGAGGATGATGTCACTTCTGTTGATGATTGTGCACCGGTGGCAGCGACAGTCGACGAAAAATACGGCAGCCCACCGGAAGTGCCAGCTCCGACTGGTGGCGGCAATAAAAGGAAGAAAAAGAAAGGCAAAGGATCAAGTAATGGAGGAGATGAAAATGGTGGTAGCGCTGCATTTTCAGCTGCACCTACTGGCAGTGGATCTTCTCCACCTAGCGGAATCCCCGAACCTCGCATTGATATCATGAATCTGATCTCACCACATCAGCAAATCTTCTCATTTCCACATTATCACTATGCTGCTCCAGCATATGGGATGAGTTACAATACCGCACCACCAGGTGCCACTAGTTCCACTTCATATTATGCCATGCCTTTCCCCATGCATTCTTATACGAGCTCGAACCCGTGCTACTATGAGTCGCCTCCACCATCTGATCCAATGATCTATGTTAACGGTCAGGATGGTCATTATAATGACGACGATGAATTCGGATGCTCAATCATGTGACAAAATCTTGTGGGAAATCCCAAAGTCCCATGCATTATGCTATAACTAGGTAATTTAACAACATTAGTTGTGTAATAAAAAGATAAACAAGATCCTTCATCCTAGTGAGTAATGGTATTATATTGAATAACATGCATTCATTGATATTAGTTTATGTGGTTTGATTGTCTTGCGCTTAATTCGTTTGGACCATGTTTTAATTGTTGGGTTTCCGTACCGTCGTTTGGACCATGTTTTAATTGTTGGGTTTCCGTACCCCGGCGTCAGATCCAAACGCAAAGAAAAATAAACATAAATATATCTGACCCGAGGACGGATCGATCTCGCCTGATTCATACATTAGAACATGCAAATATCAATATAATGCACGAATAGAGATTACCGTATACAACGAAATCGATCTGTATGCTGTGATGCCTCGAGTCCAATCAACTTGACCATATCTTCAGGCCAACACCAGTGTTAGTATGGTGTTAGCGTTTCTATGAGATAATGTATTGTGTGGAATGAATGGAGTTCTAAAACCTAGAGATGAAACATCATATTTATAGCTGAGTTTGCATTACTAATTGGGCTAGGGATTTTAGAACCCAACAGGCCAACTATTGGCCCATTGTCTTGTAGGGCATCTTATGCTAACAATCTCTCACTTGCACAGAAGCCAACACAAAACTACAAACTCATAATCTAATTAACTCAATCCAATTAAATAACTTGATGTACTACCAATGTACATAATTATGAGACATAAATATATCAAAAGTTTTAATTTTAGAACTTTCTATAAATGAAACATTTTCAAATATAGAAACTCCACTAAAGTGAGGAGCTTTCAAAAATTAAATTCATATCTTCCAAATCACTCAATTTGAGTACTTAACATTTAAGTCTCAATTCTCATCGATAGATCGGCGGCCGGTTGATTGTGACCCAGCGAGGATCAAGTGTATCATAGTAGTAGGATCACAACCTTTGTAATTTTAGAAGTCAAACAACTTCTTTGGGCTTACCCTGAATGCCCCATTGCCAATTAAACTCATTTAATAGACAATGGCCGAAATAATTCCAGCAACAACCTACCGATCGTGGGTAGAGCCTAGCATCTGTGCTTCACGAAAACCTAGATACAAATGAGTAGCAACGTACGAGAACCTGTCAGCCATAGTTAGCATGCAGTACATTCCTTTCACTCAATATGTCCCGATTGAATCAAGGGAATTGGTGGATCGAGACTCTTATGATTTCAATAACTATGTATTTGTTTCACGTTATATGATTCATTGTGTGCGTATATGAAAAACTCTTTTTTCACAAGCACTACCCACTCTGGCCAGAGATTCCTTGAATCATATACAAAAAAACACATAGGACATCCTGGTTCATCAAGAGCAGTGGTGAATCCTCAACGACAATCATAGGCCTCTGGCAGCATCACTGAATACCAAAAATAACAACTTTATGACCCACATGTGATCAGTCATTAAATCAAAGTACACAACTATCTGTCAAGACCTCAATGATGCATCGGGTCATGAGGAGTAATGGTGCACAACCATGACTAGAAATTTTATACTCGACAAATGGTAACCACTTATAGAGTTCTGTGATATCATCGAAAGGATTATGTGTTTACATGCTATCAAAGTGTTGATAATTATGTATTGAGGTGATTTAATTTGGGGTTTATGGGTTATGCTTTATGTGGTAAAAGCATGTAATTAAGTTGGGGAATTAATTTATGTGGTTGGTGTTATATTTATTTTGATGATATGGTTTAGGAGGCATGTTAGGTGTTTTTGATGATGTATTGATGTGGTAAAATTATAAAATATCAAGGAGGGATATTTTTATACATCGTACGAAATACCGGGACACAATTAAACACCACTAGGCCACCCTACAAGCAACCCCCCCCCCCCCCAAGTGGCTGAATCACGCCCATACCCCCCCTGTTTTCAGGCATGCAGATTGATCAACCATGCCTCTTCCATCACTTCTTTCCTACTCTCTTCTCTCGGTTTCCTCTCCCTTCTTTCCAGAAACATATCTTCCAACATATGAACTGATTATGGGAGAAGAAATTTGGTGTTTTGTTGATCGGAATTTAACAAAAATCGAAGAGCAAAAGTGGTGAGGAATCATATGTTTTTCCCAGATTTCGGTTTTTAAGCATATGTTTTCTTTATAGCAGATTTGGCATGCTAGTTTAAGGTTCGACGAAATCTTGTTATGAGTGCTTGCATGTGATGTTTATGAAGCCCCTATCATGTTTTGTTAAGTAACTTACATGCTTTATATGTTAGAGTTCGAGTTGTGAAAAGTGGTCCTCGAAAATCTAGGCATGGAAACTGCCCTGTTTTTGTTTGAGTAGGGGTTTAATCATGAGGATTTGAAGCATGCTAGCTTAGGTTTTGGTTGAACCTTTGATGTGAATACGTGCATGGTAGGTTTTTGAAGATGCCAGTATATTTCCTTGAGCATGTTTCATGTGTTATGTGAAGGATTTAATCATGTGAAATGAAGTGTTCGAAAATTCTGGGCGATGATTATATGCCCTGTTTTTCACGGAATTTCTGGTTGAGTGCTGAAATTGAGGACGATGCATTCTGGGCTTAGTTTTTGTTGAAACTTTGATTTAAGCACTTGCATGGAAGTATTGTGGAGTCCCTAGCACTTTTGTTCGAGCACATTACACATATTATGAAGCAGTTTTAGGAGCATGAAAAGAGGTGCTCGAACATTTCTGGAAAAAAATCAGTAGTGTTCCATTTTCGAAAAATGGGAATTTTATTAAGTTTATGATATTGGATCATTATGAGGTGCCTAATATTATGTTGTGTGGTTATGTAGAACCATCCCAGGTACCAGCACAGTCGAGGAGATAAAGTCTGTTGACTCCTCTACATTTTGGAAAGGTACGTAAGCGACGTACGGGCATCCCAACGGTAACATGTATTCGTGTTTATTTATTTAACACAAGATAAAGTAAAGTATGCATAAGATGGTGCATTATGATATGATACATGTTGACATGCATTGTTTTTGCATAAGAATGCTGTGGAATATAAGAGGTGTATTCCACGAGTCAAGGTTATCCCAGTGAGGATTTTAATGCTTACACTATAATTCCGCAGAAAATGTGGAGCGAGAGGTAGAGGACCGTTCGCACATGGAGGCGTGAATTTCCATAAGAAGCGAGGAAGAATACCGCTTACGTGGAGTTCCATAAGAAGCGAGGAAGAATTCCGGTTACGTGGAAAAGTAAGAAGCATTGCAATACACTAATGATAAAATGACTCAAGATTGAAGTAAGGATTTAAGAAGTAAAGATATGTCATGACATTATTAAGGAACCATAATATCATATAATGTTTTTATCATGAATTATGGTACAGGGACAACTAATGGGCGTTTTAAATGCATTGGAAATACATGAAGTATTTTATGACTATGATTATGCATTTATGCTTTACATTCATATTATGTTTGATATGAATTGCGATATTCTCATGTGATGGGGGTTGTCCTTGTAGGTGCTTTTGCTAAGGAGAACCAGGGTCAGGTTGATAAGCTGAGTTGTAAGGAGTGCTACAAGATAGCAAGATAAAGACTTATTTTGTATAGTTTCTACTAGGAGTGCAGTAGAAGTAGCCTTACCCAAATTTGTTAAAGAATGTAACAAATTTCTTTTGGCATGTCATACATACATGTAAACCTTAAGCTCAATTGTCAACACGACTTGCAACTCTGATTTGATATGATTAGTTCTCTTAATTGCACCTTATTGTATGTTGAGATAACGGGGTCTTACAAGTTCCGAGTAGGGTCGTTCAGTGAACTCATTTCTAATGAGCACCTATTCATGTGTGCTGACTTCTCCAAGCCAACGTCGATGAAACGCGACGCACTACACTAGATACATCATGAATACCAGTCTCTAACGAGCATATATCGATATCCCATTCTCGAAAACTCATTGACCATGAACATTTAAAAATGGCAGTCAAGAATGTATTTCATGGTCACCATCATATGTGTAACCACATTCTATAGACTATAGAAATCTCAAGGACTTCATCAATGCATCAAGATGCATGGGTAAACATATGAAGAAGTGCCATAAATATTAATATTCAAACAAAGATTTGTCATAATAAGATTACAAGTACAATCAATCAACTACTGATTTATTTAATCATGTATGACAACAATATCTTTCACTTTCCCAAAGCCAACTACTCATGTGTCTCAAAACCATCTTCTCAAGATGTCTAACAGACACCAATCGTTATAAAGGTTTTGTCAGTGGATTCACTATATTTTTCTGTTGAAGCGATTCTCTAAATAATAATGTCCCGTCTACCATCTCTGTCATTAGATTGTATTTTCTTAATATATGTTTGGATACTGATGAGATCTTGGCTATTCATAATAGCTCAACTGTTGTCACAGTTACAGGGACTGTGTTAACCGCACTAGAAATTACACCAAACTCTTGGATGAAATTTCATATCCAAACTACATCTTTGATGCATCGCATGCTGCAATGTATCCAGCTTTTAGTGGTGGAATCCGATGTGGTGTCTTGCTTGGAACGTTTCCAAGAGACAGCACCATCATTGGGCTTAAATACAAATCCGAACATCGATATGGTATCATCTACATCCGAGTGCTTAGCCTTCAACTTTATTTCTCCACTTACAGATCCAAAAAGCCATGAACATATCCTAGGTTCTTCATAAGTACTTGAGGATTATTTTCACAGTTTTTCAGTGCCCTTCACCGGGATCTGTTTGATGTCTGCTCATTACTCTAAGAACATACATCAGGCCAAGTACATAACATAGCATACATGATGCTATTAAAAAATTGAAGCATAAGGTACCAATGCCATTTTTTCTGTCTCCTCATCAATCTAATGCACATTGACCTCGAGAGATGAACACAATGACAAATTGGGAGGTTACCTATTTTCGACTATTCCATGCCAAACCCTTTAGCACAGTGTTTATGTACGAAGATTAAGAGAACTCAAGCATCCTCATAGATCCATCCCTATAGATCTTTATGCCAAGCATATGGGATGCTTCTCTCAAATCTTTCATGGAGAAATTAGTAGATAACCATGCTTTAATTGATTACTCTAATATAATTCATAATGAGTAGGATATCATCTACTTAAAGCATCACAAATCTAAACGCGCTCCTACTAACCTTTTGTACACACATGTCACTTCAAGATTTTTAACAAAACCAAACATTTTGATAAAGTTAACAACGGCATATTCTTGCTTCTGGACGCTGTCTCAGGACTATAATTGACCTCTGGAGTTTGAAAACATTTTGCTCACGCCCATAAGTTGTGAACACCTTTGGCTGCTACATTTCTTCCTCAATGCCACCATTGAGAAATGTTGTATTCACATCCATATGTGGGCTGCCATACCACACCCGAGTTCAACCAACTTAAGATTCAATAGCTCGTGTTCTTGAAATAATTGCACCAAGAGATTATATCGAGTTCGGTTACAAAATCGAGCGGAAGACACTCGACATAGCCCACTCCAAAACCGATTAACTATTTGAAAGGCATTTTAAAGATATGCAAGAAAGTATGTAAAAACAGTTAGGTAAATAAATGCAGTAAAGTAAAAAACACAAGCATTTGCTTCTGGAAGTTCGAAGCACAACGCTTGTATGTCTCCCCTTCTTCCATCTCATTGAAGGATACACTAGAAGACTTTGATTTATACAACTCTTTGTACAAACCCGATCCAATTGGGCATTCCCCGTCCAACTAGAACTCCTAGCAACTCAACTATGTAAGTCCTTTAACGTCTCACATACAAAGACCTCTCATCCAGTTGTGATGAATCACAAAATGTTACAATAGTATTCACTATTCCATTTTAGCTCACAAATACAATGAATAGAGTGAATACAAAGGCACAAATGATTCCATAATGAATCAGATACATCAAGCTAAGAGGTGCCAAAGGTTTGGGGAGTGCTCTTCATTTAGCAGCTTTTGTCTTTGAAGTTCGCCAATTGAATCCCAAGTGTGTTTGCTTTGGAAGGCTTGGATTGATCTTCAATAAACTTTTATTGAGTTTCCAACTCATGTATATATAGCCCCAAGTAATGATATATACATTAGATACAAGAATATAACCGTTGGGGACAGTTTTGGTAAGATTTCAAACATTGCAACGGTCATATTCTGCTTCTGGGCTATTTCTGGAAGGCTGCTACTTTGTTCCAGTAGAGCAGGTATATTGGTCGAGTTGTTGACCTCTACTGGTTTGAAGTCCGCTGACCTCTACTAGTTGAGTCTACTACTAAACGTCTACTGTTCGACATCTACTGGTTGGTCGAACTCTCCTGCTCGAAGTCCCCTTGTCGACGTCTAATGCTCAAGGTCTACTAGTTGACGTCTACTGGTTGTAACTTCGAGGTCTGCTGGTCCAAGGCCTACTGGGTCTTGGGTGCAGCAGTAGGTTGAGTTACTTGTAGTATCTACTGGTCGACATCAACTGGTTGGAGCTTCGAGGTCTGCTGGTCAAAGGTCTACTACTCCCCTGTTGGTAGTCCGGTAGATCAATTTATTCAGCACCGCTAGAGGTCTACTGGTAGTCCGGTAGATGATCCGGTACATGATCAATTTAGTCAGCAGCGCTCAAGGTCTGCTGGTAGTATCTACTGGTCCTGTTTCTTCAACCTATTTCTTTTCTAAACATCAAGCTGTAAGATATCATCTATGAACTACACACTTGATGAAAAATGTTAGCAACACAATAATAAGTTTTGTTAGCATCAAAACAAAGATTATTCATATTTCCAAAACCCAACAATCTCCCCCTCACAAAACTTGAATAAAGATTCTTAACATTAAAGCACAATGTTGCATAACAAGAAAAACATATTTTTTAAACCACATATTTCTCCCCCTTTTTGTGTGAATCAAAAAGGAAGACAAATAAATTTACTCTCCCTCAAGGATTGAGATTAAACTCTCCCCCTTAATTTTAGAAATTTTGAAAATTAGAGCAAGTGAGGGGCAAATGGGGTAAGCTAAAATAAATTAAAAAAATTGCAATGCACATTAAATTTTGAACAAAAATAACCTTTGATGATGGATGAAGCATACTTGGCAACAAATTTGAATTTCTTGACAAAACTCAACAATGTCCATTTTATCTTTCTGCGGTGGCAGCACACTTAGTCCAACTTGAACTAATAAACTGTTTTTCCTCGAGCAAGTTTGCGCTGCAAGACCTATACCGGTGCAATCCACTATGAGTCTAGTTTGCAACGCAAAAAACGGTTTATCATTTGGACATTCGAACAAGCTGTTGTGCCAATTTTCCAAAAGTCGCTGCAAGCTGCCAGAAAAACTGAATGCTTCGAAAATTGTTAGAAAAAGATTTCAAATTAACAATTTTAAACTTAAAAGGAGTTTAGAATAGATTGACCGAAAATTTGAACATTTAAAATAGATTTTAAAATTATTTTAGTACAAAATGAATGCAATGAAATTGATTTTTATACTAAAAATTTTCATACGCCAAGTTTTTGAAAATTATGCTATGCAAATAATTTTATGCTCATGAGAAAGTTTTCTTTAAAAGATTTCCATCTAAAATCGGTTAAAATGCTTTCCAAGAACAACCTGCTCAGATGCCACTTGCTAGGATCGATTCCGGGAGTGGGCTACCATTCCACTCCCGAGTTCAACCAATTTGAGCTTCAATAGCTCGAGTTCTTGAATAATTGCACCAAGAGATTATAACGAGTTCGGTTACAAAACCGAGTGGAAGATTATAACCATTCGAAAGGCATTTTAAAGATATGCAAGAAAGTATGTAATAAAAGTTAGGTATATAAATGCAGTAAAGTAAAAAACACAAGCATTTGTTTCTGGAAGTTCGAAGCACAACGCTTCTATGTCTCCCCTTCTGCCATCTCATTGAAGGATACACTAGAAGACTTTGATTTATACAACTCTTTGTACAAACCCGATCCAGTTGGGCATTCCCCATCCAACTAGAACTCCTAGCTACTCAACTATGTATGTTCTTTAACGTCTCACATACAAAGACTCTCATCAAGTTGTGATGAATCACAAACTGTTACAATGGTATTCACTATTCTATTTTAGCTCACAAATACAATGAATAGAGTTAATACAAAGGCACTAATGATTCGATAATGAATCTGATATAGCAAGGTAAGAGGTGCCAAAGGTTTGGGGAGTGCTCTTCATTTAGCAGCTTTTGTCTTTGAAGTTCCCCAATTGAATCCCAAGTGTGTTTGCTTTGGAAGGCTTGGATTGATCTTCAATCAACTTTTATTGAGTTTCCAACTCATGTATATATAGCCCCAAGTAACGATATACACGTTAGATACAAAAATATAACCGTTGGGACAGTTTTGGTATGATTTCAAACATTACAACGGTCATATTCTGCTTCTGGGCTATTTCTGGAAGGCTGCTGCTTTGTTCTAGTAGAGTAGGTATATTGATCGAGTTGTTGACCTCTACTGGTTCGAAGTCCGCTGACCTCTACTGGTTGAGTCTACTGCTAAACGTCTACTGGTCGACATCTACTGGTTGGTCGAACTCTACTACTCGAAGTCCGCTTGTCGACATCTAATGCTCAAGGTCTACTGGTTGACGTCTACTGGTTGTAACTTCGAGGTCTGCTGGTCCAAGGTCTACTGGGGCTTGGGTGCAGCAGTAGGTCGAGTTACTTGTAGTGTCTACTGGTCGACATCTACTTGTTGGAGTTTCGTAGTCTGCTGGTCCAAGGTCTACTGCCCCCCTGCTGGTAGTCCGATAGATGATCAATTTAGTCAGCACCGCTCAAGGTCTACTGGTAGTCTTGTAGATGATCCGGTACATGATCAATTTAGTCAGCAGCTGTAATGCCTCGATTTGCTTTATACACGTGTGATATGATTATATCGTTATTATGACTAATTTCGATATGATATGAATTGGGTTCGGGTTGAACCGAGGATGAATTAATACATGTATAAAATGATATATGGCAATGAATGAAACATATGGCAATGTATGACTTGAATTAAATCAAGTGTAGTGACATATCAAGTAACATGGACTAGTATGCATTTGACTTGAATTTCCTATGCCTTTGGTGTCATTTGAATTTCCATTAGCATGTGGATGTGAGTTTGAGTTTGCATTTGGAGAGTTGATTAAATAAGTAAAATCAGATAATAAAGTGAAGTGATATAATAACTTCTTGGTAAGGAATTCATGAGTTTAAGCTTGATTTATGTTGTTGTGTATGAAGTATGTGAAGTTGAGTCTCAAGTGTTCATGTTTGAAATCATAACTTGTTTCTTTGCCAAGAATTGGATTCTAGGATGATGGAAACGTGTTTATATAGTACTAGAGATTTCAAGAAACATGTGTAAATGGTTAAATTCGAGTAGGAGAAGGAATACCATGAAGATATGCTTGAAAATCGCCATGTTCTGATTTTCTGGACATTGGCGATCGATCGCTAGCTTTGTGGTGATCGATCGCCACGCACAGAGCAAAAATATAAGGCGGTGAAAATATGTGCCGATCGATCGGTGAATTTGTAGCGATCGATCGCTATGAACAGGGCATTTTGGCGATCGATCGCCAAGTAGTTGCGATTGATCCCGAGGAGACAAAAAGTTTTGGCGATCGATCGACAATTGTAGCGATCGATCGGTGCCTTAGAAATTATGAAAAATGTTATATTTTTGTAGTATTTATTTTGAAGCCTCTTATAACATGGTATATTGTTCATGTGCTTGTAGCATCATCACAGGGGACGGGGCAAAGAGGCAATTAGCCATCAACGCCTGATTTATCGCTTTTATTGTCATATACCAGGTACGTGTTGACGTACGGAGTATAGATATTGTGAGATGATGTTATGAGATTGATATCATATGAATTGTGTTGTGTTGGTATCATATGATTGTAGTATCATATGCATGTACATTCATGGATATCATGTGTTTGAGATGGATGAGGTATATGCTTTAGCATTAGAGGTATACGCCTGGTTTGGGTATATGCTCGGGTATGCTACATATACGTTAGCATTTGAGGTATACGCCTGGTTTGGGTATATGCTCGGGTATGCTACATATACTTGGTATGAGAGATATACGCCGGTTTTGGTATATGCTCTGGCTATTATCATGTGAGGACGGTACTATGATATGTGTTGCTAATATGAAGATGTGAGGCGATTCCACTGACATATTGAGCGGAAATAGACATATCATCTTAGTCTCGTGATAATAGGGTGATAGTTGAGACATGTCGACATGGTGCATTGGTTGATGCATGATACAGAGCATTCACATTGGATATGATTATTATTGTGCTTTATCATTGATATTGTGATTTGATATCGCACTGAGATAGTTGTTTATCTATACTCACGTTGTGTGAATGTTTCTGTAGGGACTCATAGACGTGGTAGGACGGGATGTGAGTCATTTTCTGCTGCGAACTGAACCACTGCCTAGGAGTTGTTTTTATTTAAGTTGTTTGAATTCCATATGATGTATATATGGTAGGGTTTTTATAAAGTTGTAACAACTTACTTAGTCAGAAACTCTTAATCAGTGTATCGTTTTACTTAATTCAGACTCACGTATGTATGATTAATTGATACATAATGGATTAAGTAACGAGGACTCACGTATGTATGATTAATTGATACATAATGGATTAAGTAACGAGGACCCCACATCAGCGCTCAAGGTCTGCTGGTAGTATCTACTGATCCAGTTTCTTCAACCTATTTATTTTCTAATCATCAAGCTGTAAGATATCATCTATGAACTACACACTTGATGAAATATGTTAGCAACACGATAATAAGTTTTGTTAACATCAAAATCAATCCGGATTTCCAAAACCCAACAATCTCCCCCTTTTTGATGATCACATAACTTGAATAAAAATTCTGAACATTAAAGCACAATGTTGCATAACAAGAAAAAACATATTTTTTAAACAAGATATTTATCCCCCTTTTTGTGTGAATCAAAAAGGAAGACAAATAAATTTATTCTCCCTCAAGGATTGAGATTAAACTCTCACCCTTAATTTTAGAAATTTTGAAAATTAGAGAAAGTGAGGGGCAAATGGGGTAAGCTAAAATAAATTAAAAAAAATTGCAATGCACATTAATTTTTGAAAAACAAAAACCTTTGATGATGGATGAAGCATACTTGGCAACAAATTTGAATTTCTTGACAAAACTCAACAATGTCTATTTCATCTTTCTGCGGTGGCAGCACACTTAGTCCAACTTGAACTAATAAACTGCTTTTCCTCGAGCAAGTTTGGGCTGCAAGACCTATACATTTTCAGTAGATGTTGATTTGAGTTGGTGGTATGTTCCTCGTGCGATGAGGTCATGCCGAAATTTTTAGGGCCACATGTTAATAAATGTTAAACAAATCTTCCGCTGTTTACTCTATAATTATCATTGTCCACTATGAGTCTAGTTTGCAACGCAAAAAAACGGTTTATCATTTGGACATCCGAAGAAGCAGTTGTGCCAATTTTCCTAAAGTCGCTGCAAGCTGCCAGAAAAACTGAATGCTTCAAAAATTGTTAGAAAAAGATTTCAAATTAACAATTTTAAACTTAAAAAGAGTTTAGAATAGATTGAACGAAAATTTGAACATTTAAAATAGATTTTAAAATTATTTTAGTGCAAAATGAATGCAATGAAATTTATTTTTATGCTAAAAATTTTCATACACCAAGTTTTTGAAAATTATGCTATACAAATAATTTCATGCTCATGAGAAAGTTTTCTTTAAAAGATTTCCGTCTAAAATCGGTGAAAATGCTTTCAAAGAACAACCTGCTTAGATGCCACTTGTTAGGATCGATTCCGGGGATGGGCTACCATTCCACTCCCGAGTTCAACCAACATGAGCTTCAATACCTCGTGCTCTTGAAATAATTACACCGAGAGATTATATCGAGTTCGGTTAAAAAACTGAGCAGAAGACACTCGACACAGCCCGCTCTAAAACCGATTAACCATTTGAAAGGCATTTTAAAGATATGCAAGAAAGTATGTAAAAACAGTTAGGTAAATAAATGCAGTAAAGTATAAAACACAAGCATTTGTTTCTGGAAGTTCGAAGCACAACGCTTCTATGTCTCCCCTTCTTCCATCTCATTGAAGGATACACTAGAAGACTTTGATTTATATAAATCTTTGTACAAACCCGATCCAGTTGGGCACTCTCCATCCAACTAGAACTCCTAGCAACTCAACTATGTATGTTCTTTAACGTCTCACATACAAAGACCTCTCATCCAGTTGTGATGAATCACAAACTGTTACAATGGTATTCACTATTCTATTTTAGCTCACAAATACAATGAATAGAGTGAATACAAAGGCACAAATGATTCCATAATGAATCTGATACAGCAATGTAAGAGGTGCCAAAGGTTTGGGGAGTGCTCTTCATTTAGCAGCTTTTGTCTTTGAAGTTCCCCAATTGAATCCCAAGTGTGTTTGCTTTGGAAGGCTTGAATTGATCTTCATTCAACTGTTATTGAGTTTTCAACTCATGAATATATAGCCCCAAATAATGATATAAACGTTAGATACAAGAATATAACCGTTGGGACTGTTTTGGTAAGATTTCAAACATTGCAACGGTCATATTCTGCTTCTGGGCTATTTCTGGAAGGCTGCTGGTTTGTTCTAGTAGAGCAGGCATATTGGTCGAGTTGTTGATCTCTACTGGTTCGAAGTCCGCTTCCCTCTACTGGTTGAGTCTACTGCTAAACGTCTACTGGTCGACATCTACAGGTTGGTCGAACTCTACTGCTCGAAGTCCGCTTGTCGACGTCTAATGCTCAAATTAAATCTAGTTTATGTTATCGAGTTTTAGTTTAATTGTGTTTGATTATTGATTCAATTGTGTTTGAGCGTATTAATTTCTATTGTTCATAAATTAATTGCTTGTGTAGATCAAAGTCTAGCTAGCTTTGATTGAATCTGAGAGTTATAACCGAGATCGAGAGATAACGTTGTAACGCGCTCCATTAATTTATGATGTATGTTACGATTGAGATCGAGAGATGATATCGCATACGTGAGAACTTAGAATCGAGAGATTTAGAGTAACAAGGTTTTGACGATTTATGCAATGTTGAATTAGTAAATAGATGCACGAGAGTGATTTATTCTAATTTAATGTTAGTTTCTTTACAGCTCGAGAGAGTGTATTGAATAATAGCGAAAACCTTTCACCTTTAGAATCAATTGGTTGATAATTTGATAATTCAGTTGAACCATTAAAGATAACATAGTTGAACGACGAGCTTGGTAATATTCTCGAGTGACTTGCCTTCGCATATCCGGAACCATTCATCTTATTGTTTCTTGTTTATTTTTCAGTCTTTAGTTTAAATTAGCATTAGTTAATCACCTTTGTTAATCGTAGGCTAAATATAATTTTATTAATCTTATTTGGTACTTATACGTTAGTCCCTGTGGATTCGACATCCCGTACTTAATTTTCACTATACTAAAACTTGGCAACCGTGCACTTGCGGTAGAATTGCTTCACACTATTCTTTGAAATATCTTTTGTTTAAAAATAAAGCGGTCAAGTTTTTGGCTCCGTTGCCGGGGACTAATCTGTATAATATCATACGAGATTAGTTAATTGTAATTTAGCCAATTCTTTATTATTTCGATTTGTTTTAATTCTTTGTTTTTGTTAGTTGATTGTTTTGATTTTTGATTTGTGTATTTTGTTGTCTCCTTTTGTCTATTTTGTACAGGAATCGTTTCTCTAGTGCATGCTCAGAAGAGAGGAGCCCATTCTCGAGCCTTTCGATCCGGAAATAGAAAGAACTTTACTTAGGCGATTACGAGATGCTCGAGTGATGGCAGATAATAATGAAGCACAGAACCCAAGGTCAATGATGGACTTTGCGCAACCGGCATTTCATGGATCGTTGTCCAGTATTACGAGGCCGACGATTCAAGCGAACAACTTTGAGATCAAGCCGGCAATTATACAAATGATTCAGCACTCGGTTATGTTTGGGGGAGCGGCTACAGACGACCCGGATAATCACATCTCCAACTTTTTGGAGATTTGTGACACGTTCAAACATAATGGCGTCTCCGACGACGCCATCAGGTTAAGACTTTTCCCCTTTTCATTACGAGACAAAGCTAAGTCATGGTTGAATTCACTACCTGCAGGTTCTATCACAACATGGGAGGGGATGACGAAGGCGTTTTTATCAAAGTACTTTCCCCCTTCCAAGACGGCGAAGATGCGGAACGATATCACAACTTTTGGGCAGTTTGACCCCGAGACTTTATACGAAGCGTGGGATCGTTTTAAGGAATTGTTGAGGAGATGGCCACACCATGGTCTACCCATTTGGTTGCAGATACAAACTTTCTATAACGGTTTATTTTCTTCTAACCGTTCGATGATAGATGCATCATCTGGGGGATCAATAATGAGGAAGACGCCGGAAGAGGCATATAGCTTGTTGGAAGAAATGGCATGCAACAACTATCAGTGGCAGTCAGAGAGGAGCACGCCACAGAAGCCAATAAGAGTCCATCAAGTGGACGAGATCACTGCTCTTTCGGCTCAGTTAGAAGCTATGAACCGGAAGATAGACAGCATGGGAGCAGCAGCGATGCAAGCTCAAGCTATCTTCTGTGAGCTGTGTGGAGGCGGTCATCCAAGCATCGAGTGTCAGGCAGGTAACCAGTTTAACCAATCTGTTGAGGCTGTGAATTTTGTAGGTAACAGGGCACCCAACAATTCATACTCGAATTACAACCAACCATGGAGGAACCATCCGAACCTAAGATGGTCGAACCAGGAGAATGTGTTGAACCCACAACCGCAGGCAGGTTTCACACAAAAGCCGAGTATGGAGGAACTTATGGCAAAGCTGATTTCATCGACAGAGGTAAGGATGCAAAATCAAGATGCATCGATCAAGAATTTGGAGGTGCAGATAGGGCAATTGGCCACGTTGATTTCAGGGAGAACGCAAGGTACGCTCCCAAGTGATTCTGTAAAGAATCCAAAGGAGCCATCGAATTGACAAGACAAGGAGGTGACAGTCCAGCTTGGGACTATAAATCAAGAACTTCCGTTTTTTTTCTTTTCTCGAGTGTTGTTTTTAATTCTTTGTTTTGGGTGTGATTTTATTAGTATATTTGTTTTGAGTTTGTCTGGGAATGAATTCGTGTGTTTTCTATTGCAGGTGTGAAAGCAAGAGCAATTTGGTTGTAGGCGATGCAATCCGAGAGAAAATTTTGAAAAAAAATTCAAATTTAGTCTGATGCTGCTGGCGATCGATCGAGACAAAATCTCGATCGATCGCCCGAAGTTTTTAAAAGACGTTTTAAGCTACTGTCTCGATTGATCGAAAATTTTTCCGATCGATCGAGCGAGAGAAAATTTTGAAAAAAAAAAAATAGGGCACAGACGCAGCAGCCATCACATTCAAACTCAATTTTTCTCCTCTCCATAACAGAACCCAAATCGCCTCTTCCAACTTTCTCATCTAATCTCATCCTTATTCCATCAATTGTCCAATTATTCTAATGAGAAATTCTATGCAGATCTGAAATATTACGCTCCGAATTGGGTAGAATTGCAGGCGAAAGGAAATTCCAAGTCAAGCACAAAGAGTCATCAAAGATCAGATTTTTACTTGGTAATTGCTTTCATAATTCATTTATTTTCATCCGTTGGTGCAAATTACTTTGCTGGATTGAATTGGGTAGATAAGCATCAACGTTTGGGGGAAGTATTGTTGTGTTGAGGGGTATTGGCATTGCTGTGTCTTTGAGGTGGTGTTTAGTTGCATTCAAGAGAGATAGTGGGAATAATTTAGCAAGAAAATGTCGTCTAGAAAGAGGTCAAAGCAGGCGGAGACTTCCCAAAAGCAAAAGCAGGCGGAGGCTACCGTTTCTGAACCAGGGTATGACGAACAGAAGTTTGGCAATGCCACAATTGCCGAGTTATATCCCACCTACCATAAGAAACCCCTGAGCCGTGAAAGGGGAATGAGCATGGATAAATTGGAGTGTTCTGTCATTAGGACAGTACGGCGAAAAGGGTGGTTTCAATTTGTTCAGACACCGATTGATGCTGTGGTGCCACTGGTGGGGGAGTTTTACACAAATCTTCGGGCTATTAAACCAGGGCACCGAGCAGTTGTTTATGTTCGAGGGAAGGATGTGTTGGTGGATCGAGCTTCAATAAATAATATTTACCGGATGCCGTTCCTGTATAACCGTGCATACCAATCTTTCAAGAATAGCAGGATAGACTACGATGAGGTATTGGCAGTCATTTGCATGCCGGAAGTGGATTGGCAAAGGAACGATAAAGCAGAGCCACAGTTGGTTCTAAAAAAGCATTTGAAGCCAGAGGCCCAAGCATGGTTTTCATTTGTCGCCTCGCGGGTCATGCCTTCGACCCACACTTCTGAGGTGACAAAAGATAGAGCGGTCCTGGTATATGCCACCCTCTCAGGGAAGGAAGTGGACTTCGGCGAGATCATTAGAGATCACATTGAAGAGATAGGGAGCAGCCCACCGACCTCCGCACTACCGTTTCCATCCACGATCACTGCTTTATGTCAGAGAGGCGGAGTCACATGGGGGGAAGATGAGGAGCTACTTCCGCCGAAGACCCCGATCATTGTGGACGGTCCACCACCTCCTACAGGCCGACGAAGGGCCGAGCCAAGACCCTCGGACACTACACAGGCTGGAGCATCATCCTCTGCTGCAGAGCGTACACGTGTTACATTGGACTCTCTTCATAGGGATCTCCAAGATATTCGCCTGGAGCAGCAGAGCATTCACAGCATGCAGCGGGACATTCATAGCATGCAGAGAGCATTGCAGATGGACCATGAGCAGGTAGCTCAGTGACAGATGGAGTTCATGCACTATCAGAGTGCATGGAACACTGCCATGGCCCAGGGCTTTCCAAATTTCCAGTTCCCGCCGGAGCCACATTTTGCACCTTATCATCCGCATGCACCTCCACCTTTTGAGTACCCACCATTCCCGCCATATCAGGGCGAGGAGCACCACTACCCAGTCCCCCCTCCGGAGCATGATGAGGACGACGATCAGTGACGATCGTCGTCATGGTATGTGTCTTTGCCTGTGCATTCATTTTTCTTGTTCATTGAGGGCAATTCACATGCTAAGTTTGGGGGGGTTTTTGAGTATTTGTATATATCTTGCTTTTGCACATATTGCTACTTGTATTGCTTCTTTTCCTAGCATGACTACATGATTTTGAGACTGATTCATCCTTGAGCATTACCAACAAAAAAATTTTTTTGTGAGTTAGTCTTGAGAAATGAAGAATTAGATTTGCAACGGCAATACATGATGAAATTAATCCTCATCTAGATAGGAGTCATGAAAATGTTTAACTTGTTTGTATATATCCTTTGTTAACCATATGTCAAAGCTGAGGAATAATTTGAGCACTTATTGAGTCATGATTGAGTGAAGTATGTATTGATTAAATTGAAAATCTGTGTTAACTATGATGAGTCTTGAGTATCTTAGATAACTCTACAGTTTAGTTGAAAGCACTTTGAGGCGAAATTTATAATTAGGAACTAGACTTGGAGATGATTTAGGCGATCTTTGGACCGTTTGAGCCTTTCAAGCCTACCTGTTATACATTATTCCTTAGTGTCCCCTCTTGTGCCTGATTGAAAAAGAATGGTATATGCATTGCATATGATTAGACCCCCATTCAACATTCTTGACAACCTCATTATACCTACCTTGGATTGAGCCTAAAAGAAAAATTTTACCCACCCATAGGGGAGTATAATGAATCTCATTCATTGCATTAAATTGTTATATGTTGATAAGTTCATTGTGAAAAAAAATGAAATGAACAAAAGAATGAGCAAAGAAAAAGAAAAGATGTAGAGAAAAAGCCTTGAAAAGAAAATTAAAATAAGACCCAAAGTGGCCAAGGCTAGAAAATGTGAAGAGAAGCTCAATGATTATGTGAGAAGATTTTGAACTGATTCTATTATACTCTCTTCTTTGCTTCTATCCTACCTTTTCTTTGGAGCCAACACCAAAAGGCCTAACGTTATAAGCTTTTAAAGTCCTGTTGATCCAAGTCTAGGGAATAATTACATTAGTGGAGAAGTGCTGGATAGTAAATTTGTAGAGTAGTTCATAGTAATCTTGACTCGGATCTTAAAGATATGTACATTACTCATGTTTGACAAGAGCACACACGCACGTTCCGATGTTGCGATGTATTGTTTAACTTAGGAGGAAGTGCTTCTTGTTAAATGTTGAATGACTTTTATTGATGTGTAAGTAGGATTTCTGAGTTTTTACGTATGTTGTAAAGATGATTCTTGCGTAGTATTAAGATTAACTTTTCTGTTTGAGCTTATTGCTTGCTCGAGGATGATCAAGTCTAAGTTTGGGGGTGTTGATAGGCTTAGATTTTAAGTGTTTTTAACTGTAATTTCTTCCCATTTTCCGTACTTTTTCCTGGATGATATTATGCTTTTTGGTGTTTATTCGTTTGTTTCAGGAAATTAGATCGGAAATGGAAGAAATGAGCTAATATGAAGATAACGGGTGAAATCGAGGCGAGAAAGAGTTGAATTTAAGGAAGTGAGATTTTCGGAATCTCGATCGATCGAGATTTTGTCTCGATCGATCGAGCCAGACAGTGTGCTGAGAAGAAAAGAATTTCGAGTCTCGATCGATCGGAACAATTTTCCGATCGATCGAGCGAGGCAGTAACTTCAGAGCTAAATTTATCAAAGTCTCGATCGATCGGAAGGAAATCTCGATCGATCGAGCAAGGCAGTGAGTTTCAAAGGCTGGCATGAACAGTGCACCGATCGATCGGACGCAAATCTCGATCGATCGAGACGCAAATCCGGGAAAATCTTATCTTCCATTTTTGAATTGATTTTTGAGGTATAAAAGGATAAATCACTTCCATATCAAAGATATACCATACCAGACGTGATTTAGGTCGAGAATAAGCAGCCCTAGCCGCCGCCTAACGCCGCCGAAGGAGATTCAATCTCCGTTCTTCGTCCAAAGTCGAGCCAATCTATTCCGGAGTGCAAGGAAGGAGCAAGAGAAGAAATCACGGTGCAACGCACGGATTCATCCACCGTTTATCGTATTTCTAAACTTTGATTTCTTTGATTTTCAATTCCATTTGATGTTTTTGAGGTCGAGAGACAATTAAACTCTTATGTATTTGATTTGAATTAAATCTAGTTTATGTTATCGAGTTTTAGTTTCATTGTGTTTGATTATTGATTCAATTGTGTTTGAGCGTATTAATTTCTATTGTTCATAAATTAATTGCTTGTGTAGATCAAAGTCTAGCTAGCTTTGATTGAATCTGAGAGTTATAACCGAGATCGAGAGATAACGTTGTAACGCGCTCCATTAATTTATGATGTATGTTACGATTGAGATCGAGAGATGATATCGCATACGTGAGAACTTAGAATCGAGAGATTTAGAGTAACAAGGTTTTGACGATTTATGCAATGTTGAATTAGTAAATAGATGCACGAGAGTGATTTATTCTAATTTAAAGTTAGTTTCTTTACAGCTCGAGATAGTGTATTGAATAATAGCAAAAACCTTTCACCTTTAGAATCAATTGGTTGATAATTTGATAATTCAGTTGAATCATTAAAGATAACATAGTTGAACGACGAGCTTGGTAATATTCTCGAGTGACTTGCCTTCGCATATCCGGAACCATTCATCTTATTGTTTCTTGTTTATTTTTCAGTCTTTAGTTTAAATTAGCATTAGTTAATCACCTTTGTTAATCGTAGGCTAAATATAATTTTATTAATCTTATTTGGTACTTATACGTTAGTCCCTGTGGATTCGACATCCCGTACTTAATTTTCACTATACTAAAACTTGGCAACCGTGCACTTGCGGTAGAATCGCTTCACACTATTCTTTGAAATATCTTTTGTTTAAAAATAAAGCGGTCATGTAGCGATGCCTCTTTCCGCTATGTCAATGGCGATGGCTCATGCCGCCAGACATGTGTTTATCGATGGTGCATTCCGCTGATTCCATGGCGATGGTTCTTGCCGCCGATTATATATATTGCGACGTCTCATTCCGCTATTCTGTTGATGGTGAGTATATCAATTTGTGTATTGATATGAAATCATGCTTTGTGGAATATTTATGTTGAGAACAGGGACAATTTAAAGGATCAAGTGTGGATCAACTGTGTACAGTAAGTGTTATTACATCTTATTGTTTTAAGAATGTACATTCATTGTGATTATGGATATTAGGTATGCCAGCGTTGGCGATGAGTATTATGTACCGCCGTAGGGCGATGAAGATTGATGTATTGCTATTGTGTTAGCAGTGAATATTTTTAGTACCGCTATTGTGATTAACGATGAATGCTGTTGTATCACAATTGTGTTAGCAATGAGTATTGATGATGCTTTGATTGCAGATGGCAATAGAAGTTGTGCTATGTACAGTTATGTTATTGCTCATTGGGTATATGTGATTTAGGCCCAAGAGGATATTGGATCGATCCAGGAGGACGAAGTATCGAGGTAAACCGTTTCAGTTGGTTGAACATATTATTATATGTTGATTCGAGTTATTTTGTTGATTTATATTGACTTTGAAATCATGTACATGTAGAAAAGTTGATAATGGAATTGAAGTGGAACCTAGATGTGTCATTCATATTTTGTTGCGGTAATAAGGCAAGAAGGAGTGTAACCTCTGTGATAACACTCTCATATCTACGGTGTGTAGTGATGAAATATTGAAAATAGATGTTAATCATTTTGTGACGATAAGTAATGTGGAAATGTTGATATTAAGGGTATGTGAGTGCTGTGACTAACATGATATTAGGGTGCCATTGTGTATTGTAGATGATTCCATCTACAAAGGTATGCCACGAACTATTCGATATTGATGTTGATGCCTTGTGTTAGATGAGTATAATCGTGACATGAAAATATTGGTGTTAAGCCATTTATCATGATTTGATACTGATGGTCTGTGGCTATTGGTGTGTATAATGTGTATATACGTATGTGAGAATGACTAATGGGTTTTCTAGTCATTACCTTGCACCAGATAATAGCCAGGAGATGATATATGAAAGATTGATGCATAAAGGCTCAAGAGTACCGTTACTTCATACGATGATGGTGATGATGTGGGGATAAGTTGCATACATTTGCAACGACACAGGTATGAAGTTAATTAAGATAAATGTTGATGTATTGTCATATATTCTTGAACATACATGAAAGTATAGATTGCGTGATTTAACGAGATTATATGATGGGTACTGTGATAAAAGTATATGACGGGAAATAAGATTGTGCAATGGAATTGTGTCGATGAAAGTACACAGGTAGTGACATATGACAAAGAAGCTTGACGGTTAAACACACCTTGCGATCGTTGGTGCAATGGGGCACATGTGTGAGCCATGATGATTCCGATGACTATCATCCTACGGATGGTAAAGTCACTATCTTGAGCTATATACGGTACGTAAATTTTACAGTCGGTTTTTATGGTAAGCATGCGTTGAAATTTCGAGGACGAAATTTTATATGTTGGGGAGAATTGTGATGTCCAGATTATTATTAATCATTTGTTGGACTAAATATGATTTGGATTTTAGTGATAATTAATTTTAGAATTAATTAGAAGTGGAATTGACCAAGTGAAGGTCAACTGGCAAATTAATCGAATCATAAAATAATTTGAGGTTGTAAAATATACTCCGATAATATTTTAGAAATAAGTTAATTAAAATGAAGAATTTAAGTTTTGGGTTTTTGGGGTGTGTATAAATCTCAATCGTTGTCTCTAAATAATATATCAGTGCACCGACGACACTTCGATGTACAAAACCGGGTTATGATACAAAAAAATAAATATGTTATGTTGGCATTTTCGGACACACAGTAAAAGGTGTAAAATCACGCACATAACCCGAACCCCCTCTTTCCTTCTCTGCAATCGCGCACATCCGACCCCCTCGCCGTAAAACCGCGCGCCCGCCGCCGTCCGAGCTCCTTCCGGCGCGTCCGATCCGCCATCGCCTTCGTCTCCCCCAGGC
Organism: Haberlea rhodopensis; assembly: GCA_907163345.1. Lineage (NCBI taxonomy): Eukaryota > Viridiplantae > Streptophyta > Magnoliopsida > Lamiales > Gesneriaceae > Haberlea > Haberlea rhodopensis. Next base: position 838,380 of record CAJQUN010000113.1, on the reverse strand, counting down.
GCTTCTTTCCATACCAAGAACGTGAAGTTTCGTCGCGGATTGCGTCCGGATCTTGCAAGGAAGTGCGCGGATAAAAATCGCGAATTCGTCCGATTTTGGAGCGATTTTCTTCCGATTTTTTTGTGGGTAATCCTCGTCGTCCCTTAGTCGTTATTCCCCTGAAATCTCACGAATTTTGATGGAGCTTTGGTTCGATTTTTGCTAGCATTTTGGTAGGGTTACCAATGTGTGTTCGAGTGTGTGCTAGTGTGTGCAGCAGTGTGTGTGCGTGTGTGTGTTTCTGCGTGTGTGTGTGTGTCCAGCATGTGTTTGTGTGTGTAAATGGTATGTATGTATGTATTCCTTCATGTGTTGAAGTATTGTGATTGGGAATGGGATAGCATGGGGAATGTTTTGATTGTTGGAAGTTGGTGGGGGCTCACTTTATTGAATGGTTAATTGTTGAAAATAAATTGTGGAATAAGTCTTGACTTAGTATTATTATTGGTTAAAAGATGAAGATTAAAATCATGCATGAAATGTGTTTGTTAATAGGCTTAAATGAGATTCAAGTGTGGGTCTAAGTTTTGTTAGTGAGGTGAAAATGACTAACTTTATGGCTTGTAGCCATTGTGATATTTGGTGATGTTGGGCTATGGTATGGGATGTGTTCAATTGGAAGCATGTGTAGTGTGAAAATAAGTGGGTTAGATGCATGCTAGTATGTATTATAACATGGAATAGTGTTATAGTGATATTTATGCTCAATTGGATAGCATAGCATGTGTTATTGATTTATGTCACCTTGCTGAGTCACTAATCTTATAGTGAGTTCTAAATCAAGAATTTGGAATCCAATGCATCTTTAATTTGTTAAAGTTGAATTTCTTCAAATAAATGACTTTATGTTGGGATTAAGAGAATTGGATTAAAGGGGTACATGGACCCTTTTTTTCATGTCTTGGTTTGAACCACCTCGGGGTGGGTTTGAATGTTTGGAGCATGTTAATTGGCTTAATTGGATTGTTTTAGTTAGACACTAGTTGGATATTATTATGCATACACCCTTGCACTTCCTTTCCCTCTATTGAACTGGTGTGTCTAGTGAACTGCTATGTGAGTTGGGCGTGATCTTGCACGTATGGGTGTGTGTATCCCGCATCATGTGTGTGATGTAGCGGATGGTGGGAGATGATGGGGTTTTGCATTACCAATGAAATATCATGATTAATGTGAGGATGTGTGCATCCAAGGTATTGATTATGATTTGATTCATAATATTGAGTTATTGATTTGTGATATGGAAATGAAAGTAAGAAGTATTTGATGGTTATTCATTGCTTGGATAATGAGCTAATATTGTGTAAGGCCCTCGTACCGTATTATCGGAAATCAAGTTTAGCTTCTCAACATTTATGTGATTTATTTTATGTTAATCAAATGGTTGAGAATAAACATGAGGAATATTATCTTTGATAGCAGCTCGATATCGTAAACATTTTGTAAATGTGATATCCAATATTTGATAATAAGAATTAAGTACAATTTGAATTTTGTTAATTAGTTAGAAATTAATTAACGAGAATATAATCTAATTAATGAGAGTGGAAATTGATCTTGTATATGTCAATTGATAGTCGTGTCAAAACATGATGAATGAAAAATATATTTTTGGAATATTCGGATTAACACCGAAATTTTATTAAAATGATTTAATAAATATAAAATTTATATTAAATCGAAAGATTTACTTTTTGTGATTCAAATAAGAACACGAAGTCAGGTGTGGACTGTATATGTAATATACATGCACCGGTACACCGGTGACATCCCGATGTTCATAATTGGTCGGGAATTAATATATATCGGTGTAGGGTGTAAAACACATAACAAAACGTGCAAAAACACACACTGCATCGCGGACACCTACTAAAAGGTGCGAAAACACACACTGCTCGTGCGATTCACCGACCACCTTGTACCTATCCGCTCCGTTCGCCGCCGTCCGACCACCTCTAGACGAGACCAATATACCACCGTGTTCCTTACTCAGAGGCGCTTCTTTCAATACCAAATAATTGAAATATGGTGTTCGAAAAGTTGTTCGATTTGGTCTGAAACGAACGAAGTCGCGACAGTGAGGGTTTCTGCACTTTTGGTTCGATTTCTTCGAATCTACTACGAATTGGATGACACCAAGGCACTGAATCTCTTCCCCTCACCTGGACGAAACTTTCTATACCGTTCGCCGCCTCTACCGCCGCCGGAGCTCGCCGGAATCAACTGAAAAGCGTGCGTGTACTGTGTGCGAAAATTGGGTAAAACTCGATGCTCGATTTTTCGACTTTGCTTCGATTATTACCATTTGGACTATAATTGTTGAATAATAATTTGAATTGGTGAAAAATAATTTAGCAAATTAAATTATGATGTAATCACATCAATTGAATTACCCTAAATTGGTTAAGCTGTGACTAAAATTGATAACCCATTTTGAATGATTGGTATATTGAATTGTGAATTTCTATTGATATACAGTGACTACTTCGACCCTACAAGCTCAAGTACCCTTGTAGATCGAGAAAGAAAGGTATGTTGCGATCGGGTAACATACGACAGGTATCTGTATCATTTGATATATGATTTGTTGACTTCTGTGAATTATGTGAGATTATGTGGCTACGTGATTTTACTGAAATTATGTGGCATTCATAGCTTCATGAATTGGCACATCGGTGTATGAAATTAAATGTTTTGTTAACACACATCAGTTTTATACATACATCGATGCATGACATTGCACGTTGAGCTATGATCCTTAAATACCCTGTTTATTTCTGGATTCTGGGATAATCATTGGAGATTGGTACCGCGATACTATGACCGGCATTAAATGGCCCGAAAGGTATAGGGAATCGTGGTCTCCTCTGATTACCATGATTTGTTGAGACGAGGGATTGGTTGCACCTTGCTGATGTCATCCTGTGTATGTCCCTGACTATGTCGAGACTTGGGATGTGATGACGCATTGACGACGCATCACTGATGATCCCTTATGCTTGGCAGGCTCGAGCTATGATGATTTGATAGCGATTTGATTGATTCTGATACACTCAGTGGATGAGTGATTGACCTGATACCGGCATGACATGACATGACATGGCATGCATTGCATTGCATTGCATCATATATCACATTTTATAGATACATGTTGTATATTCCATGATCGTTCCATATTGGGCTTTTGCTCACCCCCCAAGGGGGGCTGTTGTTGTCTTTGTGTGTGGACAATGGCAGGTGATACAGGTGACCAGGACGCCAGAGAGGGCACGTCCGGTGGGAGTCACACTTGAGGTTTTACTCTTGTTTATCCCAGTAGTCTTTGTACCAGGGATGTATCCATGTAGTGTGACGAGTCTATGTATATTTCATTTATGTTAGCCTAGTTTGATTTACGTATGCTGGTTTATGTTGATGGATATGCAACTGGTAGTATATATATATTTTCAGTAGATGTTGATTTGAGTTGGTGGTATGTTCCTCGTGCGATGAGGTCATGCCGAAATTTTTAGGGCCACATGTTAATAAATGTTAAACAAATCTTCCGCTGTTTACGCTATAATTATCATTGTGTGATAATTAATCACATTATTAGGATTGGGCCCTCACATTATGGTATCAGAGCATAACTGGGAATGCTCAATTTTGAGTCTTGTGTACACTTGACTAGGCACAAATAAATGTGTGCGCTTGTGTTTGAATTATTTGACTTATTTGCTTTTACTTGGCTTGGCTTGCTTTGGTATGATGTTAAATGAGATTGATATGTGAATATGTTGATTTCATGTAGTAGTGATATCGCTCACGATATTAATACTATACGATTGTGAATAAACTGTTATATGTGGCAGTATGAGGTAGGGAAAGAGTGTAATCTGAGACCTACTATCAATGAAATGCTTAATGATTTTAACTTTGTTGACTAAATTAATGTATAGTATGGGTATCGTTTATGGTATTCATTCTATAAAACTTGGATGTAAATGGATATGGTTAGAGCAATGTAATTGTTCTTAAACCTATTGGAATTAATGTCGAACGATAAATTTACTGTGATGTAATGTCCTTGGATTTGATTGAGCCACCTAAATTTCGGCACTGAGAATGCTGGAAAGGGTGAGACGTTGCTTTGATAAGATGACAGATGGGTTTAACATTGTTACAAATAGTAAAGTAATGAAAATGTCTTATAAAACATCGTTATATGTTTTGAAGATAGGACTATGTGAGATATAGATTTTGAACCTTTGAAATATTCTTGGGGATTTTATCCTTCGAATAATTTTTCATGTATTTCTTTATGTTTGAAATGAAAGTGAATAGTGAATTGCAACAAATTATCTGTTGCAAAATGTGCATTGATTGTTTTGTCATAATTTGTCTCCTATACGTGATAAGTCTAGAACTGGGTAGGCAAAAGTCATCAAATGCTTACCTATCAGCTACGGAAATATCATAAGGAGATCAAAATGGCAAAAATTGGTCTTGGTAATTTATTTTATCCACCCACTTTATATTTAAGTGGGGGATGTTATTTTCTCTGATCAAATGATATTATTGTTGTTTGGATAATAATATGATTATCAGGTGAATGATCGAAACTACGGATGATGTAGTTCGATTTTCTTCGCTTAATATGTGTGTGGAATTTTATAGCCTGGTTGTCCAAGCTGAAATTCTTTATGTTTGTGCGATTTCATAATTCGATTAATAAGAAGTAAATTATGAGTGCTGAATTAACTCGTAATTTATGTGACTATTAATTTTAATAACCAAGTTGAATGTACTACAAATGTAGCACATATGTGTAACATATCCTGATTAAAGAAAGAATGCACATAGGTACATAGACCTGCCCGTACGTGGCATGGATCTCATATTTCAGACAAATTTTATTTGTTTTTACTTGGAACTGACATGGACCTATGCACGTATGTGTATGGATCTCGTGTTCAAGGAATGTTGATTTTCTTTGTTATGGAGTTGGATAGAATTTGCATGGACCCGAAAATTACTTCGGCATAAACTCCATGCATTTGTGGTAAGGTTTTGGGAAAGATTCCTGCATATATTTCCAAAGAGATGAGTAAGAATATCGATTTGGGAATCATGACTATTTCAAAGATTTTTATGTGTATAAAATGAATCGACTTGAATGAGTCGAAATTATTATGATATTTTGTATGACTATGAATTGCAGTTCTTTACGTATGCTAATGGATCTGCACTCTGAGTAGTATCAGGTGTCAATCCAAAGCCAAGATGTGTTGATAACTATCTTATAAGCTCGATATATGGTTAAGCCATACGAGTCTTCTAGTTTTCAATATTTTTATGGACTCGATGAGTCAAGTGTTTTAAAAAAAAAAAAAAAAATATCCTTGATTTGATTGTGATTGTTTCTATTAATGATCTCTTGGTTAGTCCAAGATGAAAATATGATGTGTTGGAACACTTAAAGTTAATATTTCAGATTCTATGTACGAAATGCTTCTGATCAGCTGTCCAATTTGAATTTGGATTGCAATGAATGGTAACATTGAGAAAGAAACTGGTCCTTGTAGGATATCTGAAATTAAAATTTCAGTTTCCTATGAAGAAGTGATGAGATATGCCAAACTATCCAAATGAAAATTTTGGATGAACAAAGTGATACTCTTGTGCCACGTCATTGTTCGACATGGTATTCCTGTTGCTCCAACTAAGGTTAAAGCAGTGTTAAACTGGCGAAGACCTACTAATGTTCTTGAGGTCCGATTGTTCATGGGTTTAGCAGGATTTGTAAAGTTGTTTTATCGAAAAGTTTGTTTAAAATTGCTAAACCTATTACTCAGTTGACACAGAAAAATTAAAAACTGTATTTGGTCAGATGAGTATAACACAAGTTTTCTTAACTTGAAAATGAGACTAACCACTGCATATTCATTTATTATTCCTTCCAGCCGGAGGATAAGCACATCTGTATTTTTAAAAGGTTTGGGTTACGTCTCGCCAACTTAAATCTTATGAGATTCGATACCCTGTACATGATTTAGAATTGGCGGCAATTGTTTTGCTTAAAAGATTTGGACGCCATTGTTTATCCGGGGGAAAATTCATTATTTAGTCGGACTACAAGAGCTTGAAATATCTATTCTCTCAATCTACTATCTATATGACGCAACACATGTGGATAGATCTCCTAAGTGGTTTAGCTTCTGTTGTTCAAATCACCAAGGTATACGTAAATGTTCGTATCTCAGGTTAGATATTTGATTCTTATCAACGATTTTATTGTATGATTGATTTCTTATGTCAAATGCTCAACGAAATAGTACTTTGATTATGGAATCCGAAGAATTATTATCTTTGGGATATATATCTGATTTTAGCTTTTATTTAAAGAACACGGTCAATGGATTGTCCGTGAGACTCTAGAATTGTAATATATGTATATGTAGGTATACTTAAATGTATCATTTATCCATTAACGGACCAAGATTGGTGAAATCATTTGTCTTGATTTTAGTTGTTTAATACCCAGAGTTTATTTTCAAACATTTGCAACATTGTAGAATGCAAAACGGATATTCTAGATTGCGAGGACTACATAGTATTTGTAGACTGGCAATCACACTTCGTATATTATTTAACGTAATAAAGAATGTCGAGAGTATTTTATTTTCTCGACTATGTCTGAGTAAAAGTTTGGTTTTATTTTGAAATTCTGGTATTCATTTCAGAAGACATTTGAATTGAGTATATGTTTGATTATATGTATATATATTATTCGAATCCTTAAGACATTGCCATAAGATTCGGTGGATGCAAAGGATGGAAAGCTGCCCAGACTCAGTAAGCTAGTTATAAGAATAAGTGTGGATGCTTCTGAAAATGGTAACAGACTAATCATTTTCAAAAATCTCTCATGTTAAATGTATGTTGAATGTTGTAAGATTTTCAAACAAATCAAGAATTGACATTATTATTATTTTCTATTGTGTGCAATGTGTTTCGTACTTCAACATTGATGAATTACGAATATTACTTGATAAGTATTCTTCAATCTGATGATGATGAATTTAATTATTCAACGTTCTGCACTGAAGAATTAATTTTGTGTTCTAAATTGAAAAGATGGTTTCTTATAACCATTCTCTTCCATTGTTATAAGATAAATAAACTAGTCATTGATTTTGATTCAGCTTAATGCTAAATGAATTGAGTTTATGAAGTTGATGTTTTTCCGATTATAGTCTTGACATGTACTGTAATTGGTGAATGATTTGTGATCTGCTTGTGATATTTTGAGGACGAAATATTTTAAGTGGGGGAGATATGTAAGGCCCTCGTACCGTATTATCGGAAATCAAGTTTAGCTTCTCAACATTTATGTGATTTATTTTATGTTAATCAAATGGTTGAGAATAAACATGAGGAATATTATCTTTGATAGCAGCTCGATATCGTAAACATTTTGTAAATGTGATATCCCGATATTTGATAATAAGAATTAAGTACAATTTGAATTTTGTTAATTAGTTAGAAATTAATTAACGAGAATATAATCTAATTAATGAGAGTGGAAATTGATCTTGTATATGTCAATTGACAGTCGTGTCAAAACATGATGAATGAAAAATATATTTTTGGAATATTCGGATTAACACCGAAATTTTATTAAAATGATTTAATAAATATAATTTATATTAAATCGAAAGATTTACTTTTGTGATTCAAATAAGAACACGAAGTCAGGTGTGGACTGTATATGTAATATACATGCACCGGTACACCGGTGACATCCCGATGTTCATAAGTGGTCGGGAATTAATATATATCGGTGTAGGGTGTAAAACACATAACAAAACGTGCAAAAACACACACTGAATCATGGACACCTACTAAAAGGTGCGAAAACACACACTGCTCGTGCGATTCACCGACCACCTTGTACCTATCCGCTCCGTTCGCCGCCGTCCGACCACCTCTAGACGAGACCAATATACCACCGTGTTCCTTACTCAGAGGCGCTTCTTTCAATACCAAATAATTGAAATATGGTGTTCGAAAAGTTGTTCGATTTGGTCTGAAACGAACGAAGTCGCGACAGTGAGGGTTTCTGCACTTTTGGTTCGATTTCTTCGAATCTACTACGAATTGGATGACACCAAGGCACTGGATCTCTTCCCCTCACCTGGACAAAACTTTCTATACCGTTCGCCGCCTCTACCGCCGCCGGAGCTCGCCGGAATCGGCTGAAAAGCGTGCGTGTACTGTGTGCGAAAATTGGGTAAAACTCGATGCTCGATTTTTCGACTTTGCTTCGATTATTACCAGTTAATTTGGACTATAATTGTTGAATAATAATTTGAATTGGTGAAAAATAATTTAGCAAATTAAATTATGATGTAATCACATCAATTGAATTACCCTAAATTGGTTAAGCTGTGACTAAAATTGATAACCCATTTTGAATGATTGGTTTATTGAATTGTGAATTTCTATTGATATACAGTGACTACTTCGACCCTACAAGCTCAAGTACCCTTGTAGATCGAGAAAGAAAGGTATGTTGCGATCGGGTAACATACGACAGGTATCTGTATCATTTGATATATGATTTGTTGACTTCTGTGAATTATGTGAGATTATGTGGCTACGTGATTTTATTGAAATTATGTGGCATTCATAGCAGTCATGAATTGGCACATCGGTGTATGAAATTAAATGTTTTGTTAACACACATCAGTTTTATACATACATCGATGCATGACATTGCACATTGAGCTATGATCCTTAAATACCCTGTATATTTCTGGATTCTGGGATAATCATTGGAGATTGGTACTGCGATACTATGACCGGCATTAAATGGCCCGAAAGGTATAGGGAATCGTGGTCTCCTCTGATTACCATGATTTGTTGAGACGAGGGATTGGTGGCACCTTGCTGATGTCATCCTGTGTATGTCTCTGACTATGTCGAGACTTGGGATGTGATGACGCTTTGACGACGCATCACTGATGATCCCTTATGCTTGGCAGGCTCGAGCTATGATGATTTGATAGCGATTTGATTGATTCTGATACACTCAGTGGATGGGTGATTGACCTGATACCGGCATGACATGACATGACATGGCATGCATTGCATTGCATTGCATTGCATCATATATCACATTTTATAGATACATTGTTGTATATTCCATGATCGTTCCATATTGGGCTTTTGCTCACCCCCCAAGGGGGGCTGTTGTTGTCTTTGTGTGTGGACAATGGCAGGTGATACAGGTGACCAGGACGCCAGAGAGGGCACGTCCGGTGGGAGTCACACTTGAGGTTTTACTCTTGTTTATCCCAGTAGTCTTTGTACCAGGGATGTATCCCTGTAGTGTGACGAGTCTATGTATATTTCATTTATGTTAGCCTAGTTTGATTTACGTATGCTGGTTTATGTTGATGGATATGCAACTGGTAGTATATATATATTTTTAGTAGATGTTGATTTGAGTTGGTGGTATGTTCCTCGTGCGATGAGGTCATGCCGAAATTTTTAGGGCCACATGTTAATAAATGTTAAACAAATCTTCCGCTGTTTACGCTATAATTATCATTGTGTGATAATTAATCACATTATTAGTATTGGGCCCTCACATATTGAATTGATATTCGATATAGACTCTACAGGAGACTTCGGACGTTGATGATAGCTTGTTCATGTTGTCTTCTATAAGGTACGTGGTGATGTACGAGCAGGTATATCTAGTATCTATACATTCATTTATACATGCAATTTTGAATATGATGTTTCAGGTAAGTGTTTGACTTTAACAAATGAGTTTCATATACGAGTTATGGGGGACATGTAGTGGTACGTGATCCGATTATACTAGTTGAGTATTGATGCCTTCGGCATGAGCATTATGAGAAAGTGTCGAGAATGAAATAGTGGGATAACCAGGTTTACATTGATGTTGAATTATTTATGTTGAGCATAAATGATACATTGTTGTTGTATTGAATTCATAGTGTTGTTGGGTATCATATTTTCAATGATAATACTGAACTTGACATTATGAAAGTGCGTGAGTTTGAAACAGGAACAGTGTGTGGAAGCTATACAGATTCGGAATTGTACATGGAGTATATTTTATGAGTTTTGAATAATCTAAATTGTTGCATTATGATTGTGTATGTTGATTTGTGATTGAATATTGAGTTGGAGTGTGCTCACCCTGTGTGGGGGCTGTTTCTGTTGAAACAGGTACAACAGGTACGATGCTGCTTTGGAGTGCTAGGCTCGAACCTTGTTGGATGATGCTTCTAGAATCATAGTATGAGATTGAGCCGATATACGAGGTTGAGCGGTTGGTATTTATACTAATTATGCATCCGGATGTGTATCCGTTATTCGTTGCTCCTCTGTGAGCACTTGTATCTGTAAGGGTGTTGAAACCCACTTCTGTTGTCTTATTAGTGTGGTGTCTTCCCTGGCTGGGAATTTACTTGTGTTTCTATATTCTGTTTAATATTGTGTTGTCCCTGGTCGGGAGTTATATTATGTGATGTGTTTTATTTCCGGATAGCTCAGTTTGTGGGGAGACTCTGCCCAAATTTTTATAAAAACCCACAAGGTAAAGAGTGGTGTAATGGGGATGGTATTGGGTGAAACCCCTGAGTCTATTTGTTGGTGGAAATGATCATATAATGTTGAACATTATTTATGTCATGGGATTATGGGAAACATGTAATGATCCTTTTTTGTAAGGACCCCATATACTTAACCCTTGATTAGTGTATTAATCATTATGTGTGGCACATGCTTTCAATAAAATTATTCGGGAAACTCAGATGATACTTTACCATTGAAAGGCAATTACAAAATTTTCTTTAATATACAGTGTTATAAGCTCATCATCCTAACAACAATAGACTCATAGAGTTCGCTCATTACACCACTTTTTACATTGTGGACTTTTATAAAAATTTGGACAGAGTCTCCCCATAAATAGAGCTATCCCGAAATAAAAGCACAACACATAACATAATTCCCGGCCAGGGAAGACATAACGCTTATCAGAATACAACAATATCAAGTAAATTCCCAGCTAGGGAAGACACCACACATATGACAACAAAAGTGGGTTTCAACACCCACAATACACCAATGACTCTCATATCATTTAGCAATTCTACCTCTAATTGCATGCAACATAGAATGAAAGAGAGAAAGGCTCATGCCTTTATATACAACCCATATACAAGTATAATCTTGCTCACATGCGAGCATCATGAATATGTATATAACCCTCATGGGTATATAAGTACTCTATACGATACCGTACTCCATCAAGCCCTGGTACCACGATCCTGGGAGTACATCCAATCAACAGCTCGAGCTCATCTCCGAAGCCATCGATGTACCTGTTCACCTGCCCCAACAGAGACAGCCCCCAACGGGGTGAGCATACCAATTCCACAATTTCATAATCATAATGACATAATACATAATTTACGAAAATTTAAATATTGTGGAACATATGTGATACTTCCTGGATGGTATCATCCTCATCATAGCGTACCCCTGTAATAACCCTGTTCTCAAAACAGATAAATCATCAAATCCTGAATATGCAGTTAATCATCATATTGGTTAACCCTAGCCAGTTTCAATTTAACAACATTTCATAACATCCTTCTTTATCTAGCAATTATCATAATTCTAGACATCATATTGAGATTTCCTTAACTTCCGATACTAGTTAATCACTTCTCTGATTAACTACGTCTCTGTTCCTATTCATTACCAATAGGGAATAAAATACAGATATCCTAGATATCTAATCAAATACCACATTTTCATTTCTTACTTCAAAGTAGCATCATACTATCGGTGTTTGCTCCGTAGCAACCACACCCCATCATTTGCTCGCTTCATAGCGGCACTAAGCATTTCACCATGTGAATCAACATAACGTAACCAAGTCCCGGTACCATCATAGTAAAACATTTCATGTATTTTAAATCATGCATCATACTTGTAAAAACATCATTTAAACTATGCTCGTACGCTAAACGTACCTTAAATCCTCGAAGTCCGAGCCAAACCTTGCTCGAGTTCCATGCCCCGAGGAACGATGTGCTAACACGATAAATAATTCACAATTATTTATGAACATGTAACCCATGCTCAAGCACATCCATAACCCTCAAAATATTGTCAACACACGACAATAAATCATTTAAAAGACCCGGGGCAGGGTACATGCAGGGAGGGAAAACGAATGCGACATATCGAAAAATTGCCCAAGAACACCTTCAATAATTCGAACCCTAGCATCACGATTCGAACCCAACCAACCATCATAAATCATCTAAAACATGTAATAACGATCTCTAACATGAATCATCAACCCATAGCCAAAACCCCCAAAATCGAAATCAAACCCTCACCAAATTAGGGCAAAATTCGAACCATAACATCTCAATTCGATCCCAATTAAGCATCATAATTCATTTAAACATGAATTAATCGAATAACAACAAGAATCATCATCCTCATGCCAAAAACCCAAATTTTCGAACCCTAACTCACAAAATCAGCGTTCAAATTCGAATCCATAAGCAACAAATTTTCGAACCATGAAAGTATGAAATATTCGACCCAAAAGCAGCACAAAAACGCCCCTAAAACATCGGAAGAAAAGCCCCAAAAACGTACCAAAAATCGAGCCCCAAAATCGGATGAACTCCAGTTTCGAACCCTACGCTTTTCTGGCAAATCCGAGCTCAAATCGTGACCAAACTTCAAATTGATGGTATGGATAGGAGCGCCTGGAAGAGACGAATCCAACGGCGGGTGGCACGCGCCGAACGGCTGGCGGACGGCGGCGGGCGGAGGCCTTTTGTGCGCGGGGGTCAAAAGGGGATCGGGAGTGCGCGCGGGAGGAGAGAGAGAAATGAGGTGCTGAAATGGTTCCGATAATTAAAATCTCGGGTTCAACTGGTATTTATAGCAAAAATACCCCGAAATACTAATAGCCCCACAAATACATCATGATTCATTAAAAATCATCTGTTTCCAAAAATTCTCTCTCTAACTCAAAAACCCCCTACCGGTGCCCACACCAAGCACCCGAGATTCCGAGTCACACAAAAAAACCAACTCACAGGTTTTCACCGAAATGAGAATACAATCTCAACCTCGGGATCCAACGATCCCAACTACTCAAATAGACGAGCCCAGAAGGCCCAACACCTCGATTAAACTCCAATTGCCACGTAAAACAACTTTACGGGTTCTTAACACTACGGGATTAACATCCATAATCTCTGGTCATCACATTTTTATAGAATGAAAAGAAAAATGAAAAATTTATACACATACGACATCATAAATGAACTAATGACGAGTTTAGGTGTTGGGGCCTTACAATACCGTAGAGACAAAGGTGAAAACTTTTGTTCGTGACTCGTGGTGCTACATCATGGAGCTTCTGCATCAAACACGCTACAAGGGTGAGACTCTATTATTCAAATCCCGATATGAATCCTTTGTATAGATCGATGGCTGTAATCCAATTTTTTTTTTATTATTCCGCTGTGTTGTATGCTCGTTGGATTACTTACAGTGGTATCAGAGCCAGGTTCAAAGCTCATATCGGAATTATGTGATTAATTGTTTAATCATATTTTGAATTGTATTGCATGCTTTAAAACTGTATAATTCATGATATGGAATAAATCGAGTTTGTGAAAATCATCGTATAATTGTATTTGATATAATTGGCGAATTATTGTATATGATACAAGAATGCGCAAAATCGAACCCTTGGCACATTATGGTTCGACCACCATCATACTTGACCCACGGCTGCCACATGAGGGCTAGGGTTTTCGAACCCTTGGCTCGAGATGGTCTAGCCGTTGTGGCTCATGTTTGTGCATGGAGGTGTCGAAACATGGCTAGGTTTAGAACCCTTTTTGGCTCGATAAAGTTTGTAGGCGGCGCATGATGGTTCGATCATGGTTCACGAAAAAAATGAAGGTCGCGGCTAGGGCCACATGAGAGCTAGGGTTTTCGAACCCATTGGCTCGAGATGGTCAAGCCGCCACCGTCATGAATCGTGCATGGTCGGGCCGTGGCTCATGGCTAAGATTTTGAACCATTTAGGCTCGATAAAGCCATGGACGGCGCTAGGGTTACGAACCCTTATGGCTCATTCAGTCACGGCAGCCGTTCATGGCTCAACGTGCATGGGCCGAGACTTAGGCTAGGGTTTCGAACCCTAGGCTCATGCGTGGTCCAGCCGTGTGGCTAGGGTTATTCGAACCCTTATGGTCCATGGCTTGTGACGCGCCAAGTATTCGTGGCATGTGATGTCCCGAGCGTACGATAATTTTCATAAAATTTTATTTTACAGTTTTAATTAAATTTAAATTTTAAAATGTGTAGAATTTAATTAATTAAATGTTATAGCATGTTTTATGTGTTGTTTGAGCATGGTGCATGGTTATAGCCCTATGACCTATTAGATAGGATTTTGTGAATGTTTGTAATTTATTACGGCCTGTGAGTCGTACTGGTAGCGCTTGTCGCGTACGCCCAAATTAACCCTTCTCAAGTTAATAGCAAAAGTATGTAGTAGCGAGAGTATGGATCGATCCCACAGGGAAGGTAGTATTTTTTCGTGTCAATTTAAAAACGAATAGTAAAAAGGGGGTTTTGAGTTGAGTGAAAACTACTAAGCAAATTTTAAGAATTAAAATAATTAACGAGATTAACTAAAACGGTTTAAACTTATGAGAGCGAAGCGATTCTTGGTTGTCGGTCAACTTTACTTTTGGAAAATTCTCTCTTGATCATTAAATCACAAACATTCGAATTCCTTCAATTATTCATCGATTGGAAATTGAATTCCTACCCACCTTAATCGTAGTCAAAGAGAAAACAGCTTTCAATCCGACCCTTATCAAATCGCTAATCAAAACTACAGTCGTTAATGATTAAATCAATGATAGAATTCAAAACCAGTGAGTTCGATAAATCTAATCAATAGAAACTTCAGCCGTTAACTATTGATTACCCAATCGTTTCTCCTAAGAATTCAATAATACCTACAGCCGTTAATTATTAATCTTAGCTGCTTCTTAATTAGCTATCGATTATGCATATGAATACTAGGTGATCAATCTAATAAACAAACATAATAATAATTGAAATCGATACCAAGAAACATACTTGAAATCGAAATTAAATTCAACAAACAAATCAAAATTATCACAAGAGATTTTAATCCAAAAGCAAGTCTTCCTTAAACCAAGAATCTAGAAGTTTAGCCTAGCATAATTGAATCTAAAAATAACAAAATATGGTTCGAAATCATTAAATAAACAATGGAAAAGAAATTACTAAGACGAATCACGATTCCTGCTTGTCGATTCCGGTTCCGTTCTTCGTGTTGTTCTTGACAAAACTTGAAATAAAAATCTTCTCAAAACCTAAAACTATTCTAATTCTCTAAAAATCTGTCTAAAAGGTGGTGTTCATCGAGTTATGAGGTTGGAGGCTGATAAAAATAGGTTACAATCTTTTAAACATGGTAAAAGACCTAATTTCCAAACTTTCGGACTCTGCGGCGATCGATCGCCTTGCTTCTACCGATCGATCGCTTCTTTATTTTTTTCAGCAAAAAGGTTGAGGCGATCTATCGCTATAAAGTGGCGATTGATCGCTTACCTCCAGTAGCCTCAGGCGACCGATCGCTAGAATGTGGCGATCGATCGCTGCTTCGTCAATTTTGTTGCAAAAGTTTCTGTCCATAGGCGATCGATTGCCTCTTCCATGTGGTCGATCGCCACCTCCAAAATTACGTTTTTGCCCTTTTCTTGATCAACTTTGAGTCCTTTTCATGTCCATGTCTTTTCTTGGTTTTACACATCATTTTAGCTCGTTTTCTTCGATTGTACCTGTTAGGATCGGTCTGGAGTGTTTAGAGGGGGGGGGGGGGGGGGTGAATGAACACTCCTTAATAATTTATCCCTTGTGAATTCTTTCGGATTAGTGAAAGAAATCTGTTACTTAATCAACTCTTTGAACAGAACAGACCACTAAAAAGGTGAGTGCGGAAACGGTCTGCTCTTGTAAAAGTAAGAACGGCTCGATGGCTAAGTGCAGAAGGATAAGACACATGATATGTTTCTGGAAGTTTGAAGGTGGTGTAATCCTTCTACGTCTCCCCTTCTTCCAATTAAGGAAGGTTTATACTAGAAGACTTTGATTTATACAATCCTGTTGTACAAACCCGATTCAGACTGGATTTACCTCACTACCAGTCTGAAACTCCTAGTCACTCAACCTGCTCAGACACACTCTGTCTGACAGTTACAATAAGTTGCTCACTTCTATTTTTCAATACACAATGCGCACAGTGATCCTACAATGATCAAATGTTACAAAGTAATTGCGCTTAAATAAATAACTTCAGCTCGAAAGCTTCTGAACTTTGTAAGCGTGTGCAGATGCTTTCTTGTGTGTTTTTCAATTGATCAGCGTGAGTTCGAATGAAGAGTCCCTGTCTACCTTTTGTTGCATCCTTTTATAGTTGAGGGTAGCAACGGCATTGTTTCCCTTAATGTGCAACTTTGACTCTTTTTAAACTCTGAGAAAGCTACAGTCTTCTTCTTCAGGACACTTGCCGTTCTGGTGTATGCTTTTGGCGACTGTCAGGTAAGCTCTCCTTTGTCTTCTTACCTTTAATGGCAATCTTCGACTTTTGATCCTTTGTAGCATTAATTACAGCATTAAATGCTACAATAAATAACCGTTGATGGTTCGGACTGAGAAGCCATCCTTTATGTATCTTTGACTGCTCTGATCTGATAAAGGTTGAGATCGATCTGAAGTATCGATCTAGTCAGTCTGGAATCCATCGATCCGGTCTGATATGTGATATGCTTTATCAGCTTGCTCTGTTTTGCGCGATCGATCTGGTATGCCTGATTTCCATCGATCCGGTCTGAAATAATTTGTCATCTTGCTCTGTTTTGTCCGATCGATCTGGTCAAACTGATATCTATCGATCCGTTCTGAAATGTTTTGTCATCTTTAAAATCTCATCGATAAGGTCCGGAACTAACAAATTCCCCCTTTTTGATGATGACAAAACCTAGCTTCTAAGTCTTTTTAACCAGTCTTGATAAGAGCTCTGAAGCGAATGCTTTCGGATCGATTACTTCTTTGTTCAAAATAAATGAACTTCATTAAGTTGAATCGATTAAATCTTTATTATTAAGCCTTATGATGAGGTTCAAAATAAATGAACACAGACTTAATCAAACGAGGATTTTATTGATCACCAAGAAAATCCTAAAAATACACAGTCTGAAAATATTATTTTCTAGAAGGCGGCCTGAAGTCTGTCTTCTTTTCCCCCTTTTTGTCAGCAGCAATCTCTTGAAGAAAGTCGACAACTTGTGCTAGCTGCGCGCTGATAGCGTCAAGACGAACGTCTTGAGCGCGGAGGGAATTGGCAACGGATGTTCCGACTTCATTGGCTAGCTCGATCTGCTCTTTTCTCAGGCTGTTCTTGTAAGAGGCCTGTTGAGAAAACAGATCGTTTATGCCGCGCTGAAGGCTTCCGATACTGGCATTCATCTTCTCTTTGAAGGAAGCAAAGTCCAAGGCTGTGACCCTCTGACCTTGATGAACTTCTAAAATGCGTTGAGTCAAGGACAGACAGGTATCAGAGAAGTGCTGGATAGTCTGTGCCAGGGATGGAGGTGCATCAGATAGCTTGCTGGGAGAGTGATCTGATGATGACATGGCATGGTCATCTTCTTCAGCAATCGGCACGATGGAAGAAATGGCAGCCCGGTGACTTTCGGATCGGATCAGAGTGATCAGATCCGAAGAGAAACCTTGAATGAAGGCCAAATCTTCATCTGATGGTCCCGGAGGAGAGTGGGGACTGGGAAGTTCCTCAACTTGGAGAGCTGCAACCACTGTAGAACCACGAAATCCGGATCGATGAGGTCTGGTACTTCAGTTGTTGCACATGCTTCAGCTGGACTGGGTTGTGCACGGGAGGCTGATGACTTCAATGGAATAGATGTTGTCGGATAGTCCAACAGAACATTCATTGGTTCATCATCTGTTGCAGACGGAGCATTAGACAATGGCTGCTCCGCTGTCTGGTCTGGTACGTGCTCTGCAGGCTGATTCTCTGTCTGTTGTGCTGCATCAGAAGGAATAACCTCGATAAATGGTTCTGCCAGAGTCTTGCTTGCAGAAGGATGATCCGGGCTTATGGCTGGAGTGGAGATACTTAGCTTCTGTCGTTGAAAACGGACAGCTAAGGATAGAGCATGAACATCCATCCCGAGTTGAGCAATCATAGCCCCATCATCTCTGGCAGTTGGAGCAAGCGGATCGAAGTTCTTCTTTTTGGCAACAAGAAGCAGATTAGCCAGTCTGAATCTGTAATTTGCCGTAAATAGATCTCTGCGCTGCACGGCAAGTCAAACATCATCAGTCTCTGTTCCTTTCAGAACTTCATCTTCCATTTTCTTCAATCTGTGCAGCTTACCGTAGAACAGCTCAATGTGGTTGATAGTCCGGTACTGGACATATTCATCAAAAACCACAATGAGTTCCTTTAGCCTCTCATCAACATCCTCCATGGCGATGTCGATAGCAGTCTGCGCTGCAGATTTGGGTTTAGTAGAGAGGGGTTCGGTGAGAATGGTTTTCCCCTTGCCGGTGGAGGAAGGGGACTTAATCCCTGATTGGGTATAGTCTCCCAACTCAGTGATGACTATCCCTTTGACCACGGGATTGGCAGAGGGAATTCTAAGGGTGACTTTGGGTGCAGGGGTTGAAGCTTGTGAAAGCTGGGTGGAAGGTTGAGGGGCAGGGGTTGCTTTAGAGGGTGGTAGTATGGGTGGAGGTAGAGATTTGGCTGGTTTGGTAATCTGGGTTCGGGGCTTTTTGGGAAGTGGTTTGGTTGGTGATGAGTGAGCAGACTGGGTGGCTTCTAAGTCAGTCTGAATGGTCAGCTTCCGCTTGACCCGAGGTTTGCGCACAGCAACTGGTTCCTCGTCCTGCTCAACCTTGACTGCAGCCAGAGTAGCAGGAGTAGGCGGAGCACTCTTGGATTTCAGCAGTGCAAGCCCATTGGAGTTAAGGATCTTAAAGGGACGGAGAGCAGACGGCTTGCTCAGCTCGAGGCCTAAGGACTCCAAGAGCTTGCTGAGAGGAACAGCAAAACATACGGCGTGCTTGGATGCAATCACCGTTTCCAGCAGTACTCCAAACAAAATCATGGACCAGTTTATCTTCTGGCCGGATACAATAGCCGCCATGGCCCTGAACTTTTCGGCGGTTACAGCATCGAAGCTTCCTGCTTTACCCAAAAGTGGCTTGCCTACCACTTCGCACAGCACCTGGAAATGGAAGAGCATTTCCTTCTTCTTAAAGGAGGGTTGCAATCGTTGGCCAGAAATAGAAATCTTCCCCTGAAGATCTAAGAGTGACGCTTGAGGAGTCTGTCCGAACTCTGTCAGTCCGGAACTGGGGAGGCCAAAGGTCTTGGCCATCGTTGTTGGCGAGATCTCGAAAGATTTGCCCTGGACAGTAGTAGAAAAGGATGTCTTCCGGGAGACGGCGTTGGCGAACAGCTCGCGGATTTCTGATTCATAAACAACGGTTCCGCATTCCAAGAAGTTCCTTAAACCAGATGATTCCAGGGCTCTAAAAATGGACACCATCGCAGCATCTTCTGCCCTGTAAATGTCATCAAACTCAACGGAGAGTGAGTTATGAGTGATGGTAGCCATTTGAAAAGAGTTTAAAGAAAGTGCGAAGAGTAAGAGAGTGAGAAGGTAGAAAGCGGTAAACTGTAAAAAGTGAACAAGTATGAAATGTTCAGTCCGCTAAATAGGAGAGAGAAGACACGTGTCTTTATCTCCAAGACTGAGAATTAAATAATTCAAAATAAACGGTCAGGATAAAGAAATAAGGCGGTTAAAGTACAACTAGTTAAAATGGTCAATCAGTCCGAGCTGTTGTTATTGTCCAGACAGATCATAGGACAAAATCAGACTGACAAGGATCGGTCTGAAAGTTCGGACCGGTCTGTGTCTTTCTGAACATTGTATTATCGATCTGTGGTGACAAAAATCTTTCAGTGCGAAAAGAATAAGAACATCTAAACTAATTAAGATAAGTCAATTAAACCAAGAATTTGACGGAAATAATTAAACTTAGCCTCAGGAAGCGGTTTAGTGAAGATGTCTGCTGCTTGCTGCTCTGTTGAAATGTGCTCGATCCGAATTTCCTTTTTGCCAACATGATCTCGAATAAAATGATGTCGTATATCAATATGCTTTGTTCGAGAGTGCAGAACTGGATTATACGTTATAGCAATTGCACTTGTGTTGTCGCAAAATATCGGAGAGTCAACAGCTTGGATGCCATAGTCTTTGAGCTGGTGTTGAATCCAGAGCATTTGAGCACAACAGCTTCCAGCGGCTAGGTATTCTGCTTCAGCTGTGGATGTGGCAATCGATGTCTGCTTCTTACTGAACCAAGAGATCAATCTTTCACCTAGAAATTGACATGTTCCACTGGTGCTTTTACGATCGATCTTACACCCAGCGTAGTCTGCGTCTGAATACCCGATCAAGCTGAAGTTTGAATCTTTGGAGTACCAAAGACCAACGTTCTAAGATCCTTTTAAATATTTCAGAATACGCTTGGCAGCAATAAAATGTGATTGCTTTGGTTCTGACTGAAATCTGGCGCACATACAGACTGAAAACATAATATCGGGCCGGCTCGCTGTATGATACAATAGCGATCCGATTAGTCCTCTATACATGGTTACTTCAACTGCCGTTCCCCCTTCATCTTTGTCTAACTTGATTGTTGGACTCATTGGAGTTGATGCAGTTGAGCATGTTTCCATTCCAAATCTCTTGAGGAGCTCTTTGGTATACTTGGCTGATTGATGAAAATGCCATTGTTGAGCTGTTTTACTTGCAGACCCAGAAAGAATGACAATTCTCCCATCATGCTCATCTCGAACTGTCCCTGCATTAACTTAGAAAATTTCTCGCACAATTTGGGGTTAGTTGACCCAAAGATTATGTCATCAACATAAATCTGAACTAATAGGGTATGTTCCCCCTTAATGAATTTAAATAGAGTTTTATCTACTGATCCGATCTGGAAATCATGGTTCAGCAGAAATTGAGATAGAGTGTCATACCAGGCTCTTGGAGCTTGTTTCAGACCATACACTGCTTTATTCAGTAGATATACATGATTGGGATACAAATGGTTCTGAAATCCAGGTGGTTGCTCAATGTAGACTTCTTCCTGAAGCTTTCCATTAAGAAAGGCGCTCTTGACGTCCATCTGATATACTTTGAAGTCTTTAAAGGCAGCATAAGCAAGAAAGATTCGGATAGCTTCAAGTCTGGCGACTGGTGCAAATGATTCATCGAAGTCGATTCCTTCTTCTTGTCTGAATCCCTGTGCCACCAGTCTGGCTTTGTTTCTAACCACAGTTCCATCTGCGTCTAGCTTATTTCTGAAGACCCATCTGGTTCCAATAACAGGCAGATCGCTTGGTCTGGGGGTTAGACTCCAAACTTGATTTTGTTCGAATTGATTAAGCTCTTCTTGCATTGCTTTAATCCAGTTGAAGTCAGTCAGAGCTTCATCGATCTTCTTGGGTTCCAGAGTAGAGATGAAGGCAGCATGAGTGAACTCATCCATCATCTGTCCTCTGGTTCTGATTGGTGCAGAAGGACTACCGATCACTAAATTAGGAGGATGCTTCTTAGTCCATCGATAGCTTGACTCTCGATTGTCTGGTCCGGTCGGATGAACAGTAACAGCATGATCAGCATCTGTTTTAATATTTGAGTCAGGAGCATTCGGATCAGCTCGATCTGAAGTTTCTTCAAAGCCTGGATCCGGTCTGTCTGGTAATTCTGGTTCTGGTGGATTGTCTCTTGACCTGTTAGCTACAATCTCATCATCACTGTTAGCTTCGAGATGGATATTTTCCATCTGATTTTGAATTGATTCTTTGTTGCCCTCAACACATAAAGTTTCATCAAAGACTACATGAACAGATTCTTCTACAGTTAAAGTTCGATTATTAAAAACTCGATAAGCTTTGCTAATTGATGAATATCCTAAGAATATACCACTTAGCTTCAAATGCTGTAAGATGACTCTTACCATTGTTGTGAACGAAGCATTTACAGCCAAATACATGAAAGTGAGAAACAGATGGTCTGTTACCAGTCCATATTTCATATGGAGTGAGATTCAGCTTCTTGTTAATCATAGATCGGTTTTGAGTGTAGCAAGCAGTATTTACAGCTTCTGCCCAGAACTTTTGAGAGATTCCAGAATCAGCAAGCATTGTTCTTGCTGCTTCCTTGAGCGTTCTGTTTCTTCGTTCTGCAACTCCATTCTGTTGAGGAGTTCGAGCAGCTGAAAACTCATGCTTGATTCCATGATCTTCTAGAAAGGATTCAAGATTCTGATTTGAAAACTCAGTCCCTTTGTCACTTCGAATCCTGTCTATGCTGGATGATTTCTCGTTCTGAGTGCGTTTCAGCAGCTTGATCAACTTCGGACCGGTCTGATCTTTACTGCTTAAGAATATAGTCCATGTAAAGCGTGAGTAATCATCAATAACAACAAGAGTATACCGCATTCCCCCTAAACTTGTTATCGGTATAGGACCAAACAAGTCCATATGCAGTAATTCTAAACAGCGGGAGGAGGATTTGGCATTCTTGTTTTTGAAGGATGATCTGATCTGTTTGCCCATTTGGCAAGCTTCGCAGATCTTATCCTTAGCAAAATCGATCTTGGGCAGACCGATAACTAAATCATGTTTACACAGGCTAGCAATGGTCTTAAAGTTGATATGATTCAAGCGCTTATGCCACAGCCAATGTTTATTATCATTGTTAGCGATGAAGCAAGTAGGATTATCAGGTTGAGCATGATTCCAGTTAATCTTATATGTGTTTCCATTCCTGATTCCTACGAGCATGGTTATACCGTCTGATGATTTAACAGTGCAAGTGTGTTTATGAAATTCTACAGCATAACCATTATCACAGAGTTGACTTATACTAATCAGATTATAGCACAGATTTTCAACTAACAGCACATCATTGATAATAATGTTACCATGGACAATCTTACCCTTGCCCACGGTCTTACCCTTTGAGTTATCTCCGAAAATGATTTTGGGTCCAATACATTCTGTCACTTCAGACAGCAGCTCGATGTTTCCAGTCATGTGACGGGAACACCCACTGTCCAAATACCAGTCTGATGCGAGTTTCTTCGGTACCTGTCATCAAATATAATTATTGTTGGTACCCAATCCTATTTGGGTCCAGAACGGATTAGCCCTTTGGGAACCCACACCTGTATCAGCTTCAATGGCTTGTGTGTGTAGGGTGTGCTGTGTACTGGTCTGTTTCGATGCTGTGTGTGATAATGTGTGCGCTGTGAAAACCTTTGATTCTCATAAGGTAGTCTATATCTTCGTTGAATCGGTTTTGAGTTATAGTAATTGTATTGTCTTCCTTGCCTTCGATCTTGCACCTTTGGATTTGGTCTGATAGACGCAAATCTTGCTGGTGCCTTTTCTTTGGCTTGGTCAACATAACCAATTCCTTTTCTCAGATTTTGATTCTCGTAAGAGACTCCTGTTTGAATCTTAGGTGCTTCAGTTTCATATACTGTGCTGGATTTAACAAATGTCATTTGTTTGACTTGATTCTTTACCAGCAACAGCTCAGATTCATCTTTGGTGCATTCTTTGGTGTCAAAGCCTATGCCGGTGGAATCACCGACGTTTCTTTGAACCTCTTGTAATTCTTCCAAGGATGTTCTGGATTTTGTCCATGTTTTGAATATATGTGAGAACTTAGCATTTTGTGTGCTAATTCTCTTATTTTCTTCATGGAGCTGATCATAAGAGATTTTCAGCTTATTCAGCTCGATCTGGAGATTTTTGCACTCACCCTGCTCAGAGCAGCTTGGTTTGTTGTGCTCATCCATTTGAGTACTGATTTTGGCTTTATTCTTCTCAAATGATTCAGCTAAGATCCTATAATCATTAGCCATGTCTTGCAGTGCGGACATGAGCTCTTCTCGTGTAAATTCATTTGAGTCAAGATCATATACCTCGTCTGTCTGACTCATTTCTTCGTCTGCCATAAGACATTGAATATCTTCTTCGCTTTCGCTGGAAGAATATTCAGAGCTTTCCGAGTCTGAGTCTGTCTGAGCCCATTTGCTGTTTCCTTCTTCAGCTACTAGGACTTTTTGGGATTTTCCATGATTCTTGCGGTCTTTGTAGTGCTTCTTCTTTCTATCATCACGATGCTTCTCTTTCCGTTCTTCTTTCTTCGGTCTGGTGCAATCTGCAATGAAGTGTCCGGTCTTACCACAATTGTAGCAAGCCTGATCGTTAACAGTATCATCTTTTCTTGATTTATAATGATGAGAGGGTTTGAAGTTCCTCTTATTTTTAGACATAAATTTACCGAATTTCTTGATAAATAATGACATAGCATCGTTACTCATCTGTTCAGCAGATCGGTCTGATGTTGAAGCGATCTGGTCTTGAGTGGCTGCCAGGGCCTTGTTTGGTTGAGAGATGAATGGCTCTGCTTCACCTCTGCTTATCAGTTCAAACTCATAGGCCTTAAGATCTGCAAACAGATCATGAAGTTCAACCTTGTTAAGGTCTTTTGATTCCCTCATGGCGATGGTCTTTACATCCCATTCCTTTGGCAGAGCTCTCATTACATTCAGAGCGATCTCTCTGTTACAATATTCCTTCCCCAGACCATTCAGTTCATTATGATGCTGGTGACTCTTTCATCAAACTCATTTAGAGTTTCTCCACTTTTCATCTTTATGCTCTCAAATCTTTGAAGAGCAACAGTTAACTTGTTTTCTTTGGTCTGGTCGTTGCCTTCACATAGCTGTGCTATCTTCTCCCAAATTTCTTTGGCAGTAGAGCACATTTTGATTTTGCTGAACATGTTCTTGTCCAAAGTCTTGAACAAGATGTCTTTGGCCACATTATCGAGATTTGCTTTCTTTCTTTCCTCATTCGTCCAGAGGGATCTGTCTTTTTCCACCATTTGTGGTTCTCCATCAGAGATGGCTACTGCTGTATTAATTTTTAAAATCTTCATTGGTCCATCAGTGATGACGAACCACATATCGTCATCCTGAGCTGCCAGATGAGCTTGCATTCTGATTCTCCAGTCATCATAGTCTTCTTTTGAGAACATGGGAATTTTGTTGAATGATGCCATCAGCTTAGTCTTTGTGCTGATTAAGATGACCTGCTCTGATACCACTTGTTAGGATCGGTCCGGAGTGTTTAGAGGGGGGTGGGGGGTGAATGAACACTCCTTAATAATTTATCCCTTGTGAATTCTTTCGGATTAGTGAAAGAAATCTGTTACTTAATCAACTCTTTGAACAGAACAGACCACTAAAAAGGTGAGTGCGGAAACGGTCTGCTCTTGTAAAAGTAAGAACGGCTTGATGGCTAAGTGCAGAAGGATAAGACACAGGATATGTTTCTGGAAGTTCGAAGGTGGTGTAATCCTTCTACGTCTCCCCTTCTTCCAATTAAGGAAGGTTTATACTAGAAGACTTTGATTTATACAATCCTGTTGTACAAACCCGATTCAGACTGGATTTACCTCACTACCAGTCTGAAACTCCTAGTCACTCAACCTGCTCAGACACACTCTGTCTGACAGTTACAATAAGTTGCTCACTTCTATTTTTCAATACACAATGCGCACAGTGATCCTACAATGATCAAATGTTACAAAGTAATTGCGCTTAAATAAATAACTTCAGCTCGAAAGCTTCTGAACTTTGTACGCGTGTGCAGATGCTTTCTTGTGTGTTTTTCAATTGATCAGCGTGAGTTCGAATGAAGAGTCCCTGTCTTCCTTTTGTTGCATCCTTTTATAGTTGAGGGTAGCAACGGCATTGTTTCCCTTAATGTGCAACTTTGACTCTTTTTAAACTCTGAGAAAGCTACAGTCTTCTTCTTCAGGACACTTGCCGTTCTGGTGTATGCTTTTGGCGACTGTCAGGTAAGCTCTCCTTTGTCTTCTTACCTTTAATGGCAATCTTCGACTTTTGATCCTTTGTAGCATTAATTACAGCATTAAATGCTACAATAAATAACCGTTGATTGTTCGGACTGAGAAGCCATCCTTTATGTATCTTTGACTGCTCTGATCTGATAAAGGTTGAGATCGATCTGAAGTATCGATCTAGTCAGTCTGGAATCCATCGATCCGGTCTGATATGTGATATGCTTTATCAGCTTGCTCTGTTTTGCGCGATCGATCTGGTATGCCTGATTTCCATCGATCCGGTCTGAAATAATTTGTCATCTTGCTCTGTTTTGTCCGATCGATCTGGTCAAACTGATATCTATCGATCCGTTCTGAAATGTTTTGTCATCTTTAAAATCTCATCGATAAGGTCCGGAACTAACAGTACCTACAATTACACAATTATACGATTAGGTAGCATACGTATCAAATTATCCATCAAAACCTACCAAATCGTAGACAATTAAGCGCTAAAGATGTGTCTATTTCTAGTCACATCAAACTCCCCCATACTTACTCTTTACTCGACCTCGAGTAAACAAATAAAACTACAATATTTTTGGTTAGCTCATAGAGTCATAACAAAGAAAACTTGTCCTCACTTTAATACCTCAACAATTTTAACATGCACAGTAATGAAAGGCGATGAAAAGTTAACAGTGGAACAAGTTCAATCCATATACATTTCATACTCAACAAAGTAGTGAACGTGTGTGTGTGGTCATAAACAAGTGTTGTGTACAAATTATAGATCCAAAATATGCAAAGCCATAATAGTTCAAGTCATACACTAAAACAAGTATAAGCTCACTTGCACACTCTTCTCCACTATCTTAGCTACTTTGCAAACATAAATCAAGTAGGTCTTTATTAGCTTGTAGCTTGGCCTAGGTATTGGCTTATGAAAGAAAGGATAAAGATATATCAAACAAGAGAGTACGATGAAATGCACACTAAAACTTCTCTTCTTGTATGAATTTTTCAAACCTTGTTCATTTTTCAAGGTTTATTTCAACATTTTTCTTCTTTTGTGCCTTGGCTCCCCTTGGAGTTATATTTTTATCTATTTTCTCAAGGCATTCCTTTTTCTTTCATGTATTTCATTCTTTTGACAATAAAGTTCACAAATATAATTCAATGAATTTACACGTGCATTTGAATGACATACATCATACTCCCTTAAAAGGTATGGATTAAAAGCATATTTAGGCTAAAAGGGTAGGATGATAAGCTAGTCAAGAATGTTGAATGGGGGTCTTTAGTATGCTTAGCATACTACCATTCTTTTACATTAAAGCTCAACAAGGGTACTAGAGATTGATTTTGTTTACATGGTAGGCTTGAAAGGCTCAAACGCATCAAAGATTGCCTATATCACTTTCATGTTTGCAAGTAGTCTAGACATACGCCTCAAAGAGCATGTAGTTAAGTTCTAGCATGCATTAGAGACTTCTTAAGACTATCATAAAAATTGCACAATCTTCACCAAGCTATGCACACTTCACAAGCCATGACAATAATGTGCTCAAAATATTCACTACTAAGTTAAAGTAAACTTTGCATTAGAGTTCAAAGTGTTCCAAAGTTAACAATTCACCTATGTTCAAAAGCATGCATGATATCAATTAGGTTTCATCATGGGCTAGTGACTCTAAGCATGTGTTCATTACTAACTATGAGCTCAAAATTTCAAAATTTTCGATTTTCTTTGTTTTTTTTTTTTATTTTTGTAATAGAAAATCAATAACACACCACTAATCCCTCCCCCATACTTAAATCTTACATTGTCCCTAATGTAAGGCAAAAATACAAGTAAAGAGAAAAGTCTAACTACTAAAGCAATAAAAAATAAAAGGGAGAAAGGAAACTAACTCCCCTTGGGTTGCCTCCCAAGCAGCGCCTCTGTTTAACGTCGGTGGCCCGACTCCAGTCCTCTATCCAGGTGGTTGATGCAGTGTTGCTCTATCCTTCCTTAACCACCTCAATATCTTCTTCACTCCTCGGTATTTCGGCTTGTTGCTCTTTGAGTGGTCGTCCCCAGTCTTTGCTCCCTCGTCACTTGATTGACATGGTCGATCCGGAGGGTGCTTCTTTCCAATGGTACGATCCGGCAAGTGAGAAATAAGAGGGTCAGCAGTAACGTGAGTAGATAACGCAGCAATAGTATGAACATTATGCACTAAGTTAGAATCCATACCTCTGTTGTCGTCAAGGCCATCAGTAGCCTTTCCCATTTCCCACAACTCATCATTATCAAAATCCGAATCATAATCATGTATGCCAATAGCGTAACTCGAATGCTCAAGAGTCTTAATGGGTTCATAGATGTTGAATTTTGCAACTTTACCATTAGACTCCAATGTTATCATACCGCTATTCATCTCGATTACTGATTTTGATGTTTTCAATAATGGCCTCCCTAAAAGGATTAGACTAGATGAATCACCATTTTCCATGTCTAAGCATAGAAATCGGCTGGGAAAACCAAGTTCTCTACATGCACGATTACGTCCTCTATTATCCCCCTAGGTATGACCGTGGACTTATCAGCTAAATGAATCACAGTGTCATTTCTTTTTAAAAGTCCCGATTTTAGTTGAGAATAGATTGAGCAAGGCTGACATTTATAGAAGATCCTAAATCAAGCATAGCTTTCTCAATCCTATTATCATTAATCATACATGGGATGGAAAAAATACCAGGGTCCTTGCATTTAGCAGGGATGCTTCTTTGGATGTCCGCCGAAACATTCTCACCTAGCTTGACCTTGGGCTGCCCTTCGCGTTCCTTGCACTTATCATCTTTCTTGGCTTCCTTGAGTGGATCTTTTTCATTACAACATGGGGACATCTCGTAGAGCCTCTTGAGACCCTTGTCCTTCAAATTCATCTTCAATGCAAGGGGGAATGGGGGTTCACTTTTATATTTAGAAAAGTTGGGGAACTTACCTCGTGGTTTCTCCTCTTGCATGGGTTCTTCAACTTCTTTCTCCTTCTCCGTCTTCTCTTCGTTATTGGGTGGCGTCAGTACCACCTCTTCTTCAGCTGTATCTCCATTCACATTCACAGTGATAGCGTTCACATTCTCCCTGGGGTTCACCTCCGGTTGTGAAGGTAGTCCATTTGAGATTCTTGCTTCAATCTTGTTGAGAGAAGTTGCCAGTTGTCCCATTTGCGTAGTCAAGCTCTGGATGCTCGCCCTCGTCTCCTGTTGAAATTGTAAGTTATTTTCAGCAATAACTTTGATGCTATGTTCTAACCTGTCAGAAGGAGGGTGCGTTGGAAGTGGTGGAGGTCTCTGGTATTGCTGTGTATAAGGTAGGGGTTGGTTCATCTGTGGGTTTCCATAACCTTGGTTCGGATAATCTTGCCAACCTTGATTGTAATTGCTCGATGGATTACCATAGCTCCTTTGTGGGGGACCTGGGAATCCTCCCGCGGCATTCACGTTCTCAGCGGCTGTCTCTTGTAGTGAGGGGCATGCGTCCGTGGGATGGTTCGCATCCAGACTGATTCCACACGACTTTATCTTCCCTACATTTCCACCTGCAAGACCACGCATAAGAAAAGTTAGGTCTATCAGTTGTTGTTCTAGGTTTGATACGTTTACCTCTTTTCTTTGCGGTTGTCCATGGCGAACATGTCCAAACTGTTGGGAATTGGCCGACATGTTAGCTATCAAGCTCCTCCCCTCCTCCGCTATCTTGTCGATAAATGCTCCTCCGCTTGCCGCATCCACCAAGTTCCTGTCACCAGAAAGCAAACCTTCATAGAAATATTGAATCAGCAGATGTTCACTTATCTGATGTTGTGGACAACTTGCACACAACTTCTTGAATCGTTCCCAGTACTCATGCAGTGACTCCTCGTGGAATTGCTTCACGCCGTAGATCTCCTTCCTTATGTTAGTCGCCCTTGAAGCAGGAAAATACTTCTCCAGGAATACTCTTTGTAAGTCCGTCCATGTGGTGATCGATCCGGATGGTAAGTAGAATAGCCAGTCTTTTGCAGCGTCCTTTAGAGAAAATGGAAAGGCTCTTAACTTTATTTGACCCTCAGTGATTCCCGTCGGCTTCATAGTAGAGCACACCACGTGGAATTCCATTAAATGCTTGTGCGGGTTTTCTCCTGCAAGACCATGAAAAGCTGGCAATAAGTGCATGAAACCAGACTTGAGTTCGAAATTTACGTTATTAGTCAGGGTAGGGAAAGTGATGTAGAGAGGTTGTTGATCCAAGTTAGGATTCGCCAACTGCCTCAAGCTTTGATTCGCAGCCATCATGTTCCTCTCTTCTTCCTCAAGTAACCTTGCTTCTCTTCTTCTCCGATGTAGTGTCCTCTCGATCTCAGGATCGTAGTAAAAATTCTCTTCGTGATCAGAGGGTTCACCTGTACTCATCAACAAACCACAGTAGTAGTGCGGGATAACACTTAAAATAAAATAAAAAAATTTAACACGAAATTATACCAATGCCTTCCCCGGCAACGACGCCAAAATTTGGTAGCGCTTATCGCGTACGCCCAAATTAACCCTTCTCAAGTTACTAGCAAAGTTATGTAGTAGCGAGAGTAGGGATCGATCCCACAGGGAAGGTAGTATTTTTTCGTGTCAATTTAAAAATGAATAGTAAAAAGGGGGTTTTGAGTTGAGTGACAACTACTAAGCAAATTTTAAGAAGTAAACTAATTAACGAGATTAACTAAAACGGTTTAAACTTATGAGAGCGAAGCGATTCTTGGTTGTCGGTCAACTTTACTTTTGGAAAATTCTCTCTTGATCATTAAATCACAAACATTCGAATTCCTTCAATTATTCATCGATTGGAAATTGAATTCCTACCCACCTTAATCGTAGTCAAAGAGAAAACAGCATTCAATCCGACCCTTATCAAATCGCTAATCAAAACTACAGTCGTTAATGATTAAATCAATGATAGAATTCAAAACTAGTGAGTTCGATAAATCTAATCAATAGAAACTTCAGCCGTTAACTATAGATTACCCAATCGTCTCTCCTAAGAATTCAATAATACCTACAACCGGTAATTATTAATCTTAGCTGCTTCTTAATTAGGTATCGATTATGCATATGAATACTAGGTGATCAATCTAATAAACAAACACAATAATCATTGAAATC
Source organism: Haberlea rhodopensis (assembly GCA_907163345.1). Classification (NCBI taxonomy): domain Eukaryota; kingdom Viridiplantae; phylum Streptophyta; class Magnoliopsida; order Lamiales; family Gesneriaceae; genus Haberlea; species Haberlea rhodopensis. Next base: position 807,019 of record CAJQUN010000113.1, on the reverse strand, counting down.
GATACCAAGAAACAGAATTGAAATCGAGATTAAATTCAACAAACAAATCAAAATTCTCACAAGAGATTTTAATCCAAAAGCAAGTCTTCCTTAAACCAAGAATCTAGAAGTTTAGCCTAGCATAATTGAATCTAAAAATAACAAAATATGGTTCGAAATCATTAAATAAACAAAGGAAAAGAAATTACTAAGACGAATCACGATTCCGGTTTGTCGATTCCGGTTCCGTTCTTCGTGTTGTTCTTGACAAAACTTGAAATAAAAATCTTCTCAAAACCTAAACTATTTTAATTCTCTAAAAATCTGTCTAAAAGGTGGTGTGTAAGGACCCCAAGCCCTTAACCCTTGATTAGTGTATTAGCCATTATGTGTGGCACATGCTTTCAATAAAAAATCAATCGGGAAATCAGATGATACTTTACCATTGAATGGCAATTACAAAATTTCTTTAATATTCAACGTTATAAGGTCATCTCTACCAACAAATAGACTCAAAGATTTCGCCCATTACCATCCCCATTACACCACTTTTTACATTGTGGACTTTTATAAAAATTTGGGCAGAGTCTCCCCATAAATTGAGCTATCCCGAAATAAAAGCACATCACATAACATAATTCCCGGCCAGGGAAAACACAATACTCAACAGAAATAGAAACACTAAGTAAATTCCCAGCCAGGGAAGACACCACACAATAAGACAACAAAAGTGGGTTTCAACACCCACATAATACACCAATGACTCTCATATCATTAGCAATTCTACCCTTAATTGCATGCAACATAGAATGAAAGAGAGAAAGGCTCATGCCTTTATATACAACCCATATACAAGTATAACCGTGCTCATATGCGAGCATCATGAATGTGTATATAACCCTCGGGTGTATATAAGTACCCTATACGATACCGTGCTCCATCAAGCCCTGGTACCACGATCCTGGGAGTACATCCAATCAACAGCTCGAGCTCAGCTCCGAAGCCATCGATGTACCTGTTCACCTGCCCCAACAGAGACAGCCCCCAACCGGGTGAGCATACCAATACACAAAATCTCATAATCACAATAATGAAATTCATAATTTACAACAAAAGTAAATACTAATGAATTTTAAATGATACTCCCTGGATGGCAACGTCCTCATCCGGGATTCCGTGTACTGTCCCTGTTCTCAGAATCATCAAACTCATCAAATCTCAAAAATCAGTAAATCAACACATTGATTTAACTCATCGCATGCCTAATTCTCGAATATCAATAGATAGTGATTCCAAATTCATCATACATGCAAATATGGATATCTCAATATCAAATACTGATTTCTCAACTTCGCTATCAATCACAGATAGCTCGAATGCCTAGCATTTATTTTACCAATTCTCCATTATACTTAGACATCTCAAATATCTTATAATGAATACATGATTCCACGATCATTCTCAGGCATCTCCATGCCCTACAATGGTCATATACATCTAGTACCCCATACATCTTATAAGGGTATACTACTCTAATAACACGCACGCTTGTGGCGGCGATATCATGATTTGGTCGTTCCATAGCTATATCAACACACATATATATAACCATACGCACAACCATCTAATGCAAACAAAATACATTATGCATTTCACAAATGCTCTCATATAAAGTAATGCTCGTACGTCGCACGTACCTTAAATCTCCGTAGTCCGAGCCAAACCTCGCTCGAGTTCCATGCCCCGAGGAATGATGTGCTAACACGATAAATAATTCACAATTATTTACGAACATGCAACCTATGCTCAAGCACACCCATAATCCTTATACAAAAATATTGTCAACACACGACAATTAACCATTTAAAAGACCCGGGGCAGGGCACATGCAGGGAGGAAAATCGAATGAGACATCAACGAAAATTGCTCAAGAACCACCCTTCAATTTTCGAACCCTAACATCACAATTCGAACCCAACCAAGCACCATAATTCATCTAAAACATGAAATAAACGACCAACATCAAGAATAATTGCCCCTCCTGCCAAAACCCCAAAATCGAACCCAAACCCTCACGCAAACAGGGAATAATCCGAACCATACATCACAAAATGGCAGGGAATTACAGGAGAAGGGCGAAAAAGGGGTAAGGAAGGTTACCCAATCGAAAATCGGAAGGAAATCGGTCGAAAATCGAAGAACCCTAGAAATCGGACCTCTGCGCATTTCTGGTAAATCCGAACGCGATTCGCGACGAAACTTCGAATTCCTGGTGTGGAAAGTTGCGCCTGGAAGAGACAAAGCCAACGGCGGTCCGGACGCCCCGGATGGTGGCCGGACGGCGGCGGGCGCACGGCTTGAAGCGGCGAGGGTTGAGGGAAATCGGGAATGAGGCAGAGGGGGAGAGAGACGGGCAAGGTGTGACAAAATGGTTTCCAAATTAAAAATCTCGGGTTCAACTGGTATATATAACAAAATTACTCCGAAATACCAATAGCCCCACAAATACATCATGATTCATTAAAAATCATCTGTTTTCAAAAACTCTCTCCCTAACCTCAAAAACCCATATCGATGCCCACACAAAGCACCCCAGATCCCGAGTCACACTAAAAACCCAACTCATAGGTTTTTCACCGAAATGAGAATACAATCTCAACCTCGGGATCCAATGATCCCAGCTACCAAATAGACGAGCTCGGGAGGCCCAACACCGCGATTAAACTCCAAATCGCCACGTAAAAACAACTTTAGGGGTCATTAATACTCCGGGATGAACACCAATAATCCCAGGTCGTCACAATATCCCCCACTAAAAGAATTTTGTCCTCGAAATTAGCACCGGTGTAACACGTAACACCCAGGCTACACAACAACATTAAGCCATAACCTCGATTCTTGACCATATCAGAATCGTATTAATAAACGCGAGGGTACCTACCTCGCACCAAACTCTGGAATGAAATAAACCTTCCAGTCCACCAAAAACGAAAGAGCGTCGGCACAACATAACGCTAACAATCCAAAAGCAGTTAGTCAACTGAAACTGCAAGGATCCGAATCGCTCCCGATTCCATCGTAGATATCATTCAATGACGTCTCTACCATGACTCACGATGTCTAACATACATCGTTACGAGGGAAAAAATTCTAGTATACCATGGTGTACACATACCAAATCTGGTTTCCACTTTCAGACCTCCTCCATCGAAGGAGCAGTCGCATCATTGCAACTCAATTTGGGCAACTCACGGCCACAGATTCATACAAAAGACATCTCACAAGATGTCCACCTCCGGATGTTCCAAGAATCACATCCTGATCATAAATAAACAATCGAGACTTCACAGAGTTTCAAATTCTGAAAGGACATGCAATAAACCCATTGCATCCTCAACGCTTGTGTCGTCAGCGACACCCAACAAATCCGAATCTCTGCCATCCCTTGATAACCCTAGGATTTAACAATCCAAACTTGGGAAGGCTATCAAATAACTCGAAGGAAAACACCAACAAGGAAACACCTCAACCCACACAAGATAATCCCTCCTCAAAGGGAGTTGATCGCTTTTATTTTAAACAATTATTTCCAATCTAGCGATTTTAGACCGCAGGTGCACGGTGTCAAGTTTTAGTATAGATAGGAAGATACGGATTGTCGAACCCACAGGGACTAACAAGTAAGTACCAAATAAGACACTTTTAACTATATTTAACCTACGAAATTAATTTATAATTAACAATTAATTAATTAAAATAAAATTCTAATCCAACCAAGTCAATAAAAGTAAACGAGAAAAATCCACTAGAGAAGATTATCGAGACTCTGGCTCACCAATGCAATTCCCTACAATTCTCGATTGAACATTCAAATATTTCTAAGGTGACGAGTTCTCCCAATTTATCTAATACACTCTCTCGAGCTATATTAAACCTAACACCGAATTGTAGTAAGTAACTCTCGTTCACTTATTTAACAATTCAATGTTGCATAAGATCCATGAAAACTCCTAGCTTTCAATTACTTGAATCTATGGCTATCACGCATGTATTTGACGTCATCTCTCGATCTCGGTCTTAAATCCATGGTATGAGTTATTAATTCAGTATCATAAAATCATCTCTCGATCTCAATTACGATACTAACATCATTCAAAGGTGATCAATCCTCTAAAAGCATGAAGAACATAAAACATGCGCAAAGAACTATAAGAATTCAATCATTAAATCATCAAATCGAAGGTTCATACAAAGGTTCGCCTAGCCTCGATAAATAAATTAGTTCAACATAGTAAATCAAAGCAAATCAAAACTAATATTAAAAGACAAGAATAAACTCCCGATGTCGACTTCGGTTGTAGATCCTGGCTTCTTCTCTTGCTTCCTTCTCGATCGTCTCTTTTTATCGCCTTGTTGGGTTGTTCCAAATCCTAGGATGAATAGGTGAAGGATGGATTGATGGTAGAAGGATGGAGGCTGGACGTGTGGTTCTGGAGGAGGATGGGTGAGATTGGTGGTGTGGTGATTGGGTTAATGGAAGGAATAGAAGATGGCATGAGATGTGGAAGAAAGGGACGTGTGGTTTTGTGGAATTGAAGGAAAGGGGATGTGAGATGAGATGGTGAAGGAAAAGGGGGGCTGAGATGGAGGCTATTTGCTAGGTTAAAAGTATGCTTTTTGGGTTGTAAATCTCGTCCATATGTATAGAGGAAGGAATATGGGCTTCCCTTTTGCATACAAACTCTACAAGGAAGTTTTTTTTCTCAAAACTGCTCGTCCCGATCGATCCGAAAAAGTGGCCGATCGATCGAGCCTTCCAGTAAGAATTTCGCTCAGTTTTCAGCCTTTCTCGATCGATCGGAAATGGTTTCTCGATCGATCAAGCTTCACAGAATGTTTCTTCGCCTTTTTTCAGCTTCTGGCAAGTTTCGTATTTTGGCCGTAACTTTCTCATATGAACTCCAAATTTAATGAATCAGCTGTCCACGCGAAGATAAGAGAAAGTTCTACAACTTTTATATGGACCACATTTCCAAAACATGGCTCGAACATATAGTAATTTGAGGAGAAAGGAGCAACATGTGTCTTGGATTCTGGTTTTTTCCTATTTTCTTCAACTTTATTCATTCTTTCATCATTTTTGGTTCATTTCTTCTACTTTTATGCATTTCAACATTGATTCCTGAAATATAGAAATATATACCATAAACCGTAAAATAATCCAAGAATCAACACGAAAACATATATATATCATAGCCTAAAAACGCGTAATAATCAACCCTATCAGGAGTTGATGTGACTAGAAATAGACACATCTATTACGCTTAATTGTCTACGATTTGGTATATTTTGATGGATAAATTGATACATATGCTACCTAATCGTATATTTGTGTAAATGTAGGGAAAAGTGAAGAAATCAAGCTAAAATGATGAAAGAAGCAATAAAGTTGAAGAAAAGAGGAAAAAACCGGAATCAAAGACACATGTTGCTCCTTTCTCCTCAAATTTCTATGTATTCCAGCCAAGTTTTGGGAATGTGGTCCATATAAAATTTGTAGAACTTTGAGTTATCTTCGCGTGGACAGCTGACTCGTCGAATTCGGAGTTCGTATGTGAAAGTTATGGCCAAAATACAAAACTCGCCAGAAAAATGGAGGACAAGCGTAATTACGCCATTCACAGGCGTAATTACGCCAACGCTACGGCATTACAGGCGTAGCTACGCCATTTTCAGGCGTAATTACGCCTATAGAATTTTGGAAAATTAAAATTCTTGATTTCTTTCCTTTCCACATGGATTTTACCCTACTCCATCAGCCTCCATACCTCATATACACGATTTTTACCTCATTTTAAGCATAATTTCATACTCTTAGAATATTTAGAGATTTTAGATTAATTTTCTTTCAAAGTTTTCTTCAAGAACGACGAAGAACGGAACCGGAATTGACAAGCCGGAATCGTGATTTATATTAGTAATTTCTTTTCCTTTATTTATTTAATGTTTTCCATTGAATTTTTATTGCTTTTAGATTTAATTATGCTAGGCTAAAACCCTTCGATTCTTGGTTGAAGGGATACCTACTCTTGGATTTAAATCTTTTATGAAAATTCGGTTTGATTGTTGAATTAATCTTCGATTTCAATTGGTTTCTCAGAATTCGAATTCCATGATTGTTGTGCTTGTGTATTAGACCGATCACCTAATATTCAATAACATAATCGATAGTTTGCTAAGAAACAACTAAGATTAATAATTAACCGGCTGTAGGTGTTATTGAATTCTTAGGAGAAACGATTGAGTAATCAATTCTAACGGCTGTAGTTTTTATTGATTAGATTTGTCGAACTCATTAGTTTTGAAAACTATCATTGATTTAATCATTAACGGCTGTAGTGGTGATTAGAGATTTGGTAAGGGTTGAATTGAATGCTGTTTTCCCTTTGACTACGAATAAGATGAGTAGGAATTGAATTTCCAATCGATAGATAATTGAAAGAATTCGAATGTTTTGATTTGATGACTAAAAGATAATTTTCCAAAAGTACGGTTACCTGAAAACCAAGAATCGCTTTAATCCCATAAGTTTTAATCATTTTAGTTAGACTCGTTAATTAGTTTGATATTTGCTAAGTAGTAGTAATCCAGTCCAAATCCCCCATTGTTACTAGTTCTTTGATAATTGACACAAAATAAATTTACCTTCCCTGTGAGATCGATCCCTACTTCCACTACTACATATTTTTGTTATTAACTGAAGAAGGGTTAATTTGGGCGTACACGATAAACGCTACCAAATTTTGGCGCCGTTGCCGGGGAAGGCAATATTTATTAGTGTCAAATTTGTTTTTATTACTATATTTTTGTTATTTGACTTCCCACACGACTACTGAGGTTTGTTGATGAGTACAGGGGGATCGTTTGATTACAAGGATAATTCATATTACGATCCAGAAATCGAGAGGACGCTGCATCAAAGAAGGAGAGAAACTCGGAGACAAGAAGAGGAAGAACGGAACGATATGGCTGCGAACCAAAGTCTACGCCAACTGGCCAACCCAGATTTGGACCAACAACCTCTTTGCATAAATTTTCCTGCTTTCGCAACTAATGTAAGTTTTGAGCTTAAATCGGGACTTATACATTTGTTGCCTTCTTTTCATGGACTCGCAGGTGAGGATCCCCATAAGCACTTGATGGAGTTTCATGTGGTTTGCACCACTATGAAACCGACAGGGATTACTGAAGATCAGATTAAGCTAAGGGCTTTCCCTTTTTCTCTAAAGGACGCGGCGAAAGACTGGCTTTTCTACCTACCACCAGGCTCCATCACGACATGGACGGACCTCCAAAGAACGTTTTTGGAGAAGTACTTTCCAGCATCAAGAGCGGCTAACATACGCAAGGAGATCTACTCCATTAGACAATTCAGTGGCGAAACATTGCATGAGTATTGGGAACGCTTCAAAAAGTTGTGTGCAAGTTGCCCACAACACCAGATAAGTGCACACTTACTCATTCAATACTTTTATGAAGGTTTATTGTCTAGTGACAGGAATTTAGTCGATGCTGCGAGTCGGGGAGCCTTTGTCGATAAAACACCGGATGATGCGCGGAGCTTGATAGCCAACATGGCGGCCAACTCACAACAGTTTGGCAACTTTCGACAGGAACCAGCACAAAAGAAACAAGGGGAGGTAAATGTTTCCAGCCTTGAACAACAACTGATAGATTTGACGTTTCTTGTGCGTGGTATGGCAGGTGGCAATGTGGGAAAGGTAAAACCTTGTGGTATATGTTTGGAGATGAGTCATACCACTGATGCATGTCCATCACTTCAAGAGACATCAGCTGAGCAAGTGCATGCAGCAGGGGGATTTCCGGGACAACCCCAACGAAGACATGACCCTTACTCCAACACATACAATCCAGGATGGAGAGACCACCCTAACTTGAGTTATGGACCGCAATCGATAAATCACGTTCCTCCTCAAGCGCCACAACAACACCCTCCGCCATACAGACCACCTTTTCAGAGAGCACAACAACAACCCAATTATCCTTCTACTACTGACAGGTTAGAGGTTATAATTCAAGATCTTGCTCACAGTGTTACTAAATTTCAACAGGAAACAAGATCGAGCATTCAAACCTTGACTACCCAAGTGGGTCAAATAGCCACTGCACTAAATAGAGTCGAAGCTACCGGATCAACCACACTACCATCCCAAACAGTGGTGAATCCGAGAGAAAATGTCAATGCAGTCACAACTAGGAGTGGGAAGGAATTGGAGGTATCAGATGAGATAGAGAAAGAACCATCAAAGGGTGAGGAAGAAAAAGAAAAGGAAGTTGGAGGAAAGACCGGGATAGTACACGAGGCACCAAAAGGTAAGCCCCCTTCTTTTTCTGAGTATAAAGTACCACCCCCTTTTCCCCAAGCTTTGAAAGATAACAGGAAGGACGCTGGACTCAAAGGCTTGTATGAGACCTTCCGAAGATGTGAGATAAACATCCCATTGCTGGACGCCATTCAACAAGTACCTCGCTATGCGAAGTTTCTAAAGGAATTGTGTACTGCAAAGAGGAGTCATCGATTGAAGGGACCCCAGAAGGTTGAACTAGGTGAAAACGTTTCAGCGGTGATACAGAGAAAAATCCCTGCCAAGTGTAAGGATCCAGGTATGTTCTCTATCCCGTGCACCATTGGTACCACTCGACTTGAAAAAGCCATGTTAGATCTAGGAGCATCAATTAATGTTATGCCATATTCTATATATGCTTCTTTACAACTTGGTCCCTTGAGTCCTACTGGAGTGGTAATTCAATTAGCGGATAGATCTAGTGCATATCCTAGGGGTTTAATTGAAGATGTGTTGGTGCAAGTAAATGAACTAGTCTTCCCGGCTGATTTTTATATCCTTGACATGGAAAATGGTGATAAGAGTAGTCCTATATTGTTAGGTAGACCATTTCTCAAAACATCTAAGACTAAGATAGATGTGCATAGTGGTACCCTCACTATGGAGTTTGATGGTGAGATTGTTACATTTAACATCTATGATGCCATGAAATATCCTTGCAATAATGATGATACTGTGTACTCTGTTGATGTTATTGATTACCTGTCCCAGGAAGTTTTTGAGAATACAGGGAAAGATGAACTGGAAAGTACTCTTACCACGGACATGGAGATGGAAGACGAAGCCACACCCCTCATGGACGAAGTGAAGCACACCGTTGACCCACTGGCTGATACACCTGAGCTATCTCAGTCAGGTACTGTTTCTTTTATATCATTACCTGTTTCTAATACCAGGATTCCCCCATCTGTTTTGCAGGCACCCAAAATCGAGCTTAAGCCGCTGCCAACTCATCTCAAGTACGTATTCCTTGGTGACGGTAATACACTGCCAGTGATCATCTCCAACAAGTTGGGGGATGATCAAGAAAAGGACCTGATTCATGTGCTCAAGGAGCACATGACTGCTATAGGTTGGACCATTGCAGACATAAAGGGAATCAGTCCCTCCACATGCATGCACCGGATTCTACTAGAGGACGGAGGAAGCCCCACACGTCAACCACAAAGGAAGCTGAACCCACCCATGATGGATGTGGTGAAGGAGGAGATTCTGAAGCTCTTATCAGTTGGCGTGATATATCCTATATCTGATAGCCAATGGGTTAGTCCGGTACAAGTGGTTCCTAAGAAGACCGGTATTACTGTGATCAAGAACAAAGACGATGAACTTATACCCACACGCATTCAAAATGGCTGGCGCGTGTGCATTGACTACCGCAAGCTAAACGCTGTGACTCGCAAGGACCATTTCCCTCTACCTTTTATTGATCAGATGCTTGAGAGGTTAGCATGCCATTCATTTTACTGTTTTCTTGACGGTTATTCGGGCTATTTTCAGATTGCCATCGCACCGGAGGACCAAGAAAAGACCACCTTCACATGTCCGTTCGGCACATTCGCCTACCGTCGCATGCCCTTTGGCCTCTGCAATGCCCCAGCTACTTTCCAACGGTGTATGGTCAGTATCTTTTCTGAGTTTATTGAACATATCTTAGAGGTCTTCATGGATGATTTTACTGTCTATGGTAACTCATTCAAGGATTGCTTATCGAGTCTGGCATTGGTTTTGAAGAAGTGCATCGATACTAACCTTGTTTTAAATTCTGAAAAATGTCATTTTATGGTCGAACAAGGTATAGTACTAGGTCATGTTGTGTCTGCCAATGGTATAGAGGTCAATAAGGCGAAAATTGATGTCATGCAATCTCTACCTTATCCTACTTGTGTTCGGGATGTGCGCTCGTTTCTTGGTCATGCAGGTTTTTACAGGAGGTACATCAAAGACTTTGCCAAGATAGCTACACCTTTGTGTAAGCTACTACAAAAGGATGTCCCATTTGAGATGACTGACGAAGGCAAGATCGCTTTTGATACACTGAAGACGTCATTGACTTCTACCCCTATTATCCAACCACCCGACTGGAACAAGCCTTTCGAGATCATGTGTGATGCAAGTGATTATGCGGTTGGTGCTGTCTTGGGACAAAAAGAGGGCAATGCTTCACATGCCATCTACTACGCATCCAAAACCTTGAATGACGCCCAACGCAACTACTCTACCACTGAGAAAGAGCTATTAGCAGTCGTTTTTGCTCTTGAAAAATTCAGATCTTATTTACTTGGTACTAAGGTGATTGTTTATTCTGATCATGCAGCTCTTCGCTATCTGATGACGAAGAAGGAGGCAAAACCAAGGCTAATAAGATGGATTTTGCTCTTGAGTGAATTCGACATCCAAATCAAGGATAAGAAGGGCAGCGAGAACAAAGTAGCGGACCACTTAAGCCGTCTACCACATTTGGACGATGGGCTGTGTTTGAAGGAGGAGTTCCCGGACGAGCACCTATTCGCCATAACCGACAATTTACCATGGTACGCTCATCTTGTGAATTTTTTAGCTTCTAATGTGCTTCCCCAGGAACTCTCTAGGTCCCAACGAGCCAAGATTCGAAGTGACGCCAAGTACTACGTATGGGATGACCCTTACTTATGGAAGAATTGTGCGGACCAAATCATTCGACGATGCATACCCGAGACAGAGGTAAATGCCATTCTTACATTCTGCCACTCATATTCATGTGGTGGACATTTTGGAGCAAAGAGGACGTCGAGAAAGGTATTGGAATGTGGGTTCTTTTGGCCCACACTATTTCGTGACTCATATCTTTTCTGCAAGAATTGTGCACAATGTCAACTGACAGGTAATCTCTCCCAAAGAAAGGAGATGCCCCAACAACCCATTCTCATTTCTGAAATTTTTGACGTGTGGGGCATCGACTTTATGGGACCTTTTCCTATGTCTTATGGTCATATCTATATACTGCTTGCTGTTGATTATGTATCGAAATGGGTGGAAGCTATAGCTACCCGGACTGACGATTCAAAGGTTGTTGCAGATTTTATCAAGCATAATCTTTTCTCTAGATTTGGAATCCCACGAGCCATCATCAGTGATAGAGGGACACACTTCTGCAATCGGACAGTGGAATGTCTATTCAAGAAATACCACGTGACTCACAAGGTCTCCACTGCCTATCATCCACAAACAAATGGCCAAGCCGAGGTCTCCAACCGCGAAATCAAGGCCATATTGGAGAAGACCGTCAACCCGACACGGAAAGATTGGAGCTTGAGACTTGATGATGCACTATGGGCCTACAGGACCGCATACAAGACCCCGATAGGTATGTCCCCTTATAGACTGAATTTTGGTAAACCGTGTCATCTTCCTGTAGAGTTGGAGCACAAAGCGTACTGGGCAGTGAAGAACTTCAACATGAACTATGATGAAAGTGGAGTGCATAGGAAGCTGCAATTGCAAGAGCTCGAGGTGATTCGAAATGACGCATATGAAAATGCCAGATGTTACAAAGAGAAGACAAAGGTTTTTCACGACAAGATGATCTCTAGGAGGCATTTTGAAGTTGGTCAGAAAGTGCTCCTTTACCATTCACGCCTTCGTCTATTTCCAGGTAAGCTTCGTTCTAGGTGGCATGGTCCTTATTTAGTTACTAATGTGTTTTCCTATGGTGCAGTTGAGATTCAGAGTTTGGAAACCACGAAGACATTCACAGTGAATGGTCACCGATTGAAGCACTATTATGAAGGTGTCCATGATGAAGACGGAGGACGAGTAGACATCAAGGTGGCTCTAGAAGACCCACCTACCTTCGACTGAGGAAGGGGATAGCGTCGGGCCACCGACGTTAAACAGAGGCGCTGCTTGGGAGGCAACCCAAGGGGAGTTAGTTTCTTTTCTCCCTTTTATTTTTTATTGCTTTATTAGTTAGACTTTTCTTTTCTCTTGTATTTTTGCCTTACATTGGGGACAATGTAAGATTTAAGTATGGGGGAGGGATTAGTGGTGTGTTATTGTTTTTCTTATTTCAAAATACAAAAAAAAAAAAAAAATCAAAAATTTGAAAATTTTGAGCTCATAGTTAGTAATGAATGCATGCTTATAATCACTAGCCCATGATGAAACCTAATTGATAGCATGCATGTTTTTGAACATAGGTGAATTGTTAACCTTGGAACACTTTGAACTCTAATGCAAAGTGTGCTTTAACTTAATAGTTGAATATTTTGAGCACACTATTGTCATGACTTGTGAAGTGTGCATCACTTAGTGAAGATTGTGTAAATTTTGTGATAGTCTTAAGAAGTCTCTAATACATGCTAGAACTTAACTACATGCTATTTGAGGCGTATGTCTAGACTACTTGCAAACATGAAAGTGATATAGGCAATCTTTGATGCGTTTGAGCCTTTCAAGCCTACCATGTAAACAAAATCATTCTCTAGTACCTATTTCGAGCCTTAAATGTAAAAGAATGGTAGTATGCTAAGCATACTAAAGACCCCCATTCAACATTTCTTGACTAGCTTATCATCCTACCCTTTAAGCCTAAATGTAATTTTAATCCATACCTTTTAAGGGAGTATGATGTATTTCATTCAAATACACTTGGGAATCATTGAAGTTTATTTGTGAGCTTAATTGTCAAAAGAATGGAATGCATGAAAGAAAAAGGGATGCCTTGAAAAATAGATGAAAAATATGACTCCAAGGGGAGCTAAGGCACAAAAGAAGCAAAGTGTTGAAATAGACCTTGTGAAAAAGAACAAAGTTGAAAAATTCATACAAGAAGAGAAGCTTTTAGTGTGCATTTCATCATACTCTCTTGTTTGAATATCCTTACCCTTTCTTTCATAAGCCAATACCTAGGCCAAGCTACAAGCTAATAAAGACCTACTTGATTTGTGTTTGCAAAGTAGCTAAGATAGTGGAGAAGAGTGTGCAAGTGAGCTTATACTTGTGTTAGTGTATGACTTGAACTATTATGGCTTTGCATATTTTGAATCTATAATTTGTACACAACACTTGTTTATGACCACACACACACGTTCACTACTTCGTTGAGTACGAAATGTTTAGGGATTGAACTTGTTCCACTGTTAACTTTTCACCGCCGTTCATTATTATGCATGTTAAAATTGTTGAGGCAGTAAAGTGAGGACAAGTTGCTTTGTTATGAACCTATGAGCCAACCAAAAATATTGTAGGTTTGATTGTTTACTCGAGGTCGAGTAAAGAGTAAGTATGGGGGTGTTTGATGTGACTAGAAATAGACACATCTATTACGCTTAATTGTCTACGATTTGGTATATTTTGATGGATAAATTGATACATATGCTAGCTAATCGTATATTTGTGTAAATGTAGGGAAAAGTGAAGAAATCAAGCTAAAATGATGAAAGAAGCAATAAAGTTGAAGAAAAGAGGAAAAAACCGGAATCAAAGACACATGTTGCTCCTTTCTCCTCAACTTTCTATGTATTCCAGCCAAGTTTTGGGAATGTGGTCCATATAAAAGTTGTAGAACTTTGAGTTATCTTCGCGTGGACAGCTGACTCGTCGAATTCGGAGTTCGTATGTGAAAGTTATGGCCAAAATACAAAACTCGCCAGAAAAATGGAGGACAGGCGTAATTACGCCATTCACAGGCGTAATTACGCCAACGCTACGGCATTACAGGCGTAGCTACGCCACTTTCATGCGTAATTACGCCTATAGAATTTTGGAAAATTAAAATTCTTGATTTCTTTCCTTTCCACATGGATTTTACCCTACTCCATCAGCCTCCATACCTCATATACACGATTTTTACCTCATTTTAAGCATAATTTCATACTCTTAGAATATTTAGAGATTTTAGATTAATTTTCTTTCAAAGTTTTCTTCAAGAACGACGAAGAACGGAACCAGAATTGACAAGCCGGAATCGTGATTTATATTAGTAATTTCTTTTCCTTTATTTATTTAATGTTTTCCATTGAATTTTTATTGCTTTTAGATTTAATTATGCTAGGCTAAAACCCTTCGATTCTTGGTTGAAGGGATACCTACTCTTGGATTTAAATCTTTTATGAAAATTCGGTTTGATTGTTGAATTAATCTTCGATTTCAATTGGTTTCTCAGAATTCGAATTCCATGATTGTTGTGCTTGTGTATTAGACCGATCACCTAATATTCAATAACATAATCGATAGTTTGCTAAGAAACAACTAAGATTAATAATTAACCGGCTGTAGGTGTTATTGAATTCTTAGGAGAAACGATTGAGTAATCAATTCTAACGGCTGTAGTTTTTATTGATTAGATTTGTCGAACTCATTAGTTTTGAAAACTATCATTGATTTAATCATTAACGGCTGTAGTGGTGATTAGAGATTTGGTAAGGGTTGAATTGAATGCTGTTTTCCCTTTGACTACGAATAAGATGAGTAGGAATTGAATTTCCAATCGATAGATAATTGAAAGAATTCGAATGTTTTGATTTGATGACTAAAAGATAATTTTCCAAAAGTACGGTTACCTGAAAACCAAGAATCGCTTTAATCCCATAAGTTTTAATCATTTTAGTTAGACTCGTTAATTAGTTTGATATTTGCTAAGTAGTAGTAATCCAGTCCAAATCCCCCATTGTTACTAGTTCTTTGATAATTGACACAAAATAAATTTACCTTCCCTGTGAGATCGATCCCTACTTCCACTACTACATATTTTTGTTATTAACTGAAGAAGTGTTAATTTGGGCGTACACGATAAACGCTACCAGGAGTCAACTAACTTCACGATTATTCCTCATAATTTATCGTGCCCTGGAGATTCTCAATCTCGAGGTGTTCCAAATCTCTCTTCAGAGATTTAACCGCCCAAACATAGCATAACTCTATGTTTGACAAAAGGAAAACAACAACTGGCATCCGTATACTCACCGGTATACCTGCCTAAGCACGGACACCACATGCATACACAATGCACTTGGCTCGGGCATCTACAACATACCCCTAAGCCCCAATCACAACCGTCAATTCTGAGTCATTCCCATCCAGTGGAGAATGATAATCGACGATCAACAACACGGTGTGATTCCCAAAATCAACACCACATGCACCAACTTACCGAATCTTTCAAAGATTCCCAAATAGGTATAACACTACCTCCTTCCCCACAAGGAAAGTGTCATCGAACTCGAGGTCCACTAGTCTCGAACCACCGTTCGGAAAAACTGGATACAATAACACCCATTGCATCCCAAATACACGGATTCCCCAGATCGAGTCAACGATGACTTGATGATTCTCTTGTTGGTACTCCAACATTATGAGCTGTCCCAGACAAGTCTCACCAAGATTAAACATAAACGTATACACGTTTCAGTGATGCATGCACAACCTCAACCTCAAATGACGTGGTGACTACTAGAGTCCACCACAATCCACATCGTATCACCTTACGATTTGCCAAACTTGGTTCCAACGAGCATTATAACGGCTCTAGCAAGCCCATCATGGTACTGCACACACGCGGCAGACAAACTAGTTGCTGCCTCTTTAGGTTTACCTCAAACCTACCAATAAGACGGACGTTTCCGCACGGCATATCACACCGTGGGAAGAAAGATCAATAGAGTAGTGGGTCTGTACCCAACGTTCCTCTAATGCCGATACACCCTGGACACTCCAGTGTCCCTATGTACTTAACGTAACCTGATCCTAATCCTTTAGGACCCATTCTACACCCTCAAGGGTGGTGTGACCATGTCTACCACATGTCATATCGACAGAAAGCGAGTAATTTCCTCCATGATTACTCCTGTCGTCAAATTACATGGCCAAAAAGCCATTCCAACGAGCATACCTCAAGGGTATCACCACTCGTAATATGATCACCTCAAACATATGCTGCGGTACAATCACATGTACAGCGCGTCCATCCATTTCGCGAGCAACCCGCTCGGTATAAGGGTCACGTCAACCGGTGACGTAGACACCACCTTGTGCTCGGCACTGGCACCCAAGGCATACAACTGAATACGTATACTCAACGCATTGTTCATCGTAACGATGATGCATGTCTAATAAGACATCTCCTACACCATCGTCATCGTCATCTCGTGACGACACATGCCCACTCATGGCATCTAAGGCATCGTCAACTAGTGACGATACATGTCAACAATGTCATTTAAACAACCTAGTCAACTCGTGACGGTCCATGTACATCAACGTATGCCATCCACCATTATGCTAATAAAATAGTCATAATAAAACATGCATATCAACGCATGCCTGCTACAATAATGCTAATAGAATAGCAATATCCCATACCCCATCGCTAACAAGATAGCGGCATACCTATCTCCATCGCTCGATAATAGTGCGTAATCAGCACCCATCGCTCGAAGGCGGCATAATCCTGTGCTGATTACATAGTGGCACAATCCATCGCTATAGAATCGACGGCATGATACCTCGTCATATAATAAGTGGCATGAAACCTCGCTATACACCTGAGCATGAATCATCGTCCACATAATAGCGGAACGAGGCATCGCTATCAACATATCCGGCGGCATGAATCATCGCCAATCCTCATAGAAGAATGAGTCATCATCATTGACACAGCGGAATGAACCATCGCTATCATCCGTGTCATCATAAAGAAATGAATCATCATCATCGACACAGCGGAATACATCACCGCTATCATCCGTGTCCGGTGGTATAAACCATCGCCAATCATCATAAAAAGATGAAACATCATCAATCGACACAGCGGAATACATCACCGCTATCATCCGTGTCCGGCGGTATAAACCATCACCAATCATCATAGAAAATGTACATAAATAAAGGAATGCATGAATCTTAATTAAGTATACTTCCTGGTTAAACACATTAACCCACTTTTATTGTCCCTGTTTCAAATATTCATGCACGTAATCATTAGATCTTAACGTAATTGATTAAAATCATAACATCATATGGTATCTTACCGCATCGTAAACATCATAACGTCTTATGGCATCTTACCACATCATAAGTATCGTAAGGCCTCTTACCATATGGGCATCTTACCCCGTGGCATCTTACCACATAATAACATTGTATGGCCTCTTACCATATGTGCATCTTACCCCGTGGCATCTTACCACATAATAATATCGTATGGCCTCTTACCATATGGGCATCTTACCCGTGGCATCTTACCACATAATAATATCGTATGGCCTCTTACCATATGGGCATCTTACCCCGTGGCATCTTACCACATAATAACATCGTATGGCCTCTTACCATATGGGCATCTTACCCCTTGGCATCTTACCACATAATAACACCGTATGGCCTCTTACCATATGGGCATCTTACCCCGTGGCATCTTACCACATAATGTAGGGCCTTCCTACCTTAACATCGTATTAATAACATATTAGGGACTAATATGCATTTAAGATCTCTTAGGGCTCCGGTTATTACGCGAGTAATTAGAATTACAGACCAAAATAAAACTTCAAGCAAATTAATTACATTCTCAAATGAATGGCGCTATAGAATTATACTACTCCTGGAGTAGAGACTATACCAAATCCTGAATCCTAATTCGTAAGGCATCTCGAAGCTCACTTCTTCAACCCTGCCCATAGCCCTTCAAATCCAAATGTGTACCTACAGGAACAACCCATCGTGAGCATATTCATCATTACTCAATATCATAGGGTAATGGCATATAAATAAATGCATGAAGTAAATGGGTAACGTATACTTCCTGGTTAATCGTAATAACCCTCTTTGGTTGTCCCTGTTTCATGGTCATGCATATAATCGTTAGTTCTCGACATAAATGATTAAAATCATACTTCACATATATGCTCATAACAAACTATGTTAATTAGAAATGGGACTGTCCGGGTTCCATTATGACAGCGGTATAGTTGCCCCCCTCGCTCGACATAACACATCATATGATACCCATCGCTACGCCTTGATAGCGGATGTATCTCTTTGTTCAGCGGATGATACCCCTCGCTACGCCTTGATAGCGGATGTACCCCCTCGCTTAGCGGATGATACCCATCGCTACACCTTGATAGCGGATGTACCCCATCGCTCAGCGGATGATACCCATCGCTACACCTTGATAGCGGATGTACCCCATCGCTCATTTATGTGAGCGGCAAGACCTTCCTCGCTTGCCCATAATAACCACCGGACATTCAACCATTCTTAAGAACATAGTTTCATATTCATCATAAACATCATAGCATCTTATAAACATCATCTTGTAAACATCATTATCATGTAAGCATTATCATCTTATAGGCATCATCGTCTCATCATAATCGTTATAGTAACGTCATATCATCATCATTTATCGTAACATCATCGTAAGCATCTCTTCATCTTAATTCATCATAAACATCATCATCATTTATCATAACATCATCGTAAGCGTCATCGTAACTTATCATAAGCATCATCATCATTTATCATAACATCATCGTAAGCGTCATCGTAACTTATCATAAGCATCATCATCATCTATCATAACATCATCGTAAGCGTCTCTTCATCTTAATTCATTATGAAAATCATCTTTATTTATCAAGCATCTTATCATCTTTATTCATCATAAAATCATCTTTACTTATCAAGTATCTTATCATCTTTATTCATCATAAAATCATCTTTACTTATCAAGTATCTTATCATCTTTATTCATCATAAAATCATCTTTACTTATCAAGTATCTTACCATCTTTATTCATCATACACATCATCATAGCATCGTAAATTCTTATACAATCATAGTATGATCATAATATAGGAGTATGGTTTACCGTCCGATGCCCGTACGTCTCTTACGTACCTTAATTCCCAAAATGGAGGAGTCGGAGGACTTTACTTCCTTGAAGTCGTGGGTACCTGGGATGGTTCTACATAACCATACAAATTGATATTAGAAGCTAAATATAGTCCAATATCCAAAAATCCCACAAAAATATCAAATATCCACATTTTTACATCTCGCGATCGATCGCTGCCCTGGCGCGATCGATCGCGAGATCGCACTGGACGAGGGGCAAAAAAATTCCTTCTTGGCGATCGATCGCCACTTTTGGCGCGATCGATCGCCAGCCTCACCGATCGATCGCCCAAAAGTGGCGATCGATCGCCAAACGTTACTGGCGTGCACTGAAGGCTCGCGATCGATCGCCAAGAACGGGCGATCGATCGCCGAGTGCTGAGTCCCGAAAATTCGCCATTAATGTACATTTTTCAAGCTTCTCTTCATGCCTTACAAATCCATACTTCCTTACAACATCAATAACCTCATAACCCACTAAAACCAACATAAAAACACTTCAAATATCATTCCCCAACCATAAACAACACATACCCATATAGACCCATTTCAAACCCTCCAAAATCAATACAAACTCAAATAAAACTTTACAAAAGCTTCAAGGAGTGACATACACACATCATAGGGCCTAAATCTTACCAAGAATCACAAGAGTGAAGCTTTTGCAAGGATTTCCTTCCCACCTTTGTGCCAAACTCGAAAATGAGGGGAAAGGGTTTGGGAAAAAAGATTTTGGGGATTTTAGTGTAAAAGGGGAAAGTGTGTTAAAAAGGTGGGGTAGTGGGAGGTTATGTGGGTTTAATTAAATTATACCCCAACACTTACCATGATGTATAAGATACACTAACATGATATTTCAAAAGCATTTACAAAAATGCAACCGACTTCAGTAAATCTATACCTTCCTCATAATTAAAATCAACATCCTTAAATCATGTTAATACATCATTTCCACACATAACTTGATCATCGTAATAATTCATCATATAAACATAATTAATGTCCAGGTTACCATTAATTAATTTCGGGGCATCACATTACTCCCCTACTTATAAGATTTCGTCCTCGAAATCGCATGCACTTACCCAAAAGAAACTAAACATAAATCATACCAGAAAATAGTTCCGGGTAATGCAGCATCATATGCCGTTCCGTCTCCCACGTAGCCTCCTCGACACCCAGACGATCCCACTGAACTTTGACCATCGGTATAACTTTACTTCGTAGTCTGCGATCCTCACGATCCAGAATTCTGACCGGCCGTTCAACGTAGAATACATCTGAGTCTAACTGCACTTCAGTAGGCTGTAAAACATGAGACGGGTCTGGCTCATACTTTCTCAACATAGAAACATGGAAAACATCATGAATTCCAGATAAAGACGGCGGTAGAGCCAAACGGTAAGCCAATGTACCAATACGCTGCAATACCTCATACGGTCCGACATATCTCGGAGATAACTTCCCCCGCATACCGAAACGGACCACACCCCTGAAGGGTGAGATTTTTAAGAAAACCTTGTCTCCTTCTTGGAATTCTAGCGGCCGTCGCCGCTTATTGGCATAGGCTGCTTGCCTATCTTGAGCCGCCTTCATCTTTGAGCGTATCATCTTAATCTTTTCCTCCATGTCCTTAATCATATCCGGTCCTCCGACCGCTCTACTCGTCAAGTACTCCCAATACAGTGGTGACCTACATCGTCGTCCATAAAGAGCTTCAAAAGGGGCCATTTGATTGCTCGCCTGATAGCTGTTATTATAGGAGAACTCAACTAGTGGTATAGACTCTTGCCACGGAGTATCAAACTCCAAAACACATGCCCTCAGCATATCTTCGAGCGTCTGTACGCCGTCTGTCTGAGGGTGATACGCTGTACTCAGCCTCACCTCGGTGCCCAAAGCTGTCTGGAGACCCTCCCAGAAATGAGAGGTAAACCTTGGGTCTCTGTCAGGCACGATCGAGACTGGAACCCCATGCAACCTCACTACATCCCGTACATACAATTGGCCATCTTTAGATACGTGAAAGTCATACTGTAAGGGATGAAATGAGCTACTTTCGTCAGCCTATCCACGATCACCCAGATCGCATCAAATCCAGAGGCCGTCCTTGGTAAGTGGGTCACAAAGTCCATAATGATATGCCTCCACTTCCACTTAGGTACCTTCAAGCCCTTCAGCTCGCCACCAGGCCTCTGCCTTTCTGCCTTTACCTGTTGGCAGATCAAACATCTTTTAACGAAAGCGATCAAATCGTGCTTCATGCGTCTCCACCAGAACTGACCACTTAGGTCCTTATACATTTTCCTTCCTCCTGGGTGGATATTGAACCGACTACTATGAGCCCGTTCTGATATTCCTTTAAGTAACTCCGGCGTATCTGGGACTACCCATCGGTTGCCCAGCCTCAAGAATCATTTTCTGCCATTCTGAACTTTGGTGGCTGTCCTCGAAGTACTAAAAACGACCACCTCTGAACCTCATCATCTGACCTCTGGGCTTTCCTAATAGTCTCAAATAAGTCTGGCTCGGCCAACAAGGTCGACACTCGCACCGGCGACGTGTCCACATCAAAATCATAGCCCAGATGGCAACAAGAAGTCATCATCGCTGATAACACATAGCATCCTCAGCAGTACACTTCACTTCCAACTTAAGGAGTCTGCTGTCAAATTTGCTTTACATATATAGTCCATCTATCTTCTTTGTTGCCTATTCAACTCAGCCTGTGTGAACAAAACTTCAGGCTCTTATAGTCCGTGTAGATGGCAAACGACGCACCATGCAAGTAATGCCTCCAAATCTTCAAGGTAAATATAACGGCTGCCAGCTCCAAATCGTGGACTGGGTACCTATCCTCATGTGGTTTCAACCGCCTCGATGTACAAGCCAGATGCATTCGTGTACAAGGCAAACCTCTTATTCTCAGAAAGAATTACCAATATAGGTGTCGTAGTCAAACAACGCTTCAATTCTTGGAAGCTTTCCTCACAAGCTTCGGACCAAAAGAACGACACTCCTCTCTGAGTCAGCCGTGTCAGGGGTCTGGCAATCCCTAAGGATCTGGAGTACTGTTCCCAAGTGCTTTACGTGTTCCTCTTCAGTCCGAGAGTAAATAAGCACATCGTCAATGAAAACTATGACGAACTGATCCAAACATGGCTGGGGCACTCTGTTCATCAGGCTCATAAAATAGCTGGGGCATTCGTCACCCCAAAGGGCATGACTAAGAACCCGTAGCGCCCATATCTAGTCCGGAAAGCTGTCTTCTGTACATCATCCTATCGAACTCGAATCTGATGATACCCCGATCTCAGATCGATCTTAATGTAGAGCCTCGTACTCTGCAGCTAATTGAACAATTCATCAATCCTCGGAAGTGGATACTTATTCCTCATCATGGCTTTGTTCAGTTGTCTGAAATCGATGTACAGCCGCATTGAACCATCTTTCTTCTTAACAATTAAAACTGGTGCACCCCAGGGTGTATATAGCCCTTGTCAAGGAGCTCCTGCAACTGAACATTTAACTCCCTTAGTTCCGCTGGTGCCATCCTATACAGGGCACGAGAAATGGTAGACGTCCCTGGTAGTAACTTAATCCCAAACTCGACCTCTCTCGTCGGTGGGAATCCGGGAATCTCTTCCGGAAATACATCAGGAGACACCGCCACTACGGGCACATCCTCAACCTTTAACTCTTTCCTCTTTTCAGTAATATCAACAGCATATATGAGACATCATTTATGGTCTCATTCCAATATCTGTGCCATCTTAACAGCAGATATTAACGGAATCCTTGAACGGGAACCATCCCCATAGAATGTCCATTGGACTCCCATATCAGACTTGAATCGGACAGTCCTTGTCTGCAGTCCACAACTGCCTGATACTTGTTCAGCACATCGATGCCCACATCGAAGTCTGACATTCCCAGAACAATTAAGTCTGTCCTCAGCTTGTTACCCTCAAAATAAATGAGGCCGTCATAACCAATCTGATCAGTTATCAAACTTCTTCCAGCGGGGGTTGAGACTACAAGAGGCGTGGGCGACGGAGAAGTGCACATGAAATCGCATCATCTACTTCAGCAATTGCTGCTAGGCTGCAATACAAGGGTTAACAATGATACCCAAAAGCAGTTCATATAATACATCGTTGGAGAAACAAAACATGTTAGTGCAACATCATATCCTTCATATGAAACATATGCATAAAACATGTTAAAAGTAAGCACCTAGCCAACTTATTGCTAAGGCTAACCTTCACTCGTTCCCGGGTTATCTAACCACTGCTCTGATACCACTAATGTAGGGCCTTCCTACCTTAACATCGTATTAATAACATATTAGGGACTAAACATGCATTTAAGATCTCTTAGGGCTCCGGTTATTACGCGAGTTACTAGAATTACAGGCCAAAATAAAACTTCAAGCAAATTAATTACATTCTCAAATGAATGGCGCTATAGAATTATACTACTCCTGGAGTAGAGACTATACCAAATCCTGAATCCTAATTCGTAAGGCATCTCGAAGCTCACTTCTTCAACCCTGCTCATAGCCCTTCAAATCCAAATGTGTACCTACAGGAACAACCCATCGTGAGCATATTCATCATTACTCAATATCATAGGGTAATGGCATATAAATAAATGCATGAAGTAAATGGGTAACGTATACTTCCTGGTTAATCGTAATAACCCTCTTTGGTTGTCCCTGTTTCATGGTCATGCATATAATCATTAGTTCTCGACATAAATGATTAAAATCATACTTCACATATATGCTCATAACAAACTATGTTAATTAGAAATGGGACTGTCCGGGTTCCATTATGACAGCGGTATAGTTGCCCCCCTCGCTCGACATAACACATCATATGATACCCATCGCTACGCCTTGATAGCGGATGTATCTCTTTGTTCAGCGGATGATACCCCTCGCTACGCCTTGATAGCGGATGTACCCCCTCGCTTAGCGGATGATACCCATCGCTACACCTTGATAGCGGATGTACCCCATCGCTCAGCGGATGATACCCATCGCTACACCTTGATAGCGGATGTACCCCATCGCTCATTTATGTGAGCGGCAAGACCTTCCTCGCTTGCCCATAATAACCACCGGACATTCAACCATTCTTAAGAACATAGTTTCATATTCATCATAAACATCATAGCATCTTATAAACATCATCTTGTAAACATCATTATCATGTAAGCATTATCATCTTATAGGCATCATCGTCTCATCATAATCGTTATAGTAACGTCATATCATCATCATTTATCGTAACATCATCGTAAGCATCTCTTCATCTTAATTCATCATAAACATCATCATCATTTATCATAACATCATCGTAAGCGTCATCGTAACTTATCATAAGCATCATCATCATTTATCATAACATCATCGTAAGCGTCATCGTAACTTATCATAAGCATCATCATCATCTATCATAACATCATCGTAAGCGTCTCTTCATCTTAATTCATTATGAAAATCATCTTTATTTATCAAGCATCTTATCATCTTTATTCATCATAAAATCATCTTTACTTATCAAGTATCTTATCATCTTTATTCATCATAAAATCATCTTTACTTATCAAGTATCTTATCATCTTTATTCATCATAAAATCATCTTTACTTATCAAGTATCTTATCATCTTTATTCATCATACACATCATCATAGCATCGTAAATTCTTATACAATCATAGTATGATCATAATATAGGAGTATGGTTTACCGTCCGATGCCCGTACGTCTCTTACGTACCTTAATTCCCAAAATGGAGGAGTCGGAGGACTTTACTTCCTTGAAGTCGTGGGTACCTGGGATGGTTCATCATAACCATACAAATTGATATTAGAAGCTAAATATAGTCCAATATCCAAAAATCCCACAAAAATATCAAATATCCACATTTTTACATCTCGCGATCGATCGCTGCCCAGGCGCGATCGATCGCGAGATCGCACTGGACGAGGGGCAAAAAAATTCCTTCTTGGCGATCGATCGCCACTTTTGGCGCGATCGATCGCCAGCCTCGCCGATCGATCGCCCAAAAGTGGCGATCGATCGCCAAACGTTACTGGCGTGCACTGAAGGCTCGCGATCGATCGCCAAGAACGGGCGATCGATCGCCGAGTGCTGAGTCCCGAAAATTCGCCATTAATGTACATTTTTCAAGCTTCTCTTCATGCCTTACAAATCCATACTTCCTTACAACATCAATAACCTCATAACCCACTAAAACCAACATAAAAACACTTCAAATATCATTCCCCAACCATAAACAACACATACCCATATAGACCCATTTCAAACCCTCCAAAATCAATACAAACTCAAATAAAACTTTACAAAAGCTTCAAGGAGTGACATACACACATCATAGGGCCTAAATCTTACCAAGAATCACAAGAGTGAAGCTTTTGCAAGGATTTCCTTCCCACCTTTGTGCCAAACTCGAAAATGAGGGGAAAGGGTTTGGGAAAAAAGATTTTGGGGATTTTAGTGTAAAAGGGGAAAGTGTGTTAAAAAGGTGGGGTAGTGGGAGGTTATGTGGGTTTAATTAAATTATACCCCAACACTTACCATGATGTATAAGATACACTAACATGATATTTCAAAAGCATTTACAAAAATGCAACCGACTTCAGTAAATCTATACCTTCCTCATAATTAAAATCAACATCCTTAAATCATGTTAATACATCATTTCCACACATAACTTGATCATCGTAATAATTCATCATATAAACATAATTAATGTCCAGGTTACCATTAATTAATTTCGGGGCATCACATTACTCCCCTACTTATAAGATTTCGTCCTCGAAATCGCATGCACTTACCCAAAAGAAACTAAACATAAATCATACCAGAAAATAGTTCCGGGTAATGCAGCATCATATGCCGTTCCGTCTCCCACGTAGCCTCCTCGACACCCAGACGATCCCACTGAACTTTGACCATCGGTATAACTTTACTTCGTAGTCTGCGATCCTCACGATCCAGAATTCTGACCGGCCGTTCAACGTAGAATACATCTGAGTCTAACTGCACTTCAGTAGGCTGTAAAACATGAGACGGGTCTGGCTCATACTTTCTCAACATAGAAACATGGAAAACATCATGAATTCCAGATAAAGACGGCGGTAGAGCCAAACGGTAAGCCAATGTACCAATACGCTGCAATACCTCATACGGTCCGACATATCTCGGAGATAACTTCCCCCGCATACCGAAACGGACCACACCCCTGAAGGGTGAGATTTTTAAGAAAACCTTGTCTCCTTCTTGGAATTCTAGCGGCCGTAGCTTGAGGCGATCGATCGCCATAAAGTGGCGATCGATCTCTTCCCTCCAGTAGCCTCAGGCGATCGATCGCTAGAATGTGGCGATCGATCGCTGCTTCGTCAATTTTATTGCAAAAGTTTCTGTCCATAGGCGATCGATTGCCTCTTCCATGCGGTTGATCGCCACCTCCAAAATTACGTTTTTGCCCTTTTCTTGATCAACTTTGAGTCCTTGTCATGTCCATGTCTTTTCTTGGTCTTTACACATCATTTTTAGCTCGTTTTCTTCGATTGTACCTACAATTACACAATTATACGATTAGGTAGCATACATATCAAATTATCCATCAAAACCTACCAAATCGTAGACAATTAAGCGCTAAAGATGTGTCTATTTCTAGTCATATCACGTACCTTCTCTATTTTTCCTAAATGTTATCCCTCCCCTATGTTCCCCTTGAATGTAACTCGAGGAATTCTCTATATCTTGTAAATGTTATATAGTATAGTTTATTTTATTGATGGAGATCAATGAAGATGGACCAAGGTGCCGGGAAGAGGAGGCCATTCACAAAAGGGAGCCATAGAGGTGCTTGGAGAAGTTACCTTAGGTTGACCTTATAGTGTTTTCTCATTGGCTTGAGAAAAATCATTAGTTTGGGCTATAACCATGTCACGTTTATTTTATGTTGATGTATGAGATGCATGTTTAATGTTTTATTTAATATTGATGCTTCATATACATATATGTAGATATGTATATATTCATATATATACCAGACATATTTTCAATATTAATAAAATCATGAGATCAATAAATCACTCTTATAATATTAAGTTTCAAGATGCCTTCCAATTAACTAATGTAAGGCCCCAACTCTTAAAGATGGCTTTTAAGCATTTATGACGTCGTATGTGTATAAATTTTTCATTTTCTTATATTCAGTTATCACAATTCAATAACACACGGATACTGGAATACGAAATAATTCATATTATACCTGCTCGTACGTCACTACGTACCTTATAGTCGACAACATGATGGGCTATCCCGACGTCTTGAGAATCATGAAGAATCTATATCGAAATTATCACTCAATATCAGTTCATTTCCAATCCAATCGATATCATTCATATCAATTCAATATCTTAATTCAACGACTCAATATAATCATCATTAACTCATTAAAGTGATATAAATCACCAATTCATGCTATGTCACATATTCAAGCATATTAATAAGTATACAATTTAATACTTGCTTATAACACACATTGACATGTATCTAACTCTCATATGCACACAATGACACAGGCTCGAAGTCATTAGCATCTCAAATCATAGTTCAACACTCACCAAAACACTACAATATTCTAAGTCATATAGACTTTCCTACTACACAACTTAGTAGAGTTTTCTTGGCCAACACTTGAACACAACTTAACCATATTATCAAATAACTTGTAAGCATGATTTTCAATCCCCAATAAAGCCCTAATTATCGTCCATCACAGCCCT
The DNA here is from genome assembly GCA_907163345.1 of Haberlea rhodopensis. Taxonomy (NCBI): domain Eukaryota; kingdom Viridiplantae; phylum Streptophyta; class Magnoliopsida; order Lamiales; family Gesneriaceae; genus Haberlea; species Haberlea rhodopensis. The sequence continues at coordinate 778,906 of CAJQUN010000113.1, read as the reverse complement.
TAAAGTTAAGTCATGCAACTCCCCTTTTTGCAACAGATTTTTGAACCAAAGTAGTAATTAAATCGAGCCATAAACAATATAAATTTAACCCATTTTAGCAACATTTTTCGATTAGTTTCAGCATCTAAATTCAACACATTTCAGCATGTAGTTAACATATATTACTCTTGCTTGAAGTTATTATCATATATACATTCAAAGACCTACACTAATCCATCTAGTCTTACTGCAAAAGTAATATCAATCCACATTTATAAGTTGAAATATACACATATTTATTCTGATATACACGCATACAAATACACGTCCAACGGCTTACGTGTACAAACCCATACACGCACGATGCAATAATCACAAGGATCAAGCCAATAATTCTAAAATGAGGTGCAGAGGAAAAGAAAGTCGAACTAGTTGAACTCAAGTAATTTTGCATCCTCTTCCCCCTTTCTCTTTTTATGTTACAGCCTTCACACACTTTTATACCATGAAATATACCCTCATGTATTCAGCAAGTATTTTGGTCTCTTATCAGCAGGGATAAAGAAAATAGACAACCAAAGTTTCCCCAAAACAACAGCAGAATTCGATCCATAACTCAAGTCTTACGCGCCAATTAACATTAGGTTCTTGAACCAAATTTCAGCATAAAAATCAAAGGTTAACAACATATTTTCGAGCATGAACAAGCAGCAGATTTCAAAGCATATTGCAGCGGATATTTTCGAACCATTTAGCTTCAGATTTTTCAAACCAAGATGCTGCAAATTTCGGCCAAAAACGAACAGCAAAACTCAAGCAAAATAACAGGATTTTCGAACCAAAAGGAATTAGATTTTTTTTTGAACTAAAACCACAGAATAAATCGAACCAAAACAGCAGAAATTTTCGTCCAATCTCGACCCCAAACAGCACAAAACTTCGAACCACAAGCAGGCGGGGAAGAAAAGTATGAGAACAAACAAACCATACAAGAATATACCTTCAAACCTTCTTGAAACCGGTCGATTTTGTTGGGGTTGAGTGCAGATCAAAAATGGGGAAAGGGGAGTGAAGGCGAGATCGAGAGAGAACCGAGAAGGAGTGAGGAAAGCATGAGAGCACTTGGGTTTTTCATGTGTGTTTTGGAGAAATGTGTGTATTTTTAAAATCTAACCCTAGCTTTAATCCCCACCATTCAATTATCATCTCATCACAATTAAATTATTTTTAATCTAATTTTCAATAGTTTATTATTTCAAGATCCACTTAAAATTTAATTTACACTATGACTTCGATCCGGAATTATTTATTCATCTCCCGACCAAAATATTAACCCAATGAATTTAAGAAGCTCGTTGTATTTAATTAACATTATAAATACAATCCCGGAATCTTTTATCCAACTCCGCTCCCAATAAAATTCCTGATAGTTGAATTCCGTAATTATCTTATAATTATCGCAATTATCATCAAATAAATAATTAATTTATTCCGGGCATTACAATTCTCCCCAACTAATAAAATTTCGCCCCCGAAATTTAAATACATGCTTACCATAAAGTCAACAGTAAAATTCACGTACCGTTATACAACTCGATAGTGACCTGACCACCTGTTGGATAACAACCATCTGATCATCACGGCTCACACATGTGTCCTATTACACCAACGATCACAATAAATGTTTAGCAATCAAGCACTCCTTGTTATACTTCAGTACCTGTGTGGTCGCATCGGTACAGTTTCCTTGCACAAGATCTAAATCCGTCACAGTTTACTTTCATCATAGTACACATCATAAAATCGCTAAATCATGCAATCCATGCATATCATGTGTATATAAGAATGTATGACAATACACCAACCTTCATCGTAGAAATAACTTCATACCTGTGTTGTTTCAAATGTATGCAACTTATACCAACATCACCACCATTGTCCATATGAAATAGTGGAACTCTTGAGCCCTTATACATCAACCTCTCATATATCATCTCCTGGCTATTATCTGGTGCAAAGTACTTACTAGAAAACCCATTAGTAATTCTCACATACATATATCTACATTATACGCAACAACAGCCACAGATCATCAATATCAAATCATAATGAATGGTCTAACACGAATATTCTTACATCACAATTATACGCACATAGCATCATAATATCGTTCATCCCTCAAATTTATCTCATAACTCATCATTTATTCTTATCTACATGGATAAGTTATCTTGTACTGTCCATCGCTCCTTACCAATCACTTGCATAAAAGCCATTTAAAACAAGGCATCAACATCAATATCGAATAATTCGTCTCATACCTTTATAGATGGAATCATATACAATACACAATAGCATCATAGTATCATGCTCATCACAGTACTCATGTGATATCCCCGAAATGATTATTGTGATGTTAATCATTTGAGTTAAATTATGATGATTTGGGTGTTAATTCATGGGTTTGGATTAGTATTATTGGGGAGTCTAATTTCAGGGTGCATGTGATATATGTTGAGATTTTGGGGGTCGTGGCTTGTTTATTTGGGGTGTGTGTTGGTTGTTTTGGGTAAAGCATGTTAACTGGAATTGAAGTATTTTATTGAGAAAATACTATAAATATCTTGTGAGGATATTTTTATACATCGTGCTAAATACCGGGACCAAAACATAACACATCATACCACCCAACACCCAACCACCCCCCCCAACCCATGCCAATCACACTGTGCCCAGGCTGACTTCCCATCCCACTTGGCTCAATCATTTGACCACTCTCAGCCATCCCAAATCTCGACCTTTCTCTCCCAATTCCTCACCAGCATTTGCTAAGCAATAATCTGAGGAGCTTGTCCCTTTTCATCGCCTGGAAAGCCTTCAAAAATCGGAGCAAAGTAGGGTGAGAAACCATGCTCTGTTTTTGTTTTAAACTTGTTTGAGTACATGTTTTTAGGTGGCGAGAAAACGGCATGTTAGCTTAGGTTTCTTGAAACCTTTGATTTAAATGCTTTTATGGTGTTATTGTGAGGCTCTCTGTATTTTTCCTTGAGCATGTTGCATGTTTTATGTTGAGGAAATAAGCATGTAAAGAAGGGTGTTCGGAAATCTGGGTAGGTGTATGCCCTGTTTTTCTGGGAAAATATGGTTAGGGAGTGATTTTGAGGAGGTGGTATCATGCATGTTAGAAGGGTTTGTGGTGAACCTTCGATTTGAGTTTATGCATGGTAGTTTTGTAAAGCCCTTGGCATGTTTGTTCGAGCATGCTTTATGTTATATGTGATAGTTGTTATAGCATGAAATGAAGTACTAAGGAAATCTGGAAATAAAATGTGTTGCCCTGTTTCCGAAAAGATGATCGAGTACTTGTGTAAATGGTCGTCGTTTACGCATATGGGCTTATGTTTGGGGTGTAATTTTGGTATGAATACACTCAGGGTAGTGTGTTGTAACTAATAGCATGTTTATTTGGGCATGTTGTATGTCTTACATGTTGGATTTAAGGGTGTGTTTTTAGGTGTTCGAGAATTCTGGGTTGGCATTTCTCGAACAGAGCATCTCGATCGATCGATATTTCATCTCGATCGATCGAGCGGGGCAGAACCTTGGTTTTGATTTTAGGCGTCTTCTCGATCGATCGGGAAGAGGGGCCGATCGATCGAGAGACCCAGAATGTTGAAAAATATAATTTGTTATATTTTGTTAAAGTTTTGATATTGGATTGTAATGAGACATCTAATATTGTGTTGTACACTGGTGTAGAGCCTTCACAGGTAGCTACACAGCGCAGGGGATAGAGTCCTGCAACACACCACATTTTGGAAAGGTACGTAAGCGACGTACGGGCATCCCAACGGTAACATGTACTTATGTTTGTCTGTGTGACGCATGATGAATGCAATGTGATGCATTAAGATTTTGATACATGTTATTATGCATTGTGTTGCATATTATGCATTGTTGTTGCATATTGTGATGTGGGATAAAGAGGTGTATTCCACGAGTCAGGACGATCACAGTTAAGGTTTTAATGCTTATGCTTTACCGCTGCGCATGTGGAGCGGGTGGGGGGAGGCTCGCTGGCACATGGAGGCGAGGTATACCATACTAAGCGAGGAAGAGATACCGTTAGTATGATGAAGCGTGTATGCGATACCCCTTGTTTGAGATTAAGAAAGCATTAAAATAACTGATGATGACTGACTCAAGAAAAAGAGGAAATGTCATGACATTCATTTGTAAAGCCATACATTCATATAATGTGTTTTATTATGAACTATGGTACAGGGACAACCATTGGGCGTTATAAATGCAGGAAATACAGGAAGTGCTTGTATTTAGGATTGCGCATTTATGCCTTACTTTCATATTATGTTGACTATGAATTGTTTTATGCTCACGTGTTGGGGGTTGTCTTTGTAGGTGCTTTTGTTGACGAGAACCAGGGTCGGGGTTGATTTGCTGAGCTGTAAGGAGTGCTACAGGATTAGCATGATTAGAGAAATTTTGTATAGCTTCTACTGGGTAGAGTAAGACTATAATGTAGTGCCTTTGTAGGAATTGTGTTATTCCTTTTTGAAACATTTTGGTACTGTAATCTCTAAAGCTCAGGTTAATCAACACGATACGTTACTCTGATATATTCACATGAATGTTTAGCTCTCTAAATTGCACCTTAGTGACTTGATGTGATAACGGGGTCTCACATTTAGTGGTATCAGAGCAGTGGTTAGATAACCAGGGAAGAGTGAAGGGTAGCCTTTAGAGACAAGTTGGCTAGGTATTCATTTGGGCATGCTTATGCATGTGATGCATATGGTTGTATAAGTGTTATACTAACATGCTTTGTATATGATACTCTTGTTATCTAACGGCTTATATTATGAACTGCTTTTGGTATTTTGTTAACTCTTGTATTACAGCATGGGTGAGATTAATCCGGAGAACCCCAATGAGGAGATAGGGGATATGGACAGTAGGAATGCCAGTATTGCTCCGCCGAATCCTCTACCACCACCTACTGTGGGCGTGGAGCCCAGTGTACAGATGTTACTGCCAGGGGAGCTCAGTTTGAAGCAGTTTCTGAGTTTCCATCCGCCCATGTTTGAGGGGATTGAGTCTGGTGAAGTAGCTGAGGAGTGGTTGGAACGTATAGAGCAGATACTTGTGACTGCACCCTGTGCACACACGGCCTGGCTAAGGTTAGCCGAGTTTCAGATGGCTAAGAAGCCTGCTATGTGGTGGAAGACCACGGTGATGGAGCTGAGAGCTCTAGGTATGGCAGTTGACTGGACTGTATTCCGGACCCGGTTCCTTAACCGGTATTTCTCTGCAGCTGCCAGACAATTAAAAGAGGATGAGTTCAACAGTTTGAAGCAGGGTAGCATGTCAGTGTCGGACTATGCTATGCAGTATTCCTCACTGCTGAGGTATGTACCTCATATTGCTGTCAGCAGCCATGCAAAGATGAGGAACTTTCTGAAGGGATTAAGGCCAGAACTATTTGATAGGGTTATCTCCAACAACCCCAGTTCATTTGATGACGCCCTGACACGGGCAGAGTTAGCGGAGATTGCGGTGGACGCGTACAAGGATGTTGTACCCCCTTCTGTACCACCACAGAGGCCTGCTACTGATAGTCTGAGGCCACGAGGGGATCAGTTCAAGGCTCGTGGAGCCTCATCATCTTCCAAATTTAGTGGGAAGAAGTCTCAGGGTCAGAAACAGAACAATAAGGGACCCACACAGGGGAGCAAGACTGTGGGAAGCAAGTGTAGCAACTGTGGGGGATGGCATTTGTCACGGGACTGTCCGGGTTGCTATGTCTGTGGCAAGGTGGGCCACTTTGCTCGAGGTTGCCCCAATCGGGCAGGTCAGACAGTCACAGGGCCGAATAGGCCGATGTTTGATGCGGGGAAGGCACCACAGAGACAGCAGTTTGCACCACGACCACAGGGAGGTCAGACGGCAGGACCGCCGCAGGGACAGGTGTATGCGCTGACTAGGGAGCAGGCTGAGGCAGCCCCATAGGAGGTCATTGCTGGTACGTGCCATTTATTTACGTACCCTGCACTTATATTGATAGATACAGGTGCTTCCCATTCTTTTGTATCTACTGCTTTTGTGGAGGGACACCGTTTGTGCTCGTCTCTGTTACCCACGCCTCTTATGGTCTCGACACCCACGGGGAAGCATGTGATTGCGGATCAGCTATTGTCTGATTGCCTCATTTATTTTGAGGGCAATGATCTGAGGGCCGATCTGATTCAGTTAGAGATGGCAGACTTTGACTGTATTATCGGCATAGATGTGTTGAGCAGATACCGAGCTGTGGTAGACTGCCGGCAGAGGATTGTACGTTTTCTGTCTGATCAGGGGTTTCAGTGGATCTTTTATGGGGACGGCTCTCGTCCAAAGATTCCGGTAATATCAGCGATTAAGATGTCGCGGTTATTGGAACGCGGCCACACGGGCTACCTTATCTATGCAGTGGATGCATTAGACGAGAAGGAAGTAAGAGCTGAGGACATTCCGGTTGTGGCGGAGTTCATTGATGTGTTCCCAGATGAGATTCCGGGATTTCCGCCTGTCAGGGATGTGGAATTTGCTATTGAGCTGCTGCCAGGGACTTCTGCTATATCCCGTGCTCCTTACAGGATGGCACCGGCAGAGCTGAGGAAACTGAAGGTACAGTTACAGGAGCTCCTCGACAAGGGATACATTCGTCCTAGTGTATCGCCTTGGGGTGCACCAGTCTTGTTCGTGAAAAAGAAGGATGGATCAATGCGTCTGTGCATTGACTATAGGCAATTGAACAAGGTCACAGTGAAGAACAGATATCCACTTCCGAGGATTGATGATCTGTTCGACCAGCTTCAGGGTACAGAGGTGTACTCCAAGATAGACTTGAGGTCAGGCTATCATCAAGTGCGGGTTAGAGCTGGTGATGTCCAAAAGACGGCTTTTAGAACTCGGTATGGGCACTATGAGTTCTTGGTGATGCCATTCGGGGTGACGAATGCCCCTGCTACTTTTATGAGCTTGATGAACAGGGTATTTCAGGAGTACCTCGATCAGTTTGTAATCGTGTTCATTGATGACATCCTGGTCTATTCAAAGAATGAGGAGGATCATGCCAATCATCTGAGGATAGTGCTCCAGATCCTCAGGGATCATCAGTTGTACGCCAAACTCAGCAAGTGTGAGTTTTGGCTGAGCAGTGTTGCATTCTTGGGTCATATCATATCACGAGAGGGGATATCAGTAGACCCGAGGAAGATAGAGACAGTTATGAACTGGTCTGCCCCTACTTCAGTCAGTGAGATTCGAAGTTTTCTTGGTCTGGCTGGCTATTATCGACGTTTCGTCGAGGGTTTCTCAAAGGTCGCCAAGCCACTTACACAGCTGACTCAGAAGGGAGTCCCTTTCTGTTGGACAGAGGCTTGTGAGCAGAGTTTCAGGGAATTAAAGCACAGGCTGACTACTGCACCAGTTCTAGTGATTCCCAAGGAGAACAAAGGATTTGTTATTTATACCGACGCATCGCTATAGGGATTAGGGTGCGTACTGATGCAGGACAGACATGTAGTGGCTTATGCTTCGAGACAGTTGAAGCCACACGAGACGAGGTATCCAGTTCATGATCTGGAGTTGGCAGCTATAGTGTTCGCCTTGAAGATATGGCGACACTACTTATACGGTACCTCATTTACCATCTTCACTGATCACAAGAGCCTGAAGTTTTTGTTTACACAGGCTGAGTTGAACATGAGGCAGAGGAGATGGATGGACCTGCTGAAGGATTATGATTGTGAAATCCTATACCATCCCGGGAAAGCAAATCTGACAGCCGACGCCCTGAGTCGGAAAGTGCGGAGCACTGCAGAGGATGCCATGTGTTTATCAGCTATGTTGGGCTCCTACTGCCATTTGGGATTTGATTATGACGTATCTTCTTCACCAGTACAGGTTTTGACCTTGCTAGCGGAGCCTGTTATTTTTTATCACATCAGAAAGGCTCAGGGGACCGATGTAGAGGTTCAGAGATGGATGTTAGTGGTTCATTCAGGTCAGCCATCGAGATTCAGAGTGGCTGAGGACGGTTCTCTGAGACTTGGTGATAGATGGGTGGTTCCAGATGCACCTGAGTTGCGTCAGGGTTTATTACGGCGAGCTCATTGCAGTAGGATGAGTGTCCACCCAGGCGGGAAGAAGATGTATAAGGATCTGCGTAGCCAGTTATGGTGGAGACATATGAAACAAGATGTCACCTCTTTTGTCAAGCGTTGTTTGATTTGTCAGCAGGTGAAGGCTGAGAGGCAGAGGCCTGGAGGTGAACTGAGGAGTTTGGAGATACCCGAATGGAAGTGGCAGCACGTGTCTATGGATTTCGTGACCCACTTACCAAGGACTGTTTCAGGTTTTGATGCCATCTGGGTAGTCGTGGATAGACTGACTAAAGTGGCTCACTTCATTCCCTACTGTATGACATATACGCACTTGAGGATGGCACAATTATATGTCAGAGATGTGGTGAGACTACACGGGATCCCTGTTTCGATAGTGTCCGATCGAGATCCGCGGTTCACATCTCACTTTTGGGAGGGTCTGCAGAAAGCTCTAGGTACAGAGTTGAGGCTGAGCACAGCCTATCACCCTCAGACGGACGGACAGACCGAGCGTACGATACAGACGCTCGAGGATATGTTGAGAGCTTGTGTGCTAGAGTTCGACATATCATGGCAGGACTCGATAGCCTTGGTGGAGTTCTCTTACAACAACAGCTACCAGGAAAGTATACAGATGGCTCCTTTCGAGGCCCTCTATGGTAGGCGTTGTAGGTCACCCTTGTGTTGGGATGACTTGGACCGTAAGTCGGTTGGAGGACCAGAGTTGGTTCAGGAAATGGAAGAGAAAGTTAAGGTCATCAAGAGAAAGATGAAGGCAGCTCAGGACAGACAGGCAGCATATGCCAATCAGCGGCGTAGGCCGTTGGAGTTTCAGTTGGGCGACAGAGTTTTTCTGAAGATCTCACCTTTCAGAGGCGTAGTACGGTTTGGTATACGGGGGAAGTTGTCTCCTAGATACGTGGGGCCGTATGAGATCTTACAGCGTGTTGGTACTCTGGCGTACCGTTTGGCGTTACCGCCTTCTCTGTCTGGTATACACGACGTATTTCATGTGTCTATGCTGAGGAAGTATGAGCCGGATCCTTCACATGTGTTGCAGCCTTCAGAGGTGCAGATTGAGTCCGATGTTTCTTATGTTGAGCGGCCTATCAGGATTTTGGATAGGGCAGACCGCAGACTTCGGAACAAGGTTATTCCTATGATCAAGGTTCAGTGGGATCGTAGGGGTGTCGAGGAGGCCACGTGGGAGACAGAGCGACACATGGTGCAGCACTATCCAGAGCTGTTTTCTGGTATGCTTTTATGTATTGGTTACTTCATGTTGGTAAGCATGTTTGATTTCGGGGACGAAATCCTATAAGTGGGGGAGTATTGTGATATCCCCGAAATGATTATTGTGATGTTAATCATTTGAGTTAAATTATGATGATTTGGGTGTTAATTCATGGGTTTGGATTAGTATTATTGGGGAGTCTCATTTCAGGGTGCATGTGATATATGTTGAGATTTTGGGGGTCGTGGCTTGTTTATTTGGGGTGTGTGTTGGTTGTTTTGGGTAAAGCATGTTAACGGGAATTGAAGTATTTTATTGAGAAAATACTATAAATATCTTGTGAGGATATTTTTATACATCGTGCTAAATACCGGGACCAAAACATAACACATCATACCACCCAACACCCAACCACCCCCCAACCCATGCCAATCACACTGTGCCCAGGCTGACTTCCCATCCCACTTGGCTCAATCATTTGACCACTCTCAGCCATCCCAAATCTCGACCTTTCTCTCCCAATTCCTCACCAGCACTTGCTAAGCAATAATCTGAGGAGCTTGTCCCTTTTCATCGCCTGGAAAGCCTTCAAAAATCGGAGCAAAGTAGGGTGAGAAACCATGCTCTGTTTTTGTTTTAAACTTGTTTGAGTACATGTTTTTAGGTGGCGAGAAAACGGAATGTTAGCTTAGGTTTCTTGAAACCTTTGATTTAAATGCTTTTATGGTGTTATTGTGAGGCTCTCTGTATTTTTCCATGAGCATGTTGCGTGTTTTATGTCGAGGATCTAAGCATGTAAAGAAGGGTGTTCGGAAATCTGGGTAGGTGTATGCCCTGTTTTTCTGGGAAAATATGGTTAGGGAGTGATTTTGAGGAGGTGGTACCATGCATGTTAGAAGGGTTTGTGGTGAACCTTCGATTTGAGTTTATGCATGGTAGTTTTGTAAAGCCCTTGGCATGTTTGTTCGAGCATGCTTTATGTGTTATGTGATAGTTGTTATAGCATGAAATGAAGTACTCAGGAAATCTGGAAATAAAAATGTGTTGCCCTGTTTCCGAAAAGATGATCGAGTACTTGTGTAAATGGTCGTCGTTTATGCATATGGGCTTATGTTTGGGGTGTAATTTTGGTATGAATACACTCAGGGTAGTGTGTTGTAACTAATAACATGTTTATTTGGGCATGTTGTATGTCTTAAATGTTGGATTTAAGGGTGTGTTTTTAGGTGTTCGAGAATTCTGGGTTGGCATTTCTCGAACAGAGCATCTCGATCGATCGATATTTCATCTCGATCGATCGAGCGGGGAAGAACCTTGGTTTTGATTTTAGGTGTCTTCTCGATCGATCGGGAAGAGGGGCCGATCGATCGAGAGACCCAGAATGTTGAAAAATATAATTTGTTATATTTTGTTAAAGTTTTGATATTGGATTGTAATGAGACATCTAATATTGTTTTGTACACTGGTGTAGAGCCTTCACAGGTAGCTACACAGCGCAGGGGATAGAGTCCTGCAACACACCACATTTTGGAAAGGTACGTAAGCGACGTACGGGCATCCCAAAGGTAACATGTACTTATGTTTGTCTGTGTGACGCATGATGAATGCAATGTGATGCATTAAGATTTTGATACATGTTATTATGCATTGTGTTGCATATTGTGCATTGTTGTTGCATATTGTGATGTGGGATAAAGAGGTGTATTCCACGAGTCAGGGCGATCACAGTTAAGGTTTTAATGCTTATGCTTTACCGCTGCGCATGTGGAGCGGGTGGGGGGAGGCTCGCTGGCACATGGAGGCGAGGTATACCATACTAAGCGAGGAAGAGATACCGCTAGTATGATGAAGCGTGTATGCGATACCGCTTGTTTGAGATTAAGAAAGCATTAAAATAACTGATGATGACTGACTCAAGAAAAAGAGGAAATGTCATGACATTCATTTGTAAAGCCATACGTAATGTGTTTTATTATGAACTATGGTACAGGGACAACCATTGGGCGTTATAAATGCAGGAAATACAGGAAGTGCTTGTATTTAGGATTGCGCATTTATGCCTTACTTTCATATTATGTTGAATATGAATTGTTTTATGCTCACGTGTTGGGGGTTGTCTTTGTAGGTGCTTTTGTTGACGAGAACCAGGGTCGGGGTTGATTTGCTGAGCTGTAAGGAGTGCTACAGGATTAGCATGATTAGAGAAATTTTGTATAGCTTCTACTGGGTAGAGTAAGACTATAATGTAGTGCCTTGTAGGAATTGTGTTATTCCTTTTTGAAACATTTTGGTACTGTAATCTCTAAAGCTCAGGTTAATCAACACGATACGTTACTCTGATATATTCACATGAATGTTTAGCTCTCTAAATTGCACCTTAGTGACTTGATGTGATAACGGGGTCTCACAACTCACATGCTCTTAAGCATCAACTTCCACATTTCATCACCCAACTATCATCTGTCATGGGACAAGTACTAAAAATAGACTCATTAGTATTTCTTAAATACTCATAGCATAAACACGTACATTGTCATTTACACATGATTGATGTTCATAATGTTTCCATCATCGAACATTAATTCCCTCAACGATGTAATTCTCTTCAATTATTTAATCAATAGAGTACCATTTCATGAATAGACAACAGATTACAGTGTAGTAAGTATTCATGACTTCATGCATCAGTCTGGTCGCATACCATCAGCTAACCAATATCTGTTGTCAAGCAATTACTAGAACATCCATTAGTAATTACTACATGCATACGTAATCATTTACATGCCTTTCAGTTACTAATTCAATGTCAAAACACACTAAATCATGTAATCATGAACGTTAGTTAATCACAAGTATTCTCCTAATGACATTATTGTTTTGTTTGCCATATCGTGTCTTACTCGTCATTAATCATCACGTGATTATTTATCATCACCGTCATTACACATCGGAGAATAACATCACAATCTCATACTTATCCATGACATTGACGATAGTTTCCCGTCAACTCGTGATGTTCACAATGATTACATGTCCACATATGACATTCATAGTGACTCCACGTCATCCCATGACATACTCATTAATCTCATTCCAACATTGTTATATTTAACTCAACATAACATGATTAATAAGTCATTAGTCTCACAATATACAAGACAATCAAGTTTTCATAAACCAATATCATTTGATTTGATCATCATTACCCCACTGTTATCTCGTCTCTGCCACAATAATCAATGAACCTATCAATATAATATGTCATTTTAATTTCATTCTCAATTCTTCCTCATATTTAGATTGATTATCATAAGGCATATAAATCAGTTGAGATAATTCACAATCCACAATGCCGTCATCTCGTGAGGGTAATGCCGACACATGACATTCAATTCATCGTCAACTAGTGACGGTACATGGCAACATACAACAACTACAACTACATCGTCAACCGTGACGATACATGTCAAAACACATGGCATCTAAAACAATACTAAAGAAACAGTAATATACCTCCATTCCTTGCTAACAAGGTAGCGATTTACATGTCTCCGTCGCTCAACAGCAATATGCAATCAGCACCCGTCGCTCGAGGGCGGCATAATCCCGTGCCGTGTACCTGGCGGCATAATCCATCGCTACAAAATTGACGGCATGATCCCTCGTCATACAATCAGCAGCATGCGCCTTGTTATGCACATCCGGGTACGAACCATCATCAACAGAATAGCGGAATGAGACGTCGTTATATATATAATCGGCGGCAAGAACCATCGCCATGGAATCAGCGGAATGCACCATTGCTAAACACATGTCTGGCGGCATGATCCATCGCCAATGACATAGCGGAAAGAGGCATCGCTATACATGTACCCGGCGGCATAAACCATCGCCAATCAATATAGCGGAATGAGACATCGCTATCAATACACCTGGCGGCATGAACCATCGCCAACCAATATAGCGGAATGAAACATCGCTATCAATATACCTGGCGGCATGAACCATCGCCCACCAATATAGCGGAATGAGACATCGCTATCAATATCGATAATGTGGTTGTTCCGGTCTTGTTATAGCAGCGAAATTTTAGGACCCCTCGCTTCGACATATAGCGACATCATATGATATCCCTCGCTTCGACAATGACAGCGGCATGTACATCGTTTTGACATGACAGCGGCAAATATCATATTACTATCGCTTCATATGACAGCGGCAAGTACCTCCCTCGCTCGAATATAACAACCACCGGAACTTCCACTAGCTCCATGTACCTGCATCCAGGTTAATACAACAGTTCACAATATAATGATCGATACCACGTTCCAGTTATAACCACAATATCCCACATTAATCACTAGAATTGTGACTGTTCCGGTCCCAATACAACAGCGGAATTTTAGGACCCCTCGCTTCGACATATAGCGGCATCATATGATATCCCTCGCTTCGACAATGACAGCGGCATGTTACCTCGCTTAGACATGACAGCGGCAAATATCATACTACCATCGCTTCATATGACAACGGCAAGTACCTCCCTCACTCGGAGATAAAGGCTACCGGAACATTCAACAATTCTACCACAATAATCGAACACAACAGTTGATTCCATTATCACAATATATCACTATCATTTCACATATACCATCACATGTAAGGATTCACTATCCACGATATACATAATCAAATGTGTAACACGTTTTACCGTCCGAATCCCGTACGTCTCACATTTCCTGATTTTCCTACAAAATCAGATCCCTTAACACATAATACATGAAGTGCCAGACATTACCATTAATGCCATCCCATCACATTCTACACGATTCCTGCAACCACAATGATTAGTAGTACCACTTTCCATATCCTAAAAGCACATAACCAATTAGTTGTGTCACACAACATTAATACCATCATGTATAAATATGTGCTACCAATTCCTATCAACAAGTTCCTAGGCCCTCAACAGTCCCAATGAGCAACCACTGCTCTGATACCACTAATGTAAGGCCCCAACTCTTAAAGATGACTTTTAAGCATTTATGACGTCGTATGTGTATAAATTTTTCATTTTCTTATATTCAGTTATCACAATTCAATAACACACGGATACTGGAATACGAAATAATTCATATTATACCTGCTCGTACGTCACTACGTACCTTATAGTCGACAACATGATGGGCTATCCCGACGTCTTGAGAATCATGAAGAATCTATATCGAAATTATCACTCAATATCAGTTCATTTCCAATCCAATCGATATCATTCATATCAATTCAATATCTTAATTCAACGACTCAATATTATCATCATTAACTCATTAAAGTGATATAAATCACCAATTCATGCTATGTCACATATTCAAGCATATTCATAAGTATACAATTTAATACTTGCTTATAACACACATTGACATGTATCTAACTCTCCTATGCACACAATGACACAGGCTCGAAGTCATTAGCATCTCAAATCATAGTTCAACACTCACCAAAACACTACAATATTCTAAGTCATATAGACTTTCCTACTACACAACTTAGTAGAGTTTTCTTGGCCAACACTTGAACACAACTTAACCATATTATCAAATAACTTGTAAGCATGATTTTCAATCCCCAATAAAGCCCTAATTATCTTCCATCACAACCCTTAAAGTTCAGTCATGCAACTCCCCTTTTTGCACCAGATTTTCGAACCAAAGTAGTAATTAAATCGAGCCATAAACAATATAAATTTAACCCATTTTAGCAACATTTTTTGATTAGTTTCAGCATCTAAATTCAACACATTTCAGCATGTAGTTAACATATATTACTCTTGCTTGAAGTTATTATCATATATACATTCAAAGACCTACACTAATCCATCTAGTCTTACTGCAAAAGTAATATCAATCCACATTTATAAGTTGAAATATACACATATTTATTCTGATATACACGCATACAAATACACGTCCAACGGCTTACGTGTACAAACCCATACACGCACGATGCAATAATCACAAGGATCAAGCCAATAATTCTAAAATGAGGTGCAGAGGAAAAGAAAGTCGAACTAGTTGAACTCAAGTAATTTTGCATCCTCTTCCCCCCTTTCTCTTTTTATGTTACATCCTTCACACACTTTTATACCATGAAATATACCCTCATGTATTCAGCAAGTATTTTGGTCTCTTATCAGCAGGAATAAAGAAAATAGACAACCAAAGTTTCCCCAAAACAACAGCAGAATTCGATCCATAACTCAAGTCTTACGCGCCAATTAACAGTAGGTTCTTGAACCAAATTTCAGCATAAAAATCAAAGGTTAACAACATATTTTCGAGCATGAACAAGCAGCAGATTTCAAAGCATATTGCAGCAGATATTTTCGAACCATTTAGCTTCAGATTTTTCAAACCAAGATGCTGCAAATTTCGGCCAAAAAAGAACAGCAAAACTCAAGCAAAATAACAGGATTTTCGAACCAAAAGGAATTAGATTTTTTTGAACTAAAACCACAGAATAAATCGAACCAAAACAGCAGAAATTTCCGTCCAATCTCGACCCCAAACAGCACAAAACTTCGAACCACAAGCAGGCAGGGAAGAAAAGTATGAGAACAAACAAACCATACAAGAATATACCTTCAAACCTTCTTGAAACCGGTCGATTTTGTTGGGGTTGAGTGCAGATCGAAAATGGGGAAAGGGGAGTGAAGGCGAGATCGAGAGAGAACCGAGAAGGAGTGAGGAAGGCGTGAGAGCACTTGGGTTTTTCATGTGTGTTTTGGAGAAATGTGTGTATTTTTAAAATCTAACCCTAGCTTTAATCCCCACCATTCAATTATCATCTCATCACAATTAAATTATTTTTAATCTAATTTTCAATAGTTTATTATTTCAATATCCACTTAAAATTTAATTTACACTATGACTTCGATCCGGAATTATTTATTCATCTCCCGACCAAAATATTAACCCAAAGAATTTAAGAAGCTCATTGTATTTAATTAACATTATAAATACAATCCCGGAATCTTTTATCCCAACTCTGCTCCCAATAAAATTCCTGATAGTTGAATTCCGTAATTATCTTATAATTATCGCAATTATCATCAAATAAATAATTAATTTATTCCTGGCATTACAAAAATACTCGTCAAGACTTCGATTGAACATGTGTGGGTTTACCAAAGCAAAGCACCGTGAAAATCTTAGTAAGGCGCGAAAGGATAAAAGTCCGTGTTATTTTAAAATTGGGTTCGACTTAACTAGCGTTATCTCAATAGGATTGGGAACCTAGAGGCATGGGGTTGGAAAATAATTCATTAGATGAATTTGAACAAAGCGTTGTTCGTCCAACCATCCAAGAATTGCATGTGATTGTAATTGACAAAGAGTTGTCTACGTAAATAACCGAGTCTGGGGCGATTAGCCAAAGCTAACTCAAGATTAAGTGAAATATGGATCTTGGCCCACTAAAGTTTTCGAGGGTTGATAATTTTAAACAAAATAGTGGGAGTGTCATTTAATATAAGACCATATTAAATGATTAAAATCATAAACTTATTTTGCATATTTATATTGTAGATATCCATGGCAACCAACAACGTTACAAGCACACTATCATTGAGATCGGTCCTTGAGAAGGACAAACTTAATGGGACTAATTTCCTAGACTGGTATAGGAATTTGAGGATTGTCCTCAAACAAGGGAAAAAAACAATATGTCCTAGAGGAACCCTTACCTGCTGAGGAACCTCCCTTGACGGCTGCTAAAGCCGATAGAGATGCTTACAAGAAGCATCAAAATGATGCACTTGATGTTGGGTGCCTTATGCTTGCCACCATGAACTCTGAGCTTCAGAAGCAACATGAGGAAATGGAGGCGTTCGATATGATCGAGCACCTAAAGCAACTGTACAGACAACAAACAAGACAAGAGAGGTATGACGTCTCTAAAGCGTTATTCCAGTGTAGAATGGTAGAAGGAAGCCTAGTTGGAACTCATGTACTCAAGATGATTGGGTACATTGAGAATCTGGAGAAGCTGGGTTTTCCATTGGACCAAGAGTTGGCCACTGACGTGATCTTGCAATCGTTGCCTGAAAGCTTCAGTCAATTTGTCTTGAATTACAATATGATTGAAATTGAAAAGACTCTACCACAGTTGCTTGGCATGCTGAGAACTTTTGAAGCTAACAGCAAGAAGTCTAAGCCTACAAATGTTCTTATTGTGAATAAGAGCAAAGGAAAGACTAAAGCTAAAGGCTACAAGAAGAACAAGAAAGTCCTTGTTAAGTCAAAGCCACATACTTCTGCACTAAAGCCAAAGGGAGGAGTGGCAAAAGAGGGGAACTGTTTCCATTGCGGTGAGACCGGACATTGGAAAAGAAATTGCAAAGTTTATCTGGAGGATCTTAAGAAGATGAAGGGAAGTGTGACTTCCACTTCAGGTATTTTTGTTATAGAAGTCAATTTATCTACTTCTTCATCATGAGTATTAGATACTGGATGTGGTTCTCACATTTGTGTTAATGTGCAGGATCTTAAAAGGAGTAGGACATTGGCAAAAGGCGAAGTAGATCTCCGAGTGGGAAATGGAGCAAGAGTTGCTGCATTAGAAATAGGAGATTATTCATTAGCTTTGCCTTCTGGCTTAATTTTAGATTGAAAAGATTGTTATTTTGTGCCGTCGATTACTAAAAACATTATTTCTATTTCTTGTTTGGACAAGTGTGGATTT
Source organism: Haberlea rhodopensis (assembly GCA_907163345.1). Classification (NCBI taxonomy): domain Eukaryota; kingdom Viridiplantae; phylum Streptophyta; class Magnoliopsida; order Lamiales; family Gesneriaceae; genus Haberlea; species Haberlea rhodopensis. Next base: position 760,789 of record CAJQUN010000113.1, on the reverse strand, counting down.
TCATTTATTATAAAGGACAATTGTTGCTCCATTTATTTAAATGATATGTTTTATGCTAATGCACAAATGATTAATGGTCTTTATATATTAAATCTAGATATGCCTGTCTATAACATAAATACTAAGAGGATTAAGAATAATGATTCTAATTCAACTTATCTCTGGCATTGTCGCTTGGGCCATATAAACGAGAATCGCATATCAAAACTTCATAAGGATGGAGTATTGGATTCATTTAATTTTGAATCATATGAAACATGTGAATCTTGTTTAATGGGCAAGATGACTAATGCTCCTTTCAAGGGACATGTTGAAAGGACAAATGATTTATTGAGTCTCATACATAGTGATGTATGTGGACCAATAAGCACACATGCTAGAGGTGGTTTTCAATACTTCGTTACATTTACTGATGACTTCAGTAGATATGGGTATGCATATCTTATGAAACATAAGCATGAAACCTTTGAAAAATTCAAGGATTTCAAGAATGAAGTACAAAACCAACTTGGTAAAAGTATCAAAAACCTTCGATCAGATCGAGGAGGTGAATACCTAAGCCAAGAGTTTCATGACTATCTAAAGGAGTGTGGGATAGTCCCACAACTCACTCCTCTGTATACTCCACAATGGAATGATGTATCCGAAAGGAGGAATCGAACCTTGTTGGACATGGTTCGATCAATGATGAGTCATGCAGATCTTCTGATATCCTTTTGGGGGCATGCTTTAGAAACAACAATATTCATACTGAACCGTGTTCCATCAAATCAGTGGAAAAGACACCATATGAGATATGGACTGGGAAACGTCCTAGTATGTCTTTTATGAAGATTTGGGGTTGTGAGGCTTTCGTGAGACGTCACGCCTCTAACAAACTTGGACCCAAATCTGATAAGTGTTTATTTGTGGGGTATCCTAAGGAAACGAAAGGATACTATTTCTATTATCCCACCGAGAACAAAGTGGTTGTTGCTCGGACTAGTGTCTTTCTTGAAAGAGAATTTATTTCTAGAAAAACCAGTGGGAGACATATAGAACTTAGTGAAGTTCAACCACAAGAAAACACTGAACATGATATTGAGATGGAAACAGAGCAGTCACCACAAGTTGTTTTGGATGAAGTGCCTGCTCAAGAGACACAAGCCCAGCGTAGGTCTGTAAGAGAACACCGGGAGCCACAGAGATATGGATTTCTTGTGACTCAACAAGGTGACTTACTACTTATTGATGAGGATGAGCCGTCATCTTATCAAGAAGCTATAATGGGCACTGATTCTGAGAAATGGCAAGAGGCCATGAAATCTGAGATGGAATCCATGTATGCAAACCAAGTATGGACTTTGGTTGACCCACCTGAAGGGGTGAGACCCATAGGGTGCAAATGGATTTTCAAGAAGAAAACCGACATGGATGGTAATGTACAAACCTTTAAAGGTCGACTGGTAGCAAAAGGTTTCAAACAAATTCATGGTATTGACTATGATGAAACGTTTTCACCAGTTGCCATGGTTAAATCAATTAGGATCTTACTTGCAATAACTGCATTTCATGATTATGAAATCTGGCAGATGGATGTAAAAACAGCTTTTCTTAATGGAAATCTGCTTGAGGATGTGTACATGACACAGCCCGAGGGTTTTGTCGATCCAAAGGATGCTGGAAAGATATGCAAGCTACAATGATCCATTTATGGATTGAAGTAAGCTTCTCGGAGTTGGAATCTTCGTTTTGATGATGCAGTCAAAGAGTTTGGTTTCATCAAAAACGTAGATGAACCTTGTGTCTACAAGAAGGTCAGTGGGAGCATAATTATCTTCCTAATATTGTATGTAGATGACATACTTCTAATTGGGAATGATATCCCTGCCTTACAATCTGTAAAGATTTGGCTAGGGAATTGCTTTTCTATGAAAGACCTGGGTGAAGCCACCTATGTATTAGGTATCAAGATCCATAGAGATAGATCAAGAAGATTACTTGGCCTAAGTCAAAGTACATACATATACAAAGTGCTAAAACGGTTTAGCATGCAAGAATCAAAGAAAGGATTCGTGCCTATGTCACATGGGATACATCTCTCGAAGGATCAGTGTCCTTCAACACCAGATGAGAGACAACGCATGAGTAAGATTCCATATGCGTCAGCTATTGGATCTATCATGTAAGCCATGATATGTACTCGTCCCGATGTCTCGTATGCTTTAAGCATGACGAGCAGATATCAAGTTGATCCAGGTGAATGTCAATGGATTGCAGTCAAGAATATCCTGAAGTACTTGAGAAGAACTAAGGATACATTCTTGATTTATGGAGGTGAGGAAGAGCTCAATGTAATAGGTTACACTGGTGCAAGCTTCCAAACCGACAAAGATTATTTCCGATCGCAATCAGGATATGTGTTTTGCCTAAATGGAGGTGCTGTAAGCTGGAAGAGTTCAAAGCAAGAGATAGTAGCCGATTCTACAACGGAAGCTGATACATTGCTGCCTCAGATGCAGCAAAAGAAGCTGTTTGGATCAAGAAGTTCATTTCTGAACTTGGGGTGATGCCTAGCATATTAGATCAGATTTGAACCCTATTGTGACAACAATGGAGCCATCGCATTGGCTAAGGAACCTAGATCACACCAAAGATCCAAGCACATACTTTGGCGCTTTCATTTCATTCGAGAAATCGTTGAAAGAGGAGATGTTAAAATATGCAAAGTACCAACAGATGATAATGTGTCTGACCCATTGACAAAGCCACTGTCACAGCAGAAGCATGATCGTCGTACTAGATCTCTAGGCATTAGGTATATGTCTGATTGGTCTTAGTGCAAGTGGGAGATTTGTTGGGATATGCCCTAAGACAAGTCATTAGATGATTGTTTATGACATAAAATGTATTATGATTTTAATAATGGCAAATCATTATTATATATTATTCGAATATCTGTGTAATATGAATTGATATATAAGTTAATGTCCTTAGAATAATATTGTATTGTTCTTAAAGATTGTCCCTAGTCAAGTATTATCATGAATCGGGATAATGATAATGCATTGAGACTAGTATGTTTTGATTGATGAATTGTTCATGGATATGAGATATCAAATCAACACATGGGTACATGTTAGAGAACAATGTACTGGACAGACCCACCATGAGAATGCTACATGGATAGTTATATGAGTGTCATAAGCAATTCTCATAGTGATAATAATGTATGTAATCCTTACGACTTGAGATCATCAGAGATCCCAACATAAGGAGTTATGTATCTTGATATTGTCAAACGTTACCTGTAACAGGGTAAACTATAAAGACAACTATTGGATACACTACGAATTATGTAGAGGGATGTTGATTGATCAAGATAGGGTTTGTCCCTCCTATATAACAGGAGAAGTGTTTGGGCCCTTGATCAAGTAAGACTAAAATGCATGGTCATGCTTGAATGAGTCGATATGTGATATTGAGCTTATTCGTTTATTCTAGTTCTACTTGGGGATCAAGAAATAGAGATTGAATATACGAGTATGACTATTCCATGACTCGTGTTCAATCTAAACACAGTGGACAAAGGGATTAAGTTACATTGTTAATATTATCACAAGTTCTTAGGTTATGTCGAGTCAATGACATTCTTGTAATTTGGGTAGCCTTGATGTGTTGCTAGATACCGCTCATTGCTTGTGACATAAAATGAGATTTTATGTCACTGCCAACATTGCAAGATCCTATCGGGTCGCAAAAAAGATTAGATCGAAAAGGGAATTAAATTCATTGGATGAATTAATTAATTAAGAAGAGTCTTAATTATAAGATTATGAGGATTTAATTAAATCATGGGTTTGGGCCCATGAGACTTTAAGAAAGTCTTGAACCTTTAATTAAAGCCTAATATATAATTAGCTAACAAGTGAATGTTTAATTAAGTGTTAATTCATTCATAACCTAGCCTCCACCAAAAACCCACCTTAAGAGCCGCCGCCTCTCATCATCTCTCGGCCATCATCGCCGCCGTGAAAAGTGAGATCCGGCCATCGTTTTCGATTGAGAATCGGAGGTGGTTTTTGATCCGGTTTAAGAACAAGTCTAGCAACTTGTTCTTAAACGCTCCTTTCGATTTGATCGTGTGGATACCGTTGAGACAAAGGTGAAAACTTTTGTTCGTGACTCGTGGTGCTACATCGTGGAGCTTCTGCATCAAACACGCTACAAGGGTGAGACTCTATTATTCAAATCCCGATATGAATCCTTTGTATAGATCCATGGCTGTAATCCAATTTTTTTATTATTATTCCGCTGCTTGTATGCTCGTTGGATTACTTACAACAGACATGTAGAAAATGCGCGGATTTGGTGAGTCTATCCACGATTACCAAATACCGTCATGGCTTTGTCGTGACTAAGGCAACCCCACTACGAAGTCCATGTAATGTTCTCCCATTTCCATTCCGGACTCTAGAGGTTAAAGTAATCCTACGTGTCGTTGGTGTTTGGCTTTGACTTGTTGACAGACCAAACATCGAGCAATGAATTCTGCCACATCTTTCTTCATTCCATTCCACCAGAAGCTTTCTTTCAACTCCTTGTACATTTTGGTACTTTCGGGGTGGGCTGAAAATTTTGATTTATGCGCTTAAGACATAACCTCATGTCTAAGGTTGTCAATATCTGGTACACATAGTCGTCCCTTCATCCACAGGACTCCGTCTTTGTGTGACTGAAAATCGAAGATTTTTCCTTCTTTGACTTGATCTTTTAATTTTGTCAAACTGGGGTCTTGATCTTGATTTAGTTTGATCGTCTCTTGTAAACACGGTTGAGCGGATAGTGAAGCCAATATCATTTTTCCTTTATCTTTTCTGCGCAAAGCGAGTGCCACTTTGTTTTCCTTGCCAAGATGGTAGTTGATTGTGAGGCCGTAATCCTTCAGAAGTTTGATCCACCGTCTTTGCCTCATGTTCAAATCTTTTTGAGTAACAGGTATTTGAGGCTTTGGTGATCAGTGAATACCTCACACTTAGGGCCATAGAGGTAGTGTCTCAAAATTTTCAAGGCGAAAACCACAGCGGTTAACTCGAGATCATGCGTAGGGTAGTTTCGCTCGTAAAGCTTAAGCTGTGTGATGCCTGGAACTAAATCATCTTAATTAAATTGAGCTGATGGTTATGAGATTTAATCATGGCATGTAACTTATGAGATTGAGTAATTAATTTATTATCGATGAAATGAATTAAGATGGCATGAGTTAGAGGTGGAATATACATGTTGGTGTATAATTGTATTGATAAGTTGATTGAGTATGTATTGAAATTATTAAAGGCAAAGTTGTGATACTCGATTTCCATATTATGTAACAATTTAATTATTTGTGGTAAAATGAAATTGAGGCTTGGAATTAGAATAAATCGAGTATGGGTGAAAATCATAGTACAAATGATTTTGTGGATGATTGTGAGATTTAAATGTTGTCGGGTTTTATGTGCAAAATTGAGATTTGTAGTCTTGATTAAAGGGGAATGGTGCAAAATTAAGTGTATTCCTTTACTTTGATGGTATTTTAGTTGAATTTGGAATGAATTTTGAGTTAGTTTTGTGGGTATTTTAATTTCTTCAAAGATGAAAATTGTTGGGTTTGATGATTGTATAAATTATGGTGTAAAACTTGTGTTACTTTGTTATCACTACAAGTTATTGTTGATTGGTAAACATTATGGTGTTTTGGTTGAAGGTGAATGTTGGTGTTGTGTTTGTGTGAGGTATTGAAGTGTTAAAAATGATGGTTTTTCGTGTTTCAACGTCGACCGATCGGTCACGGACCGTAGCAAAAATGAAAAATTATGCGCCCTACCGATTGATCGGTAGCTAGGACCGATCGATCGGTCCATTTAATTAATAATAATTTCTTCCACCAATTTTGTTGGAGGATTTTAGTGGTCCATAAATGTTTATTGCTTGAATTCGAAATATGATAATGAGCATAAATTCTATGCTAAGGAAATGAAGTTTCATGTTTAAAGGCTTGCATAATAAATTTCTATAACATTATTGAGTTCACGTAAAACCTGCTCAGACCTCTAGGCAGAGAGGAGAATAAGTGATATCAATCTTGAACAATGAATTAATGTTCTAAATGTGGAACCTTAGAAATGTATAGATACTACACAATTGAATTAGTCGATAACTTAAATGAACAAAGGGTAAATTGGATTGTTGTGATAAGAGGAACGAAGAAACTATATGATAAATGAAGTTAATATTGAGAACTATTGTTGAGAGATTAATATTAAATTGATATTCCAATACAGATACTTCACGACCCTCCGGTTTCAAGAATGAATTAATCACGTTGACGACTCTAGGGTACGTATTGAGGTACGAGCAGGTATACTATGAAGTATTACTTATTCTTGTAGTATTGAATTTTATGATTGAGTGTAAGAGAAAGAATATGTGTTTGAATATTGATGTATTGAATTCTAAACCCCGCGCATGCTCAACAATAGCGGCGTCATAACCGATGGTCGCTCAACGGTTACAACATCCCAAATCATTCTCGCTCAATAGCGGCACCGTATGGTTCCCAATGTATAACCATTTGACGCAAATACCATTTCCCATGCATATCGTTATCCATTTATAGCAAGTATCATGTACCATGCATTTCAATACCTATTTGATGCAATTACCACATACCATGTATTTCAATGTCCATATAATGCAATTATCACACACCATGTGTTCCATTGCCCATTTAATGCAATTATCACATACCATACATTTTTACAGTTGCAACATTATACTAGGCTATGCTCGTACGTCAATACGTACCTTGTAATTCCGTAGTCCGAGTCCAACCTCGCCTGAGTCCCATGACCCGATGAATTATGTGCTAACACATAAATAACTCACAATCAAACACAAGCATGCAACCACGTGTCCAAGCACGTTCAAAACTTCCAAACTTATCGTCTATCCATGACGATTACCAAAATAAAAGCCCATCGGCTAAGCATGCATAATACCCAAAATAAACCATTTTTCATGTTTAAAAGATAGCCAAAAACCCAATCGAGAATTCCGTTTTATTAAATTTTGGCTCCAATCAATCCATTTTAAGGGTATGACATTCCCATTGGAATGTAGACAGTGCCCCGAAAACCGGCTATTTAAATCCCAAGTCCAAAATTCCAAGTTTCAAAACAAATTGGAAAAAAACACTATTTAGCAAGCCGCGATCGATCGCCATTTACGCGCGATCGATCGCCGCTCCTCACTGCCGGGCAGAAACAATTCGCGATCGATCGCCATATCTTGGCGATCGATCGCCAAACGCCTCGCGATCGATCGCCAAGAAGTCGAGATCGATCGGCGCACTGTTTAACTTCCATAAATTTCCAGCAGCTCGTCGCGATCGATCGGCGCTCCCGACGATCGATTGCGACCTGCGATTTTCCGAAAAACACCATTTTCAAGAGCTTGAAACCTCCACAATCAAACCCCAACTCCTCCCAACCCAAAACCACAACAAATCCACACCCAAAGACCTCCAACAAGGGTGTTAACTCAATTTAAAACAAACCCAAAAGATTTTATGATTTTCACCAAAATCACCCAAACCAACTCAAACTCAAAACTCAACCAAATCCAACAAAATTACAATCAAAACAAAGCTACAAGAGAGGAGAATGAGATTACCATCTTTTCTACAAGAAATCCGGCCCTTAAATCGTGTTCCCAACGATTTCCATTGAAAGGGGAAAGAGGGGAAGGGTTTTGGGGTAAAGGGGGAGAGAGCGATGAGAGAGAGATGATTCCGGAAGAAAATGACGGAATCCCGAGTCCATCTGGTATATATAGTAAAAATGTTCCAAAATACCAATACCTCCACAAATACATCACGATTCATTAAAAATCATATGTTTTCAAAACTCTCTCTCCAACAACAAATTTCATCACCAGTCCCAGTACAAAGTACTCCGGACCCCAAGTCCCACCGAAGACCAAATTCCAAGGTTATCACCACGATGAGAATACAATATCATCCCTTGGATCCAACGACTCCAAAAATCCGATTTAAAATCCCCGAGAGTCCCAAAACCACAATTAATTCATAATTGCCAGAAATAAAATCCATTAAGGATTATTACCACACCGGGATTAACACCATTAATCCCCGGTTATCACAATTATCCTCCACTAATAAAATTTCGTCCTCAAAATTTGCACGGCGTACTCCACGTAATGCCGAGAACACGCAATCCAAACGGATCCACGATGTCAAATCATGAACATAACATGAACGACACACCAACCGCGAGGATACCGACCTCGCACCAGACCTGGAATGGAGTAACCTCTCCAACCGACACAAATCCACGGAAGACATCAGCATCCCCCGATGCTAATCATCTCAAAGGCAGTCAACCGAACGTAACTGCAGATCAACGAATCATACGCGATTCCAAAATAGATATCGCCTCGAGGATATCTCTACGATCCGGCCCACGATGTTAAACATTCATCGTTACCAAGGGAACCACCAGTGCACAACAGTGTACCTAACCATAACCGGCTTCAGTTCCAAACTCACCTCCAACAAGGAGTAGTTACACCACACTGCCACAAAAATTGGGCAACCAGTCGGCTACCGACCAACACAACACATCTCTAAAGATGTTCACATCCGGGTGTTCCAAGAGGATCACATCTTGGTCCAAACACACCATCAAGACCCCACAAGGTCTCAAGTTCTCGAAAGGACATGCAAGAAAAATCGATTGCATTCCCACCACACGTGTCAATCACGACACTAACAAATCCGAATCATGGCCATCCCTCGTTTATCCTGGGATTCAACAATCCTAAAACAGGGAGGCTATCGAATTAACCAACAAGAACTACCATGGTCCCAAAACACGACAATCCCTCAACAGGGGAGTCAACCGGACCTCACGATTATTCCTCAGAATATATCGTGCCATCGAGATTACCAATCTCAAGGTGCCACAATCTCTCACAGAGATTCGCCAAACCAATAGTACAAACTCGATACTCAACAAGTACCGAAATACGGGCATTCGTGCACACATACATGCCCAAGTACCTACACAACATGCATACTCGAAGTAATAGGCTTGGGTATCTCCAATCATAACCAAAGCCCCAAAACCAACTGTTAATCCCCAGCTATTCTCACCTCGCGGAGAATAATGATCGACATACCAATGACTAATGGTGTGATTCCAACATCAACACCTTACAAACCGACTTATTGAATCTCCCAAAGATTCCCAATCGGTAGGTATAATAATACTACCTTCCTCACAAGGGAAAACACCATGGACACATGACCCTCCAACCTCGAACCAACGTTCGGAAAATTGGATATATTTATGCCCAAAACATACCTCGGAACCAAAAATACGCAATTGGTTCAAAATAGTGTATCAATCCGCTATTACCAAATCGAAACCCGTATACGCCATGTATACTCAAACTAACAATGCTCTGTACTAGTGCCATAGTACTCCACAATCTCGAGCATTACCCCGGAGACGTCTCCTCGACCGTCTCACTGGAAGTACGAAGCCATCACCTAGTCCAACACTAGTAGGGCTTACCCCGGTTGATTCACAATCAACCCTCAACCAATACCAGCTGTCTCCATGACAGTACAGTCCAAATCTCTCCAAGAGATAAAATCAATATAGTAGTGTTACCCCACTAGCTATATCCCACAAATCCAATTGTGATTCCCGTTGCATTCCATATGCAAGGATGCTCAACTAGAGCTAACAACGACTTGTTGACACTCGTGTTGGTACTGCCAACAAAATTGAGCTGTCCCAGTACAAGTTCCACAAAACAATAGACGTATAAACGTCCCCGTGAGGCATTCCCTGCCTCAATCAACATACACATAGAGACTACAAGAGTCTACCATAGGTTTTCGTCGTATCAACACACGATCCACCGAACCCAGTCCCAACGTGCAGGGTAATGGCCACAACAAGCACACTATGACACTGCTACAATACCTGGCTAGCAAAACGCTGCTTACATAGGCTTATACCAAGCCTACCAACATATCATACGTTCCATCCCGGTACACCATACCGTAACATCCATTAGAGTAGTGGGTCATCACCCAATATTTCTCTAATACTAAAGCACAAAGGACATCTCGTTGTCTTTGCTCAACCACAAAGCAATCCTAATTTCCGTAGGATTTATTCTACACCCTCAGGGTGGGTGTGATCGTGTCTACAACATGTCACCTAGGCATGAGCAAGTAGTGTCCTCAACAACTACTCCTGTTACCAGTCACATGGCCAAAGTCATTCCAATGAGTATACTCGAAGGTACCAGTACTCGACAATTATTTACCTCAATTGCATGATGTGGTACACTCACCGGTGCAATGCCTCCAATAATCCATCGAGCAAACCTGCTCGGCATAAAGGTCTCGTCAACTAATGACCCCGACATTACCACGTGTTCACCATAGGCACTCAAACCATACGACTAAATACATATACATAAATGTATTAATCATCGAAACGACGCTACACGTCTACATAGACATCCACTATGTCTTCGTCATCTAGTGACGGTACCTGTCAACATATGACATTCAATATAACATCGTCAACTCGTGACGGTACATGTCGAAACACGACATCCATAGCCTCATCGTCAAACACATGACAGTATATGTATATCCATGTGTATCATCCACAATAATGCTAATAAAACAGTAATAAACCATACCTCATCGCTAATGAGATAGCGGCATACCTGTCTCCGTCATCCAATAGTGGTACGCAATCAGCACCCATCGCTCGTAGGCGGCATAATCCAGTGCTACGTACATAGCGGTATAACCCATCGCCATAGAATCAGTTGTATGATCCCTCGCCATAGAATTGTCGGTATAAAACATCGCTATAAATATCCGGCGGTATGAATCGTCGCCAATAGATGTAGCGGAATGAGCCATCGCTAATAGAATACCCGGCGGCATGAACCATCGCCAATAGAATAGCGGAATGAGCCATCGCTACTAGAATACCCGGCGGCATGAACCATCGCCAATAGCATAGCGGAATGAAACATCGCTAATAGAATACCCGGTGGCATGAACCATCGCCAATAGAATAGCGGAATGAACCATCGCTAATAGAATACCCGGCGGCATGAACCATCGCCAATAGAATAGCGGAATGAACCATGGCTAATAGAATACCCGGCGGCATGAACCATCGCCAATAGAATAGCGGAATGAACCATCGCTAATAGAATACCCGGCGGCATGAACCATCACCAATAGAATAACGTCATGATATCCCTCGCTAAGAAGCGGCAAATATCCCTCTTCGCTACTTCGCTTCGACATACCAGTGGCATAATATCCCTCGTTTAAGCGGCAAATATCCTCCGTCGCTATCATATGACAGCGGAAAGCTCATCGCTACGCCATATTAGCGGTATAATATCCCTCGCTTAAGCGGCAAATATTCTTCATCGCGGTGGTAGTCAAGCGGCGCCACTACACCTCATTTATCATGACAGCGGAAATACCCCTCGCTTTACATGACAGCAGAAATACCCCTCGCTTCGACAATACCAGCGGAAAATAATATCCCTCGCTAAGATATGACAGCGGTCGTGTTCTTCGCTTCATATCAGCGGCAAATATTCTCGCATCGCTACGGTATGATAACGGCAAGTATTCACATCGCTACGCCATGAAGCGGCAAGTATTCACATCGCTACGCCATGAAGCGGCAAGTATTCACATCGCTACGCCATTCAACCGTAATGCATAACCTGTGTTCCAATAAACATCGCCATGAGTGTATTTTAATGCACCTCGCTTCAACATTTAGCGGCAAAGTATTAAAATCATCACTCCGATGTATATCTATGCAACCGTAATGCATAGTCCATGTCTCATATGACCCTGCAACCACCATGGTTAGCAACAACATATTCCAATTATGAACACATATCATAAACGCACATAAGCAATATAGTCGTGCCACGCAACACTAACTACCATCATGCATAAGTATGTGCTTCTCATTCCTATTAACATTTCCTAGCCCCTCAACAGCCCCAAAGAGCTAACCACTGCTCTGATACCACTAATGTAAGGACCCCCGTGCCCTTAACCCATTATTAGTATATTAATCCATACCATTAGTGCATATAATCATACTATCAAGGGGAAAAGCCATGTGCAAGTGCAACACCATATGCTATCCAGATAATTTCTTGCATTCTATCCGCATAATATTCAAATTCCCTATCCACGATTATTTATATAACATGCACCCTTATAATACACTAACATGCTCTCAGTTCATTTGGCAATTCCATATTTTAATTGCATGCAAACCATGAATGAATAGAGAAGAGCCGTAGCCCATTTATACATTCCATATACACGTAAAATGTACTCACATAAGAGCACCCAATGAACACGCATGTATCTAATGTATAAAACGCTCTACCGGATACCGTTACTGGCACTTCAACCTGGAAGCACATCCCAAGCACAGCTCGATCTCAACTCTGGATCTATGCACTTATTCAACCAGCTCTGGTATCTCGATCCTGGAAGTACCTCAAATCAACAACCCGAGCTCAACTCCAAAGCTGCTGCTACACCTGTAACACCTGCCCCAACAGAGACAGCCCGCACACGGGGTGAGCATACCAATACCACCAATCCAATAATCATAACATTGCAATTCAAATACAGAATGTAAATGCCATAATTTAAATGATACTCCATGGATGGTAACACCCTCATCCGGGATCCCCTGTATTGTCCCTGTTCTCAAAATAACAAAACTCATCAAATTCCCAAAGCCAGTTAATCGCCACATAGATAACTAATACCGTTCTATTATGTCAGTTCCATAATCAATATGGTAAAATCATTATATAAAAGGCCGTAGATCTCACATATATCTAACCAATGATTCCATGTTCCTATTTCATTACTCGCTCCACAATAGCGGCATTCTAAAACCCGCTCACGCTCAACAATAGCGGCGTCATAACCGATGGTCGTTCAACGGTGACAGCATCCCAAATCATTGCTCGCTCAATAGGGGCACCGTATGGTTCCCAATGTATAACCATTTGACGCAAATACCATTTACCATGCATATCGTTATCCATTTATAGCAAGTATCATGTACCATGCATTTCAATACCTATTTGATGCAATTACCACATACCATGTATTTCAACGTCCATATAATGCAATTATCACACACCATGTGTTCCAATGCCTATTTAATGCAATTATCACATACCATAAATTTTTACAGTTGCAACATTATACTAGGCTATGCTCGTACGTTCAATACGTACCTTGTAATTCCGTAGTCCGAGTCCAACCTCGCCTGAGTCCCACGACCCGATGAATTATGTGCTAACACATAAATAACTCACAATCAAACACAAGCATGCAACCACGTGCCCAAGCACGTTCAAAACTTCCAAACCTATCGTCTATCCATGACGATTACCAAAATAAAAGCCCATCGGCTAAGCATGCATAATACCCAAAATAAACCATTTTTCATGTTTAAAAGATAGCCAAAAACCCAATCGAGAATTCCGTTTTATTAAATTTTGGCTCCAATCAATCCATTTTAAAGGTATGACATTCCCATTGGAATGTAGACAGTGCCCCGAAAATCGGCTATTTAAATCCCAAGTCCAAAATTCCAAGTTTCAAAACAAATTGGAAAAAAACCATATTCAGCAAGCCGCGATCGATCACCATTTACGCGCGATCGATCGCCGCTCCTCACTGCCGGGCAGAAACAGTTCGCGATCGATCGCCATATATTGGCTATCGATCGCCAAACGCCTCGCGATCGTTCGCCAAGAAGTCGCGATCGATCGGCGTACTGTTTAACTTCCATAAATTTCCAGCAGCTCATCGCGATCGATCGGCGCTCCTCGGCGATCGATCGCGACCTGCAATTTTCCGAAAAACTCCATTTTCAAGAGCTTGAAACCTCCACAAATCAAACCTCAACTCCTCCCAACCCAAAACCACAACAAATCCACACCCAAGGACCTCCAACAAGGGTGTTAACTCAATTTAAAACAAACCCAAAAGATTTTATGATTTTCACCAAAATCACCCAAACCAACTCAAACTCAAAACTCAACCAAATCCAACAAAAATACAATCAAAACAAAGCTAAAGAGAGGAGAATGAGATTACCAGCATTTCTTCAAGAAATCCGGCCCCTAAATCGTGTTCCCAACGATTTCCATTGAAAGGGGAAAGAGGGGAAGGGGTAAAGGGGGAGAGAGCGATGAGAGAGAGATGATTCCGAAAGAAAATGACGGAATCCCGAGTCCATCTGGTATATATATGTGATGCCCTGAAATTTATTAATTGCAATTTGGGCATTAATTATGTTTATATGATGAATTATGTTGATAATTGATTTATGTGATGGGTAATGAAGTGTTAACATTATTTATTGTTTTGGTTGTCAATTATGAGTTAAGCATGATTTAGTGGAAGTTTAATGCATTTTTGTAAATGCCTTTAAAATACCATGTTGGGGTATTTTATACATCATGTTAACTTTGGGGTTCAAGTTTTAATTAACTTTATAACCCATACCCCACTATACCCTTTATTTCACTTTACCCTTTTTCACTTTAAATCCCCAAAATTCATTCCACAACCCTAACCTCACCCCATTTTCGAAATTCTTCAAAGGAGGAAGAAGGAGCTCCACAAAACCTTTGTTTTTGAGATCCTTGTTAAGATTTGGAGTCCTCAAGAGGTATGGAACCCTTCCTAAAGTTTTTATGATGTTTGGTTTTGAAATGGGGTGATTTTGAAGTGATTTATGTGGGTTTGTTTTGGGTATGTGTTGCATGTTGTTGGGGTATGATTTTTGAAGTGTTTTATGTGGATTTTGGTGGGTTATGATGATGTTAATGTTGTAGGAAAGTTTGGGTTTGAATGGTTTGAGGTAGAGCTTGAAAAATGCTCAAAAATGGCGATTTTTTGAAGTACATGGATCGGCGATCGATCGCCCATTCCAGTCGATCGATCGCGACCCAGCAGTAGACGCTAGTAGCATTTGGCGATCGATCGCGCCAAAAGTTGCGATCGATTGCGCCAAAAGTTGCGATCGATCGCCAAGAGCTGAAAATTTCAGCAACGTCCAGTAGGGTCTCGCGATCGATCGGGCCTGGGCGGCGATCGATCGCGAGATATAAAAATATATGTTTTTGGATTTTTTTTGTGGGATTTTTTGATATTGGACTATATTTAGCTTCTAATATCGATTTGTATGGTTATGTAGAACCATCCCAGGTACCCCCAACTTCAAGGAGATAAAGTTCTCCAATTTCTCCACTTTTGGAAATTAAGGTACGTAAGAAACGTACGGGCATCGGACGGTAACACATTCTTATACTATGACTACGCAATAATTGTATAAGTATTTACGATGTTTATGATGATGATAATGATAAGTAAGTTTATGATGATGTCTATGAAGTGATGATGTTTATATAATGATACGATGTTTATGAGATGGTAAGATGCCATACGATAGGGTAAGATGCCCACGTGGTAAGATGCCACACGATGTTTATGATATGGTAAGATGTCATACGATAGGGTAAGATGCACATATGCATGACTATGAAACAGGGACAACTAAGTGTGTGAATACGATTAACCAGGAAGTATATGCTACGATTATTTTCATGCATTTATTTATATGCCATTACCTTATGATGTTAAGTAATGATGTACATGCTCATGATGGGTTGTTCCTGTAGGTACACTTTTGGACTGAAGGGCCTAGGGACGGGTTGAGGCAGTGAGCTAAAAGGAGCCAGATGAATATAGGATACAAGATTTTGATAGTCTCTACTCTAAATCTATAGCTTTAACATTCATTATTGAGAATGTAATTAATTAGCTTTTGAAATTTTACTTTGACCTGTAATCTTATTAGCTCAAAGTTACAACCGGAACCCTAAAATGTTATGAATGCATGTTTAGTCCATAATTCGTGTATAATATGATGTTAACGTAGGAAGACCCTACATTAGTGGTATCAGAGCAGTGGTTAGATAACCCGGGAATGAGTGAAGGGTAGCCTTAACAATAAGTTAGCTAGGTGCTCAATTTTAAACATGTTTTGTGCATAAGTTGCATATGAAGTATATGATGTTACACTAACTTGTTTAATTATCTAACGATGTATTATATGAACTGCTTTTGGGTGTTGTTGTTAACCCTTGTCTTGCAGTATGGCAGCAAATGTGGAAGTGGGCGATGCGGTAAGTGTTAATGCAAGTGCTGGGCGTACGAATCCCCTACCACCGCCAGCCTTGGATGAAGAACCTTTTGAACAACAGTTATTACCGGGAGAACTAAGTTTGGCTCAATTTCTGACATACCGACCCCCGATGTTCGAAGGAACTGAGACTGGGGAGATGGCTGAGGAATGGTTGGAGAGAATAGAACAGATATTTGTGGCAGCTCCTTGTGCTAAGACAGCCTGGATAAGGCTAGTAGAGTTCCAATTGGCCAAGAAGGCACTGATGTGGTGGAAGACCACAGTGATAGAGCAAGAGGCTCAGGGTCAGGAGATCAATTGGAAGCTGTTCAGGACTCGGTTTCTAACCCGCTACTTCTCAGCTGCTGCACGACAGGCCAAGGAAGATGAGTTTACTAACCTCAAGCAAGGTAACATGACTGTGTGAGATTATGCTCTTCAATACCGTTCCTTGCTCAGATATGTACCTCACATTGCTGCAAGCACTCAAGCGAGGATGAGGAACTTCATGAAGGGCGTGAGGCCTGAACTGTATGACAGGGTGATCACTTATGGCCCTGCTTGCTTTGACGACGCACTCTCAAGGGTTGAGCTAGCTGAACTGGGAGTTGGTGCATACCCTGATGCTGTGCCACCTCCAGCACCCCCTCAGAAATCTACTTCTGACAATTTGAAGCTGAGGGGTGATCAGTTCAAGCCAAGGGGGAACACATCGGCTTCGAGGTTCAATGGTAAGAGGCCCGATAATCGTTGGAAAGGAAGCCGTAGGAACGATGCCCCATCTGGAAGAGGGCAGTCTCAGGGAGACAGATTCGGGAAGGTCCAGTGCACTCTTTGTGGGCAACCACATTTGGCGAAAGACTGTGTAGGATGTTATGTTTGTGGCGACAAAGGCCACTTTTCTCGGCAGTGTCCCAACAGGGGAAGACAACAGAACTCTGCGGGGAGGCCTGCGGACAGAGCAGCACAGCACAGACCACCTTTTGCACCGAGGCAGTATGGAGGTCAGCCCATGGGGCCACCTCAGGGGCAGGTTTATGCTTTGACAAGGGAGTAGGCTACAGCGGCTCCGAAGGAGGTTATAGCGGGTACGTGTCTTTTATTTACGCACCCTGCTTTTATATTGATCGACACAGGTGCGTCACACTCTTTTGTGTCGGCAAGTTTTGTGGAAAGGAACCACATATGCACTTCTCCGTCGCCCACGCCTCTTATAGTCTCGACCCCCCGCTGGAAGAAGTTTGATTACTGATCAGATTGTCTATGATGGCCTCATTTATTTTGAGGATAACGAGCTAAGGTTAGATTTGATTGTTCTGGGGATGTCATACTTTGACTGCATTGTAGGCATTGATGTTCTGAACAGGTATTAGGAAGTTGTGAACTGCAGGCAGAGGACTGTCCGATTCAGATCTGATATGGGAGTCCAGTGGACATTCTTTGGGGATGGTTCTCGTTCAAAGATCCCGTTGATATCTGCTGTCAAGATGGCATAGTTATTGGAACGAGGTCACACAGGATGTCTCATCTATACCGTTGATGTTACTGAAAAGATGGAAGAATTAAAGGTTGAGGATGTGCCCGTAGTGGCGGAGTTTCCTGATGTCTTTCCGGAAGAGATTCCCGGATTCCCACCGACGAGAGAGGTCGAGTTTGGGATTGAGTTACTACCGGGGACGTCTGCCATTTCTCGTGCCCCATATAGGATGGCACCAGCGGAGCTAAGGGAGTTAAAGATTCAGTTGCAAGAGCTCCTTGATAAGGGCTATATACGCCCTAGCGTGTCGCCCTGGGGTGCACCAGTTTTATTTGTTAAGAAAAGATGGTTCGATGCGTCTGTGCATCGATTACAGACAACTGAACAAAGCCACAGTGAAGAATAAGTATCCACTTCCGAGGATCGATGATTTGTTTGACTAGTTGCAGGGTACGAGGCTCTACAGTAAGATCGATCTGAGGTCGGGGTATCATCAGATTCGAGTAAGAGACGATGATGTTCAAAAGACAGCCTTCAGGACTAGATATGGGCACTATAAATTCCTAGTCATGCCTTTTGGAGTGACGAATGCCCCAGCTGTTTTTATGAGCCTGATGAACAAGGTGTTCCAACCGTATTTGGATCAGTTCGTCATTGTTTTCATTGACGATATACTCATTTACTCACGGACTGAAGAAGATCATGTAAGGCACTTGAGGACAGTACTCCAGATCCTCAGGGATCATCAGTTATATGCAAAGCTTAGCAAGTGCGAGTTCTGGTTGAGTATTGTAGTGTTCTTGGGTCATGTTATATCTAGCAGCGGGATATCTGTGGATCCCAGGAAGATTGAAGCTGTGATGGAGTGGGCTGCACCCACTTCTGTGCCCGAGATACGGAGCTTCCTTAGCTTAGCAGGTTATTACCGACGTTTTGTCGAGGGATTTTCTAAGATCGCTAAGCCGCTGACACAGCTAACTCAGAAAGGAGTCTCATTCTTTTGGTCTGAAGCTTGTGAGGAAAGCTTCCAAGAACTGAAGCGTCGTTTGACTACGGCACCTGTATTGGTGATTCCTTCTGAGAATAAGAGGTTTGCTTTGTACACGGATGCATCATTGCAGGGTTTGGGCTGTGTGTTGATGCAAGATAAGCACGTGGTGGCATATGCTTCGAGGCAGTTGAAGCCTCATGAGACAAGATACCTAGTCCACGATATGGAACTGGCGGCCATTATATTTGCCTTGAAGATTTGGAGGCACTACCTATATGGTACTTCATTTACCATTTTTACGGACCATAAGAGCCTGAAGTTTCTATTCACTCTGGCTGAACTGAATATGCGTCAAAGAAGATGGAT
Source organism: Haberlea rhodopensis (assembly GCA_907163345.1). Lineage (NCBI taxonomy): Eukaryota > Viridiplantae > Streptophyta > Magnoliopsida > Lamiales > Gesneriaceae > Haberlea > Haberlea rhodopensis. Next base: position 741,609 of record CAJQUN010000113.1, on the reverse strand, counting down.
GGATTTGCTCAAGGATTATGACTGTGAGATTGAGTACCATCCTGGTAAAGCAAATTTGATAGCAGACGCCTTAAGTCGGAAGGTGAAGAGTACTGCTGAGGACACTATGTGTTTATCCGCTATGATGACTTCTTATTGCCATCTGGGCTATGATTTCGATGTGGACACATCGCCGGTGCGAGTGTCAACCTTGTTGGCTGAGCCAGACATATTTGAGGCTATCAAACCCAGAGGTCGGATGATGAGGTTCAGAGATGGTCATCGATAGTACTTCAAGGACAGCCATCAAAGTTCAGAGTGGCAGAAGATGGTTCTTTGAGACTGGGCAACCGTTGGGTAGTCTCAGATACGCCGGAGTTGCGTAGAGGAATATTGGAGCGAGATCACGGTAGCCGGTTCAGTATCCACCTAGGAGGAAGAAAAATGTATAAGGACCTAAGTGGTCAATTCTGGTGGAGACGCATGAAGCGTGATGTTTTAGTTTTTGTCAAAAGATGTTTGATCTGCCAGCAGGTAAAGGCAGAAAGACAGAGGCCTGGTGGCGAGCTGAAGAGCTTGGAAGTACCTAAGTGGAAGTGGGAGAATATATCTATGGACTTCATGACCCACTTGCCAAGAACGGCCTCTGGATTTGATGCGATCTGGGTGATCGTGGATTGGCTGACGAAGGTGGCTCATTTCATCCCTTACTGTATGACTTTCACATACCTAAAGATGGCCCAATTATATGTACGGGATGTGGTGAGGTTACATGGAGTTCCAGTCTCGATTGTGTCTGACAGAGACCCAAGGTTTACTTCACATTTCTAGGAGGGTCTCCAGACAGCTTTGGGCACAGAGGTGAGACTGAGTACAGCGTATCACCCTCAGACTGACGGCCAAACAGCGCGTACCATTCAGACGCTCGAGGACATGTTGAGGGCATGTGTACTGGAGTTTGATACTCCGTGGCAAAATTCATTACCACTGGTAGAGTTCTCCTATAATAACAGCTATCAGGCAAGCATTCAAACGGCTCCTTTTGAAGCTCTTTACGGACGACGTTGTAGGTCACCGCTGTATTGGGAGGACTTGACTAGTAAAGAGGTCGGAGGACCGGATATGATCAGGGATATGGAAGACAAGATAAAGTTGATACGCCAAAAGATGAAAGCGGCCCAGGATAGGCAAACAGCCTATGCCAATAAGCGACGACGACCGCTAGAATTCCAAGTAGGAGATAAGGTCTTCTTGAAAATCTCACCTTTCAGGGGTGTAGTTCGTTTTGGTATGCGGGGAAAGTTATCTCCGAGGTATGTTGGGCCATATGAAGTATTGCAGCGTATCGGTACTTTGGCTTACCGCTTGGCTCTACCGCCGTCTTTATCTGGTATTCATGATGTTTTCCACGTCTCTATGTTACGGAAATTTGAGCCAGACCCGTCTCATGTATTACAGCCTACTGAAGTGCAGTTAGACTCAGATGTATCCTACGTAGAACGACCGGTCATAATTCTGGATCGAGAGGATCGCAGACTACGAAGCAAGGTTATACCGATGGTCAAAATTCATTGGGATCGTCGGGGTGTCGAGGAGGCTACGTGGGAGACGGAACGGCATATGATGCAGCATTACCCGGAACTATTTTCAGGTATGATTCATGTTTAGTTTCATTTTGGGTAAGTGCATGCGATTTTGAGGACGGAATCTTATAAGTAGGGGAGTATTGTGATGCCCCAAAATTAGTTAATTACAATTTGGGCATTAATTATGTTTATATGATGAATTATGTTGATAATTGATTTATGTGATGGGTAATGAAGTGTTAACATTTATTGTTTTGGTTGTCAATTATGAGGAAAGCATGATTTTAGTGGAAGTTTAATGCATTTTTGTAAATGCCTTCAAAATACCATGTTGGGGTATTTTATACATCATGTTAACTTTGGGGTTCAAGTTTTAATTAACTTTATAACCCATACCCCACTATACCCTTTATTTCACTTTACCCTTTTTCACTTTAAATTCATTCCACAACCCTAACCTCACCCCATTTTCGAAATTCTTCAAAGGAGGAAGAAGGAAGCTCCACAAAACCTTTGTTTTTGAGATCCTTGTTAAGATTTGTAGTCCTCAAGAGGTATGGAACATTTCCTAAAGTTTTTATGATGTTTGGTTTTGAAATGGGGTGATTTTGAAGTGATTTATGTGGGTTTGTTTTGGGTATGTGTTGCATGTTGTTGGGGTATGATTTTTGAAGTGTTTTATGTGGGTTTTAGTGGGTTATGATGATGTTAATGTTGTAGGAAAGTTTGGGTTTGAATAGTTTGAGGTAGAGCTTGAAAAATGCTCAAAAATGTCGATTTTTCGAAGTACAGGGACCGGCGATCGATCGCCCGTTCCAGGCGATCGATCGCAACCCAGCAGTAGACGCCAGTAGCATTTGGCGATCGATCGCCACATTTGGGCGATCGATCGGCGAGGCTGGCGATCGATCTCGCCAAAAGTGGCGATCGATCACCAAGAGCTGAAAATTTCAGCAACGTCCACTATGGTCTCGCGATCGATCGGGCCTGGGCGGCGATCGATCGCGAGATATAAAAATATGTGTTTTTGGATTTTTTTGTGGTATTTTTGGATATTGGACTATATTTAGCTTCTAATATCGATTTGTATGGTTATGTAGAACCATCCCAGGTACCCACAACTTCAAGGAGATAAAGTTCTCCAATTTCTCCACTTTTGGAAATTAAGGTACGTAAGAAACGTACGGGCATCGGACGGTAACACATTCTTATACTATGACTACGCAATAATTGTATAAGTATTTACGATGTTTATGATGATGATAATAATAAGTAAGTTTATGATGATGTCTATGAAGTGATGATGTTTATATGATGTTTATATAATGATACAATGTTTATGATATGGTAAGATGCCATACGATAGGGTAAGATGCCCACGTGGTAAGATGCCACACGATGTTTATGATATGGTAAGATGCCATACGATAGGGTAAGATGCCCACGTGGTAAGATGCCACACGATGTTTATGATATGGTAAGATGCCATACGATAGGGTAAGATGCCCATATGCATGACTATGAAACAGGGACAACTAAGTGTGTGAATACGATTAACCAGGAAGTATGTTACGATTATTTTCATGCATTTATTTATATGCCATTACCTTATGATGTTAAGTAATGATGTACATGCTCATGATGGGTTGTTCCTGTAGGTACACTTTTGGACTGAAGGGCCTAGGGTCGGGTTGAGGCAGTGAGCTAAAAGGAGCAAGATGAATATATGATACAGGATTTTGATAGTCTCTACTCTAGGAGTAGTGTAAATCTATAGCTTTAACATTCATTATTGAGAATGTAATTAATTAGCTTTTGAAATTTTACTTTGACCTGTAATCTTATTAGCTCAAAGTTACAACCGGAACCCTAAAATGTTATGAATGCATGTTTAGTCCATAATACGTGTATAATATGATGTTAAGGTAGGAAGACCCTACAATATAGCAAAAATGCTCCAAAATACCAATTCCTCCACAAATACATCACGATTCCTTAAAAATCATCTGTTTTCAAAACTCTCTCTCCAACAACAAATTTCATCACCAGTCCCAGTACAAAGTACTCCGGACCCCAAGTCCCACCGAAGACCAATTCCAAGGTTATCACCACGATGAGAATAAAATCTCATCCCTTGGATCCAAAGACTCCAAAAATGGGATTTAAAATCCCCGAGAGTCCCAAAACCGTAATTAATTCATAATTGCCACAAATAAAATCCATTAAGGATTATTACAACACCGGGATTAACACCATTAATCCCTGGTTATCACAGTTAAATTCTTTACCTGCAGGATCCATTACCACTTGGGAGGGGATGACTCAAGCTTTCTTGTCTAAATATTTCCCCCCTTCCAAAACAGCGAAGATGCGAAACGATATCACCACGTTTGGGCAATATGATCCTAAGACTTTATATGAGGCGTGGGAACGTTTCAAGGAATTGCTTAGGAGATGCCCACATCATGGTCTTCATGTTTGGCTCCAGGTACAAACCTTTTATAACGGTTTATTTTCTACTAACCGTTCTATGATTGATGCAGCCTCAGGGGGATCCATCATGCGAAAAACACCGGAAGCAGCTTATGAACTCTTGGAAGAGATGGCTTCTAATAGCTATCAATGGCAATCAGATAGGAAGCTGCCATAGAAACCGAGTGGAGTTCATCAAATTGACGACATCACTGCTATTTCGGCTAAGTTAGAAGCATTGAATAAAAAGATTGATAGCATGGGCGTGACAGCGAAGCAAGCTGAAGTTTTCAGTTGTGATTTATGTGGAAGCAATCATCCAAGCATCGAATGACAGGCAGGTAATCCATGTACTCAGTCTAATGAATCTGCTAAATATGTAGGAAACATGCAGCCCAATAACTCGTACTCAAACACTTACAACCCGGGATGGAGGAATCATCCAAATCTACAATGGTCCAACCAAAACAATGTGTTGAACCCACCACTACCACCGGGATATGTACCTAACCCAAGTATGGAGGAGCTTTTGACCAAGTTAATATCATCGACAGAAACTAGGATGCAAAATCAGGATGCATCTATAAAAAACTTGGAGGTACAAGTGGGGCAACTTGCATCATTGATTTATGGACGAGCTCAAGGAACACTACCTAGTGATACAGTGAAGAACCCAAAGGAACAAGCATTAGACCACTGAGAAAGGAGGTGGCAGTCCAGCTTGGGACTATAAATTAAGAACTTTTTCTTCTCTCTATCTCTTGTTTGTTTTTCATTTTTAGTTCATCTTTTCATTTTTCTTGTTATTTTATTTTTTCCGAGCCTAACTCCGTGCGTTAATTTTCAGATGCAGAAAATGGAATAGATCAAATTTTGGTGGGGCAGATCGAACATTGAAATAACTTGGGTGAAATTTGTTCTGGCATTGTCGATCGATCGAGAATAAAGCTCGATCAATCTCCCACGGGTTACAAAGAAGAATTTTTTTCTGGCATTGTCGATCGATTGAGAGAGGTTTACAAAAAGAAAAAAATTCCTATCTCGCCCGATCGATCGAGAGGGCATCTCGATCGATCGAGCAACAGAAAATTTTTGTTTTTTTAAAAGATCGAAATCAGCAGAAATGCTGCACCACTCTCTCAGTTTGTCTTCGAAGAAAAAATCAAATTTTGCCCTAATCTCCAAATTCTCTCTTTAATCTTTCCAACAACTCAAAGATCTCACAATATATGCTGCAAAGTTTCTTCTAATTGCATTTTTTGCCACAGATTTGAAGATTCAAGAGCTGAATTAGGGCAATTTCATCACAAGGAGGAACTCAAGCCAAGTCTACAAATTCATCTAGATTGACGAAATTCTATGGTATCTGGTTTCAACCTTTTTACATATCCATAGATCAATGTATAAATTTTGTTTGGGTATACAAAGATGGGATTTTTGGTATAGAAGGTGAATTTGAGTTAAGTGAATAGCTAAGTGTGAGGGAATTGGAGTTTAGTTGTTGATTGTTGGTGAGTTGTGTGCATTACTTGTTGTTGTTGGGATTAAAGCGGGGTGGATTGTGAACTGAAAAAATAATGGCTGCAAAAAAAAACAGAAGCAAGTCGAAGCAACCACTTCTTCTCAAGATTATGATGAGCTGAGATTTGTGAATTCCGTAGCAACGGAATTATACCCCAGCTACCATCGAAAACCCCTCAGTGGCGAAAGGGGAATGAACATTGATCAACTTGAATGCCCCGTGATTCAAGAAGCACGGCGAAAAAGATGGTTTGAATTTATTCAGCAGCCTATTGATGCAGTGGTCCCTGTTGTGCGGGAATTCTATACAAATTTAAGAACTGTCCACCGAGATTCAAGGGATGTTGTGTTTGTACTGGGGAAAGATGTGGAGTTTGATCAGTTCAAAATCAATGCAATTTATCGGATGCCTTCAATAAAGGACAGCGAGTACAAAGCTTTTAGGCAAAGTCAAATCAACTACGATGAGGTACTCTCTGTTATCAGTTTTGAGGGGACTGATTGGCAAAGGACCAACCATGGAGAGCCCCAGTTGGTCCTTAAGAAATATTTGAAACCGGAGGCACAAGCGTGGTTTTCTTTCGTAGCCTCACGGATCATGCAATCAACCATACTTCTGAGGTCACCAAGGAAAGAACTGCCCTGGTATATGCCATACTCACTAGGCAAACAGTGGATCTGGGGTACATTATCAATGATCATATCAGTGACATTGGCACGAGTCCGCCAACCTCAGCATTACCCTTTCCGTCTACCATCACTGCTCTTTGCAAGAGATGTGGAGTGAAATGGGGCGCCGATGAAGAACTCCTACCACCCAAAGGCCCAATAGTGGTTGATGGACCACAACCTCCTACAGGCCGACGTAGGGTAGAGCCACGACCTTCGACCAGCAGACATACTGAGCCGTCATCATCTTCCGCTGCAGAGCATTCATCTATCACCTTTGACTCCCTCCACAGGGATCTCCAAGACATACGCCTGGAGCAACAGGACATCCGAAATATGCAAAGAGAAATCCATTTGGACCAAGAGCAGATGAGTCAGCGCCATATGGAGTTCATGCAATATCAATGTGCATGGAACACTGCATTGGCCCAAGGTTTCCCGGCAATCTAGTTCCCACCATAGCCGCACTTTCAGCAATACCAGTCATATCAACCACCACCGCCTGAGTTTCTGCCATATCAGCCATATCAGCCAGAGGAGCCATACTACCCAGTACCACCACCAGAGCATGATGAGGACGACGATCACTGATGATCATCGTCGAGGTATGTGTTTTGCCTTTGCGCTTATTGTTTACTGTACATTGAGGGCAATGCACGTACTAAGTTTGGGGGGTGGTTACTGATTATTGTTGTTTATCTTGCTACTTGTCTTGCATGCTTATTCTATAATGAGATTAGATTGTTTTTGAGAACATAAAAAAAACAAAAAAATTTTGTGAAAAATGAGTTCATCGTTAAGAAATAATGAATTAGACAAACAACGGTATTACATAATGAGATTAATCCCCATCTCAACTAGGGTCTTGAAGATTTTTGACTTGTTTACGAATATCTTGAGTTAATATTTCAAAATTGAGGAACATCTTGGGCACTTTTGAGTCATGATTGAGTTAAATATATATTGGAAAGTGAAAACTTTTGTTAACTATGATTTGTCTTTGTGATACCCGGGGATTAATGGTGTTAATCCCGGTGTGGTAATAATCCTTAATGGATTTTATTTATGGCAATTATGAATTGATTGCAGTTTCGAGACTCTCGGGGACTTTTAAATCCGACATTTGGAGTCGTTGGATCCAAGGGATGAGATTGCATTCTCATCATGGTGATAACCTTGGAATTTGGTTTTTAGTGGAATTTGGGGTCCGGAGTACTTTGTACTGGGGCTGGTGATGGAATTTGAGTTGGAGAGATAATTATTGAAAACAGATGATTTTTAATGAATCATGGTGTATTTGTGGAGGAGTCGGTATTTTGGAGCTTTGGAGCTATATATACCAAATAGACTCGGTATTCCGTCATTATACGGAATCTCCTTCCCCTCACCCTACTTTCCCCTCTTCTTCTCTTGGCACAAATCGATGGGGGCTCGTCTTAGGAGCTCGATTTCTTGAAGAAAGGTTGGTAATCTTCTTCTCCTCACCTTTAGCTTCGATTTGATTATTGTTTTGTGCTATATGGTTGAGTTTTGGGTTGGTTTTTAGTTTTGGAGATTTTGGGTTAAAAATCTAAAGTGTCGATTTTGGTGTTTTTATTGAGTTTATATGGTGTATTGGGGGTGTTGAGGAAGTTAGGGATGTTGGTTTTGAGTTTGGGTGTCAAAAACACCATGGAAGCTCGAATTTTTTGGAAATAGCAGGTGGCGATCGATCGCCGAGGAGAGGCGATCGATCACGACGAGCAGCTGCTGAAATTGATAAGACGAACAGTGCAGGCGATCGATCGCCTGGTTTAGGCGATCGATCGCGAGCAGGTTGGCGATCGATCGCGAGGGGTAGCGATCGATCGCGAGTAGGCGATGTTGGCCACTGGTGGTGGCAATCGATCGCGATGTTTTAGGCGATCGATCGCCGCTTGCAGGATTGTTTTTTTTTTTTTTTTGGAATTTTTGGAAAATGTTGGGATTTTCGAATCGAGGTTTAAATGGCCCATTTCCGGGGCAATGTCTACATTCCAATAGGAATGCTACTGGTAGCGTTTATCGCGTACGCCCAAATTAACCCTCTCAAGTTAATAACAGTAATGAATGTAGTAGCGTGAGTAGGGATCGATCCCACGAGGAAGGTTATATCTTTGTGTTAACTTATGCAAACTAAAATAAAAAGGGGGTTTTGAAATCAATTGAATAATACTACTACTATGATGCAAAATTAAACTAGATGAATTAACTTATGAGAAAAGAGCGATTCTCGGTTTTCGGTTAACTTTACAATTGGCGTTTACTATCTTGATCATCGATCTTCACATACGATTCAATTCTCATATGAATATTCATCGTGGACGTTTAATCCAATAATCAAAGTCCTATCTCACCTTAAGTTTAGTTAAGTAGCCCAAGCGTTCTAGTTTAACCCTTATCAAACAATCAATCAAAATACAAGCGATTAAGATTTAAATCGATGATAGCATATGAACTAGTGAGATCGATGAAGCTAAACAACATAATCCAAGCGTCTATGTTTAATCTAGTCAATTGTTTTTCCTAAGAATTAACAAACTCACAAGCGGAATTTAATTAATCTTAGTTGCTTCGTAAATTAGAGGGATCAAACGATTCCGTATTTGATATCTAATTTAGCGTTAAATTGTATGAACGATAGCTAGGTGATCAATCCAACAATCATGCATAACAATTATGAAATATCAAATCAGAAAAACAATTGATACTCAAAGAAAATCAACAATCAAAACTTATCTCACAAGAATCGTAAACATCCAATGTATCGTTTTCCTAAACCGAGAATCACAAAAGTATTTAGCTACTCATAACTAGATTAAAAACAATCAAAATTAATCTAGAAAGCATCAAACTAATAGGAAAAGAAAAAGTTACTAAAAGGAAGCACGATTCCGGCTTGTCGATTCCGTCCTCGTTCTTCGAGCGTTCTTCACAAAAATTAAAAGAAAAATTATTCTAAAATCTAAAAATTATTCTAAGGTATTAAATTATGCTAAATATGAGGTAGAAATCGTGCATATGAGGTATGGAGGCTGATGGAGTAGGGTAAAATCCATGTGGGAAGGAAAGAAATCAAGTTTTTACACTTTCCAAAACTCTTCTGGCGTAATTACGCGTAGAATGGCGTAGCTACGCCTACACATGCCGTAGCCTTGGCGTAATTACGCCTAATAATGGCGTAATTACGCCTGTCATCAATTTTTCTGGCGAGTTTCGTATTTTGGCCATAACCTTCACATACGAACTCCGAATTCGACGAGTCAGCTGTCCACGCGAAGATAACTTGAAGTTCTACAACTTTTCTATGGACCACATTTCCAAAAAGTGGCTCGAACATATAAAAATGTGAGGAGAAAGAAGCAACATGTGTCTTGTATTCTGGTTTTTTCCTCTTTTCTTCAACTTTATTGCTTCTTTCATCATTTTAGCTTGATTTCTTCACCTTTCCCTACATTTACACAAATATACGATTAGGTAGCATATGTATCAATTTATCCATCAAAATATTCCAAATCGTAGACAATTAAGCGCAATAGATGTGTCTATTTCTAGTCACATCAAACACCCCCATACTTACTCTTTACTCGACCTCGAGTAAATCAGATAAAACTACAATATTTTTTTCTTGGCTCATAGGTTCATAACAAAGAAACTTGTCCTCACTTTAATGCCTCAACAATTTTAACATGCACAGTAATGAAAGGCGGTGAAAAGTTAACAGTTGAACAAGTTCAATCCCTATACATTTCATACTCAACAAAATAGTGAACGTGTGTGTGTGGTCATAAACAAGTGTTGTGTACAAATTATAGTTCCAAAATATGTAAATCCACAATAGTTCAAGTCATACACTAACACAAGTATAAGCTCACTTGCACACTCTTCTCCACTATCTTAGCTACTTTGCAAACATAAATCAAGTAGGTCTTTATTAGCTTGTAGCTTGGCCTAGGTATTGGCTTATGAAAGAAAGGATAAAGATATATCAAGTAAGAGAGTATGATGATATGCACACTAAAACTTCTCTTCTTGCATGAATTTTTCAAACCTTGTTCATTTTTTTTTTCAAGGTTTATTTCAACAATTTTTCAATCTTTTGTGCCTTGGCTCCCCTCGGAGTCATATTTTTATCAAATTTCTCAAGGCATTCCTTTTCTTTCATGTATTTCATTCTTTTGACAATAACGTTCACAAATATAATTCAATGAATTTCCTAGTGCATTTGAATGAAATACATCATACTCCCTTAAAAGGTATGGATTAAAATCACATTTAGGCTTAAAGGGTAGGATGATAAGCTAGTCAAGAAATGTCGAATGGGGGTCTTTAGTATGCTTAGCATACTACCATTCTTTCACATTTAAGGCTCAAAATAGGTACTAGAGAATGATTTTGTTTACATGGTAGGCTTGAAAGGCTCAAACGTATCAAAGATTGCCTATATCAAGTCTAGACATACGCCTCAAAGAGCATGTAGTTAAGTTCTAGCATGTATTAGAGACTTCTTAAGACTATCACAAACTTCACACAATCTTCACTAAGTTATGCACACTTCACAAGTCATGACAAAATCGTGCTCAAAATATTCAACTACTAAGTTAAAGTAAACTTTGCATTAGAGTTCAAAGTGTTCCAAGGTTAACAATTCACCTATGTTCAAAAGCATGCATGATATCAATTAGGTTTCATCATGGGCTAGTGAATCTAAGCATGTGTTCATTACTAACTATGAGCTCAAAATTTTCAAATTTTTGATTTTTTTTGTATTTTTGTAATAGAAAAACAATAACACACTACTAATCCCTCCCCCATACTTAAATCGTACATTGTCCCCAATGTAAGACAAAAATACAAGAAAAGAGAATCTAACTACTAAAGCAAAAATAAATAAATAAAAGGGAGAAAGGAAACTAACTCCCCTTGGGTTGCCTCCCAAGCAGCGCCTCTGTTTAACGTCGGTGGCCCGACGCCAGTCCTCTATCAAGGTGGGTGATGCGGTGTCGTTCTGTCCTTCCTTAACCACCTCAATATTTTCTTCACTCCTCTGTATTTCGGCTTGTTGCTCTTTGAGTGGTCGTCCCCAGTCTTTGTTACTCCTCCAGCATTTGTTGCTTGCTTTGGTCGATCCGGAGGGTGCTTCTTTTCAATGGTATGATCTTGCAAGTTAGAAAAGAGAGGGTCAGCAGTATCATGAGTAGATAAAGCGGCAACATTATGAACATTATGCACAAAATGAGAATCCATACCTCCGTTGTCATCAAGGCCATCAGTAGCCTTTCCCATCTCCCACAATTCATCATTATCAAAATCAGAATCATATGCATCATTTATATCAATAGCGTAACTAGAATGCTTGTGAGTTTTAATGGGTTCATAGATATTAAATTTTGCAATTTCACCATTAGACTCTATTGTAAACAGGCCGCTATTCACGTCGATCACAGATTTTGATGTTTTCAAGAATGGTCTCCCTAAAAGGATGGGGCTGGATGGATCACCATTTTCCATGTCTAAGACATAGAAATCGGCGGGGAAGACCAAGTTCTCTACATGCATAAGTACATCTTCTACTACCCCCCTTAGGAATAACCGTGGACCTATCAGCTAATTGAATCACAGTATGGTCTTGTTTCAAAGGGCCGGGTTTCAGTTGAGTGTAGATTGAGTAAGGCATGACATTAATGGACGATCCTAAATCTAGCATTGCCTTATCAATTCTAGTGGTTCCAATCACACAAGGGATATAAAACATACCAGGGTCCTTACACTTTGTGCGAATGCTTCTTTGGATGTCCGCGGAAACATTCTCACCTAACTCAATCTTGGGGTACCCTTTGCCTTCCTTGTTCCTACCCACTTTCCATACCTCCTTCAAAAATCTCGGACATCGAGGTATCTTCATCATGGCTTCATGTAGTGGAGCGTTTGCATCACATCGTCGGAAAGTCTCGTAGAGTTCCTTGATATCCTCATCTTTCCTATTTTCCTTAAAAGCAAGGGGGAATGGGGTTCAATTTTATATTCAGAAAATTTAGGGAACTTACCCCGTGGTTCCTCCTCTTGTATGGGCTCTTCAACGTCCTTCTCCATCTCCTTCATCTCTTTCGCATCTTCTCTTCCGGGTGGTGTCAGTACCACTTTCTCATCATCTTCATCTTCGCTCATCTTCAAAGTGATGGCACTCACATTCTCCCTTGGGTTCACTACTGGTTGTGACGGGAGAGTGTTTGATCTTTGAGAATCGATGCGATTTATTGCTGTTGCCATCTGACCCATTTGAGTAGTCAAGCTTTGGATGCTTGCTCTTGTCTCCTGTTGAAATTTTAGAGATTCAGTAGCAAGTTCCTTAACAATATTTTCTAAATACTCACCAGGTGTTGGGGTTGGAATGGCTTGTTGTGGCCTATATGGTGGTGGATGTTGTTGCATCTGTGGCTCATTTTGATTCCCATATCTCAAATTTGGATGATCTCGCCACCCCGGGTTGTAAGTGTTAGAATAGGGATCATACTTCCGTTGTGGTTGTCCCGGAAATCCGCCTGCCGCATTTGCTTCCTCAATTGAAGGTTCTTGAAGTGTGGGGCAAGCGTCAGTTGGATGATTCGGTAGTGCACAAATCCCACATACCTTAGCACTTTGTCCAATCCCCATTGCAAGTTGTTTCACGATACCTGTTAAGTCAATCAATTGTTGTTCGAGACTAGAAACATTTACCTCGCCTTGCTTCCTAAGTTTATGGTCCGATTGAGCAGTTCCAAACTGTTGAGAGTTGGCTGCCATGTTCGCAATCAAGTGTCTTGCTTCCGTTGGCGTCTTATCTACAAATGCTCCTCCACTAGCAGCGTCCACCAAATTCCTGTCATTTGGCAAAAGACCCTCATAAAAATATTGAATCAGTAAATGTTCACTTATCTGATGTTGAGGGCAGCTTGCACAAAGCTTCTTGAAGCGCTCCCAATATTCATGCAGTGATTCCTCATGGAGTTGTCTAATGCCGTATATATCTTTGCGGATATTCGTCGCTCTTGATGCAGGAAAGTATTTCTCCAAGAAGGTTCTTTTCAGCTCGTTCCATGTAGTGATGGATCCAGAAGGTAAATAGAAGAGCCAATCTTTAGCCGCGTCCTTCAAAGAGAACGGAAAAGCTCGTAATTTGATTTGTTCCTCGGTTATTCCAGTCGGCTTCATCGTAGTGCACACTACATGGAATTCCATCAAATGCTTATGCGGATCCTCACCTGCAAGGCCATGAAAAGAAGGTAAAAGATGTATTAGGCCAGATTTTAATTCAAAATTTATATTAGTAGCAAGTGTAGGAAAGGTTATGCAGAGAGGCTGCTGATCCAAAGTAGGATTCGCTAGCTGTCGTAGGCTTTGATTCTCTGCCATGATGGTTCTTTCCTCTTCTTCTTTCACTTGTCTTCGATTTTCTCTTCTTAGGTGGTATAAAGTCCTTTCTATCTCGGGATCGTATTGATGTTCTTCCTCCTCAAATGAAAAATCGCCTGCGTGCATGAACAAACAGGTAAAAAGCACGGGAAGAAGAATATCAATAAAAATTAACACAAATTAATAAAATTGCCTTCCCCGGCAACGGCGCCAAAATTTGGTAGCGTTTATCGCGTACGCCCAAATTAACCCTCTCAAGTTAATAACAGTAATGAATATAGTAGCGTGAGTAGGGATCGATCCCACGAGGAAGGTTATATCTTTGTGTTAACTTATGCAAACTAAAATAAAAAGGGGTTTTTGAAATCAATTGAATAATACTACTACTATGATGCAAAATTAAACTAGATGAATTAACTTATGAGAAAAGAGCAATTCTCGGTTTTCGGTTAACTTTACAATTGGCGTTTACTATCTTGATCATCGATCTTCACATACGATTCAATTCTCATATGAATATTCATCGTGGACGTTTAATCCAATAATCAAAGTCATATCTCACCTTAAGTTTAGTTAAGTAGCCCAAGCGTTCTAGTTTAACCCTTATCAAACAATCAATCAAAATACAAGCGATTAAGATTTAAATCGATGATAGCATATGAACTAGTGAGATCGATGAAGCTAAACAACATAATCCAAGCGTCTATGTTTAATCTAGTCAATTGTTTTTCCTAAGAATTAACAAACTCACAAGCGGAATTTAATTAATCTTAGTGCTTCGTAAATTAGAGGGATCAAACGATTCCGTATTTGATATCTAATTTAGCGTTAAATTGTATGAACGATAGCTAGGTGATCAATCCAACAATCATGCATAACAATTATGAAATATCAAATCAGAAAAACAATTGATACTCAAAGAAAATCAACAATCAAAACTTATCTCACAAGAATCGTAAACATCCAATGTATCGTTTTCCTAAACCGAGAATCACAAAAGTATTTAGCTACTCATAACTAGATTAAAAACAATCAAAATTAATCTAGAAAGCATCAAACTAATAAAAGGAAGCACGATTCCGGCTTGTCGATTCCGTCCTCGTTCTTCGAGCGTTCTTCACAAAAATTGAAAGAAAAATTATTCTAAAATCTAAAAATTATTCTAAGGTATTAAATTATGCTAAATATGAGGTAGAAATCGTGTATATGAGGTATGGAGGCTGATGGAGTAGGGTAAAATACATGTGGGAAGGAAAGAAATCAAGTTTTTACACTTTCCAAAACTCTTCTGGCGTAATTACACGTAGAATGGCGTAGCTACGCCTACACATGCCGTAGCCTTGGCGTAATTACGCCTAATAATGGCGTAATTACGCCTGTCATCAATTTTTCTGGCGAGTTTTGTATTTTGGCCATAACCTTCACATGCAAACTCCGAATTCGACGAGTCAGCTGTCCACGCGAAGATAACTCGAAGTTCTACAACTTTTATATGGACCACATTTCCAAAACGTGGCTCGAACATATAGAAATATGAGGAGAAAGAAGCAACATGTGTCTTGTATTCTGGTTTTTTCCTCTTTTCTTCAACTTTATTGCTTCTTTCATCATTTTAGCTTGATTTCTTCACCTTTCCCTACATTTACACAAATATACGATTAGGTAGCATATGTATCAATTTATCCATCAAAATATACCAAATCGTAGACAATTAAGCGCAATAGATGTGTCTATTTCTAGTCACATCAGCTACACCTTTAAAATGGATTGATTGGAGCCAAAATTTAATAAAACAAAATTCTTGGTTGGGTTTTTGACTATCTTTTAAACATGAAAAATGGAATATTTTGGGTATTATGCATGCTTAGCAGGGGGGGGGGTTTATTTTGGTAATCGTCATGGATAGACGATAGATTTGGAAGTTGTGAACGTGCTTGGGCACGTGATTGCATGTCTATGTTTAATTGGGAGTTATTTGCATGTTAGCACTTAACTCATCGGGTCGTGGGACTCAGGCAAGGTTGGACTCAAACTACGGAATCATAAGGTACGTATGACGTACGAGCATAGCCATTTATTATAATTGCAATTGTGAGTGCATGGTACGCTATATTGCAATAAATGTATATTGAATTGCATGGTTTATGGTAATCACTATGAATGGACATATATACATTGTGAATTATATGGTGCCGCTTTTGAGCGAGCAATGATTGGGATGTTGTCGCCTTTGAGCAAACATCAGTTATGACGCCACTGCTGTTGAGCATGCGTGAGAATGAAATGCCGCTATTGTAGAGCGAGCAATGAGATAGAACTATGGAACCATAAATGAGATAAATGGGATAATTGTAATTGTTAGTTCCGGATCTTATCGATGAGATTTTAAAGATGACAAAACATATCAGACCGGATCGAGTGAAATCAGACTGACCAGAACGATCGCCCAAAACAGATCAAGCTGATAAGATGACAAAGCATATCAGACCGGATCGAGGGTAATCAGACTGACCAGATCAATAGCTCAAAACAGAACAAGCTGATAAGGCATATTATATATCAGACCGGATCGATGGATTTCAGACTGACTAGATCGATGCTTCAGATCGATCTCAATCTTTATCAGATCAGAGCAGTCAAGGATACATAAAGAATGACTCCTCAGTCCGAATCATTAACGGCTATTTATTGTAGCATTTAATGTTGTAATTAATGCTACAAAGGACCAAAGACTGAAGATTGCCATAAAAGGTAAGAAGACAAAGAGTAGCTTACCTGACAGTCGCCGAAAGTATGAACCAGAACAGCAAGTATCCTGAAGAAGAAGACTGAAGCCTACTCAGAGTTTAGGCAGAGTCAAAGTTGCACATTAAGGGAAATAATGTCGTTGGTACCTTCAACTATAAAAGGATGCAACAAAAGGAACTTACAGACTCTTGCTGATCAATTGAAAAACACACAAGAAAGCAAAAACAGCCCAAGCTTACAAGTTCAGAAGCTCTCGAGCTGAAATCATTCTTAAGCACGTTTACTTTGTAACATTTGATCATTTAGGATCACTGTGCGCATCTTGTGTTTTCTGTGTTGAAAAATAGAAGTGAGAAACATATTGTAACTGTCAGACAAAGTGTGTCTGAGCAGATCGAGTGACTAGGAGTTTCAGATTGGTAGTGAGGTAAATCCAGTCTGAATCGGGTTTGTACAACAGGATTGTATAAATCAAAGTCTTCTAGTATAAACCTTCCTTAATTGGAAGAAGGGGAGACGTAGATGGATTACACCAACTTCGAACTTCCAGAAACATATCCTGTGTATCTTATTTCTGCACTTGTTCTTTCATACTAGCCATCGAGCCGTTCTTATATATACAAGAACAGACCGTTCTGCACTTATACTTTCAGTGGTCTGTTATGTACAAGAATTGATTAAGAAACAGATTTCTTTCACTAATCCGAAAGAAATCACAAAGGATTAAATTTTAGAAGGAGTGTTCATTCACCCCCCCCCCCCCCCTCTAAACACTCCGGACCGATCCCAACAAGTGGTATCAGAGCCAGGTTATCTTAATCAGCAAAATCACTCGAGCTGATGGCATCATTTAACAAAATTCCTATGTTCTCAAAAGAAGACTATGACGACTGGAGAATCAGAATGCAAGCTCATCTGGCAGCTCAGGATGACGACATGTGGTTCGTCATCACTGATGGACCAATGAAGATTCTAAAAATAAATACAGCAGTCGCCATTACTGGTGGTGAACCACAAATGGTAGAAAAGGACAGATCCCTCTGGACGAATGAGGAAAGAAAGAAAGCAAATCTTGATAATGTGGCCAAAGACATCTTGTTCAAGACATTGGACAAGAACATGTTCAGCAAAATCAAAATGTGCTCTACTGCCAAAGAAATTTGGGAGAAGATAGCACAGCTATGTGAAGGCAACGACCAGACCAAAGAAAACAAGCTGACTGTTGCTCTTCAAAGATTTGAGGGCATAAAAATGAAGAGTGGAGAAACTCTAAATGAGTTTGATGAAAGAGTCACTGGCATCATAATTGAACTGAATAGTCTGGGGAAGGAATATTCTAACAGAGAGATCGCTCTGAAAGTTATGAGAGCTCTGCCAAAGGAATGGCATGTTAAGACCATTGCCATGAGGGAATCAAAAGATCTTAACAAGGTTGAACTTCATGATCTGTTTGCAGATCTTAAGGCCTATGAGTTTGAACTGATAAGCAGAGGTGAAGCAGAGCCATTCATCTCTCAACCAAACAAGGCCCTGGCAGCCATTCCAGACCAGATCGCTTCAACATCAGACCGATCCGCTGAACAGATAAGTAATGATGCTATGTCATTATTTATCAAGAAATTCGGTAAATTCATGTCTAAGAATAAGAGGAACTTCAAACCCTCTCATCATTATAAATCAAGAAAAGATGATACTGTTAACGATCAGGCTTGCTACAATTGTGGCAAGACCAGACATTTTATTGCAGATTGCACCAGACCGAAGAAAAAAGAACGGAAAGAGAAGCATCGTGATGATAGGAAGAAGAAGCACTACAAAGACCGCAAGAATCATGGAAAATCCCAAAAAGTCCTAGTAGCTGAAGAAGGAAACAACAAATGGGCTCAGACAGACTCAGACTCGGAAAGCTCTGAATATTCTTCCAGCGAAAGCGAAGAAGATATTCAATGTCTTATGGCAGACGAAGAGATGAGTCAGACAGACGAGGTATATGATCTTGACTCAAATGAATTTACACGAGAAGAGCTCATGTCCGCACTGCAAGACATGGCTAATGATTATAGGATCTTAGCTGAATCATTTGAGAAGAATAAAGCTAAAGTCAGTGATCAAATGGATGAGCACAACAAACCAAGCTGCTCTGAGTAGGGTGAGTGCAACAATCTCCAGATTGAGCTGAATAAGCTGAAAATCTCTTATGATCAGCTCCATGAAGAAAATAAGAGAATTAGCACACAAAATGCTAAGCTCTTTCATATATTCAAAACATGGACAAAATCCAGAACATCCTTGGAAGAATTACAAGAGTTTCAAAGAAACGTCGGTGATTTCACCGGCATAGGCTTTGACACCAAAGAATGCACCAAAGATGAATCTGAGCTGTTGCTGGTAAAGAACCAAGTCAAACAAATGACATTTGTTAAATCCAGCACAGTATATGAGACTGAAGCACCTAAAATTCAAACGGGAGTCTCTTACGTGAATCAAAATCTGAGAAAAGGGATTGGGTATGTCGACCAAGCCAAAGAAAAGGCACCAGCAAGATTTGCGTCTTTCAGACCAAATCCAAAGGTGCAAGATCGAAGGCAAGGAAGACAATACAATTACTATAATTCAAAATCGATTCAACGAAGATATAGACTACCTAATGAGAATCAAAGGTTTTCACAGCGCACACATTATCACACACAACATCAAAATAGACCAGCACACAGCACACCTTACACACACAAGCCATTGAAGTTGATACAGGTGTGGGTTCCCAAAGGGCTAATCCGTTCTGGACCCAAATAGGATTGGGTACCAACGATAATTATATTTGATGACAGGTACCGAAGAAGCTCGCATCAGACTGGTATTTGGACAGTGGGTGTTCCCGTCACATGACTGGAAACATCGAGCTGCTGTCTGAAGTCACAGAATGTACTGGACCCAAGATTATCTTCGGAGATAACTCAAAGGGTAAGACCGTGGGCAAGGGTAAGATTGTCCATGGTAACATTATTATCAATGATGTGCTGTTAGTTGAAAATCTGTGCTATAATCTGATCAGTATAAGTCAACTCTGTGATAATGGTTATGCTGTAGAATTTCACAAACACACTTGCACTGTTAAATCATCAGACGGTATAACCATGCTTGTAGGAATCAGGAATGGAAATACATATAAGGTTAACTGGAATCATGCTCAACCTGATAATCCTACTTGCTTCATCGCTAACAATGATAATAAACATTGGCTGTGGCATAAGCGTTTGAATCATATAAACTTCAAGACCATTTCCAGCCTGTGTAAACATGATTTAGTTATCGGTCTGCCCAAGATCGATTTTGCTAAGGATAAGATCTGCGAAGCTTGCCAAATGGGCAAACAGATCAGATCATCCTACAAAAACAAGAATGCCAAATCCTCCTCCCGCTGTTTAGAATTATTGCATATGGACTTGTTTGGTCCTATACCAATAACAAGTTTAGGGGGAATGCGGTATACTCTTGTTGTTATTGATGATAACTCACGCTTTACATGGACTATATTTTTGAGCAGTAAAGATCAGACCGGTCCGAAGTTGATCAAGCTGCTGAAACGCACTCAGAACGAGAAATCATCCAGCATAGACATGATTCGTAGTGACAAAGGCACTGAGTTTTCAAATCAGAATCTTGAATCCTTTCTAGAAGATCATGGAATCAAGCATGAGTTTTCAGCCGCTCGAACTCCTCAACAGAACGGAGTTGCAGAACGAAGAAACAGAACGCTCAAGGAAGCAGCAAGAACAATGCTTGCTGATTCTGGAATTTCGCAAAAGTTCTGGGCAGAAGCTGTAAACACTGCTTGCTACACTCAAAATCGGTCTATGATCAACAAGAAGCTGAACCTTACCCCATATGAAATATGGACTGGTAACAGACCATCTATTTCTCACTTTCATATTTTTGGCTGCAAAGGCTTCGTTCATAACAATGGTAAGAATCATCTTACAGCATTTGAAGCTAAGTCAGATAATGGAATATTTTTATGATATTCATCAACTAGCAAAGCCTATCGAATTTTCAATAATCGAACCATAACTGTAGAAGAATCTGTTCATGTAGTTTTTGATGAATCTTTATGTGTTGAGGGCAACAAAGAATCAATTCAAAATCAGATGGAAAATATCCATCTCGAAGCTAACAGTGATGATGAGATTGTAGCTAACAGGTCAAGAGACAATCCACCAGAACCAGAAGTACCAGACACACCGGATCTAGGCATTGAAACTTCTTCAGATCGAGCTGATCCGGATGTTCTTCACTCAAATGTTAAAGCAGATGCTGATCATGCTGCTACTACTCATCCGACCGGACCAGACAATCCAGAGTCAAGCTATCGATGGACTAAGAAGCATCCACCCAATCTAGTGATTGGTAGTCCCTCTGCACTATCAGAACCAGAGGACAGATGATGGATTAATTCACACATGCTGCTTTCATCTCTACTCTGGAACCTAAGAAGATCGATGAAGCTCTAACTGATTTCAACTGGATTAAGGCCATGCAAGAAGAGCTAAATCAATTCGAACAAAATCAAGTTTGGAGTCTAACCCCCAGACCAAGCGATCTGCCTGTCATTGGAACCAGATGGGTTTTCAGAAATAAGCTGGACGCAGATGAAACTGTGGTTAGAAACAAAGCCAGACTGGTGGCACAAGGATTCAGACAAGAAGAATGAATCGACTTCGATGAATCATTTGCACCAGTCGCCAGACTTGAAGCCATCCGAATCTTTCATGCATATGCTGCCTTTAAAGACTTCAAAGTATATCAGATGGACGTTCAGAGCGCTTTTCTTAATGGAAAGCTTCAGGAAGAAGTCTACATTGAGCAACCACCTGGATTTCAGGACCACTTGCATCCCAATCATGTGTATCTACTGAATAAAGCAGTGTATGGTCTGAAACAAGCTCCAAGAGCCTGGTATGACACTCTATCTCAATTTCTGCTGAACCATGATTTTCAGATCGGCTCAGTAATAAAACTCTCTTTAAATTTATTAAGGGGGAACATACCCTATTAGTTCAGATTTACGTTGATGACATAATCTTTGGGTCAACTAACCCCAAATTGTGCGAGAAATTTTCTAAGTTAATGCAGGGACAGTTTTAGATGAGCATGATGGGAGAACTTTCATTCTTTCTGGGTCTCCAAGTAAAACAGCTCAACAATGGTATTTTCATCAATCAGACCAAGTATACCAAAGAGCTCCTCAAGAGATTTGGAATGGAAACATGCTCAACTGCATCAACTCCTATGAGTCCAACAATCAAGTTAGACAAAGATGAAGGGGGAACAGCAGTTGAAGTAACCATGTATAGAGGACTAATCGGATCGCTATTGTATCTTACAGCGAGCCGGCCTGATATTATGTTCTCAGTCTGTATGTGCGCCAGATTTCAGTCAGAACCAAAGCAATCACATTTTATTGCTGCCAAGCGTATTCTGAAATACTTAAAAGGATCTCAGAACGTTGGTCTTTGGTACTCCAAAGATTCGAACTTCAGCTTGATCAGATATTCCGACACAGACTACGCTGGGTGTAAGATTGATCGTAAAAGCACCAGTGGAACATGTCAATTTCTAGGTGAAAGATTGATCTCTTGGTTCAGTAAAAAGCAGACATCGATTGCCACATCTACAGCTGAAGCAGAGTATCTCGCCGCTAGAAGCTGTTGCGCTCAAATGCTCCGGATTCAACACCAGCTCAAAGAATATGGTATCCAAGTTGTTGACTCTCCGATATTTTGCGACAACACAAGTGCAATCGCTATAACGTATAATCCAGTTTTGCACTCTCGAACAAAGCACATTGATATACGACATCATTTTATTCGAGATCATGTTGGCAAAAAGGAAATTCGGATCGAGCACATCTCAACAGAGCAGCAAGCAGCAGACATATTCACCAAACCGCTCCCAGAGGCTAGTTTAATTATTTTCGTCAAATTCTTGGTTTAATTGACTTATCTTAATAGTTTAGATGTTCTCTTACTTTCGCACTTAAAGATTTCTGTTGCCACAGATTGATAATACAATGTTCAGAAAGACACAGACCGGTCCGAACTTTCAGACCAATCTATGTCAATCTGATGTTATCCCATGATCTGTTTGGTCAATACATCTTTTGTACAAAAACAGCCAGGACTGATCGCATTTTAACCGCCTTAACTATCTGTTATCCTGACCGTTTATTTTTGAATTTCTTTTCATCAGTCATCGAGATAAAGACACGTGTCTTCTCTCTCCTATTTAGCGGGCTGAACATTTCATTTTATTTCACTTTTTACAAATTACCGCTATCTGTTTTCTCATTCTCTCACTCTCCTAAATCTTCGCACTCGTTTAATTTCATTCCAATGGCTACCATCACTCATAACTCCCTCTCCGTTGAGTTTAATGATATTTACAGGACAGAAGATGCAGAGATGGTGTCCATCTTCAGAGCTTTGGAATCATCTGGTTTAAGGAACTTTCTGGAGTGCGGCATCGTTGTTTATGAATCAGAAATCCGCGAACTATTCGCCAATGCCGTCTCCCAGAAGACATCCATATCTACTACCGTCAAGGGCAAATCATTTGAGATCTCGCCGATGACGCTGGCCAAAACCTTTGGCCTCCCCAATTCCGGACTGACGGAATTTGGACAGATTCCTCAAGCGTCACTCTCAGATCTTCAAGGAAAGATTTCTATTCTTGGCCATCGCTTGCAACCCTCGTTTAAGAAGAATGAAATGCTCTTCCATTTCCAGGTGCTGTGCGAAATAGTGGGTAAGCCTATTTTGGGCAAGGCAGGAAGTTTTGACGCTGTAACCGCAGAGAAGTTCAGGGCTATGGCGGCTATTGTATCCGGACAGAAGATGAACTAGTCCGTCATTCTTTTTGGAGTTCTGCTAGAAACGGTGATTGCATCGAAACAAGCTGTATGCTTTGCTGTTCCTCTCAGCAAGCTACTGGAGTCTTTGGACATCGAGCTGGGAAAGCAGTCCGCTCTCAGCCCCTTTAAGATTCTAAACTCCAAAGGACTTGCATTGCTGAAGTCCAAGAGTGCTCCGCCTACTCCTGCTACTCTGGCTGCAGTCAAGATTGACAAGGGTGAAGAACAAGCTATTGCGCGCAAACCTCGGGTCAAGCGAAAGCTGACCATCCAGACTGATTCTGAAGAAACTCAGTCTGCTCCCTCGCCACCAACCAAGCCACTTCCCAAAAAGCCCAGAATCCAGATTACCAAGCCCAGCAAAACATTACCCCTCCAAGCCTTACCCATATTGCCTCCAACTAAAGCCACCCATGCACCCCAACCTTCCATCAAACCTTCACAAGCTTCAACCCTTGCACCCAAAGTCACCGTTAGACTTCCCTCTGCCATTCCCACGGTCAAAGGAATAGTTATCACTGAGTTGTGAGATTATACCCAATCAGGGATCAAGTCCCCTTCCTCCACCGGCAAGGGAAAAGCCATTCTCTCCGAACCCCTCTCCTCTAAACCCAAATCTGCAGCGCAGACAGCAATCGACATCGCTATGGAGGATGTTGATGAGAAGGTGAAGGCACTCATTGTGGTCTTTGATGAATATGTCCAGTACCGGACTATCAACCACATTGAGTTATTCTTCGGTAAGTTGAGCAGACTGAAGAAGATGGAAGAGGAAGTTCTGAAAGGAACAGAGACTGATGATGTTCGGCTTGCCGTACAGCGCAAAGAGCTATTTACGGCTATTCAAAGATTCAGACTAGCCACTCTGCTCCTAGATGCTAAGAAACAGAACTTTGATCCAAATGCTCCAACTGCCAGAGATGATGGGGCTATTATTGCTCAACTCGAGATAGATGTTCATGCTCTTCACTTAGCTGTCCGTTTTCAACGACAGAAGCTCAGTATATCCACTCCAACCACCAGCCCGGATCACCCTTCTGCAAGCAAGACTCTGGCAGAACCTTTCGTTGAGGTTATTCCTTCTGATGCAGCAGACCAGACAGCCGAGCCAGCAGCGGATGAGACTGCAGAGCAAGTACCAGAACAGACAGCAGAGCAGCCATTGCCTAATGCTCCGCCTGTGCCAGATGATGAACCATTGAATGTATTGTTGGACTCTCCAACAACCTCCATTCCTTTGGGATCCTCAGCCTCCCGTGCACAAATCAGTCCGACCGACGCTCTTACGACAATTGACGCACCAGAGTTCGTCGATCCGGACTTGGTTGTGTCCACAATTGTTGCCGCTCTACAAATTGAGGAGCCTTCCAGGCCCAGCACTCCTCCAGTCCAATCAGATGAAGATATGGCCTTCATTCAAGCCTTTTCCTCGGATTTGGTCACCCTGATCCGATCTGAAAGTCATCACGCTGCCATATCATCCATTGTACCTACTGCTGAGGACGATGAACAGGCTTTGTCCTCATCAGATCGCTCTCACAGCCAACAATCTGATGCACCTCC
This sequence comes from Haberlea rhodopensis, assembly GCA_907163345.1. Lineage (NCBI taxonomy): Eukaryota > Viridiplantae > Streptophyta > Magnoliopsida > Lamiales > Gesneriaceae > Haberlea > Haberlea rhodopensis. Next base: position 716,754 of record CAJQUN010000113.1, on the reverse strand, counting down.
ATTTCTGGCAAGGACTCTTCAGTACCTCTCTGACAACTGCATGTCACTCTCTCAACGCATTCTCGAAGTTCATCAAGGTCAGAGGCTTACAGCTTTGGACTTTGATTCATTCAAAGAGAAGATGACTGCCAGTATCGGAAGCCTTCAGCGAGGCATAAACAATCTGTTTTCTCAACAAGCCTCTTATAAGAACAGTCTGAGAAAAGAGCAGATCGAACTAGCCACTGAAGTCAGAGCATCTGTTGCCAATTCCCTCCGCGCTCAAGACGTTCGTCTTGACGCTATCAGCGCGCAGCTAGCACAAGTTGTTGACTTTCTTCAAGAGATTGCTGCTGACAAAAAGGGGGAAAAGAAGAAAGACTTCAGGCCGCCTCCGTCTCAGTCTTCTAGAAAATAAAATTTTCAGACTGTCTGTATTTAGGATTTTTGGTGATCAATAAAAATCCTTCTTTATTAAGTCCTTGTTCATTTATTTTGAACTTTAATAAAGGCTTAATCGATCCAACTTAATAATGTTCATTTATTTTGAACAAAAAGAGAAAGTAATCGATCCGAAAGTTTTCGCTTCAGAGTTCTTATCAGACTGGTTAAAAAGACTTAGAAGCTAGGTTTTGTCATCATCAAAAAGGGGGAATTTGTTAGTTCCGGATCTTATCGATGAGATTTTAAAGATGACAAAACATATCAGACCGGATCGAATGAAATCAGACTGACCAGAACGATCGCCCAAAACAGATCAAGCTGATAAGATGACAAAGCATATCAGACCGGATCGATGGTAATCAGACTGACCAGATCAATAGCTCAAAACAGAACAAGCTGATAAGGCATATTATATATCAGACCGGATCGATGGATTTCAGACTGACTAGATCGATGCTTCAGATCGATCTCAATCTTTATCAGATCAGAGCATTCAAGGATACATAAAGAATGGCTCCTCAGTCCGAATCATTAACGGCTATTTATTATAGCATTTAATGTTGTAATTAATGCTACAAAGGACCAAAGACTGAAGATTGCCATAAAAGGTAAGAAGACAAAGAGTAGCTTACCTGACAGTCGCCGAAAGTATGAACCAGAACGGCAAGTATCCTGAAGAAGAAGACTGAAGCCTACTCAGAGTTTAGGCAGAGTCAAAGTTGCACATTAAGGGAAATAATGTCGTTGGTACCTTCAACTATAAAAGGATGCAACAAAAGGAACTTACAGACTCTTGCTGATCAATTGAAAAACACACAAGAAAGCAAAAACAGCCCAAGCTTACAAGTTCAGAAGCTCTCGAGCTGAAATCATTCTTAAGCACGTTTACTTTGTAACATTTGATCATTTAGGATCACTGTGCGCATCTTGTGTTTTCTGTGTTGAAAAATAGAAGTGAGAAACATATTGTAACTGTCAGACAAAGTGTGTCTGAGCAGATCGAGTGACTAGGAGTTTCAGATTGGTAGTGAGGTAAATCCAGTCTGAATCGGGTTTGTACAACGGGATTGTATAAATCAAAGTCTTCTAGTATAAACCTTCCTTAATTGGAAGAAGGGGAGACGTAGAAGGATTACACCACCTTCGAACTTCCAGAAACATATCCTGTGTATCTTATTTCTGCACTTGTTCTTTCATACTAGCCATCGAGCCGTTCTTACATATACAAGAACAGACCGTTCCACACTTATACTTTCAGTGGTCTGTTCTGTACAAGAATTGATTAAGAAACAGATTTCTTTCACTAATCCGAAAGAAATCACAAAGGATTAATTTTTAGAAGGAGTGTTCATTCACCCCCCCCCCCCCCCTCTAAACACTCCGGACCGATCCCAACAGTAATCATTGTTTAATGATTTGATATTATGGTTATGATATCGGTATATAGCACATGGATTCGTTAATCAATGTAATGATTAACTGGCATTTGGGAATTTGATGATTTCAGTTGTTTTGAGAACAGGGACAGTATAAAGAATCCCGGATGATGATGATACCATGCAGGGAGTTTATTTTGTATTTCATAACATTTACATTGTTGTAAATTATGAATTGTATTATTATGACTGTTGGATTTGGGATATTGGTATGCTCACCCCGTGTGGGGGCTGTCTCTGCTGGGAGTTGAGCTCGAGCTGTGGATTTGAGGTGATTCCAGGATCGAGGTACCAGCGATGGTATTGAGCATGATACTTTATACACTAGATACACACATACTTATTCGATGCTCGCATGTGAGCAGTGTTATGTGTATATGGGTTGTATAAAGAAGGCAAGGGCCTTTCTCTTTTCATTTATGTGTTGCATGCAATTATTTATTGAATTGCTAAATGAACTGAGAACATGTTATTGTATTATAATGGTGCATGATATGTATGTTGACTCGGGTAGGGGAACTAGACATTATATGGAATAATGTAAAGGGATTTGGTTATTGTCATGATTTGATATGGTGACAAGTATATTTCCCCTACGTGTATGATTACATGTACTAAATGCTTGGATTAATACACTAATAACGGGTTAAGGGCACGGGGTCCTTACATTAGTGGTATCAGAGCAGCGGTTAGCTCTTTGGGGCTGTTGAGGGCCTGAAACATGCTAATAGGAATGGGTAGCACATATTTATGCATGATAATAGTTAGTGTTGCGTGACACAACTATTTTGCTTATGTGTGTTATGATATGTGATCACAGTAGAACAATTAAAAGTCATGACTTCTATGGAATCATAATATAATCTGTTGATTATGATTGTGAGTTGTGGCACAGGGACAACCAAGGAGAGCATTTTGAAATGCATCGGGATACGGGAAGTACTTTGTACTCATAGTTTATGCATTTACTCATTATAACCATATTGTGGTGAATATGGATTATCATATGCTCATGGTTTCGGATTGTTCCTGTAGGGACGCTATGACACGAAGGGCTAAGGCCAGGGTTGAAAGACACGAAACGGTAACCTGCATTTTATATACATCATGGATTATTCATTGTGGTTGCATGTGTACAATGGAGTGATGATTTTAATGCTTTGCCGCTGTCACTTGAAGCGCTGATAGAACACTTGCCGCTGTCATGACGAGCGAGGTGCATTAAAATACACTCATTGTGGTTGTATATATTGGAGTGATGATTTTAATGATTTGCCGCCTAATGTTGAAGTGAGGGTGTTGCCGCATGTCGCATTTGAGCGAGGTGCATTAAAATACACTCATGATGATGTATGTTGGGATATGGAATATGCATTATATTGCAGGTATAGATGAAATGCTTGGTGAATATCCCATGAGTCGTTGTTATGGATGAGTGATGATTTTGAATGCTTTGCCGCTGTCACTTGACGCGATGATAGAATACTTGCCGCTGTCATATCGTAGCGAGGAAAGAATATTTGCCGCCAAATGTTGAAGCGAGGATTTTGCCGCATGTCGCATTTGAGCGAGGTTATTCTATGCCGCTGATATGTCGAAGCGAGGGGTATTAATGCCGCGGTCATGACACACGAGGTGCATTAAAATACACTACCGTAACAAGACTAGGGATCGGCTATTCTATTGGCGATGGTTCATGCCGCCGGGTATTATATAGCGATGGTTCATGCCGCTATTCTATTGGCAACGGTTCATACCGCTGGGTATTATATAGCTATGGTTCATTCCGCTATTCTATTGGCGATGGTTCATGCCGCCGGGCATAGTGATGGTTCATTCCGCTATTCTATTGACGATGGTTCATGCCTCCGGGCATCTATATAGCGATGGTTCATTCCGCTATTCTATTGACGTGGTTCATGCCGCCGGGCATTTATTTAGCGAGGGTTCATTCCGCTATTCTATGGGCGATGGTTCATGCCACCGGGTATTCATAGAGATGGTGTATTCCGCTATTCTATTGGTGATGCTTCATGCCGCCGGGTATTACATAGCGACTGGTCATTCCGCTACATCTATGGCGATGGTTCATACCGCCGGATATCTATAACGATGCTTTATGCCGCCGACTCTATGGAGAGGGATCATACAGCTGATTCTATGGCGATGGGTTATACCACCATGTACGTAGCACTGGATTATGCCACCTACGAGCGATGGGTGCTGATTGCGTACCACTGTTGGCTGACGGAGACAGGTATGCCGCTATCTTGTTAGCGATGAGGTATGGCACATTACTGTTTTATTAGCATTATTGTGGATGATATGCGTTGATATATGTATACCGTCATGTGTTTGACAATGAGGCTATGGATGTCGTGTTTCGACACGTACCGTCACGAGTTGACGATGTTATATTGAATGTCATATGTTGACAGGTACCGTCACTAGATGACGAAGACATAATGGATGTCTATATAGACGTGTAGCGTCGTTTCGATGATTAATACATTTAAGTATATGTATTTAGTCGTGTGGTTTGAGTGCCAATGGTGAGCACATTGTAGTGTCTGGGTCACTAGTTGACGAGACCATTATGCCGAGCAGGTTGCTCGATGAATTATTGGGTGCGCTTTACAGAAAGTATACCGCATCACATATTTGAGGTAAATACTTTACGAGTAGTGGTACCTTTGGGTATACTCGTTGGAATGGCTTTGGCCAAGTGACTGGTAACAAGAGTAGTTGTTGAGGACACTACTTGCTCATGCCGAGGTGACATGTGGTAGACATGATCACACCCACCCTGAGGGTGTGGAATAAATCTTACGGAATTAGGATTGCTTTGTGGTTGAGCAAGGACACCGGGATGTCCTTTGTGCATTGGTATTAGGGAAATATTGGGCGATGACCCACTACTCTAATGGATATTATGGTATGGTGTGCCGGGATGGAACGAACGATACGTTGGTAGGCTTGGTATAAGCCTATGGAGGCAGCGTTTTGCTAGCCAGGTATTGTAGCAGTGTTATAGTGTGCTTGTATTGGCAATTATACTGCACGTTGAGACCGAGTTCGGTGAATCGTATGATGATACGATGAGGACTTATGGTAGACTTTTGTAGTCTCCTTGTGGCATGATGATTGAGGCAGGGAATACCTCACGGGAACGTTTATACGTCTATTGTCTTGAGGGACTTGTACTGGGACAGCTCAATTTTGTTGGTAGTACCAACACGAGAGTCAACAAGTCATGGTTAGCTCTAGTTGAGCATCCTTGCATATGGAATGCAACGGGAGTCACAATTGGATTTGTGGGATATAGCTAGTGGGGTAACACTACTATATTGATTTTATCTCTTGGAGAGATTTGGTTTGTGCTGTCATGGAGACGGCTGGTATTGGTTGAGGGTTGATTGTGACTCAACCAGGGTAAGCCCTACTAGTGTTGGACTAGATGATGGCTTCGTGCTTCCAGTGAGACGTTCGAGGAGACGTCTCTGGGGTAATGCTCGAGATGTCGAGTACTATGGCATTAGTACAGAGCATCATTATTGAGTATACATGGCGTATATGGGTTTCGATCTGGTAATAGTGGTTTGATGCACTATTCTGGACCAATTGCATATTTTTGGTTCTGGGTTATATTTTGGGCATAATTATATCCAGGTTTTCCGAACCACGGTTCGAGGTTGAAGAGCCACGAGTCCATGGCATTTTTCCCTGTGAGGAAGGCGGTATTGTTGTACCTACCGGTTGAATCTTTTGGAAGATTCGTTGTTTTGGTTCGTGCGGTGTTGATGTTGAAATCACACCCTCTGTTTTGTTTGTCAACCATCATTCTTCGTGGTGCGAGAATAATCGAGGTTTGACAGTCGGTTTGGGAGGTGTTGATGTTGGAATCACGCCATTGACCGCTTGTCTATCAATCATTATTATCTGCGAGATGAGAATAGCTAGAGATTGACAGTTGATTTTGGGACTTTGGGTATGATTGGAGATACCCGAGTCTATTGCATTGAGTATGCTTGGTTTGATGAATCTCCGGGATGAGATTGTGGCACTTTGAGATTGGTAATCTCGATGGCACGATGCATTCTGATGAATGATCGTGAGGGTTTTTTGACTTCCCCTGAGGAGGGATTGTCGTGTTTTGGAACCATGGTAGTTCTTGTTAGGTTAATTTGATAGCCTCCCTGTTTTAGGATTGTTAAATCCCAGGATAGATGAGGGATGGCCAGGATTCGTAGTGTCATGGTTGACACGTGTGGCGGGAATACAATTGATTGTTTTTGCATGTACTTTTGAGAACTTGAGACCTTGTGGAGTCTTGAAGGTGTGTTTGGACCAAGAGGTAATCTTATTGGAACACTCGGATGTAAACATCCTTAGAGAAGTGTTTAGTGTTGGTCGGTAGCCGTGTGGTTGCCTAATCCCTGTGGCAATGTGGTGTATCTACTCCTTGTTGGAGATGGGTTTGGAAACGGAAGCCGGTTATGGTTAGGTACACGGTTGTGTACTGGTGGTTTCCTTGGCAACGATGTATGTTTAACATCGTGGGCCGGATCGTACAGATATCCTCGAGGCGAAATCTATTTTGGAATCACGAATGATTCATTGTTTTGCAGTTAAGTTTGGGTTGATTGCTTTTGAGACTGTTGGCATTGGGGGTATGCTAACATTTTCTTGCGATTGCAATGTTTGGAAGGTTTATCCCATTCCAGGTTTTGATGCGAGGTCGGTATCCTCGCGGTTGATGTGTCGTTCATGACATGTTCATGATTCGACGATGTAGATCCGTTTAGTTCGCGTTGTCTCAGCGTTCGTGGAGTGCGCCTGTGCAAATTTCGGGGACGAAATTTTATTAGTGAGGGATAATTGTGATACCCGGGGATTAATGGTGTTCATCCCGGTGTGGTAATAATCCTTAATGGATTTTATTTGTGGCAATTATGAATTGATTGCGATTTCGAGACTCTCGGGGACTTTTAAATCCGAAATTTGGAGTCGTTGGATCCAAGGGATGAGATTGCATTCTCATAGTGGTGATAACCTTGGAATTTGGTTTTTAGTGGAATCTGGGGTCCGGAGTACTTTGTACTGGGGCTGGTGATGGAATTTGAGTTGGAGAGATAATTATTGAAAACAGATGATTTTTATTGAATCGTGATGTATTGGTGGAGGAGTCGGTATTTTGGAGCTTTGGAGCTATATATACCAAATAGACTCGGTATTCCGTCATTATACAGAATCATTTCCTCTCCTCTCCCTCACGCCTCCTTCCCCTCACCCCAAACCCTTCCCCTCTTCTTCTCTTGGCACAAATCGATGGGGGCTCGTCTTAGGAGCTCGATTTCTTGAAGAAAGGTTGGTAATCTTCTTCTCCTCACCTTTAGCTTCGATTTGATTATGGTTTTGTGCTATATGGTTGAGTTTTGGGTTGGTTTTTAGTTTTGGAGATTTTGGGTTAAAAATCTAAAGTGTTGATTTTGGTGTTTTTATTGAGTTTATATGGTGTATTGGGGGTGTTGAGGAAGTTAGGGATGTTGGTTTTGAGTTTGGGTGTCAAAAACACCATGGAAGCTCGAATTTTTCGGAAATCGCAGGTGGCGATCGATCGCCGAGGAGAGGCGATCGATCGCGACGAGCAGCTGCTGAAATTGATGAAGATGAACAATGCAGGTGATCGATCGCGTGGTTTAGGCGATCGATCACGAGCAGGTTGGCGATCGATCAATCGTGAGCAGGTTGGGGATCGATCGCGAGGGGTAGCGATCGATCGCGAGTAGGCGATTTTGGCCACTGGTTGGTGGCGATCGATTGATAAGAGTGATTTTTACACTTAATTTGATATAATACTAGGGGCGTTTTTGTACTGATTCTTGGAAAATATTACTCTTTTTAGTTTATATTTGTATATTTCAGGAATCCAGAGCCAAATGCATAAAAGTGGAGGAAATAGGCTTAAAATGATGAAAAAGGACCAAACTGAGCAAACCTGGAAAATGAGGGGCAAAATCGTAATTTGCAGAAAATAGAGGAGGCGATCGATCGCCTCAAATGAGGCAATCGATCGCCTCCAGGCAGTAGCAAGAGATGACCCATCGCCTCATTTGAGGCAATCGATCGCCTCGACTCGAAAATTCGGGATTTTGTTTCCATCTTGGTTATTTGGTGTCCAAACTTGGTGAAACTCCTCCTACCATAAATATGGATTATCATGGATGTTTTTGGGACTTTTTGTCTCATAATTAACCCTACATACTCAGCCACCATCACTCTCAATCATCCCCAACCATCCATACAGCATAACCAATGAAGAAGAGAAGCATCGGAAGAGACGGGACGACGGAGCAACGCAAGGAGTCAACGCCTCTCGTTATTTCTGTATTTCTAACTCTAGTTCTATATTTTCATTAGATTTTAATGTTTATAATGTTGCAAAACATGTTTATACATTGTTATTTGATGGAGATTGTTGGCTAGGTTTGTTATCAAGACTTAGGGGATCCTTTGTATGAACCCATGATTTTAATTGAATGTTTTTGATTGATTCTTATTATCTAAGTGCATAGATCATTGCTCTTCATGCTTTTAAGGGTTTGGACATCCTTGAATGATATTTAAATTATAATCGAGATCGAGAGATAAAATTGTGATTCGATATAGTGATTTACGCCGTGGATTTCAGACTGATATCGAGAGATGAATTCAAATACACGTGTGATAGCTATATATATCTAGTAATCGAAAGCTAGAAGTTTTAACGGATCTTAATACAATATTGTGTTGTTAAATAAATACACGAGAGTGACTTACTGCAATTTGATATTAGGTTTAATATAACTCGAGAGAGTATATTAGATAAATTTGGAAAACTCGTCACCTTAGATTGTTTGAATTCGATTATTAACTAATAGGCAAATTATGGGGGATTACATAGGTGAACCGAAAGTCTTGATAATTGTTTCTTTTGATTGTTAATCTTATTCACCATTGATTGTTTGGGTTACATATTGAGTTAATTTGTCACATTATAATCACAATCGGTTATCGTAGACTAAATATAGTTAAACTAGTGGAGTTTGGTAATTATTTCCTAGTCCTCGTGGGTTCGACACCCGTACTTTTCATATCATTATACTAAAACTTGACACCGTGCACTTGCAGTACATAATCGCTACACTGGAAAATACTGTTTAAAATAATAGCGATCAAGTTTTTGGCGCCGTTGCCGGGGACTAGTTTTAATAATATCAAACGAGATTAGTTGACTGTGGTTTAGTCATTTATTTGTTTTTATTTTCGATTTTTATCTTTTTCTTCCCTTTCTCTACTCTTCTACTGTTTGTGTTCTTTTTGGTTGATTGTTACAGGTTGTTATCTCTTGGTGCATGCTAAGGAGTAGCAACCCTACACTTGAGCCCTTTGATCCCGAGATTGAACGCACTTGTCAAAGGAGGCTAACGCAAGCAAGAACACACATGGCTAATACCGAGGAGATATCGGTACCACCAGTTGCGAGATCACTCATGGACTATGCCCACCCTGCATTCCATGGATCACTGTCGAGTATCACGAGACCAACCATACAGGATAACAATTTTGAGATCAAGCCTGCTATCATACAGATGATCCAGCATTCGGTCCAGTTTGGGGGAGCAGCTACTGACGATCCAAATGATCACATCTCCAACTTCTTGGAGATTTGTGATACATTCAAGCATAATGGCGTTACTGACGATGCCATCAGGTTACGTTTGTTTCCCTTTTCTTTACGTGATAAAGCTAAATCTTGGTTACAATCGTTGCCTGCAGGGTCTATCACTACGTGGGATGGAACGGCTCAGTTATTCTTGTCAAAGTTCTTTCCACCATCCAAAACGGCTAAGATGCGGAATGATATTACAACTTTTGTCCAATATGATCCAGAGACACTGTATGAGGCTTGGGAGCGCTTCAAGGATCTACTGCGGAGATGCCCACATCATGGCCTCCCTATTTGGCTGCAGGTACAAACGTTTTATAACGGTTTATTTTCTGATAATCGTTCTATGATTGATGCAGTGTCAGGAGGAACTGTGATGAGGAAGACGCCCGAGGAGGCCTATACGCTGTTGGAGGAGATGGCTGCTAATAGCTGTCAATGGCAGTCTGAAAGGAACGTGCCAAAGAAGCAAGTCGGATTGCATAAAGTGAGTGAAGTCACTGCCATAGCTGCCCAATTGGAAGCGCTGAACAAGAAGATGGATAGTTTGAGCATGCATGCAATGCAAGTTCAAACTGTTACATGCGAGCTTTGCCAAGGAGGACATCCGAGCACTGAATGCCAGGTTGGTAACCCATTCATTACTACTAATGAAGCTGTTAATTTTGTAGGGAACAGACCACCACAAACCTACCCCTACCCAAATACGTACAATACTGGGCCGAGATACTATCCCGAACCACCACCGGGGTATGCACCAAAGCCAAGCATGGAGGAGCTGCTAACTAAGTTCATATCATCGGCTGAAACAAGGATGAACAATCATGAGGCATCGATAAAGAACTTGGAAGTCCAAGTGGGACAGTTAGCAAAGATCGTAGCCGAACGAGCTCAAGGATCACTATCTAGTGACACTGAGACGAAACCTAGGGAGCAAGTCCATGCTATCACGTTGAGGAGCGGAAAGGAGGTAGCTGAGAAGAAGGATGTGCACGTAGAGTTAAGAGGCGAGTCAAACAACAAGCAAGAAGAGGTGCAAACACGCGACAAAGGTAAGTCTACTAAGACCCCTACACCCATCACACCTACTAAGGTAGAGATCCCACTCCCATTCCCCGCTGCGTATAAGAGAGCAAAGATTGATGCTAAATTTTCTAAATTTTTAGAATTGATTAAGAATCTTCATATTGAGATGCCTTTCATAGATGCTATTCGGCACATGCCGAATTAAGCTAAGTTTTTAAAGGAGATTCTATCGAAAAAGCGAAAACTGGGAGAGCATGAGATGATAAACATAACTGAGGAGTGTTCTACTGTCATTCAAAATGATTCACCTCCAAAGTTAAAGGATCCAGGGAGTTTCACTATACCTTGCAAAATCAATTCTAAATCTTTCAATAAATCTTTATTTGATTTGGGGTCAAGTGTTAATTTAATGCCTTTGTCTGTGTACAGGAAGCTGGGCTTAGGAGAGTTAAAAGCAATCAATGTCTCATTGCAGATGGCAGACAAGTCCATTAAGTACCCGCATGGGATAGTGGAGGATGTACCGGTCAAGGTTGACAAATTCACCATTCCTGTGGATTTCATGGTGCTAGACATACAGGAGCAGGCGGACATGCCATTGATATTAGGAAGACCATTCCTAGCTACTGAAAGGGCATTGATAGATGTCCAAGAAGGGAAGTTGATCCACCGAGTAGGGGGATCAAGTGACTTATGATATGTTCAAAGTTGTGAACAGTACACGCACTGAGCACCGATGTTTTAGTGTCAATATAATTGATACACTATCTGTTGATGCGATGCAGGGTAAGAGTGAGAAGAAGGTGGAGGTCACATCGAATGGCCAACAAAGAAGAGGTAAATTTGGTGTAGGAGACTCGGTATTAATAAATAGAAAAAAGATGAGATTTTTCCCATGGGAGTCTGACGCACCATGGGCTGGACCATTCAAAGTTGTCGATGTTTTACCATTCGACACCTTCAAACTGAGAATGACCATGGGGGACTATTCACTGTGAAAGAGAAGTGGTTACGACATTACCACATGGAGGATGGAAAATCGTCCCCCACTGGCCCTTGCGGCACTTGAGCGTAAATGGTAAAAAGTCCAGCTTGGGACTATAAATCAAGAACTCTTTCCTATCCCTTTGCTTTGTTTTAGTTTATTTTGGTTTGTTTTTGTTTTTATTTTTGATTTTGGTGAGACTCCATGCGTGCTGTGATCTGTCCAACACTATGCCCCACGAGCTGACGAGGAATTGGACAACGATCACTGACTGTCGTTGTCAACGGTAAATGCTTTGTCTCATTTTTCATGCCTATTACATTGAGGACAATGCAGGAATTAAGTTTGGGGGAGTGCATTACTGTGTCATGCTTCTTATTTGGAAATTGATCGTTTATTGAGCACCAACAACATTGTTCTTGAAAATGAGTTCAATTAGTAAGATAAGAATAAATCATTGTAGTGGTCTCTATTCCATGATGATATTAGTCTCACTTTGCATGTCAACTTAAGTTTTGATGATTGTAAAACTTGTTTGTGAATATCTTGTTTTGAGTAGCATGTCAAAGATGAAGGATATTTTGAGCACATTTGAGTCACAATCTTGTGAATTGCACTTGTAGTAGTGAAATGTTTTGTGAACTTGATGAATGGTTTTGAGCATCTTAGAGTACCTTAGAAACAATTTGATGATGACACTTCAAGGCGAAATTTTATAGTCATGAACTTGATTAGGAGATTATCTAGGCTATCTTTGGATCGTTTGAGCCTTTCAAGCTTACCATGTATATATCAATCTCTAGTATCCAAATTTGAGCCTAATTGAAAAAGAATGGAGTATGTTTAACATACTATTAGCCCCCATTCAATAATTTTTTGGCTACTCATTATACCTACCATTATGAGCCTAAATTGAAAGAATTCATCCTTACCTAAAGGGAGTATAATGAACCTCATTAGATGCACATAAATTGCTATATTTTGATGAGCTTTCATTTAAAAAAAAATGATGAAAGAGAAAAGAAAAAGATAGATAAAGCCTTGAAAAATATATATATATATATATCTAATTAAGACCCAAAGTGGCCAAGGCTAAAAGAGAAAAAGAAGAGAAGCTCAAGTTGTGCTAACAATATAAACATTACATGCTTATACTCTCTTCTTTGTGTTATCCTATCCTTTCTTTGAAGCCAAACACCTAGGCCTAACGCTACAAGCTTAAAAAAGACCTATTGATCCAAGTCTTGGGAGTGGCTACATTAGTGGAGAAGTGTTTGAAAATAGGACTATGGGGTGCTCAAGGATAATCTTACTTTTCATTGACTATCATGATTTGATCTATGAAATTTGCATGGAACTTGAAGGTGACAATAGCACACACGCACGTTCTGATTCGGAGACATGTTGTTTGATCTAGGAGAAAACACAACTTGTTAAACTTTCTGATTTATTTTTGTTTGTCAGTAAGTGAGATATCTGAGCTACATGATTGACTATGAATTGGTTTATTTGAATCATCAATGTTGAACTTGATTGTTTGATCTTATTTATTGCTCGAGACGATCAAGTTTAAGTTTGGGGGAGTTAATACGTGTGATTTTTACACTTAATTTGATATAAGATTATGGGCGTTTTTGTAGTGATTCTTGGAAAATATTACTCTTTTTAGTTTATATTTTTATATTTCAGGAATCCACGGCCAAATGCATAAAAGTGGAGGAAATAGGCTTAAAATGATGAAAAAGGACCAAACTGAACAAACCTGGAAAAGGAGGGGCAAAATCGTAATTTGCAGGAAATAGAGGAGGCGATCGATCGCCTCAAATGAGGCAATTGATCACCTCCAGGCAGTAGCAAGAGGCGACCCATCGCCTCATTTGAGGCAATCGATCGCCTCGACTCGAAAATTCGGGATTTTGTTTCCATTTTGGTCATTTGGTGTCCAAACTTGGTGAAACTCCTCCTACCATAAATATGGATTATCATGGACGTTTTTGGGACTTTTTGGCTCATAATTAACCCTACATACTCAGCCACCATCACTCTCAATCATCCCCAACCATCCATACAGCATAACCATTGAAGAAGAGACGCATCGGAAGAGATAAAACTGTAATTCGATATAGTGATTTACGCCGTGGATTTCAGACTGATATCGAGAGATGAAGTCAAATACACGTGTGACAGCTATAGATATCTTGTAATCTAAAGCTAGAAGTTTTCATGGATCTTAATACAATATTGTGTTGTTAAATAAGTACACGAAAGTGACTTACTGCAATTTGATATTAGGTTTAATATAACTCGAGAGAGTATATTAGATAAATTTGGAAAACTCGTCACCTTAGATTGTTTGAATTCGATTATTAACTAATAGGCAATTATGGGGGATTACATAGGTGAACCGAAAGTCTTGATAATTGTTTCTTTTGATTGTTAATCTTATTCACCATTGATTGTTTGGGTTATATATTGAGTTAATTTGTAACGTTATAATCACAACCGGTTATCGTAGACTAAATATAGTTAAACTAGTGGAGTTTGATAATTATTTCCTAGTCCTCGTGGGTTCGACACCCGTACTTTTCATATCATTATACTAAAACTTGACACCGTGCACTTGCGGTACATAATCGCGACACTGGAAAATACTGTTTAAAATAATAGCGATCATCGATCGCGATGTTTTAGGCGATCGATTGCCGCTTGCAGGATTGTTTTTTTTTTTTTGGAATTTTTGGAAAATGTCGGGATTTTGGAATCGAGGTTTAAATGGCCCGTTTCTGGGGCAGTGTCTACATTCCAATGGGAATGCTACACCTTTAAAATGGATTGATTGGAGCCAAAATTTAATAAAACGGAATTCTCGATTGGGTTTTTGGCTATCTTTTAAACATGAAAATGGAATATTTTGGGTATTATGCATGCTTAGCCGGGGGGGCTTTTATTTTGGTAATCGTCATGGATAGACGATAGATTTGGAAGTTGTGAACGTGCTTGGGAACGTGATTGCATGCCTATGTTTAATTGTGAGTTATTTGCATGTTAGCACTTAACTCATCGGGTCGTGGGACTCAGGCAAGGTTGTACTCAAACTACGGAATCATAAGGTACGTATGACGTACGAGCATAGCCCTTTATTATAATTACAATTGTGAGTGCATGGTACGCTATATTGCAATAAATGTATATTGAATTGCATGGTTTATGGTGGACATATATACATTGGGAATTATATGGTGTCGCTTTTGAGCGAGCAATGATTGGGATGTTGTCGCCTTTGAGCGAACATCAGTTATGATGCCACTGTTGTTGAGCATGCGTGAGAATGAAATGCCGCTATTGTAGAGCGAGCAATGAGATAGAACTATGGAACCATAAATGAGATAAATGGGATAATTGTAATCATTGTTTAATGATTTGATATTATGGTTGTGATATCGGTATATAGCATATGGATTCGTTAATCAATGTAATGATTAACTGGCATTTGGGAATTTGATGATTTCAGTTGTTTTGAGAACAGGGACAGTACAGAGAATCCCGGATGAGGATGATACCATCCAGGGAGTATATTTTTTATTTCATAGCATTTACATTGTTGTAAATTATGAATCGTATTATTATGAGTGTTGGATTTGGGATATTGGTATGCTCACCCCATGTAGGGGTTGTCTCTGTTGGGGCAGGTTATTAGGTACATCGACGGCTGGGAGTTGAGCTCCAGCTGTGGATTTGAGGTGATTCCAGGATCGAGGTACCAGCGACGGTATTGAGCATGATACTTTATACACTAGATACACGCATACTTATTCGATGCTCGCATGTGAGCAGTGTTATGTGTATATGGGTTGTATAAAGAAGGCAAGGGCCTTTCTCTTTTCATTCATGTGTTGCATGCAATTATTTATTGAATTGCTAAATGAACTGAGAACATGTTAGTGTATTATAATGGTGCATGATATGTATGTTGACTCGGGTAGGGGAACTAGACATTATATGGAATAATGTAAAGGGATTTTGTTATTGGCATGAATTGATATGGTGACAAGTATATTTCCCCTACGTGTATGATTACATGTACTAAATGCTTGGATTAATACACTAATAACGGGTTAAGGGCACGGGGGGTCCTTACAGTCTTGAGTATCTTAGAGCACTCTAGAACCTATTTGAAGGCACTTCGAGATGAAATTTTATAATTATGAACTGGACTTGGACATGATTTAGGCGATATTTAGAACGTTTGAGCCTTTCAAGCTTACCTAGTCTATATCAATCCTTAGTGTCCAACTTTGTGCTTGATTGAATAATAATGGAAATTAGCCACCATTCGACTTTTGTTGATAAACTCATTATACCGACCTTGTGCAGCCTAAAATGAAAATTTTTATCTTTACCCGAAGGGAGTATAATGAATCTCATTAGATGCACATACATTTTTATATCTTAAAGAGCTTATTGAAAAAGAATGATGAATGAAAAAAGAGAAAAAAAGAAAAGAGAAGAAAAAACCTTGAAAAAAAACATGTATATAAGACCCGAAGTGGCCAAGGCTAGATAAGAAAAAGAAGAGGAGCTTGAAATGTGCGAAAATTTGAACAGTATATGATTATACTCTCTTCTTTGCGCTTTTCTTTTCTTTTCTTTGAAACCGACACTCAAGGCCTGACATTATAAGCTTAAAAAGACCTTTTGATCCAAGTCTATGAAATAATTACATTAATGGAGAAGCGCTAGGCTTATGGAGTGCTTAATAGTAATCTTGACTTTGAGTTTATTAGCATTATTTGATCCTAAAAATATGTATGAAACTCAAGATTGACAATAATACACACGCACATTCCGATTTTGCTATATATTGCTTGGCTTAGGAGAAAACACTTCTTGTTGATTTTTGGATTGACCTATGGTTGATGTGTTAGTGGGATTTCTGAGCTCTTACATTTGAGTTGCTAAGTTAATTCATTTAAAGTATTGAGGATGAACTCTGCGTTTTGATCTTATTGCTTGCTCGAGGACGATCAAGTCTAAGTTTGGCGGAGTTGATAAGGGTGAATATTACGCTTATTTT
Organism: Haberlea rhodopensis; assembly: GCA_907163345.1. NCBI lineage: Eukaryota > Viridiplantae > Streptophyta > Magnoliopsida > Lamiales > Gesneriaceae > Haberlea > Haberlea rhodopensis. Next base: position 700,102 of record CAJQUN010000113.1, on the reverse strand, counting down.
GCAATGATATGTACTGATTTTCGTGTTGATTGCTGGATGATGTTACGCGTTTTGGTATTTATTTGATTAGTTTCAGGAATCTAAGTCGTAAGTGGAAGAAGTGAGCTAGAATGACGAAAACGGACAAATCGAGGCTAGAAATGAAGAAATTAGAAACTGACATACTCGATCGATCGGCAGTGGAGCTCGATTGATCAACCAAGGCAAAGAATTTTGCCAATGAGAAGAAGACCTGCTCGATCGATCGAGAAAATCTCTCGATCGATCGAGCGTGGCAGAGAAATTCATGGAAGATATATTAAAGTGCTCGATCGATCGAGAGATTATCTTGAGCGATCGAGCGACAGAGTTTTCTAAAAAAAAATACATGATTGAGTTTGGTTCATTGGGAACACTTTCATCCACCTCCTCTTCTATAAATATTTGACCTAGGGCACGAATTTGAGGAATTGAACATCATATCATACACTACACAGCAACCTCTTATCATCCTCCAACATCCACACAATTTAAGAGAAAAATCCTTTGAAGTGCAAGGAAGGAAGCAAGAGAAGAAGCAATGTGTAAGTCGTTTATCGTACTTCTTACTTTATTTTTTTGATATTCGAATTCTTGATGTTTATTTGGTTGAGAAACACTTATTCATCTTGTTATTTTGATTTTTGAATATGAACTAAGTTTATTTTATTAAGATTAGGGAAGCTTGTGTTTGAGTTGATGATTCGAATGTTTATTGAGTGGATTGATTCTTTTGTGCATGATTTATAATTTTAATGCTATCAAAGCCTTGCTAACTTTGATTGATTTGTGAATTATAATTGAGATCGAGAAATGAAATTATAATACGCTATAATAAATCATGTTGTATGTTAACGATTTAGATCGAGAGATTAAATCACATATGTGATAACTTTGGATTGAAAGATTTAAAGTTAGAGGTTTTCATAGAGATTTATGCAATATTAAATTGGTGATTAAGTGAACGAAAGTTACTTGTTTCAATTTAATATTCGTTTCAATATAGCTTGAGAAAGTGTATTGATTATTTTACAGGAATCCGTAACCTTAAGAATTAATTGGATAGTAATTGATTTTACAAACAAATCATTGACGATAACACAAGTGAACCGACATCTTACTAAATTTCTCAAGTGGAATTGCTTCGCATCTTAAAAGGAGTTGATTTAATTTTCAGTTTTTTTAGTATTTATTTTGATTAGTTAATTATTCATCTATTTCGTAGGCTAAATATAACTTTTCTAATTTTATTTGGTACTTATACGTTAGTCCATGTGGGTAGGTACTTATACGTTAGTCCATGTGGGTACGACATCCTTTCTTTTAAATCATTATACTAAAACTTGACACCGTGCACTTGCGGTATAAAATCGCTACACTGTAATTAATTGTTTAAAATAAAAGCGATCACTGGTGATGCGAACGATGTGTTATTGGATCGCCGCAGAGGATGCGTGCGATGTATTATATGTGCCGCTGCTAGAGAGCGAGCGACGAATATATGTGGATTTGAATTGTTTTATTGACTTATGAAATATTATGATTATCAAATGTATATGTTAAAGCGATCATGGCTAGAATGGATGAAGATATATTATTGTTTATCAATGCAGTGGTGATGCAACAACGAGACATAATCGGTACCGATTCATCGATGGTATCTATTGGCAAGATTTTGGTATGATATTGTGGTAAATATGATCATGCATGTATATGTTAATTTATAAACATGCATTGATATTTATCTTGTGATTATGATATATGGAAATAGAATACTTGCCGCTGATATGTCGAAGAGATGACATGCCGCTGTCATATTGAAGCAATGAGTATTGTTTATACCGCCGTAGCACGATGACTATTATTTGATATTTTGTTAACAATCATTATTGTTAAACTGCTATTGTGTTAGCAATGAGTATGATGTACCACCAATTTATGGGCGATGAGAATTGATGATGTGTTGATTGCAGATGACAATGAACTTCATGTTATAAACATCCATATGGTTGTTCCTTGAGTATATGAGGTTTAGACTCAGTTTAGACTCAAGAGGATATTGTAATGTCCCAGGAAAATGAGGAGTTGAGGTAAACCATTTTATTTGGCTTTATCAAGTGGATATATATATATTAAAGTTAGCTCTGTTGATTTAAATTGATTTATGCCAATCAATTATACATATGGAATAGTGGACGATGAAATTAAAATGAAACATATTATTGTTATGTTCATCGGTTATTGTTGCAGTGATGAGATGGGGCGGGGTGTAACCACTGTGGTAACACCACCCTGTCTATGGTAATTATTGACTGAGTAATGATAATTGTTTTGCGACGATATTTATTGCTATAAAAGCATGCTAATTTTGTATATTGTGGGATTAATAATTGAGTATTCACATGTTGTATTGAGTTGAATAAAATCATGCAGACATGAGATTAATGAGTACGTCACGGGTTGACTTGGAATTATCGTGGATGTCACGATTGGTATGAGGTAATGATTTTATCCTATGGTGCATAACGACTGTAATGATACATAATCAGGTGGTGATTAATGGAAAGTAATCATCTGATGATAAATAACAATCTTATTCGTGAAGACATGTGATACAAGAATTTTCACGTTAGACTAGTTATTGTGTTCTTATGTTGAGATAGTGATTGAGATGCATATAAATGATGATTATGCATATGGTAATTACTAATGAATGTTCTAGTAATTACTTAGTACCAAATAATTGTCAGATGATGATATGTGATGAGAATGATGTCTAAGAACAGTATGAGTGATGTCCAATCATATGATAGCACAATAACGTAGGATACTAATGAGTTAATGACTAAAAAGGAATTGCACTATTGTTAAGATGTAACATTGATTCTTATAATGAACCAAATCACACATGTTTGTGGTAGTATGTTGTAGTGTGATGTATACAGAAATTTGTGAACTTGACAAGGTAGAGATATTCATGTTCACGGATTGAGAAATTCCATATATTAATAATGCATATCTGACAAGGTGTGTGATTATTATATGTGTATATGAGAAGTACTAATTATCTTGTTCTAGTACTTATTGTAGGGTCTTCCTACCTTGACATCGTCTTAATCACCTATTAGGGACTAAACATGCATTTATAACGTCTTAGGGTTTCAGTTGTAGCTTAGAGCTAGTAAAATTATGGGCCGAGAATGAAATTTTAAAAGCTAAATAAAGCTAAATAATTACATTCACAAAATGAATGTTAAGGCGATAGAATTATTCTACTCCTAGAGTAGATACTATCCAAAAGTTCTTGCATCCTAACTTCTTCCATGCTTCTCAAAGCTCACGGCCTCAACCCAGCCCTTAGTCCATTAGTCCAAAGGTGTACCTACAGGAACAACCCATCATGAGCATATACATCTTTACTTAATAATCATAAGGAAATGGCATATAAATAAATGCATGAAAGTAATTGATAACATATACTTCCTGGTTAATCGTATTAACCCTCCTTGGTTGTCCCTGTTTCATAGTCATGCATAAAATCATTAGTTCTTGCCATAAATGATTAAACATCATACTTCACATATATGCTCACAACAAACTATGTTAATTAGAAATGGGACTGTCCGGTTCCATTATGACAGCGGTATAATTGGCCCCCTCGCTCGACATAACACATCATATGATACCCATCGCTACGCCTTGATAGCGGATGTATCTCTTTATTCAGCGGATGATACCCATCGCTACACCTTGATAGCGGATGTACCCCATCGCTCAGCGGATGATACCCATCGCTACACCTTGATAGCGGATGTACCCCATCGCTCATCAGCGGATGATACCCATCGCTACACCTTGATAGCGGATGTACCCCATCGCTCATTTATGTGAGCGGCAAGACCTTCCTCGCTTGCCCATAATAACCACCGGACATTCAACCATTCTTAAGAACATAGTTTCATATTCATCATAAACATCATAGCATCTTATAAACATCATCATCTTGTAAACATCATTATCATATAAGCATTATCATCTTATAGACATCATCGTCTCATCATAATCGTTATAGTAACGTCTTATCATCTTCATTTATCATAACATAATCTTAAGCATCCTGTCATCTTTATTCATCATAAAATCATCTTTATTCATCATAACATCATCGTAAGTATCTTATCATCTTGATTCATTATTAAATCATCTTCATCATGGACTTACTTATCATAACATCATCTTAAACATCTTATCATTTTTATTCATTATGTACACCATCATAGCATCGCAAATTCTTATGCAATCATAGTATGATCATAATATAGGAGTATGGTCTCTTGCCAGATGGGCATCTTACCCCGTGGCGTCTTACCACATAATAACATCGTATCCCGTCATCATAAACTTACTTATCAAAATCATCATCATAAGCTTCATCATCATAATCATCATCATCATAACTTGCTTATCGTAATCATCATTATAAACATCACATCATCTTCATTTATCATAACATCATCGTCATAACTTGCTTATCATAATCATCATTATAAACATCATATCATCTTCATTTATCATAACATCATCATAAACATCGTAATTACTTATGCAATTAATGCATAGTCAGAGTTAGGAGTGTGTTACCGTCCGATGCCCGTACGCTTCTTACGTACCTTAATTCCAAAAATGGAGAAGTTGTAGGACTTTATCTCCTTGAAGTTGTGGGTACCTGGGATGGTTCTACATAACCATACAAATTGATATTAGAAGCTAAATATAGTCCAATATCCAAAAATCCCACAAAAATATCAAAAATCCACATTTTCCCATTTTTGAACAGTGGCGATCGATCGCTCAAAATGAGGCGATCGATCGCCTGATTTTTCACTTAGCGGCGATCGATCGCTTAAAATGAGGCGATCGATCGCCTTGATGCTTATTTCGCTACTGGACGTTGTCGATCGATCGCGCCATTTGAGGCGATCGATCGCCTATCCCCACTGCCTCTCGGCGATCGATCGCTGCTTTTGTAGCGATCGATCGCCACTTCCAGTGGCCGCGTTTCCACCATTTTTATGTGCATTTTCCAAGCTTATCTTCATACCTTTCAACACCAAACTTCCCAACAATAACAATAACATCATAACCCACTAAAACCCACTTAAAACACTTCAAAAATCATTCCCCAACCATAAATATCACATACCCATATAAACCCATTTCAAACCCTCCAAAATCAATACAAACTCAAATAAAACTTTACAAAAGCTTCAAGGAGTGATATATACACATCATAGGGCTTAAATCTTACCAAGAATCACAAGGGTGAAGCTTTTGCAAAGATTTCCTTCCCACCTTAGTGCCAAACTCAAAAATTGAGGGGAAAGGGTTTGGGAAAAATGATTTTGGGGATTTGAGTGTAAAAGGGGAAAGTGAGTTAAAAAGGTGGGGTAGTGGGAGGTTATGTGGGTTTAATTAAATTGTACCCCAACACTTAACATGATGTATAAGATACGCTAACATGATATCTCAAAAGCATTACAAAAATGCAACCGACTTCATTAAATCTATACCTTCCTCATAATTAAAATCAACATCCTTAAATCATGTTAATACATCATTTCCACACATAACTTGATCATCGTGATAATTCATCATATAAGCATAATTAATGTCCAGGTTACCATTAAGTAATTTCGGGGCATCACATTACTCCCCTACTTATAAGATTTCGTCCTCGAAATCGCATGCACTTACCCAAAAAGAAACGAAACATAAATCGTACCAGAAAATAGTTCCGGGTAATGCTGCATCATATGCCGTTCCGTCTCCCACGTAGCCTCCTCGACACCCCGGCGATCCCACTGAACTTTGACCATCGGTATAATCTTACTTCGTAGCCTGCGATCCTCACGATCTAGGATTCTAACCGGTCGTTCAACATAGGACACATCTGAACTCAACTGAACCTCCGAAGGCTGCAATACATGAGACGGATCGGGTTCATACTTCCTCAACATGGAAACGTGGAAAACATCATGAATACCGGATAAGGACGGCGGTAGAGCTAAACGGTAGGCCAAAGTACCGATGCGCTGCAATATCTCATACGGTCCCACATACCTCGGAGATAACTTTCCCCGCATACCAAAACGGACCACACCCCTGAAGGGTGAGATTTTCAAGAAAACCTTATCTCCGACTTGGAATTCTAGCGGTCGTCGCCGCTTATTGGCATAGGCCGCTTGCCTATCTTGGGCCGCTTTCATCTTTAAGCGTATCGTCTTTATCTTTTCTTCCATATCTCTAATCATATCCGGCCCTCCAACCGCCTTACTAGTCAAGTCCTCCCAATACAGCGGTGATCTACATCGTCGTCCGTAAAGAGCTTCAAAAGGGGTCATTTGAATGCTCGCCTGATAGTTGTTAATATCAGAGAACTCCATCATTGGCGCTGAATCTTGCCACAGAGTATCAAACTCCAAAACATATGCCCTCAACATGTCCTCGAGCGTCTGAAGGGTACGCTCTGTCTGGCCGTCTGACAGAGGGTGATAGGCCATACTCAGTCTCACCTCTGTGCCTAAAGTCGTCTGGAGACCCTCCCCGAAATGTGAAGTAAACCTTGGGTCTCTGTCAGACACAATCGAGACTGGAACTCTAGGCAACCTCACTACATCCCGCACATATAATTGGCCATCCTTAGGTGCGTGAAAGACACATGACAAAGGATGAAGTGAGCTACTTCGTCAGCCTATCCACGATCACTCAGATCGTATCGAATCCAGAGGCCGCTCTTGGCAAGTGGGTTTCAAAGTCCGTAGGTACATATTCCAACTTCCATTGGGTACTTCCGAGCTCTTCAGCTCGCCATCAGGCCTCTGTCTTTCTATCTTTACCTGCTGGCAGATCAATCATCTTTTGACAAGGCCATAACATCACGCTTCATACGTCTCCACTAGAAGCGACCGCTTAGGTCCTTGTACAACATTCTTATTCCTGGGTGGATACTGAACCGGCTACGGTGAGCTTGCTCCAAGATTCCTTTACGCAACTCCGGCGTATTTGGGACTACCCATCGGTGGCCCCAATCTCAATGAATCATCTTCTGCCACTCTGAACTTTGATGGTCGTCCTTGAAGTACTATAGATGACCATCCTTGAACCTCATCATCCGACCTCCGGCTTTCCTGATAACCTCAAATATGTCTGGGTCGGCCGACAAGATCGACACTCGCACCGGCGATGTGTCCACATCAATATCACAGCCCGGACGGCAATAAGAAGTCATCATCGCTGATAGTGTCCTCAGCAGTACTTTTCACTTCCGACTTAAGGTGCCTGCTATTAAGTTGCTTTACCAGGATGGTACTCAATCTTACAGTCAAAATCCTTGAGTAAGTCCATTCATCTTCCTTGTCGCATATTCAACTCATGTGTGAATAAAACTTCAGGCTCTTATGGTCCGTGTAGATGGTAAACGACGTACCATCCAAGTAATGCCTCCAAATTCCAAGGCAAACATAATGGCCGCCAGCTCCAAATCGTGGACTGGGTACTTAGCCTCATGTGGTTTCAACCGCCTCGATGCATAAGCCAGCACAAGCTTATCTCGCATCAACACATAGCCCAAACCTTGAAGTGATGTATTCGTGTACAAGGCAACCTCTTGTCTTCAGAAGGAATCACCAACCCTGGCACTGTCGTCAAACGACGCTTCAATCCTTGGAAGCTTTTCTCACAAGCTTCGGACCAAAAGAATGGGACTCCTTCCTGAGTCAACCGTGCCAGCGGCTTAGCGATCTTGATATAACATGATCCAAGAATACTACACTGCTCGACCAGAACTCGTACTTACTGAGCTTTGCATACAACTGATGATCCCTAAGGATCTGGAGTACTGCTCTCAAGTGCTTTACATGTTCTTCTTCAGTTCGAGAGTAAATAAGTACATCGTCAATGGAAACTATGACGAACTGATCCAAACATGGTTGGATCACCCTGTTCTTCAGGCTCATAAAATGGTTGGGGCATCCGTCACCCCAAGGGCATGACCAAGAATCCGTAGTGCCCACATAAGGTCCTGGAAGCTGTCTTCTGTACATCGTCCTCTCAAACTCGAATCTGATGATCCCCGATCTCAGATCGATCTTACTGTAGAGCCTCGTACTCCGCAGCTGATCAAACAAATCGTCGATCCTCGGGAGGGGGTACTTGTTCTTCACGGTAGCTTTGTTCAGTTGTCTGTATTCGATGCACAGACGCATCGAGCCATCTTTCTTCTTAACAAATAAAACTGGTGCACCCCAGGGCGATACGCTCGGGCGTATGTAGCCCTTGTCAAGGAGTTCTTGCAACTGAACTTTTAATTCCCTTAACTCCGCTGGTGCCATCCTATACAGGGCACGGGAAATGGCTGACGTCCCCGGTAGTAATTCAATTCCAAATTCGACCTCTCTCGCCGGAGGAAATCCGGGAATCTCTTCAGGGAATACATCAGGAAACTCCGCCACTACGGGCACATCTTCAACCTTTAGTTCTTCCTTCTTTCCAGAAATATCAACATCATAAATAAGATATCCTGTATGGCCTCGTTCCAATAACTGTGCCATCTTGACAACAGATATTAACGGAATCCTTGAACGAAAATCATCCCCATAGAATGTCCATCGGACTCCCATATCAGACCTGAATCGGACAGTCCTTGTCTGCAGTCCACAACTGCATGATACCTGTTCAGAACATCAATGCCTACAAACTGACATCCCCAGAACAATCAAGTCTGTCCTCAGTTCGTTATCCTCAAAATAAATGAGGCCGTCTTAACCAATCTGATCAGTTATCAAACTTCTTCCAGCGGGGGTCGAGACTACTAGAGGCGACGGAGAAGCGCACATGAAATCGCGTCGTTTACTTTAGCATTTGCTGCTATACTGCAAGACAAGGGTTAACCACAATACCCACAAGCAGTTCATATAATACATCGTTAGAGAAATAAAACATGTTAGTGCAACATCATGTACTTCATTTGCAACATATGCACAAAGCATGTTTAAAAGTAAGCACCTAGCCAACTTATTGCTAAGGCTACCCTTCACTCATTCCCGAGTTAACTAACCACTGCTCTGATACCACTAATGTAGGGTCTTCCTACCTTGACATCGTCTTAATCACCTATTAGGGACTAAACATGCATTTATAACGTCTTAGGGTTTCAGTTGTAGCTTAGAGCTAGTAAAATTATGGGCCGAGAATGAAATTTTAAAAGCTAAATAAAGCTAAATAATTACATTCACAAAATGAATGTTAAGGCGATAGAATTATTCTACTCCTAGAGTAGATACTATCCAAAAGTTCTTGCATCCTAACTTCTTCCATGCTTCTCAAAGCTCACTGCCTCAACCCAGCCCTTAGTCCATTAGTCCAAAGGTGTACCTACAGGAACAACCCATCATGAGCATATACATCTTTACTTAATAATCATAAGGAAATGGCATATAAATAAATGCATGAAAGTAATTGATAACATATACTTCCTGGTTAATCGTATTAACCCTCCTTGGTTGTCCCTGTTTCATAGTCATGCATAAAATCATTAGTTCTTGCCATAAATGATTAAACATCATACTTCACATATATGCTCACAACAAACTATGTTAATTAGAAATGGGACTGTCCGGTTCCATTATGACAGCGGTATAATTGGCCCCCTCGCTCGACATAACACATCATATGATACCCATCGCTACGCCTTGATAGCGGATGTATCTCTTTATTCAGCGGATGATACCCATCGCTACACCTTGATAGCGGATGTACCCCATCGCTCAGCGGATGATACCCATCGCTACACCTTGATAGCGGATGTACCCCATCGCTCATTTATGTGAGCGGCAAGACCTTCCTCGCTTGCCCATAATAACCACCGGACATTCAACCATTCTTAAGAACATAGTTTCATATTCATCATAAACATCATAGCATCTTATAAACATCATCATCTTGTAAACATCATTATCATATAAGCATTATCATCTTATAGACATCATCGTCTCATCATAATCGTTATAGTAACGTCTTATCATCTTCATTTATCATAACATAATCTTAAGCATCCTGTCATCTTTATTCATCATAAAATCATCTTTATTCATCATAACATCATCGTAAGTATCTTATCATCTTGATTCATTATTAAATCATCTTCAACGTGGACTTACTTATCATAACATCATCTTAAACATCTTATCATTTTTATTCATTATGTACACCATCATAGCATCGCAAATTCTTATGCAATCATAGTATGATCATAATATAGGAGTATGGCCTCTTGCCATATGGGCATCTTACCCCGTGGCGTCTTACCACATAATAACATCGTATCCCGTCATCATAAACTTACTTATCAAAATCATCATCATAAGCTTCATCATCATAATCATCATCATCATAACTTGCTTATCGTAATCATCATTATAAACATCACATCATCTTCATTTATCATAACATCATCGTCATAACTTGCTTATCATAATCATCATTATAAACATCATATCATCTTCATTTATCATAACATCATCATAAACATCGTAATTACTTATGCAATTAATGCATAGTCAGAGTTAGGAGTGTGTTACCGTCCGATGCCCGTACGCTTCTTACGTACCTTAATTCCAAAAATGGAGAAGTTGTAGGACTTTATCTCCTTGAAGTTGTGGGTACCTGGGATGGTTCTACATAACCATACAAATTGATATTAGAAGCTAAATATAGTCCAATATCCAAAAATCCCACAAAAATATCAAAAATCCACATTTTCCCATTTTGAACAGTGGCGATCGATCGCTCAAAATGAGGCGATCGATCGCCTGATTTTTCACTTAGCGGCGATCGATCACTTAAAATGAGGCGATCGATCGCCTTGATGCTTATTTCGCTACTGGACGTTGGCGATCGATCGCGCCATTTGAGGCGATCGATCGCCTATCCCCTTCTTCGCGTACTGCCTCTCGGCGATCGATCGCTGCTTTTGTAGCGATCGATCGCCACTTCCAGTGGCCGCGTTTCCACCATTTTTATGTGCATTTTCCAAGCTTATCTTCATACCTTTCAACACCAAACTTCCCAACAATAACAATAACATCATAACCCACTAAAACCCACTTAAAACACTTCAAAAATCATTCCCCAACCATAAATATCACATACCCATATAAACCCATTTCAAACCCTCCAAAATCAATACAAACTCAAATAAAACTTTACAAAAGCTTCAAGGAGTGATATATACACATCATAGGGCTTAAATCTTACCAAGAATCACAAGGGTGAAGCTTTTGCAAAGATATCCTTCCCACCTTAGTGCCAAACTCGAAAATTGAGGGGAAAGGGTTTGGGAAAAATGATTTTGGGGATTTGAGTGTAAAAGGGGAAAGTGAGTTAAAAAGGTGGGGTAGTGGGAGGTTATGTGGGTTTAATTAAATTGTACCCCAACACTTAACATGATGTATAAGATACGCTAACATGATATCTCAAAAGCATTACAAAAATGCAACCGACTTCATTAAATCTATACCTTCCTCATAATTAAAATCAACATCCTTAAATCATGTTAATACATCATTTCCACACATAACTTGATCATCGTGATAATTCATCATATAAGCATAATTAATGTCCAGGTTACCATTAAGTAATTTCGGGGCATCACACTTATTTACACCAGATGATAGATGGGTGATGAGATGCGGAAAAATTTGATGCCTTAGAGTGTGTGAATATTGTGATGAGCAAGATCTTGTGGTCCTGGTGCATATTGTCGATGATTGCAACTACACAGGTATGAGTTATGCGATATTAATGGTGGTGCATTGTTATGAATTTATGATATACCATGAATGTGTATGAGATGAAACTTGAGGAATGAATAATATACTATATGTGTGAAAACGATAATTTGGATTATATTAGTTAATTACATTGCAGGAGGCAATTGTAATATATTATGTTATTGATTTATCCACAATGTGAAAATGAGAGGGATATGCGGGAAATAATGATGTTGTGAATGGGAAGTTGAGTATAATAATGCAACGCACAAGAATTTAAAATACTCAAATGATGATCGTTCATCGGTGGCAGAAACTTTTTAGATGTTAAAACTCCGAAGGATTGATGTTAAATGACATATACTTAATGATGAAATCCTGTAAGGTGAGTATGCAGCATTAAGAAATTGAAGGGATATTGAATGTACCGTTTATGATTAATTCATAAGAGCCAAGTTGTAAATAGAACTCATCAAACAAATTCGTATTGAAGTGAGAATTGAAATAAAATTGAGGATGTGTGTTTTCTGTCAAAATCTCATAAGAAGAGGATAATAATACCTTGATCCGAATTAAGTTTGAGATAACAGATTGTTTAGCATAAATATCAGTATGTGTACTTATGGACTAGTAAGAATACAGACATAATACATGATGATTGGTGGTATGTTAATACTAAGTCGAGAAGATTGATAATACATGAATACTAATGAACCAGTATTGGTATTGGTGTAATATGGGGTTAGTAAAGTCTATGGACATGTATATGTGATTTAAGAGTTTGAATATTCTTGCAAGAACTCTATCTAACATCGAAAACCAATTGATATTAATGAACGAGGTATTGTTATATTGTAACTCGGAAATTATGATTGATGCGAAATTTTGAATGTTAACTCATTAGATGATGATATTGAGATTAGAGTTTAATGTTCACATATGTAGCGTCTTGTTCGGACTCTGGTTTGAAGAGACAATGTGTGGTCCAGTAAGATATTTCGATGGTATGTCGACTTTATCTTTGACACTTCTGTTGTACATGAAGTATTTTTTGACACTTTTGGTAAGTGTGTATGTTTAAATTTCGTAGACAAAATTTTATTAGTAGGGGAGAATTATGATGCCTGGAACTAAATCATCTTAATTAAATTAAGTTGACGGGTCAGTTAAGGGATAATTATGTCCTTTGGCCTTTGGACGCGGTTTTGGGGAAAAACTGAGTATGGTTATATTATGGGATTTAATCATGGCATGTAACATATGAGATTGAGTAGTTAATTTATTATCGATGAAATTAATTAAGATGGCATGAGTTAGAGGTAGAATATACATGTTGGTGTATAATTGTATTGATAAGTTGATTAAGTATGTAGTGAAATTATTAAAGGCATAGTTATTATGCTCGATGTCCATATTATGTAATAATTTAATTAACTGTGATAAAATGAAATTGAGGCTTGGAATTAGAATAAATCGAGTATGGGTGAAAATAATAGTATAAATGATTTTGTGGATGATTGTGAAATTAAAACCTTGTGAGGGGACTTATGTGCAAAATTGAGATTTGTAGTCTTGATTAAAGGGGAATGGTGCACAAGAACTCACACACACTATCATCTTCCTCCCCCATCATTCACGCCCTAAAATCACCACTTCTCCTCTTGGTGCACAAATTCATTTCAAGCTTGTTTTTGCTAAGGAATACTGGGGGTAAGTGCATTCCTTTACTTTGATGGTATTTTAGTTGAATTTGGAATGAATTTTGAGTTAGTTTGGTATTTAAATTTCTTCAAAGATGAAAATTGTTGGGTTTGATGATTGTATAGATAATGGTGTAAAACTTATGTTACTTTGTTATTCACTACAAGTTATTGTTGATTGGTAAACATTATGGTGTTTTGGTTGAAGGTGAATGTTGGTGTTGTGTTTGGGTGAGGTATTGAAGTGTTAAAAATGGTGATTTTTCGAGTTTCAGAGTTGACCGATCGATCGGTCGAAGGGACTGGCCGTTCAGTCACGAACCATAGCCAAAATGAAAAATTCTGCCACGACCGATCGATCGGTAGCTAGAACCGATTGATCTGTCCATTTAAAAAATAATAAAATAATTTATTTCACCGATTTTGTTGGAGGATTTTAGTGGTCCAGAGATGTTTATTGCTTGAATTTGAAATTATGATAATGAGCATAAAATGATATGCTAAGGAAATGAAGTTTCATGTTTAAAGGCTTGAATAATGAATTTCTATAGCATTACTGAATTCATGTAAAACCTGCTCAGACCTCTAGACAAAGAGGAGAGTAAGTGATATCAGTCTTGAACAATGAATTAATGTTCTAAATGTGGAACCTTAGAAATGTATAGAAACTACACAATGAATTAGTCGATAACTTGAATGAACAAAGATTAAATTGGTTGTTGTGATAAGAGACACGGAGAAACTGTAAGGACCCCGTGCCCTTAACCCGTTAATAGTGTATTAACCCAAGCATTTTGTGCATGTAATCATATATGTAGGGGAAAACCCACTTATAACCATAGCAAATCATGCTAATAATAAAATTCTTTACATTATTCCATATAATGTCTAGTTTCCCCCAACCAAGTCCACATACATATCATGCACAATTATAATACACTAACATGTTCTCAGTTCATTTAGAAATTCAATAAATAATTGCGTGCAACTCATAAATGAAGAGAGAAAGGCCCTTGCCTTTTTATACATACTCTAACACATAAGAGTGCTCACATGCGAGCATCAAATAGGTATGTGTGTATCAAATGTATAAATACGGTGCTCAATACCGTCACTGATACTTCGATCCCTGGAAGCACCTCCATTCCATAGCTCGAGCTCAACTCCAAAGCCATCGATGTACCTAATCACATGCCCCAACAGAGACAGCCCCCACACGGGGTGAGCATACCAATACCACCAAACCGATAATCACATTAATACAATTCATAATTTACAAAAATGTAAATTCCATGAAATACAAAAGATGCTCCCTAGATGGTATCATCCTCATCCCGGATTTCCTGTACTGTCCCTATTCTCAAAATAACAAAAATCATCAAATTCAGTTAATCGTTACGTTGATTAACAAATCCGTGTGCCACGTACCGATATCATAATCAATAACATCAAATCATTAACAATGATTACAGATATTCCATATGGTTCCTTAGTTCCATTTCATCGCTCGCTCTACAATAGCGGCATTTTATTCTCACGCATGCTCAACAGCAGTGGCGTCATAACCGATGTTCACTCAAAGACGACAACATCCTAATCATTGCTCGCTCAAAAGCGGTACCATATTATTCCCAATGCATATATATCCATTTATAGCAATTACCATAAACTATGCGTTCCAATATCCGTTTATTGCTAATACCATATACCATGCATTTCCATATACATTTATTGCAATATAGTGGACCATGCACTCAACAATTGCAATTACAAAAGGGCTATGCTTGTACGTTATACGTACCTTATAATCCCGTAGTTCGAGTCCAACCTTGCCTGAGTTCCACGACCCGATGAATTATGTGCTAACACATAAATAACTCACAATCAATTACAAGCATGCAACCACGTGCCCAAGCACGTTCACAATCCTCAAAACCCATCGTCATACCAGGACGATTAACCATTTTAAAAGACTCCGGCTAAGCATGCATAATACCCAAAATATTCCATTTTGCAAGTTCAAAAGATAGCCAAAGACTCAACCGAGAATTCCGTTTTATCAAACTTTGGCTCCAACCAATCCATTTTAAAAGTGCAGTATTCCCATTGGAATGTAGACATCGCCCCGGAAATCGGTTAATTAAACCACGTTTCCAAAATCCTGACATTTTCCAATATTTTCAAAAAAACAACATCCTTCGAGCGGCGATCGATCGCCCCCAACGAGTGGCCAACCAGCGCCTTGTCGCGATCTATCGCGAGCCTCCGCGATCGATCGCCAACCCGCTCGCGATTGATCGCCGAGATCTTGAGATCGATTGCCATCACTGTTCGTCTTCACAAATTTCCAGCTGCTCGTCGCGATCGATGGCACTCCTCGGAGATCGATCGCGACCTGCGATTTCCCGAAAAACTCGAGCTTCCATGGTGTTTTTGACACCCAAACTCAAAACCACCACCCCCAACTTCCTCAACACCTCCAATACACCAATTAAACTCAATAAAAACACTAAAAACAACTTTTAGATTTTTAACCAAAACCCTCAATTCTCAAATCCAACCCAAAACTTAACCATCTAGCACAATACCATAATCAAATCGAAGCTAAAGGTGAGGAGAAGAAGATTACTAGCTTTTCTTCAAGAAATCGGGCCCCCAAGACGAGCCCCCACGATTTGTTTCCAAGAGAAAAAGAGGGAAGGGTTTGGGGTGAGAGAGAGAGGCGTGAGGGAGAGGGGAGAGAGGAGAGATTCCACATAATGACGGAATACCTAGTCCATTTGGTATATATAGCACCAAGGCTCCAAAATACCAATACCTCCACAACTACATCATAATTCATTAAAAATCATCTGTTTTCAAAAATTATCTCTCCAACTCAAAATCCATTACCAGCCCCAGTACAAAGTACTCCGAACCCCACATTCCAAGATTATCACCACGATGAGAATACAATCTCATCCCTTGGATCCAACGACTCCAAATACCGGATTTAAAAATCCCCGAGAGTCTCAAAACCGCAATCAATTCATAATTTCAACAATTAAAATCCATTAAGGATTATTACCACACCGGGATTAACACCAATAATCCCTGGCATCACAGAAACTATATGATAAATGAAGTTAATATTGAGAATATTGTTGAGAGATTAATATTAAATTGACATTCCAATATATATACTTCACGAGCCCCAGGTTGTCAAGAATGAATTAATCACATTGACGACTCTAAGGTACGTATTGACGTATGAACAAGTATACTATGAAGTATTACTTATTCTTGTACTATTGAATTTTATGATTGAGTGTAAGAGAAGGAATATTGATAAGTGTGATTTTTACACTTAATTTGATATATGATTAGGGGTGTTTTGTAGTGATTCCTAGAAAATATTACACGTTTTGGTATATATTTGTATATTTCTGGAATCCAGGTTCAAATGCAAAAGAGTGGAGTAAAATATGCTTAAATTGATGAAAAAGGACCAAACCGAGCTAAATATGGAAAAAGGAGGGACCAAATCGCAAGATTGGAGATTTTGACCCGCGATCGATCGGCAACTTACGAAGATCGATCGCCATATTTCCACGATCGATCGGCAAATGACGAAGATCAATCGCGGATATGAATAATTTGGTTATTTTGTCCAGAATGTTTCCGCGATCGATCGGCAACTGACGAAGATCGATCGCCAAACCCTGAAAAATCGAGATTTTGTTTCCTACTTGGTGATTTTGTGTCCAAACTTTGCAAAACTCCTCCACACTATTTATAGAAGATTTTCAGACGTTTTTGGGGACTTTTGCCCACTTTTCTGAAACCTAGCAACCACTCCTCCATCCAAAGAAAGACCACAAATCATTGAAGAGCAAGAGCAACGCAAGGCACGAAAGAACGGAGCGACGCACGGAACGACATCCTCGTTATCTTAGTATTTCTGAATTTAATTATTTTTTATTTCAGATTGTGATGTTAAATTTGTTTAAAGACATGTTTTTGCATTATAATTTGATTATGGTTGTTGGCTAAGATATTTGTCAAGACATAGGGGATCCCATGTTTGAACCATTGAGTTAATTAACGATTTTGATTTGATTTCTATGATCTTTGCGCATAATTTATGTTTTTAATGCTTGTAAAAGATTAGCTACCTTTTGCATGATATTGGTAATCGTAATTGAATTGACCATAGGAGATTACGATACGACGTAGTAAATTAGGCCGTGGGTTTTAGTTTGAGTCGGACCAAGTAAAATCTAGCACACGTGTGATAGCAATAGATTTACCAAAATCGAAGGCTAGTAGTTTTCACGAAGTGTTTTTCGGTATTAATTATTCAATAAAGACACGGGAGTGGTTTATTGTAGATTAATGCTAGACTTGTTATAACCGGACCAAGGTATAACGAATGAAATAGGAAAACTCGTCATCTTAGAACATAGAACATTGAATTTTAATTATTAGACAACTTTTGGGGGATTACATGGGTATACCGACGTCTTGATAATTCGTTTATAAATTCTCTTCAATCATCCATCACTGCAGTTTAGGTTAATTTTTGTGCTTAAGTCAATTTAGTTTGATAATCATTCCATAATCGTAGGTTTAAAATATAGTGCGTCTTCTTCCTTTGGCCGTGCTCTGTACGTGAGTCTTCTACAACTCCTTGCTTTCTGACGTGAATTCTTCTTCAACAATCAGTTGCTTTCTGTACGTGAATTCTTCACCAGAATTTACTGCCCTTCGATAATATTGCTGCTCTTCTCTCCCCCAACGCACGTTGCTGCTGCTCTTTTTCTTCTGTCTTGTTCACGTATCTCCTGCTCTCGTCTCTATCTGTTCGTTCTTTCAAAAGTCTATTAATTAAGATTCAATGTTCTATGTTCTAGGGTGACGAGTTTTCCTATTTCATTCGTTATACCTTGGTCCTGTTATAACAAGTCTAGCATTAATCTACAATAAACCACTCCATTGTCTTTATTGAATAATAAATACCGAAAAACGCTTCGTGAAAACTACTAGCCTTCGATTTTGGTAAATCTATTGCTATCACACGTGTGCTAAATTTTACTTGGTCCGTCTCAACCTAAAACCCACGCCCTAATTTACTACGTCGTATCGTAATCTCCTATGGTCAATTCAATTACGATTAACAATATCATGCAAAAGGTAGCTAATCTTTTACAAGCATTAAAAACATAAATTATGCGCAAAGATCATAGAAATTAAATCAAAACCGTTAATTAACTCAAGGGTTCAAATATGGGATCCCCTATGTCTGGACAAATATCTTAGCCAACAACCATAATCAAATTATAATGCAAAAACATGTCTTTAAACAAATTTAACATCACAATCTGAAATAAAAAATAATTAAGTTCAGAAATACTAAGATAACGAGGATGTCGCTCTGTGCATCGCTCCGTTCTTTCGTTCCTTCCGTTGCTCTTGCTCTTCAATGATTTGTGGTATTTCTTTGGATGGAGGAGTGGCTGCTAGGTTTCAGAAAATGTGTGCAAAAGTCCTTGAAATTTTGTGAATAGGTCTCTTAAATAGGGTAACAATAAGTGGGAAGGAGTCCACCTTGAACCAAACATGGAAAGTCTTTATTTTTCCAAAAACTCTTCGCGGCGATCGATCTTTAACCCACGCCGATCGATCTTCAATCTCTACTGGACGTGATAGCCAAATTTAACATTTCCGCGATCGATCTTCGTTCCCTGCCGATCGATCGCGAGTTCTTGCCGATCGATCGCCAATGTATTCTGTTCAGCCTCTCTTTTTATAGCTCAGCGATCGATCGTGATGTTGTTGCCGATCAATCGCGAGCTGTATAAAATTAATAACTTCGAGAATTCAGTCCATTTTCTCACGTCTTCGCTCGGTTTGGTCCTTTTTCAACATTATTAGCTTATTTCCTCCACTTTTATCCCCTTGGACCTAGATTCCTGAAATACACAAAAATATACCAAAAAGCTTAAAATCCTCCAGGAATCAATACAAAAATCAATACAAAAAAACATAGCAAAATAAGTGTAAATTCACGCTTATCAACTCCCCCAAACTTAGGCTTGATCGTCTTTGAGCAAGCAATGAAATCAAAATGTAGAGTTTATCATCAATACTTTAACAGAATTAACTTAACAAGTCAAAGGTAATAGCTCAAAAATCTCACTAACACTTCAACAAGAGTCAATCCAAAAATCAACAAGAAGTGTTTTCTCCTATGCCAAGCAATACCTCGCAAAATTGGAACTTGTGTGTGTACTATTGTCAATCTTGAGTTTCATATATATTTTTACGATCAAATTCTGCTAGTAAACTCAAAGTCAAGATTACTATCAAGCACTCCATCTAATTTTCAACCACTTCTCCACTAATGTAATTATTCCCTAGACTTGGATCAGAAGGTCTTGTTAAGCTTATAATGTCAGGCCTTTGGTTGGCTTCAAAGAAAAGATAGGACAGCACAAAGAAGAGAGTATAAGCATTTACAGTTCACATTTGTAGCACAAAATTGAGCTTCTCTTCTTTTTCTTTTTAGTCTTTGCCACATTGGGTCTTATTTAGTCACTTTTTCTCAAGGCTTTTTATCTATCTTTTTCTTTTCTCATTCATCATTTTTTTCAATAATAAGTTCATCTAAATGTAGCAATTAAAGTGCATCTAATGAGAATCATTATACTCCCTTTTGGTAAGGATAATTTTTTTTCCATTTAGGCTCATAAAGGTGGGTATAATGAGTTTGCCAAAATTTTTTTTGAATGGGGGCTATTCCATTCTTATTCATTTAAGCTCAAAGAGGGACACTAGGGGTATATATAGACAAGGTATGTTCGAAAGGCTCAAACGTTCCAAGGATCGCCTAAATCATATCCAAGTCAAGTTCATAATTATAAAATTTCGCCTCAAAGTGCCCTCAAATAGATTCTAGAGTGCTCTAAGATGCTCAAGACAACTCATAGTTAACAGAATTTTTCACTTTCCTATATATATTCCACTCAATCGTGACTCAGACGTGCATCAAAATGTTCCTCAATTTTGACATATTAACTCAACCCAAGATATTCACCAACAAGTCAAAATTTTCAAAACTCTAATTGAGATGGAGATTATTCTCATCATGTATTACAGTTGCAAGTTTCATTCATGTATTTCTTAATGAAGAACTCAATTTTCACAAACAATTAACTTAATATGCTCAAGAACGACTTCGTACCACTCGCTAAAATATCATGCAATAAAAGTAGTAGCAAGAGAACAGCAGTACACAGTAAAGACCCCCCCCCCCCCCAAACATATTATGCGCATTGCCCTCAATGTACAGAAAACAATAAGTGCAGTAGCAAAACACATACCTCGACGACGATCGTCAGTGATCGTCGTCCTCATCGTCAAGCTCCGGTGGTGGGTCTGGATAGTATGGTTGTGGGGTCTTCCCACCTTAACAATGATTAATAGACAAAGAAGGACTAATCATGCATTAATAACCTTCTAAGGTTCTGGTTGTTACATGAGCTATCAGAATTACAGGCCAAAATAAAGGACTTCAAAAATAAATTCATTACACTTCCAAAAGAATGTTCATGTTTAGATTTATACTACTCCTAGAGTAGATACTAATCAAGACTTGATTCCTAAACATTCCTGTGTTCTTCGTAGCTCACTGCCTCAACCCGACCCCTTAGTCCTTTAGTCCAAAAGCGTACCTACAGGGACAACACATCATGAGCATATACAATCTTACTTAACATCATAAAAACATCATAGTAAATGAATGAAACATATATGCAAGATTATTCATTAACTTCTTATTGTTGTCCCTGATTTATAATCATGTATGGGGCATCTTACCACAAAAACATCGCATGGCCTCTTACCATGTGGGGCATCTTACCCCGTGGCATCTTACCACAATAATATCGCATGGCCTCTTACCATGTGGGGCATCTTACCCCGTGGCATATTACCACAATAGCATCGCATGGCCTCTTACCATGTGGGGCATCTTACCCCGTGGCATCTTACCACAATAACATCATGTATACATCATCATATAAGCATCGTATAAACATCATCATATAAACATCGTAAAGACATCATCATATAAACATCGTATAAACATCATTGTTTCATCGTGAATACTCATGCAATAAAAGCATAGTTGTAGTATAAAGATGTGTGTTACCGTCCGATGCCCGTACGCCTCTTACGTACCTTTTGAAAAGGAGGAGGAGTCAGCAGACTTTATCTCCTTGATGGTGCCGGTACCTGGGATGGTTCTACAAGACCACATAATACCATATTAGATGCCTCAAAGCCATCTCACATCATAAACTTAACAAAATAAAACATCATTACATTCTTCAACTTACTGCCTCTCTCGATCGATCGGCCCAAGGTCTCGATCGATCGAGAAACTGTGCACAAACAGTGCCTTAGTATTCTGTCTCGCTCGATCGATCGAAAGATTTTACCGATCGATCGAGGAGCTTCACCGATCGATCGAGAAATCCTTCGATCGATCGGTACCTAAAAATCAAAACATGCTTTAGACCTTCTGTCTCGCTCGATCGATCGGGACCAAATCTCGATCGATCGAGAGCTCTGAAAAAAATCGGGACTTCCCCAGATTTTTGAGCACCTCTTTTCACACCATCATTTCTACTTCATAACATAACATACTTGCTAAATCAAACATGCTAGGAGCATTATAAAACTTCTATGTAAGCACTTAAATTCAAGGTTTCATAAAACCTAAGCTAGCATGCATCATAACATCCTCATAAACTTAGAGCTCAACCAAACTTACAGAAAACAGGGCATTATGACATTACCCAGATTTTCGAACACCTAGTTTCAAGGCCAGCAATCTACCATATAAAACGTATAAAGTGTTCGATCTAACATGCTAGTAGTTACATAACATTAACAAGTAAGCACCCAAACCAAGTTTTCGACCAACCCTTACACTAGCATGCTTAAAACCACACAACCAAACTCTATCTTATCCAAGCTCCCAGAAAAACAGGGTCATGGATTACCTCACTCTTTTTGCTCCCTTTTTGGCAAGGATTTCTCAACACAATCCACCAGCCAAATCTCCACCTTCTGCAGCTCTTTCTAGACGATTTTGGGGAGAGAAAGGGGAGGAAGAAGTGTCTTGGAAGCAAAATGAGTGAAGCATGGGTGAGGGATGTGATGGGGTATGGGCTGCCAAGTGGGGGGGGGGGTGGCCGAGTGGCAGGGGTAGGTGGTGTGGGTTGGGTGGTCATGTGGTGTTTAATTGTGTCCCGGTATCTAGTGCGATGTATTAAAATATCCTCACTCGATATTTAACAAATTTATTTAATTAATACATCCTCTAAAACACCCAACATGCCCCCTAAATCATATCATCATATCATAAGTATTATCCCCCAAATTAAATACACCACAACCCTTAAACACATCATAATTCATCATCGTAGTACATAATCATATCACATTTCGGGGGTATTACATTACTCCCCTACTTATAAGATTTCGTCCTCGAAATCCACATGCATCATCATAATGGAACTAAACATTAAAAACATACCAGAGAATAGTTCCGGATAGTGCTGCACCATATGCCGTTCCGTCTCCCATGTAGCCTCCTCGACACCCCGACGATCCCACTGAACTTTCACCATCGGTATAACTTTACTTCGTAGTCTGCGATCCTCTCGATCCAGAATTCTTATTGGTCGTTCTACGTAGGACACATCTGAGTCTAACTGAACTTCTGAAGGCTGTAAGACATGAGACGGGTCTGGCTCATACTTCCGTAACATGGAGACATGGAAAACATCATGTATGCCAGACAAGGATGGCGGTAAAGCCAAGCGATATGCCAAAGTACCGACACGCTGTAAAACTTCATATGGCCCAACATACCTCGGAGATAACTTCCCCCACATCCCAAAACGAACCACACCCCTGAAGGGCGAGATCTTTAAGAAGACCCTGTCTCCTAACTGGAATTCCAGCGGTCGTCGCCGCTTATTTGCATAGGCTGCCTGCCTATCCTGGGCCGCTTTCATCTTTTGGCGTATCAATTTTATCTTACTTTCCATATCCCTGATCAGATCTGGTCCTCCGACCGCTTTGCTAGTCAAATCCTCCCAATACAGCGGTGATCTACATCGTCGTCCATACAGAGCTTCAAAAGGAGCCATTTGAATGCTCGCCTGATAACTGTTATTATAGGAGAACTCCACCAGCGGCACTGAATCCTGCCACGGAGTATCAAACTCCAAAATACATGCCCTCAACATGTCCTCGAGCGTCTGAATGGTACGCTCCATCTGGCCGTCTGTCTGAGGGTGATAGACCGTACTCAGTCTCACCTCTGTGCCCAAAGCTGTCTGGAGACCCTCCCAGAAATGTGAAGTGAACCTTGGGTCTCTGTCAGACACTATCGAGACTGGAATACCATGCAATCTCACAACATCCCGAATATACATCTGGGCCATCTTCAAGTATGTAGAAGACATACTATAAGGGATGAAATGAGCCGTCTTCGTCAGCCTATCTACGATCACCCAGATCGCATCGAATCCTGAGGCCGTCCTCGGCAAGTGGGTCACGAAGTCCATAGATATATGTTCCCACTTCCATTCAGGCACCTCTAAGCTCTTCAGCTCACCACCAGGCCTCTGTCTCTCTGCCTTTACCTGCTGGCAGATCAAACATCTTTTAACAAAATTAATCACCTCACGCTTCATGCGTCTCCACCAGAATTGATTGCATAGATCTTTTTACATCTTCTTTCCCCCTGGGTGGATACTGAAACGACTACTGTGAGCTCGCTCCAATATTCCTCTACGCAGTTCTGGTGTATCTGGGACTACCCATCGGTTGCCCAGTCTCAAAGAATCATCCTCAGCCACTCTGAACTTGGATGGCTGGCCTTGAAGTACCAATGATGTCCATCTCTGAACCTCACTATCCAACTTCTGGGCCTTCCTGATCGCCTCAAATATATCTGGCTCCGCCAATAGGGTCGACACTCGCACAGGCAACGTGTCTACTTCGAAATCATAGCCCAGATGGCAATAAGAAGTCATTTAGGCCGACAAACACATAACATCCTCTACAGTACTCATCACCTTCCGACTTAAGGCGTCTGCTATTAAGTTTGCTTTACCTGGATGGTACTCAATTTCACAATCATAGTCTTTGAGCAAATCCATCCACCTTCTTTGCCTCATATTCAACTCTGCCTGAGTGAATAAGAACTTCAGGCTCTTATGGTCCGTATATATAGTGAAAGACGTGCCATACAAGTAATGCCTCCACATCTTCAAGGCAAAAATGATGGCCGCCAATTCCAAATCGTGCACTGGGTACCTAGCCTCGTGTGGCTTTAGCTGCCTCGATGCATAAGCCACCACGTGCTTATTTTGCATCAACACGCAGCCCAAACCCTGCAGTGACGCATCCGTATACAAGGCAAACCTCTTGTTCTCAGACGGAATCACCAATACCGGCGCTGTAGTCAAGCGACGCTTCAGTTCTTGAAAACTTTCCTCACAAGCCTCAGACCAAAAGAAGGGGACTCCTTTCTGAGTCAGCTGTGTTAGGGGTTTGGCAATCTTCGAGAAACCTTCGATGAAACGTCGTTAATAACCTGCCAAACCGAGGAAACTCCGTATCTCCGGTACAGAAGTGGGTGCAGCCCACTCTAACACATCTTCAACCTTCCTGGGATCCACAGATATCCCATGGTTAGATATGACATGGCCCAAGAATACCACGCTGTCCAACCAGAACTCGCACTTACTAAGCTTTGCATACAGCTGATGATCCCTAAGGATCTGAAGTACTATCCTCAAGTGCCTTACATGCTCTTCTTCAGTCCGAGAGTAAATAAGTATGTCGTCAATGAAGACTATGACGAACTGATCCAAATATGGCTGAAACACTCTATTCATCACTCATGAAGACAGCTGGGGCATTCGTCACCCCAAAAGGCATGACCAGGAATTCATAGTGCCCATATCTAGTCCTGAATGCCGTCTTCTGAACATCGTCTTCTCTCACTCGAATCAGATGGTACCCCGACCTCAGATCGATCTTACTATAAAGCCTCGTACCCTGCAACTGATCGAACAAGTCATCGATCCTCGGAAGTGGATACTTGTTCTTTACTGTAGCTTTGTTCAGTTGTCTATAGTCAATGCATAGACGCATCGATCCATCTTTCTTCTTAACAAATAAGATAGGCGCACCCCATGGCGATAAGCTAGGGCGTATGTAGCCCTTGTCAAGGAGTTCTTGCAACTGAATCTTCAACTCCCTTAACTCAGCTGGCGCCATCCTATACGGGGCACGAGAAATTGCAGACGTTCCTGGTAGTAACTCAATCCCAAACTCGACCTCTCTCGTCGGCGGGAATACGGGAATTTCCTCCGGAAAGACATCAGCAAACTCCACCACTACGGGCACATCCTCAACCTTTAGCTCTTTCCTCTTTTCCGTCATATCGACCGCATAGATAAGATATCCTGTATGACCTCGTTCTAATAACTGTGCCATCTTGACAGCAGATATCAACGGAATCTTTGGGCGAGAACCATCCCCAAAGAATGTCCACTGGACTCCCATAATAGACCTAAAACGGACAGTCCTCTGCCTGCAGTCTACCACCGCCTGATACTTGTTCAGAACATCGATGCCCACAATGCAATCGAAGTCTGTCATTCCCAGCACAATCAAATCTGATCTTAACTCATTATCCTCAAAATAAATGAGGCCATCATAGACAATCTGATCCGTAGTCAAACTTCTTCCAGCGGGGGTCGAGACCATTAGAGGCATGGGCGACGGAGAAGTGCATATGTGGTGCCTTTCAACAAAATTCGTCGACACAAAAGAGTGTGACGCACCTGTGTCTATCAATATAAGAGCAGGGTGCGTAAATAAAAGACACGTACCCGCTATAACCTCCTCCGGAGCTGCTGTAGCCTGCTCCCTAGTCAAAGCATACACCTGTCCCTGAGGTGGCCCCGTGGGCTGACCTCCATACTGCCTCGGTGCGAAAGGGGGTCGGTTCTGTGCCGCTCTGTCCGTAGACCTCCCCGTAGAGTTCTGCTGTCTTCCCCTGTTGGGACACTGTCGAGCAAAATGGCCTCTATCGCCACAGACATAGCATCCTACGCAATCCTTTGCCAAATGTGGTTGTCCACAAAGAGTGCACTGAACTCTTCCAGATCTGTCTCCCTGAGGCTGTCCTCTCCCGGATGGAGCATCATTCCTACGGTTCCCTATCCATCGATTCTCGGGCCTCTTGCCACTGAATCTCGACGCTGAAGTGTTTCCCCTAGACTTAAACTGATCACCCCTGGGCTTCAAATTGTCAGAAATGGATTTCTGAGGGGGTGCTGGAGGTGGCACTGCATCAGGATATGCGCCAACTCCCAGTTCGGCTAGTTCAGCTCGTGAAAGCGCATCGTCAAAACAGGCAGGGCCATAGGTAAAATTACCCTGTCTTATAGTTCCGGCCTCAAGCCCTTCATGAAATTCCTCATCTTTGCTTGAGGTTTTGCAGCAATATGGGGCACGTATCGCAGTAAGGAATAGTAATGCAGAGCATAATCAGACACAGGCATGGTACCTTGTCTTAAACTGGTGAACTCATCCTCCTTGGCTTGTCTTGCAGCGGCTGAGAAGTAGCGGTTCAGAAACCGCGTTCGGAACATATTCCAATTTATTTTCTGTCCCAGAGCCTCTTGCTCAATCACGGTGGTCTTCCACCACATCAGTGCCTTCTTGGCCAGCTGAAATTCTGCCAATCTGATCCAGGCTGTCTTTGCACAAGGCGCTGCCACAAATATCTGTTCAATCCTCTCCAGCCACTCTTCAGCTTTTTCCCCTGATTCAGTTCCTTCGAACATCGGGGGTCGGTACATCATAAACTGAGCCAAGCTCAACTCCCCTGGTAGCAACTGTTGTTCCGAAGGTTCTTCGCCCAAGGCTGGTGGTGGTAATGGATTCGTACGCCCAGCACTTGCATTTACACTAACGGTGTCACCCACGTCTATATTTGCTGCCATGCTGCAACACAAGGGTTAATAACAACACCAAAAGCAGTTCATAAAGCACATCGTTAGATAATTAAACATGTTAGCATAACATAGGAACTTCATATGCAACATACCTATAAAACATGTTCAAAAGTAAGCACCTAGTCAACTTATTGCTAAGGCTACCCTTCACTCATTCCCGAGTTATCTAACCACTGCTCTGATACCACTAATGTGGGGTCTTCCCACCTTAACAATGATTAATAGACAAAGAAGGACTAATCATGCATTAATAACCTTCTAAGGTTTTGGTTGTTACATGAGCTATCAGAATTACAGGCCAAAATAAAGGACTTCAAAAATAAATTCATTACACTTCCAAAAGAATGTTCATGTTTAGATTTATACTACTCCTAGAGTAGATACTAATCAAGACTTGATTCCTAAACATTCCTGTGTTCTTCGTAGCTCACTGCCTCAACCCGACCCCTTAGTCCTTTAGTCCAAAAGCGTACCTACAGGGACAACACATCATGAGCATATACAATCTTACTTAACATCATAAAAATATCATAGTAAATGAATGAAACATATATGCAAGATTATTCATTAACATCTTATTGTTGTCCCTGATTTATAATCATGTATGGGGCATCTTACCCCCGTGGCATCTTACCACAAAAACATCGCATGGCCTCTTACCATGTGGGGCATCTTACCCCGTGGCATCTTACCACAATAGCATCGCATGGCCTCTTACCATGTGGGGCATCTTACCCCATGGCATCTTACCACAATAACATCATGTAAACATCATCATATAAGCATCGTATAAACATCATCATATAAACATCGTAAAGATCATCATATAAACATCGTATAAACATCATCGTTTCATCGTGAATACTCATGCAATAAAAACATAGTTGTAGTATAAAGATGTGTGTTACCGTCCGATGCCCGTACGCCTCTTACGTACCTTTTCAAAAGGAGGAGGAGTCAGCAGACTTTATCTCCTTGATGGTGCTGGTACCTGGGATGGTTCTACAAGACCACATAATATCATATTAGATGCCTCAAAGCCATCTCACATCATAAACTTAAAAAAATAAAACATCATTACATTCTTCAACTTACTGCCTCTCTCGATCGATCGGCCCAAGGTCTCGATCGATCGAGAAACTGTGCACAAACAGTGCCTTAGTATTCTGTCTCGCTCGATCGATCGAAACATTTTACCGATCGATCGAGGAGCTTCACCGATCGATCGAGAAATCCTTCGATCGATCGGTACCTAAAAATCAAAACATGCTTTAGACCTTCTGTCTCGCTCGATCGATCGGGACCAAATCTCGATCGATCGAGAGCTCTGAAAAAAATCGGGACTTCCCCAGATTTTTGAGCACCTCTTTTCACACCATCATTTCTACTTCATAACATAACATACTTGCTAAATCAAACATGCTAGGAGCATTATAAAACTTCTATGTAAGTACTTAAATTCAAGGTTTCATAAAACCTAAGCTAGCATGCATCATAACATCCTCATAAACTTAGAGCTCAACCAAACTTACAGAAAACAGGGCATTATGACATTACCCAAATTTTCGAACACCTAGTTTCAAGGCCAGCAATCTACCATATAAAACGTATAAAGTGTTCGATCTAACATGCTAGTAGTTACATAACATTAACAAGTAAGCACCCAAACCAAGTTTTCGACCGACCCTTACACTAGCATGCTTAAAACCACACAACCAAACTCTATCTTAACCAAGCTCCCAGAAAAACAGGGTCATGGATTACCTCACTCTTTTTGCTCCCTTTTTGGCAAGGATTTCTCAACAAGCTCTTTCTGGACGATTTTGGGGAGAGAAAGGGGAGGAAGAAGTGTCTTGGAAGCAAAATGAGTGAAGCATGGGTGAGGGATGTGATGGGGTATGGGCTGCCAAGTGGGGGGGGGGGGGGGGGGGGGGGGGTGGCCGAGTGGCAGGGGTAGGTGGTGTGGGTTGGGTGGTCATGTAGTGTTTAATTGTGTCCCGGTATCTAGTGCGATGTATTCAAATATCCTCACTCGATATTTAACAAATTTATTTAATTAATACATCCTCTAAAACACCCAACATGCTCCCTAAATCATATCATCATATCATAAGTATTATCCCCCAAATTAAATACACCACAACCCTTAAACACATCATAATTCATCATCGTAGTACATAATCATATCACATTTCGGGGGTATTACAATGGTTCCTGTGGCTGGTATGGCTGGACTGTAGGCTGTGGTGGGAATGGAATGTTAAGGAAACCCTGTGCCAAAGAGAAGAGTTCCATGCAGCTTGATACTGCAAGAACTCTATGTTTTGCTGATATAATTGCTGGTGGCCCCATCGGAGTTCCCTTTGTTCATGTCGTATCACCTGCAACACATGATGGAGGGATTCCATCGTAATTAGAGTAGGCACTGTAGCAGCAGATGATGATGGTCCAGGAAAATGGCTGCTGCTAGGTCGTGGTTGTGCCATCCATCTGACTGTGGCTGGTGCAGGATGATCGACCACGAGTGATGCCTTCGGTGGAATTGCCTCTTCTGTGGAGTCCCAAACAACTTCCTCATGCTTGCACAAAGAGGTGATAGTGGAGGGGCATGGCATACCAGAAGTGGGAGGGGCCCGAGTGTAGTTACGGATGGCTGCCTCGACAAGACGGCCGAGATCTATCATGAGTCTGGTAACTATGTCATATACAAGTATAGCTCGGTCCTTTGTGACTTCCGATGTGTGAGTCGATGGCATGACCCGAGCTACTATAAATGAAAACCAAGCCTTGGGCTCCTCCTTCAGATCCGATATCAGTACCAGCTGTGGCTTTTCGTCGGCGTTCAGTCGCCACTGAGTTCCCTCTACACATATCATGGACAAAATAGCATCCAAGTCAATGTGATTCCGGCAATATATGGAATAGTCATCCTCCAGAATGTTTGGCATGTTATATAGCGCATTGATAGCCTGTGAATCAAAAAGAATTTGTTGTTACCGTACAGAGATAATGTTGGCTTCAATATGGTTCTGTGCCCGGAGGTTGGAGTAGAACTCCCTGACTAAAGAAACCACTGCATCTCGTGGTTGGCGAACAAAAGTATACCACTCTCGCGGGAGTGCCTCTTGGATCACAGCACAGCCGAGCTTGCTCGTGTCCATTCCCCGTTCCCATATATGATTCTTCTTCCGGTATACCGCATTAAACTTTGCAGCTTCATTATTTATGAACTTGTAGGAGTCAAACTCCTCAGGAGCGGGAACTGCCTGCTTTTGCTTGCGCTTCGGTGCCATCCCTAGAATCAAAGTTACCAACACCACTACCAACCAACAATCCAAGTTAAGCTACTAACCCAACCACACAATAATCACTAGGAGGCTCTTCAATTCTCCCCCAAACTTAACAATACCATACAATTCCAACTTCACCGATTCACAATTCAAAATCTTAATAATTTCACACCCCAACACTTAATTGACAATCAATTAATGGCCCATGTATAACAAAGCTAAAATACCTCAACAAATTCCGAAAATTTGTTACTTGATAGTCCTTAGCTTTCCATAGCTTTAACTTGGAGTGTAGGGTGCTCAAAACTCCTTAACCTTGCTAATTCCTGTGAAAGATTGAAGCTTGATGTTAGAATTGATGATAGCTTTTGAAAATTGGAAGACAAATTGAAGGAATTATGAGGAATTGGGAAAGAGCTGAGAAGAATTGGGGAATTTTGGGGAGGGTTTCGATTTTTAGTGTGTCGAATGTGTGTAAAATGTTGATCAACTTCCCTTGTTGGACATCTATAAGTGCCTTTCCAGTAGCGAGGAATGGTCTTCCCAAGATCAGTGGCGTGTCCGCATCTTCTTCCATATCCAACACAAGGAAGTCTGCCGGGAAAATGAATTTATTGACCTTCACTAGGACATCCTCTATGATTCCTCGTGGGTATGTCACAGACCTATCTGCCAATTGCAACGAAACCGTGGTCGGTTTTGGCTCACCAAGCCCCAACTTCCTGAAAATTGACAAAGGCATAAGATTAATACTTGCATCTAAATCACATAAAGATTTTGTAAATGAAATAGACCCAATTGTGCAAGGTATAGAAAAACTCCCTGGATCTTTCAAGTTAGGAGGCAGTTTGTTTTGGACAACTGCAAAACACTCCTCAGTTAACTTAATCGTCTCATACTCACCCAATTTCCTCTTATTCGACAGAATATCTTTCAAAAACTTAGCATAGCTACGCATTTGAAGTAAAGCATCAGCAAATGGAATATTTATTTGTAATTTCTTAAACATTTCTAAGAATTTCGCAAAACTAGCATCTACCTTTGCCCTTTTTAATGCAGCAGGAAATGGAGGAGGGATTTGTACCTTCTTGGGTGGTGCGATAGGTGTAGTGGTAGTAGTAGACTTACCATTTTCACGTGTCTGAATGTCATTCTCACCTTCCAACACAACTTCGTGCTCATCATCCCGATCTTCAGTCTGTGATCCAATTTCTTTTCCATTCCTCAATGAGATCGCCTTGGCTTGCTCTCGGGTGTTCTTTTCCGTATCACTCGGTAAGCTCCCTGGTGCTCTTCCCGCTAACATATTTGCCATTTGCCCCATTTGAGTTTCCAAGCTCTTAATTGATGCATCTTGATTTTGCATTCTATTCTCCGTCATCGTCATGAACTTAGTTAGCAACTCTCCCATACTTGGCTTTGGTGGATAACTCGGTGGAGGTTGTGGATTCAAGACATTCTTTTGGTTGGACCAAGAGAAGTTCGGATGATTCCTCCACGGTTGGTTATAGTTGTTTGAGTATGAGTTACCCTGTGGTGGTCTATTTCCTACAAAATTTGCTTGTTCATTAGATTTCATAAAAGGGTTACCTGCCTGACATTCCGTGCTTGGATGGTTGCCCCCACATAAATCGCATGTGATCACTTGAGCTTGCATGGCTGTCATGCTCAAACTGTCCATCTTCTTGTCAAAGCCTCCAATTGAGCTTGTATTGATGTCACTTCATCCACTTGATGCATCCCAATTGGTCGCTTTGGCACATTCCTCTCAGAATGCCACTGGTAACTGTTGGATGCCATCTCTTCCAAGAGTGTGTAAGCTTCCTCAGGTGACTTTCTCATAATGGTACCTCCTGCTGCTGCATCAATCAGGGATCTATTAGCAGAAAATAAACCATTGTAAAATGTTTGTACCTGAAGCCAAATCGGAAGGCCGTGATGTGGGCATCTTAGAAGTAGATCCTTAAAGCGCTCCCAAGCTTCACACAGTGCCTCCGGATCATGTTGCATGAATGTGGTGATGTCATTGTGCATCTTAGATGTCTTGGAAGGGGGAAAGTATTTTGATAAGAATGCTTGCGCCATCCCCTCCCAGGTAGTGATCGATCCTGCAGGCAATGAATTTAACCAACTCTTAGCTTTATCATTTAAAGAAAAGGGAAAGAGTCGTAACCTGACGGCGTCGTTAGTGACGCCATTGTGCTTGAATGTGTCGCATATCTCCAAAAAGTTGGAGATATGAGCATTAGGATCATCAGTATGCGATCCTCCGAATTGCACTGAATGTTGAATCATCTGAATTATGGCAGGCTTGATCTCGAAGTTATTAGCCTGAATCCTTGGTCTAGTGATGCTAGACATGGTGCCTTGAAAAGATGGTTGTGCATAGTCCATCATGGATCTTGTAATTGACACTTCTTCGTTGTTTCCAGTACCATTCCCTCGATTATTCTCGGCCATCTCCTTAGTTTCTTTCCAAAGTCTTCTACAAGTACGTTCAATCTCTAAGTCAAGTGGCTCTAGTATAGGTCTGTCACTTCGTAGCATGCACTACAAAGACAACTCCCTGCAAAATTCAACACAACGAAGGAACAACAGTAGTGAAATCGTATAAACCGTAATAAAAGTAAAAATAAAAAAATTTGGCTAAATTATAGTCAACTAATCTCCTATGATATTACTTAAACTAGTCCCCGGCAACGGTGCCAAAAATTGACTTAAGCACAAAAATTAACCTAAACTGAAGTGATGGATGATTGAAGAGAATTTATAAACGAATTATCAAGACGTCGGTTCACCCATGTAATCCCCCCAAAGTTGTCTATTAATTAAAATTCAATGTTCTATGTTCTAGGGTGACGAGTTTTCCTATTTCATTCGTTATACCTTGTTGCGGTTATAACAAGTCTAGCATTAATCTACAATAAACCACTCCCGTGTCTTTATTGAATAATTAATACCGAAAAATGCTTCGTGAAAACTACTAGCCTTCGATTTTGGTAAATCTATTGCTATCACACGTGTGCTAGATTTTACTTGGTCCGACTCAACCTAAAACCCACGGCCAAATTTACTACGTCGTATCGTAATCTCCTATGATCAATTCAATTACGATTACAATATCATGCAAAAGGTAGCTAATCTTTTACAAGCATTAAAAACATAAATTATGCGCAAAGATCATAGAAATCAAATCAAAATCGTTAATTAACTCAAGGGTTCAAACATGGGATCCCCTATGTCTTGACAAATATCTTAGCCAACAACCATAATCAAATTATAATGCAAAAACATGTCTTTAAACAAATTTAACATCACAATCTGAAATAAAAAAATAATTAAGTTCAGAAATACTAAGATAACGAGGATTTTGCTCCGTGCGTCGCTCCGTTCTTTCGTTCCTTGTGTTTCTCTTGCTCTTCAATGATTTGTGGTCTTTCTTTGGATGGAGGAGTGGCTGCTAGGTTTCAGAAAAGTGTGCAAAAGTCCCCAAAAACGTCTGAAAATCTTCTATAAATAGTGTGGAGGAGTTTTGCAAAGTTTGGACACAAAATCACCAAGTAGGAAACAAAATCTCGATTTTTCATGGTTTGGCGATCGATCTTCGCCAGTTGCCAATCGATCGCGGAAACATTCTGGACAAAATAACCAAATTTTTCATATCCGCGATAGATCTTCATCATTTGCCGATCGATCGCGGAAATATGGCGATCGATCTTCGTAAGTTGCCGATCGATCGCGGGTCAAAATCTCCAATCTTGCGATTTGGTCCCTCCTTTTCCATATTTAGCTCGGTTTGGTCCTTTTTCATCAATTTGAGCCTATTTTACTCCACTCTTTTGCATTTGAAACTGGATTTCTGAAATATACAAATATATACCAAAACGTGTAATATTTTCTAGGAATCACTACAAAAACACCCCTAATCATATATCAAATTAAGTGTAAAAATCACACTTATCAACTCCCCCTAACTTAAGCTTGATCGTCTCGAGTAAGAAATAAAATCAAACAGTAGAGTTCAATATTAAAGATTCAAGTAAACCACTTCACAATCAATCATGTAACTCAGACATCTCACTTACAGACGAACCAGAATCAATCAGAAAGTTTAACAAGTTGTTTTTCTCTTAGATCAAGCAACACGTCGCCAACTCAGAACCTACGTGTGTGCTATTGTCACTTTCATGTTTCATGCAATTTCATAGATCAAATCATGTTGGTGAATGAAAAGTAAGATTATCGTTGAGCACCCTTTAGTCCTTTTTTCAAACAGCTTATCCACTAATGTAGTCAATCCCTAGACTTGGATCAATAGGTCTTTTTAAGATTGTAGTGTTAGGCCAGGTGTTGGCTTCAAAGAAAAGATAGGAT